>CM051234.1:303077588-304277588 GCA_027917425.1 Gastrophryne carolinensis | reverse complement strand
TGGGCCTCCAGTCTTATTCACATTTAAATTATTGAGTATTTCTTGGATGATATCCACGTTTAGCTTGTTAATTATTATACTCGGGCTATTACTATCAGTGGCATCTCCTGTGTTGGCTCCTTGCGCTTCTCTTGTGTACACAGAGCTAAAGAATCCATTTAACAGCTCTGCCTTATCTTCATCCCCAGTGACCATTTCCCCATTATCATTAATTAGGGCACCTACCTGTTCTGATTTAGTTTTCTTCGAATTAATATATTTGAAAGATCGTTTAGGGTTTGTTTTGCTTTCTTTGGCCACATCTCGTTCATTTTGTGCTTTTGCCAACCTTATTTCTTTCTTACACACTTTATTTACTAGTTTATACTGTTCAAGTGTTACAGCTGAGAGTTCAGCCTTGTAATGTTTAACCCTTCTAGTGCCAGCTACGTGACTCTCACGTAGCTGCCTCTCCTACCGTTAAGTGCCAGCTATGTGAGAGTCACGTAGCTGACATTTTCCTACCTTAAAGCCGATTGGAAGGTCACAGCACCACAGTTCTTGATTTTTCTGGAAGACGAGGCTTGGGGGGTCATCCTGAGGTGAGCTGAGGGTTGTACCTATGACTCGATCGCTGCAGGAGCCAATCAAAGTGCGGCTTCTGCAGCTGTCATCAGCCGGCGCCGCACTGCTATAAAAGGCCAGATCACATGGCATACGGCCTTTTGCTGCCTGGATCTGAGGTGAGGAGGGTCCTGGGGGGAGCTATTGTAATATCTTTCACTGATTCCTGCCTTTGCAAATCCCCAGATCACTTGCTGGCTGCTGTGCCTCCCCCCATCACTTGCCGGCTGCCACTCCGGTTCATCAGCACACCGTTCTGTTCCCTTGTGTCGCCCACATGTCATCTGCCCCCCCCCTGATCTCTCTCTGCTGTCAGAGACAGATCCAGGCTGCAGCGATCGTGTGTGTGTGTGTGTGTTTCCCCCCTCCCTCCTTCTGGCTCCTCTTCTCTTCTGCCTCTATCCTCCTCCATGCTGTAGATCTCTGCTGTCAGAGACAGATCCAGGCTGCAGCGATCGCGCGTGTGTGTGTGTGTTTCCCCCCTCCCTCCTTCTGGCTCCTCTTCTCTTCTGCCTCTATCCTCCTCCATGCTGTAGATCTCTGCTGTCAGAGACAGATCCAGGCTGCAGCGATCGTGTGTGTGTGTGTTTCCCCCCTCCCTCCTTCTGGCTCCTCTTCTCTTCTGCCTCTATCCTCCTCCATGCTGTAGATCTCTGCTGTCAGAGACAGATCCAGGCTGGAGCGATCGCGTGTGTGTGTGTGTGTGTTTCCCCCCTCCCTCCTTCTGGCTCCTCTTCTCTTCTGCCTCTATCCTCCTCCATGCTGTAGATCTCTGCTGTCAGAGACAGATCCAGGCTGCAGCGATCGCGTGTGTGTGTGTTTCCCCCCTCCCTCCTTCTGGCTCCTCTTCTCTTCTGCCTCTATCCTCCTCCATGCTGTAGATCTCTGCTGTCAGAGACAGATCCAGGCTGCAGCGATCGCGTGTGTGTGTGTGTGTGTGTTTCCCCCCTCCCTCCTTCTGGCTCCTCTTCTCTTCTGCCTCTATCCTCCTCCATGCTGTAGATCTCTGCTGTCAGAGACAGATCCGGGCTGCAGCGATCGTGTGTGTGTGTGTGTGTGTGTGTGTGTGTTGTCCCTCAGTCCCTTCTGGCTCCCCCACTGCCTCCCCCAGAGATCCGGCAGCATGAAGGGGGAAGGGAGGCAGTGGGGAAGTTATGAGGGAGGGGGGACAACACACATACTTCTCCAGACTCTGTAAAGATAAGACATAATGTATGCAAGTCCTAGCAATGATCGCTCTATTGTCCTATGCATTCTCCATTTTCTGATCAGCCGAGGACAAAGCCATTTCTTTTGTTGGCTTTTCTTATGTTGGAATTGTTGGAGCTCAGATATGCTGATGTTCTGTAATAACTCTAACGTCTTTAGTAACTGAGACTTTATGTTACATCATTGCGCATATTCAACTTTTTTTTTCTCATCACTTTTTAACTTTTTATTTGCTACTTTTGCTTAGTGTCATATACTTTATATTTAGAAAAGTGGCAAATGAAAAAGGAAAAAATTCTGGCAAACGAAGGTAAAGGTGGAATAGGAACCAGGAATATAAGAAAGGGGTAGGGGGAATTGTATATTTATTTGCAAGAAAAAATGTCAAGAATACTGACCAAACTTTTTACATTTCTGCAATTATGTACGTCTTCTGCTTTTCTACAACCTAAAAATCAATATACATTTGGCAAGGGTAATATTCTGTACAGAGCCGCCATCAGGGGTAGGACAGTCATAATCAAAGTATAGGGCCCAAGAGGCCCTGTCTAAGTAACTAAGCCCTGCATTGTTGGCTGCCCACTTCAACTGCTGACAACTGCCAATGATAAATATAGTAAAGGGCATTGTCAGAACCCATTACAGGGCTTACTTGAGTTTCCATCAAATCTGGAACTCCTGCCCTTATGTATGCCTGCCACCCTTCAAAACCAGATGGTGCATTGGGCAGCACAACATGGGATAGGAAATCCTGAGCAGTGTTTTAGGTAATGTGACTACATGGTCTTTTTATTGTGTATGTGTCTTCTATTTTCTTTCCTGTACACAAACCTTATTATAAATATATATATATATATATATATATATATATATATATATATATATATATATATATTACAATGGCTGGATCCAGTGAGGGGTAAAGAAAATACTATGAAAAATTTTCTAATAGTGCCAGCTACGTGAGTCATGCCAGCGATCATGCTGCCCTGACCTGTCAATGGGCATTTGTGTTGTCCCTCCCTCCCTTCCCTCATGGCTCCCCCACTGCCTCCCTCCCCCATCATGCTGCTGATCTCTGCTGTCGGCGATCTGTCACTGACCGCACAGATCGGGCAGCATGATGGGGGAGGGAGGCAATGGGGGAGCAATGAGGGAGGGGGGATAACACACATGCCCTAGCCCTAACCCTGGGGTTAGGGTTAGGGCATGTGTGTTGTCCCCCCTCCCTTCCCCATGTCTCCCTCATGCCCCCTCCCCCAATACGCATTAGGGTTAGGGCATGTGTGTTGTCCCTCCTCCCTTCCCCCATCACGCATTAGGGTTAGGGCATGTGTGTTGTCCCCCCTCCCTTCCCCTATGTCTCCCTCATGCCTCCCTCCCCATCACGCATTAGGGTTAGGGCATGTGTTGTCCCCCCTCCCTTCTCCCATGGCTCCCTCATGCCCCCTCTAGCGTGATGGGGGGAGGGGGGCATGAGGGAGCCATGGGGAAAGGGAGGGGGGACAACACACATGCTCTAACCCTAGACCTAGGGTTAGGGCTGTTTACGCTATCTGCATACACTATATGTGAAGTCATTAGAAGTATTAGAATGGATAGATTTGTGCTTATCGGTGACAGGTCGGGGCAGCGGCAATCACATGCAGGGAGTGATGTCACTGCCCAGACCTGTCACTGACCTTGGCACACTAAGCTTTGAAGGGGGGCGGCTGCTAGCGTTGCCCCACTCCCTACATGTAATCCCCCCCCTTACCTACGCTGCTGCCCTGACCTGTCAATGATCAGCACGAATCTCTCTCCCCTCCGACAATGGGCAGAGAGGGGAGAGATTTGCGCTGATCAGTGACAGATGGGGGAGGAGAGAGAGAGATTTGCACTGATCAGTGACAGGTCGGGCAGCTGCGACCACATGCAGGGTGTGATGCCGCTGCCCAGACCTGTCTCTGACACTGACTGTCCACACCAAGCTTTGGCATGGGGGCGGCTGCTCGTGTTGCCCCCCTCCCTACATGTGATCCACCCCGACTGTGCCGTTCTCTCAAGGTGCCCATCACCCTGCATGTGATCCCTCACCTACGCTTCTGCCCTGGCCTGTCACGGATAAGTGCAAATCTCTCCACCGATCAGAGGAGGGGAGAGAGATTTGCGCTGATCAGTGATGGGTCAGGATGCCTGTCACTGATCAGCATGAGTGACAGATGCCCTGCCACTTGTCCCTCACTCTTGCCTGGCAAGTTCTTTTTGCCAATCGGTGTGTCCCTCAGGGGCCTCCAATCAGTGTGTGAGCTTTGGAGGGCAGCGGCTGCTCCAGACCTGGCTGCCCCCGCCTGTGCCATTCCCTAGCCATTTGTGAGCTTTGGAGGGACGGCGGCTCCTTGTATTCCCCCACTCCCTGCATGTGATCGCCACTGCCCGAACCTGTCACTGATCAGGGCAAATCTCTCAGATCGCTGGAAGGGGGGAGAGATTAGCGGTGATCAGTGACAGGTTGGGGCAAAGGCGATCCCTCCACCGATCAGTGTGTAAGCGATCACATGGGGGGGGGAACACGGCTCCTTGTGTTACCCCCATGTGATTGGCAGACCAGCTCTCACTCTGACCTGTCTTGTACTGTGTGGCAATCGGTGTGTCCCTGAGTGGCCCGCGATCTGTATGTGAGCTTTGGTGGGAGGTAGGATATGATCGCTGCTGCCACGACTGGTCACTGATCAGCGCAAATCTCTCCCCTCCGTTGAGTGGGGGGAACACAAGGAGCCGCCCCATCCCCACCTCCCTCCACTGTGTAAGCGATCACTGATCGCCGGACCAGCTCCTTCCTTCCATGTTGCGCTGCTGCAATTGTCCATTCATTGTTTCTATCTTTGAGGGGCCCATGTACAGAGAGGTACAACTCCAGCATATACATATTGTGTACACACCTGCTCCTCCCGCAGCCTCTCTGTACATGGGCACTACAGCTGCAGGTGGTTTCAACCATCCTTGTAATGTTCTGTTACTTTAACTTCCTTTTAGATTGCGATTGCTCTCGAAGATTCTTGGTTCTGCAAGCTTGCTGACGTTTACTTTTGAGTATTTGCTTTTTGGCTGTTTTGTTCCCCAACTTTAGTTCTAGACTTTAGTTTAGCTTTAGTTACTGTAAACTTCCCCCTAGTTCCTCCCCTTTAGTGTAGTATTTTTATTGTTTTCATTTGGTTTTAGCCTTTGTTTAGCAGATTTCAGGATGGCTGGGAAAAGGTACACTGCCCAGGAAGCAGCGGCTTACATGATGGAGTCAAGACTTGGAAGAGTATAGTGATTCAGGGTCAGATTATTTGCCCTCAGATAGTGAGTCTGACAGTGTCTCCTCTACTGAAGAGACACAGCCGTGCAGTAGTACCAGTGGTAGTGCTAGGCATCCTAGAAGGGATGGTAGCGCACAAGGAGAAGCCACGCTGGAGGAGAGTGTAGATCAGATGGAGAGTGCTGCAGCTGGTGGAGGCCTCCCAATAATTATTCCCCCGAAATTCCCCCTTTTGATTCGGTCCCCGGAGTCAACGTGGACACAACAAACTTCCGTCCTGTTGACTTTTTCAAATTGTTCATCACGGAGGCCATGCTACAGGACATGGTCTACCATACAAACTGCTATGCTGAGTGGGTCCTAGCACAAAATCCCCCACAAAGGCACGCCCGCGCTCATGCATGGCAGCCCAACATAAGTGAGTTAAAAAAATTTTGGGGGCTCACTTTAGCCATGTGTATCTGCAAAAAATTTAGTATCGCCTCCTACTGGGATACCCGAACCCTTTTGGCAACACCATTATTTCCGGCCATAATGACCAGAAACCGCTACCAAATTTTACTGCGGTTTCTACATTTTAATGACAATGCCACTGCAATTCCCCGTGGTGAGCCCGGTCACGACAGACTTCACAAAGTATGTCCCCTGATCGATAGTCTGTCTGAGCGCTTTGCAGAAGTGTACACCCCCTCCCAAAATTTAAGTATTGACAAATCGCTTCTGCTTTATAAAGGGCGCATTGTATTTCGTCAGTATATCCCTAGTAAGCGTGCCCGCTATGGGATAAAATTTTACAAATTGTGTGAAAGCTCGACCGGCTACACCAAATTTTTTCGTCTTTACGAAGGAAGGGACACACATCTGGACCCCCCTGGTTGTCCCCTTGATTTGTCTGTCAGTGGAAAAATAGTTTGGGAACTCATGACTCCTCTACTGGGGAAAGGTTACCACTTATATGTGGATAACTTTTATACCAGCATCCCCCTATTTCGAGCCCTCTACTCATTGGACACACCGGCCTGCGGCACCATCAACTGTAATCGAAAAGGCTTGCCCAGGTCATTGCTGACACAAAAAATAAATCGTGGAGAGTCGTATGCTGTAAGAAGCGATGAGCTCCTGGCCGTGAAATACATGGACAAAAAAAATGTTTTCATGCTGACTACAATCCACGATGAGTCAGTCGTGAGATTACGGCAACGTGGTCCCCGAGCCCCTTCCCAAAAGCCACGTTGTATCAAAGATTATAATAAATTCAAGGGTGGCATTGATAAAACAGACCAAATTTTAACATATTACAACGCCACCAGAAAATCCAGAGCCTGGTACAAAAAAGTTGCTATCCATTTGGTCCAATTAGCAACTTATAACTCCTTTGTTGTCTTCAAGGCAGCAGTACCAGGCTCCAATTTGTCGTTTGTAAAATATCAGCTGCAGATACTCCCTGCTCTGTTATTTGGGGATACCGAGCAGGCACCAGAGATGGCTGGTAATGATGACGAGGCTAGATTAGTGGGGAAGCATTTCATAAAGTGCATCCCCTCCATCAATAAGAAGAGGTATCCCCAGAAGCCTTGTAGGGTTTGTAGTAGGCGTGGCTTTAGGAGAGATGTGCGCTACTACTGCCCGACATGTCCCAGCCAACCTGGTTTGTGTTTGGAAGGTTGCTTTGAAGCATACCATACTAAATTCGATTTTTAGTTGTTTTATTCTGGTTAATAGTTTTTTTATGGATTTTTAGACTGTATGTAGGTTAGGTTAGGTTTTGTTCCGTGCCCTAGGGTCATCCTGGTTTGGAATACCCTGCTCTGCAACACCCCCCAGATCTATAGTAACAGAATACATCTCCACATCTGGGTGAAGGTAAGTGGCCAGACCTGGAATCTTTTAGGCTATTTGCATATACTTTCTCTAGTTAAAAATTCAGTTAGATAATTGCATTTTCTTGTCCCTGTGTTTTTTTATTTTTGGTACTTGCGAAGCCAAAAGATGATGGAGGAAATGGTGAAGGAGGAGCCGCTGGATACTTGTGATAGATGATGAAAACATGGGGCCCTTCATTAGGATTTCAGTGTTTACTGACGTTCACAATCTATCAGCACAAGGCTAATCCTCCCATGACTAATCCTAGCAGAACCTATTAGTACCATTATTGAGATTATTTTGCATTGCTTTTTCAGATGTTTATTCTGTGCTATTTGTCTAGCGGTCTGTGTCCACATATGCATGTTATGTATTGTTCTGTTCCAGGGACCCTGCGGTTTCAGATTTATTGAGTTTTTTCTTGTTTGCATATTGATATATTAGGAAAACTTTCTTGTATGCTGCATATTTATTAATATTTTTTAGGGAAATCCGTTGCAAACTATGAACACCTCAAGGTTTTTCATCCATAGAAAGGTTCCCACAACAAAAAACCCAGCACGCCTAGAAACCTTGAGGTATGTACTTTCCAAAAATATATAGTTTGTGGGGGGTATTTCAAATGTAAAGGGTTGTAAATTTGGAGAAACTGCAAGGTGCGCACTTTGTGTGCGCAGCTGATTTTTGCCAGTAAACAGACCCTCAAACGCACGCTTGACTTTGGGGTGTTTGGCAACTCTACCCTTCAAAGTACCTATGCATGTGGGGTATTATTTTGTTCAGCAGATGTTGTGCTTTCAGATTTACTGTGTTAGTTCTTGCTTGCTTATTGTTTTTATAGGAAAATATGGTTTTGAATCTGCTTTTTGTTTGTTTTTTTAAGGAAATCCGTTGAAACCAGAGGTTCTGCCAATGAATAGAGTCCAAATGAATGCACCCACGCCAACAAGCCCAGTAGGCTTAGAAACCTTGAGGTATGTACTTTCCAAAAATATATAGTTTGTAGGGGGTATTTCAAATGTAATGGGTTGTAAATTTGGAAAAACTGCAAGGTGCGCACTTTGTGTGCGCAGCTGATTTTTGCCAGTAAAATGACCCTCAAGTGCACACTTGACTTTGGGGTGTTTGGCAACTCTACCCTTCAAAGTACCTATGCATGTGGGGTATTATTTTGTTCAGCAGATGTTGTGCTTTCAGATTTACTGTGTTACTTCTTGCTTGCTTATTGTTTTTATAGGAAAATATGGTTTTGAATCTGCTTTTTGTTTGTTTTTTTAGGGAAATCCTTTGAAACAGAGGTTCTGCCAATGAATAGTGTCCAAATGAATATACCCACGCCAACAAGCCCAGTAGGCTTAGAAACCTTGAGGTATGTACTTTCCAAAAATATATAGTTTGTGGGGGGTATTTCAAATGTAAAGGGTTGTAAATTTGGAATAAATGCAAGGTGCGCACTTTGTGTGCGCAGCTGATTTTTGCCAGTAAAATGACCCTCAAGTGCACACTTGACTTTGGGGTGTTTGACAACTCTACCCTTCAAAGTACCTATGCATGTGGGGTATTATTTTGTTCAGCAGATGTTGTGCTTTCAGATTTACTGTGTTACTTCTTGCTTGCTTATTGTTTTTATCGGAAAATATGGTTTTGAATCTGCTTTTTGTTTGTTTTTTTAGGGAAATCCTTTGAAACCAGAGGTTCTGCCAATGAATTGTGTCCAAATGAATGTACCCACACCAACAAGCCCAGTAGGCTTAGAAACCTTGAGGTATGTACTTTCCAAAAATATATATTTTGTGGGGGGTATTTCAAATGTAAAGGGTTGAAAATTTGGAAAAACTGCAAGGTGCGCACTTTGTGTGCGCAGCTGATTTTTGCCAGTAAAATGACCCTCAAGTGCACACTTGACTTTGGGGTGTTTGGCAACTCTACCCTTCAAAGTACCTATGCATGTGGGATATTATTTTGTTCAGCAGATGTTGTGCTTTCAGATTTACTGTGTTACTTCTTGCTTGCTTATTGTTTTTATAGGAAAATATGGTTTTGAATCTGCTTTTTGCTTTTTTTTTTTAGGGAAATCCTTTGGAACCAGAGATTCTGCCAATGAATAGTGTCCAAATGAATATACCCACGCCAACAAGCCCAGTAGGCTTAGAAACCTTGAGGTATGTACTTTCCAAAAATATATAGTTTGTGGGGGGTATTTCAAATGTAAAGGGTTGTAAATTTGGAATAAATGCAAGGTGCGCACTTTGTGTGCACCTTGCACCTTGCACTTTGGCAACTCTACCCTTCAAAGTACCTATGCATGTGGGGTATTATTTTGTTCAGCAGATGTTGTGCTTTCAGATTTACTGTGTTACTTCTTGCTTGCTTATTGTTTTTATAGGAAAATATGGTTTTGAATCTGCTTTTTGTTTGTTTTTTTAAGGAAATCCGTTGAAACCAGAGGTTCTGCCAATGAATAGAGTCCAAATGAATGCACCCACGCCAACAAGCCCAGTAGGCTTAGAAACCTTGAGGTATGTACTTTCCAAAAATATATAGTTTGTAGGGGGTATTTCAAATGTAATGGGTTGTAAATTTGGAAAAACTGCAAGGTGCGCACTTTGTGTGCGCAGCTGATTTTTGCCAGTAAAATGACCCTCAAGTGCACACTTGACTTTGGGGTGTTTGGCAACTCTACCCTTCAAAGTACCTATGCATGTGGGGTATTATTTTGTTCAGCAGATGTTGTGCTTTCAGATTTACTGTGTTACTTCTTGCTTGCTTATTGTTTTTATCGGAAAATATGGTTTTGAATCTGCTTTTTGTTTGTTTTTTTAGGGAAATCCTTTGAAACCAGAGGTTCTGCCAATGAATAGTGTCCAAATGAATGTACCCACGCCAACAAGCCCAGTAGGCTTAGAAACCTTGAGCTATGTACTTTCCAAAAATATATAGTTTGTGGGGGGTATTTCAAATGTAAAGGGTTGTAAATTTGGAAAAACTGCAAGGTGCGCACTTTGTGTGCGCAGCTGATTTTTGCCAGTAAAATGACCCTCAAGTGCACACTTGACTTTGGGGTGTTTGGCAACTCTACCCTTCAAAGTACCTATGCATGTGGGATATTATTTTGTTCAGCAGATGTTGTGCTTTCAGATTTACTGTGTTACTTCTTGCTTGCTTATTGTTTTTATAGGAAAATATGGTTTTGAATCTGCTTTTTGCTTTTTTTTTTTAGGGAAATCCTTTGGAACCAGAGATTCTGCCAATGAATAGTGTCCAAATGAATATACCCACGCCAACAAGCCCAGTAGGCTTAGAAACCTTGAGGTATGTACTTTCCAAAAATATATAGTTTGTGGGGGGTATTTCAAATGTAAAGGGTTGTAAATTTGGAATAAATGCAAGGTGCGCACTTTGTGTGCGCAGCTGATTTTTGCCAGAAAAATGACCCTCAAGTGCACACTTGACTTTGGGGTGTTTGGCAACTCTACCCTTCAAAGTACCTATGCATGTGGGGTATTATTTTGTTCAGCAGATGTTGTGCTTTCAGATTTACTGTGTTACTTCTTGCTTGCTTATTGTTTTTATAGGAAAATATGGTTTTGAATCTGCTTTTTGTTTGTTTTTTTAGGGAAATCCTTTGAAACCAGAGGTTCTGCCAATGAATAGTGTCCAAATGAATGTACCCATGCCAACAAGCCCAGTAGGCTTAGAAACCTTGAGGTATGTACTTTCCAAAAATATATAGTTTGTGGGGGGTATTTCAAATGTAAAGGGTTGTAAATTTAGAAAAACTGCAAGGTGCGCACTTTGTGTGCGCAGCTGATTTTTGCCAGTAAAATGACCCTCAAGTGCACACTTGACTTTGGGGTGTTTGGCAACTCTACCCTTCAAAGTACCTATGCATGTGGGATATTATTTTGTTCAGCAGATGTTGTGCTTTCAGATTTACTGTGTTACTTCTTGCTTGCTTATTGTTTTTATAGGAAAATATGGTTTTGAATCTGCTTTTTGCTTTTTTTTTTAGGGAAATCCTTTGGAACCAGAGATTCTGCCAATGAATAGAGTCCAAACCAATGCACCCACGCCAACAAGCCTAGTATGCTTAGAAACCTTGAATTGTGCACTTTCCAAAAATATATAGTTTGTGGGGGGTATTTCAAATGTAAAGGGTTGTATTTTTTGAAAAACTGCGAGGAGCGCATAGTATTTGTATTTTATCTGAAAATCTCCTCTAGCGCTCTTTGCAGTTTCTGGGGTCTCCTGAGCAGGAAAGGGTGTCTACTAATACATGTGTGGTACCGTTGTAACCGGGAGAAATGTGGCTTTTACCCTCAATATGTTTTTATTGTAAAACCTTTATTTTTGATTAAAGAAAAACACTGCAAAATGTAAAAACGTGTGTATTTTTAATTTTCTTTCACATATTTTGCCCAAAATAATTAGGATAAGACAACACAATTGATAAACAAGACATATGCTCTTAAAGCCCAGGTTCTGCTGAAAAAAATGATATGTCATTTTTATGGGAAGTCCCAGAAAATCCCTTCAAAAATTACAGTTGAACATGGGGAGCGCAAAATAGTGAAAAATGCTCTGGCAACAGAGCGTGACAAAATCTCCAGGTGGGCTGGCACTTAAAGGGTTAAATGCCCTTTTTTTGTTCTATATTGCCCTTTTAACCGCAGGTGTCAGCCATGAGAGGTTTAACTTTAGCCGCTTATATTTGTTACCCGTAGGAATACATTTTGCAACGTTGCTATTCACAATTGATTTAAAGCACTCCCATTTGGCATCTGTATCCTTTTTCCTGAACAGATGCTCCCAGTCTATGTCCTTGAGTGCAGCTCTGAGCCTGGGGAAGAAAATCTTTCTTACAGTTTATGTTAAATACAATTATATTGTGGTCACTGTTACCAAGATTTTCACGGACTGTTACTGCCCCCATCAGGTCATCATTATTTGATATTACAAGATCTAGAATAGCATCACCCCTAGTTGGTGCCTTCACGAACTGATTCATATAATTATCTTGTAGCAAGCGGAGGAATGCTCTCCCCCTTGTAGTAGAAGCAGAACCATGTCTCCAGTCGATTCCTGGATAGTTGAAGTCCCCCATCACCACCACTGTACCAGCCTGTGATGCCCGCTCTATCTGTTTATGCAGTTGACCCTCTATTTCCTCAGTTATATTTGGGGGCCTATAGATTACACCAAACTGTACTTTAGCATTGTTTATATTGCCCCCTACTTCTACCCACAAGGATTCTACATCCTGACAATCTTCTGCTAGTATCCCCTCATTAATATATGGTCTGAGTTCTTGCTTTACATAAAGACACACGCCACCCCCTTTCCTTTTTGCTCTGTCTTCCCGAAAAAGAGCAAAACCTTGTAGATTGACAGTCCAGTCATGTGTGGAATCCAGCCATGTCTCAGCCACACCAACAACATCAATATTCTCTGCCAGCACCAGAGCCTCAAGCTCCCCCACTTTACTTGCCAGACTTCTGGCATTTGTGAACATACACTTTATGTTCCTATCTAGTTTGACACATTGGGGTATAGTATTAGTTCCTGCAGTAATGCATCCGTCTAATTTTTTACTGCTGGTTTGCAACTCATGGATCTCCTTATCCATCATATGTCGATAGAAAGATACTAGCAAAGATTTTGTTCTGTGCTTGTCGTCAGTGGCGGAGCAACTGCTTTCCCGTCATCAGCACTGCTCCATCCAAGGTAGAAGCACCTTCTCAGCGGTTTTTGCTGTCCGGGAAGCCTTGGAGCGATGCAGGGCTGCAGGCTGGGGAAAGTACTTGTTGGCGTTAGATCAGGCAAAGGCTTTTGATAGGGTCAATCATGAATACCTATGGCTGCTTCTTGGTAAGTACGGCCTGCCGGGGCATTTTTTTAATTGGCTACAAACCCTGTATGGTGAGGCTGAGAGCTTCCCTCTTGTTAATGGTTGGGTTGGAAGGCCTTTTGAAGTTGGCTCCGGTGTGCGACAGGGATGCCCTCTGAGTCCCCTACTGTATGTGTTTGCGATCGATCCCTTTATAAGGAGGGTCGAGAGCAGCATGTTATGTGGGGTTCCTCTGGGTGTGCCTGGTGAGCCTCCTTTGAAGGTCATTGCCTATGCTGATGATGTATCTGTGATTGTCTCTGGGACAAATGAGGCGGAGGAGGTGGCCTCTCTGATAGCACAGTATACAGAAGCGTCGGGCTCCAAGGTGAATCACGAGAAGAGTGAAGTTTTCTGGATGGGTGAGGGTGAGGGCTTCGAACTTCCGGAAGCCTTCCAAGTGCTCCAGCAGGAAATTAAGATCCTTGGCATAAATTTCGGTCCTGGCGATTATGGCCAAAAAAACTGGGAGCGCAGGCTGAAAATTGCCAATGCCAAGGTTGCAGTCTGGAAGAGCTGGAAAATGTCTCTCAGGGAAAGGGTTGACCTTATCAAGACCTACCTGATCCCCATCTTTTTATACGTCAGCTTCGCCTGTGTTTTGCCAGTGTCTCTCTACACCAGGGTCTACAGCGTGTTTTTCCAGATGTTATGGGGAAACCGCAAAGAAATGTCACCTACCTATCTAGGCGGGAGGGTGGCCTAGGGATGGTCAACCCAGTCGTGTTTTTCTCTCTCTCGTTTCTGAAACATAATTTTGGAAGCATGTTGGCAGAGAGCCCGCCTGGCTGGGTGAGTATTTTCCAGTCCTGGTTTAAGCCCTTCCTGCGAGACTGGGAGAATGGTGGCCGGATGAAAAGCCCTCGAGTTCCTCAGGCTCAGCTCCCGGCCTATGTTGCCCCGTGCTTGAAAATACTTCGGCAATGGCAAATTGACAGCAGAGGACATGAGATCTACTCCGAGGAAGCTTCAGCAGCTCATAACGCTCCCAAAATAAGTCCATTCCTTCTGGTGTGACGAAGCTTAAGTCATGTTCTGCACTCCCCACTGGACTGATCAGGGCAAAAATGTCTGCGGCTGCGAATCCCATACCCAGTATGAGATCCACCACCGCCTAAGCTGGACAGGTTGCGCCTATTGAAGCCGCTGGCAGGGGCGTTGGCCTCACTGGCACAGACATCTTCTCACCAGCAGCTTCTCCACCACGCCTGGCAATCTGGGCATAGGACACAGGGGACTGCACTGCAGCACCAACAACATTATTGGCCCTACTCCCTGTGCCACCTCGCTGGATGAAATACAAGGCAGGGCGGACAGCAGGGGCCCCAGCATTAGGTGGCACAGTCTTCTTACTGTCCACCTGAGGTGCAGGTGAGGGGACAGTCACAACATCAGCAGCAGTCACAGCAGCGGGCCCAGCAGAAAGTCCAACAACAGAATTAACCCCTGTGGACTCAACCCCAGACACAGCAGCAGTAACAGGAGCAACAACATCAGTAACAGCACCCAAACCAGCTGAAGCAGAAACAATAGAAGCCCTGCCAGCAAGACCCAAACCTGCGGGTGAGTCACCCATGGCCCCAGGCCCACCAAGTTCGGCGCACCCAGGAACCCGGATGGGTGCCAGGATGGTACTTACGGCTGGTGCCACTTCACCCTTTTCAGGGCAAGGAGTCTTCTATACCCCCTGACACAGCGCCTATGGCGCACTCCACAGGTTGGCTGGACAGATGGACGTCGTCCTTAGCTGGCATGGGCTCCTCAGGCTGGCGGCTGTCCTCTGGAAGATCTGCTCCAGTAGGGGCTTCCTGGATGCCCAGCGATGTCACACACTCATGATGTGTTGCCTCAGCATTGGAGTCTTCCAATGCTGGTCCTGGGGCTCCCGGCTCTGCTACTGCTGCTCCACCATCGAGGTCTCATCCACATGGTCGGCCTCTTCCTCCTTCACAGTGGGGCCTCAGCGCTGCATGGACTTAAATCGCTTCTCGTTTTTATATTTTTCTTTAAAGGCCCCACTGCTTGCTTTAAGGGACGAAACAAGCTTCTCCTGCTGCCGACATGCTGATTCAAGCTCAGCTAAATCTACTTTACTTGACCGCCGATCCAGTCACCGTGCCTTGCTGGTGTCCATTTTCTTTTTCTTTAATGCGATTTTCATCTTGCACAGCTTCTCCTCCTCCTCCTTCGCCACACTGCAGAAATTACTGCATACACGGCTGCGAAAAGCTTACAAACTCTCACCAGGCTGGGGCACCGTGGTGTTACTAGCGCCGCTGGTGGAAGCAGACCCGGGATCCGGAGGTTTAATATTCCTCCGGGGGCACAGGCGCGACTCACCCCCGGAATCATCCATGCTGCCTGGGGAGGCACTCCCAGGAAAGCACCAGGCTTCACAGGCCTCTGGAAATTAGGAGCAGTTGTGTGTTCTGGCTCTCACAGTGTGTGACCACACCCACCTAATTACCCTAATAGATTGTAAGCTCTTCTCCTTCTGTATCCTACCTCGTACCCTAATAGATTGTAAGCTCTTCTCCTTCTGTATCCTACCTCGTACCCTAATAGATTGTAAGCTCTTCTCCTTCTGTATCTTCCCTTATACCCTAATAGAGTGTAAGCTCTTCTCCTTCTGTGTCCTCCCTTATACCCTAATAGATTGTAAGCTCTTCTCCTTCTGTATCCTCCCTTATACCCTAATTGATTGTAAGCTCTTCTCCTTCTGTATCCTCCCTTATACCCTAATAGATTGTAAGCTCTTCTCCTTCTGTATCCTCCCTTATACTCTAATAGAGTGTAAGCTTTTCTCCTTCTGTATCCTCCTTTATACCCGAATAGAGTGTAAGCTCTTCTCCTTCTGTATCCTCCCTTATACCCTAATAGATTGTAAGCTTTTCTCCTTCTGTATCCTCCCTTATACCCTAATAGAGTGTAAGCTCTTCTCCTTCTGTATCCTCCCTTATACCCTAATTGATTGTAAGCTCTTCTCCTTCTGTATCCTCCCTTATACCCTAATAGATTGTAAGCTCTTCTCCTTCTGTATCCTCCCTTATACCCTAATAGATTGTAAGCTTTTCTCCTCCTGTATCCTCCCTCATACCTTAATAGATTGTAACTTTTTTTTATTGAGTAAAATCAAGCAATCATATACAATATATACAATATATACAAAGTTACAATAATAAATAAAAATAAAATAAATTATAACTAAACAAAAAGAAACAGGCCTAACAATTCGGCATATAATATATAATATTCATTATTCTATATACAATCCTATCTACAACCTAAACACTAAACTCTACACAACTCAGCACGAAGACTAAGAGACCCTGTCACCTGTGCACGCAGCCGTTCTTCAAAAATCTGTCATTGTTATAAAAATCTATGGGTGATGAGATAGGAAAGCTCACCCAGAGGGAAGTCATGGGGATCAAGGAGGCCTGATATTCCTCCACGCCTTCATCCAGGCCCCCCGTTCCCACCTGTCCCTCTCCAGCACCCGGATCTTCCCCACCTCATGCAGGATGTCATGCACCACCACCGGGACAGGGAGGACTTTCTTCCTAATGCAGAGCTGGCACCATGCATTCCATGTGAAATAGCGGATCACTAGACTAACTAGATATAAAGTGTCCAAACAAAAGTCCCCTCTGTTCTTGAATGCTCCATACACCCACTCAGCATAGGAAAGCTGGGAGAAGAAGGGGGCACCGAGGGCCAACCCCACCTGTTTACACACCTCTACATTAAAGGGACACCGGAGCAGGAAGTGGTCCATAGTCTCCACCTCATCCTGACACTGCTCCCGGAGACAAATTATCTCTGGCAGGCTGCGACTCTTCCGGATCCCCCTAAGGTAGAGTTTTCCTTGGAAGGAGAGCCAGGCTATATCCAGGTATCTCAAAGGAATTCTTGAGGAGTTAATAAGCCTCAAACCCTCCCTCATGATGGAGCCTGGGCAATCCCTGAGGGACAATGGCTCATGAAAAGCCAGACCCAGGACCCGATTCACCAGAAGCTTCCTCGGAGTAGATCTCATGTCCTCTGCTGTCAATTGCCATTGCCGAAGGCTGTTCCGTCCTGTGAGATTTGCATAAAACAAACCAAGGCTTTCACGGGCAGCCCCCACCACTGCCGATCACTTCATTGCTGGCCTGCCACCGTCGGATCACAGACTGCAGACGCGGACCATAACCCACAGGTTTGTGGAGGCCCCCTCTGAAGGGAAAGTGGCGGAGGCCCCAGGGCACGCGCCCTTTGCGCCCCTCCTTTTATCCTGCCCTGCTTCTGATTCTCAAGATTTAGGTTTTATGAGATAATTTACTGTTTTTTTGTTGGCCACAGACATGCCTGCTGTGACTGTTTATTATAAAAAGGATTTATACACTCTTCCTGTCTTTGATTACAATACATTTGTATGATGTGACATAATGCAACGTATTGCAACATATTGAATGAAGGCATAACTAACATTTTTGAAAAAAAAAAATCTAGACTATTAAAAGATAAGATTGGCATAGCCCAATAATATCTTTCTTTTGACTCTTTTTAAAGACAGGTTGTGTTGCGTTATATTGTGCCATGCTCTAATGATGGAAGCATTTTTTTTCACAATTTTAAACATGTAGGAATAGTATAGAGGTACATGTTTGATATGCTAAGTCGTGATCCCAGGTTTGTCTAAGGAGAACTGGTTGGTAAGACTTCAGCATGAAAAATACAAGAAAATTACAGCGCTACACAAACAGACAAATCACAGAGAAATCAATCTCTAGGGCTCAACGTATTCTTAGAAAGTCCTTTCTCTCTACACACAATAAAATCGCAAGAATATATAATACAGAGCTCCAAATGTGTTAATAAAGACAATGTCCTTTGTTGGATGCAAAACTCTTCTTATTCACCCAGTGCATGGATTAACCACTTCTCAGTGCCGA
Organism: Gastrophryne carolinensis; assembly: GCA_027917425.1. Classification (NCBI taxonomy): domain Eukaryota; kingdom Metazoa; phylum Chordata; class Amphibia; order Anura; family Microhylidae; genus Gastrophryne; species Gastrophryne carolinensis. The sequence continues at coordinate 304,259,806 of CM051234.1, read as the reverse complement.
CCACCACCAAGATTTCAAATGGCCTCTTACCAGATTTTAGATGGAAAGGCGCTTTTACACAAAGATATCCTTCTAGGGTTGCTTTTCACAAATGAGACAACCTCCTTAGGTCCTCTTTAAACTTAAACAGCGCCACTCCAATTAATCAGCACAGAGGCTCAATATGTATTTAAGATAGAGGATTCAGGCATGAAAAGAAAAAGCCACATCTAGCATAATACCGTTTAGCAAGATACCAAGTGGATTTATTCTAATTCTATGCACTCACAATTTAAAAATAGGTCACAAACTTTTCAGGATAAAAATGATGCGTCTCACCACCTCCAGACTGTACTCTGCCGCCACCATTCAGCACATACCAGTTCCAACGCGTTTCGTCCCGAATAGGGACTTTGACCCGGATACTGGTAACGTGACAACCTCCGTTTTTTATTTCCAAAGGTTAGATGCGTCATGTGATTGTGGGAGGCGCCGATAAGTCACATGACAGCAGGGAAAATAAGCGAACCACGTGACGGCGAGACGCGCCGATGAGTCACGTGACAAGCACAGAACGCGTCATGTATTATCATGAGCGTGTCCAAAGTGCCGCCCCTTCAACAAAGGGCATGGGCTGCTGGCCAATGGTTTGAGAGGATAGAACATACGTCAAAGGGCAACCCCGTTGTCCAGGCAACGCCAGGAAGATATTGCATTTATCAAAGAGCAGCACAGCGATACCTGCAAGCAGCAGCAGGACTCTGGCTTAATATTAGACACATTAAATGCAATTTGTTTTTACACCTGTCACGGAGCAGCGCAGCAATAACTATACACGACAACAACTCCCTGGCTTAGTGGCAACACGGAGATAACTGCAAATAGCGGCAGGTCTCTCGCTTGATATTTAAACCTACACATACATCCCAGCAAAGGTATCATTATTAATAAATCCATAAACAGGGATTAGTATGACTGGATATCATACAATATAGTGGTCACATAGCTGGTAAATGTTCATCTAATATACCAGCAGCCCTGCAGCCGTGATCATTAAAGAGATCAATCGGAGCCGGACAGTTATTAAAGCGCACCCAAATATGGGTATAGTTCCCTAAAATATTAGCCCTGAGGAATTAAGAAATTATATTAAACCCTCAGTGGTCAAATATAAGGGGACAATCCCCTAGAAATAAACCAATTAAAAATGACAAAAAAGGATCAGGTATGTACTGAATGGACATAGGAGGACAGCAAGGAGATCAGGGAGGCATCCAAACATGACAATAACAAGAACATACAAAAAAATTATATAAAATACATTAAACAACATTATTAATTTAAAATCACACCAAACATTCCCTAAAACATGTTACAAGTTTTTAAGAAGTATCTATAAAACAATTCAAGTCGAACTCTACATTTAGACCATTAGGTTGTAGAGTATCCAAGTTAAATATCCAACGTCCCTCTTTTTGCGAGAGGTCCCTAACCAGATTAGAGCCTCGCCAATGGCGTTCTATTCTCTCAATTCCCTGAAAAGAGAGACAACTTGGATCCGACATGTGATCACGTTTAAAATGAGCAGATAAATTATGTGCCTCATATCCCCTTTTAATGTTGTATATATGTTCTCTGATCCTGATTTTTAATGATCGGGTGGTCCTACCCACATAGACCAGCTTACAGGGGCACCATATAGCGTATACAACATATTTAGAATTGCATGAAATAAAGTTGCGTATCTTATATTCCTTACCAGATTTTTTATGTAGAAATATCTTAGAAGACCTATCTTTCAACTGGCTAGTTTTACATCCACACTTCAGCATGAGTGAAGGAAAGCACACTAGCATTCCAAGAAAAATAAGTGGATAGAATGATCTCATCTATGTAGAACAAGTTGTGCTCTGTGTGACCCACTGACAAGTTGTTTTTCCACTGTTTTCTTTCAAAGGTGCGATATAAAAAAAAACCTGAGGTCTTAAAAAATGATCAAGCCCCTGTGTCCTTTTATGCATGCATATTTTATTGCCTTAAACTAAAAATTCTCTTCAGCGAAGCACCTTCCTAAATACCATTGCTAATCCAAATATGACAGCTCAGATTCAGCCTCCATTCTGCCTGTGACCCTGGGCCAGCCTTACCATGGGTCCCGGTGGGTCCATGGTCCCAGGCGGCACTTTAAGAGGGGCGGCACTTTGCTGGCTGCGGCGGTAACATATTTGGAGGTGGTGGTGGGCAGCAGCGGGCAGGAACATCATGCCTCCCAACTGTCCCGATTCCTCAATCACGGAAAGTTCATTACCTTCCCGAGACGCCCTGCGCTGTGGCCAGTCACTTAGTCAGCCTGTGCGGTCGCGCACCGCTTCCTGTCACATCATAGCTCAACCCGCGCAGCGCAACGGAAGCAGCCAGGTTGAAACTAATCTTGGGTTGTGGCATTCCTCTGAATATCCCTGCCAGGAGTGAGACGAAGATCAGTCAGCAGGATGTCAACTTGCACAGAGGCATTATTTGTGGAAGACAGGCATTAACAAAGAGCCTTTCTAGCCAGATGCCAGCCAGGGACTTTTTCTTGTGTTTCAGGCGCATTGATCTGGTCTCTTTAGCAGCCTCAGAGCTCTCCCCTGAGAGGGAGGGGCGGGGCTAGATACAGCATGGCATTGCAGGGAACTGAGACCAGAGAATGGCTCTTCATTCTGCAGACAGCTCGTGTGGAGAAGATATAGAGAGCCAGCCCCTGCCAGCCAGACAGCAGCCTTTCCTGACCCGATGGACATAAGGTCAGGCTGAGCAAACAACAAACCCTTGTGTCTCATTCACTATAGTAGTGCCTAGTGTAAACTCCTTATAGTAGTTCCATTGAGGCAGTTAAAGTTAGGTCATTTAAAACTAGGTTGCCTGCAAAAGTTTAGATTGCAGTCTGGTGGCTTTCTATTCTCTTTCTACCACATAGTCTCTCCTTTTACAGTTAGCTCCAAGTCCTTTGACATTTATGCCAGAACAGGCTTTTAACAGGTGGTCATGCCTACCAGTCTGACTGACTTCTGACCTTATAGCAGACCAAATCCCAGGAATATAACTTACCTAGGTTGCATTAGTCTGCATTACAGAGGTATCCCAATTTTGGATGCCCCTGTCTGTGAAACCCCTGGATAAGCTGATTACCCACCTTGATCCCCACTACCACAGCGCATAAACTCTCATCCATTCAGAAGAGAGCGCAGTACATATTGGCTGGCAATCTATTCTTAATGAACAGATGGCTGAGTGCCATCCACTGGCCGCTCTCCTCTGCTAACCACTGTTATGATACATAAAGGTGCCCTGGCACTGGCTGCACACTTGCAGATACCACATCTCTAACAATAAGTTTGGCACTGCTGTTCTGTGCCCTGGGGGAAAGAACCAAAACCCAGGATAGTCAAAATCCTGGGTTTTGGTCCACTTTAAAATAAGATCAATGCCGTTTGAGCTGCTGATTTGGAGGAGAACCCGCACATATGCTGTGGGATTTCCAGGTGAAGTAAGAATTATTGTCATTCCAGGGGGGTTTCACACAGCGGGGCATCCCAAATCAGGATACCATACTGGAGAGGAACCATCAACAGGATAGTAAAATAACTGGGGGTGGCTCCTTTTAAAAGTGTACAGTCTGTCAATTAAAGTTAAATATACGTTTAGAAATGTCTTTCTAAGGAAAGGAGCTCCTCAGGTTCAGGTGTACATTTATGTCAATATGGCGTGGCAGAAGTGTGGCCAGGGGCGTGACAGGGGGTGTGGCCAGGGCGTGGCAGGGGGTGTGGTCGGGGGGTGGCTTGTCTCTCTTTCATATCTTCAGAAGTTGGAAGGTATGGGAACATGGGCCGTATTTGCCACTAGGCACAGCAACCATTTAATAAAAAAAAAAGAAATCATCTTGCATGCAGCGATGCCTCCTTGGCCGCCGATGCAGGGAGGGCGGCAATCCCTCTATTACTCCCCCCACTTTCTGCTCTTTGCCTCTACACAACTGTGCGTGCAATCACCAGCCCATTTCAGCTCCACCTCCCCCAGCCCATTTCAGCTCCGCCTCCCCCAGCCCATTCCAGCTCCGCCTCCGCCTCGCCCAGCTCGCCTAGCCCAGCTCCACCTCCCCCAGCTCCGCCTCCGCCCAGCTTGCCCAGCCCAGCTCCACCTTGCCCAGCTCCCCCTACCGCCCAGCCCAGCTCAGCTCCACCCCTTCCAGCTCCGCCCCTCCCCTGATGGCAGCTGCCACCTATCTCCTTCCTATGACAGGAGCAGCGTGTCAGCTAAGTGCCGGTGTTGGGAGCGTGGTCTCGGCAGGCGCTCCATCAGATGTACACGCGAGTGGGGGAGCACCTCCAAATTTGCCAACCTTAAGGTAAGTCTTACCGCCCGAGGGTTGTGGGGGTTAAATTAGGGGGGGGGGGTGTAGAGTGGACCATCCGCCGGGGCAGGCTGATCAAGTGACCTTGGGGCATCCCTTTCCAGGATATCTGTACAAACCTCTTTCCAAATGCCCTCATTGCTCTGCGTATACTACTAACACTCCCTGTAACCGTTGCAAGTGGAGAGCAAAGCTTTTCAAAGCTGAAGCTAATAAAAACTTACCTGCGCTCCACAATGACGCAAGAAAGATTGGTGGGCCTGGCAACAATATCAATTGAACATGAACTAGCCCAAACAGTACACCTGAAGGAAGCAGTATGTTTATTTGCAGCCAAGAAGGCACGGAAAGCACCAATCCGATTTCATGTATAGTTGATTGCAATGTTTTGTTATTGATTTTGTCTGCCCATGACAAGCTGTTTTTCTATTTATTCTATGTTATTTATTTAAATAGAGTTATATAAAAAATACTGAGGTTCAAAATAATGTGGCTGTTGGTGTTTTTTTTTTTTAATTTGGGGGAATTCAACAGGGTGGGATCCCCATTAGTTCTAATGAGAGCCACCAGCCGAATTACACAGTGACAGTGGCCGGCTCTCATTGGACCAGAGCCTGCACATGCACCTTTGGACCGGGAAGAGGTGAGTGTCTATGGGTATTGGCCCCTGATCTTCCCCCCAGGATATTCCAAATCGGGATGCCCCTGGGGAAGGACGCCAGCTGGACAGATTTACTTGTTGGTTGCTGGGCAGGTGCGCCCACGCGGGCATGCGTGCGGGAGCCCCACAACCGAACTGTTTTATTCCTAGTATGTCACACACTCCACTTCCAAAGATACATGACACTTGGGAAACCGGCCTGTAGAGGGCGATCTTGCAGAGATGACATGGAAAAAGGAGCCCCTCCTGGTCCATAAGTACCGGGTTCCTCCCACTATTCCTCAGTCTTTTGTCTCTGCAGTCAGCGAAGCATTCAGAAGATGACCCTTCCCCTTCAAGCTGCAGGTAGCCGGGTTTGCTCCCGGCCTTTCTCTATTTCTGCCTAAATTTTTAAAACCTGTTTGGTTATATTGTATGCCTCCCAGCCCTGGCTGTGTTGTTCAGGCAAGGGTAGATACACCTTCTGGTGTTTACAGGAGTTTTTTACTCCTCCGTGAGACCCAAAATTTGGGTAGGCGGCTTCCGGGTTGATGTTCCTGGCATGGGATGCCCCCTGTCCCTTTATAAATCCCCTTGTGCCTGATGGGTGCATTTCTATCCTCTCCCCTTTAGTTCTCCTTTAAACCCTGCTGGGGTAAAAAGGAGGGGGGGGGGGGGGGCATTATTTGGGCTTGTTGGTCACCATGCACATAATATAAAGGTATATAGAAATATATATATATATATATATATAATATTACATATATATTATTATTATTATTATTTGGATGAAAACTATTTTATTGGAAATGTGTGTATCTAAATTATCTTGTAAAAGCCGATTGTGTCAGGGCAATGTTCATTTTTTGAATTTCCCTCCATTTTCTTGGCAGCGTCATTTTAGTCATAGAGCACGCTGATGTGCTCTGTTTGTCTTTCTGGCTCCTGCTGACGTCAGGGGGCGGGGCTTCGGCGCGCAGTGCCATTTTAGTCATAGAGCACGCTGATATGCTCTGTTTTTCTTCCTGGCTCCTGCTGACGTCAGGGGGCGGGGCTTATCGACGCGTCCTTCTCTTAGCCGGCGTTTTCGGCTGCTTCCCTGGGGTCTTCCCTCGTTGTGCGAGCTGGTCGCCTTCTGTGCTGTGAGTACCCTTCAGCTTGTCTGAAGGGAGTTTTCAGCCGTTTTGAATGCTTTGTTCATTTATTGTATATTTTGTGCATTGGTGACTGTTTTTGTTTTTTTCTGTAGGTGGAAACTCCTTATTTAAGAAGGGGGGTTTCTCCTGGTCCTTAGCCCTTTAGCCTTATTTGGGGGTCCATTTGTGTTTCAATCCTCCCACCTGGGACTATTTAAAGGGGCATCCTGGGTAGCAATTGCATAAAACCCATATATACTTGGCGACTATAATCAATTATAGTATAATACTAAACATCATATGGAGGCATCCCAGGATAATAGGCATGCAATTCCCTTGGCACAGACTCGGCATTGTTTTGGATGTGGGGCATCCCTTGTTGGGGATAACGCAGTTCTTTGCGTCCCTTGTGCACAATTAACCATTATGCAGCAAACTGAGGCCCAGGCTTCAGGGTCTGCGGCTACTGCCTCTTCTCCTACTCCGCCGTGTCTTGTCCGTACCCCCAGTGATATTGTCATGGGTGGTGAGTCGCATTCTGATTTATGTGCCAGATTGGCTCATCTTGAAAGATTTATGTCTACCTCTGTGGCTAAGAAGGCCTCAGCTAAAAGAAAGCATTTGACTCATGCCGTCTCGGCAAGTGAGTTGGACAATTGCGAATTGCTTGATTGGTCTGACCCTTCTCAGTTAGAAGAAGGGGAATTATATGAGGATTCAGATGTCTCTGACGAACAGCAATTTGTTGGTACTGAAATTGAGCAGGGTGAAGAGAGTGTTGTGGATACCCCAAAAGCTCTTGCCCAGTTATTTGAGGTTTTGGTTATTACTCCTCCTGAAGTAGTCCCTCTCAAAAGAGGGGAATTCTTTGGAGCCTCTAAACCTCGTTTAGAATTTCCAAATCAGAAGCATTTTGATGATATCATTCTTAAAGAATGGGAGAAGCCTGTGCGGCTTCATGGCATGCCCTTGGGCTGGGACAAAAAATATCCCTTTCCAGCTGATACGGTTAAACGCTGGTCATCACCTCCTGAGGTGGATGCCCCTGTGCTTAATTTATCCAATTATTCTGTGTTGCATTCTCCTGACTCCATTACACTTAAAGATGGAGAGGACAAACGTATTGATCAAATAGCGTGCCACGCTTTTTCCAGTGTAGGCTCGGCCTTGCGGCCTGTTGGCGCTTCGGCGCTTATGTCGGTGGCTATTAGGTCTGTTGTGAGAGACCAAATGAATAACTCTTGAAGCGTTGTGAAATGTTTGCATCTTTTGTACTTTCTGCTTTAGATGATACTCTGCTCATGTGCAGCAGAACCTCTGCCATGTTAATCGCCATTCGGCGGTCAGTATGGTTGCGGCAGTGGGCGGCGGATGTTGTAGCCAAGAAATCGCTTACAGCGCTTCCGTTTGTGGGATTGCGACTATTTGGAGAAAAATTGGATTCTGTCACTAAAGGAGGTAAGTTACCTCAGCGTAAGAGACAATGTCATTCCTTTCGTGGAGTGGCTTCCTTTAGCCATTCCTTACGGGGGTACAGATCCGGTAGAGGATCGGCCTTTTCAGCCTCTAGAGGGAATGCATGGAATAGAGGAAGAGGATGTGGCCGTCCAAGTCAGAATTGGGGGTCCAAAACCAAATCTGCCCCTAAGCCTGCTCAACAATGAGGGGACGCCCTCACCCTTACGGGTGTGGGGACGGCTGCGGTTCTTCTTCCAGGTCTGGGTTCAGGAGGTATCACACAATTGGGTTCTGGAAGTAGTTTCTTCCGGTTACAAACTGGAATTCGAGTCCCGGCCTCCTCCCAGATTTTTCATGTCCCGGATGCCGTCAGATCCGGCAATTGTGCAGGGACTGCGGGCAGCAGTAGCGAATCTGTTAAACATGGCTGTCATCTGCCTAGTGCCTCTGGCGTAAAGGGGTTTGGGGTTTTACTCCAACCTATTCATGGTACCCAAGAAGGACGGCTCTGTTCGGCCTATCCTAGACCTAAGGAGACTCAATCAATTTATCAGTTTCAGAAGATTCCGCATGGAGTCTCTGCGATCAATGATCGATGCTCTCCGTCAGGGGGACTTCATGACATCCATAGACATCAAGGATGCTTATTTGCACATTCCTATTTTTCCAGGTCACCAGAGATTTCTCAGGTTCTTGATAGAAGACCAGCATTATCAATTTGTGGCTCTGCCATTCGGCCTTACCTCGGCCCCAAGAGTCTTTACCAAGATGCTGGCAGGAGTGATGGCTATATTCAGGGTCCAGGGCATCCGCATTGTGCCTTTTCTGGACGATCTTCTTATCGCGGCCTCCTCCCTCGAACAATCAGAGTTGGACACCAGGATGGTGGTCTCTACGCTAGAGAGGTTCGGATGGGTAATAAGTTACCCCAAATCCTCTCTCTGTCCGTCCAGGGAAATTCCCTTCCTGGGCCTGATTCTGGATACATTTCAGGCCAGGGTTTTTCTTCCTCAGTCCAAAATGGTTCTGATTCAGGACTTGATTCATCTATTCTTGTCCAACCCTCGTCAGTCTATCCGTCTAGGGATGAGACTAGTGGGATTGATGGTAGCTGCATTCGAGGCAGTCACGTTTGCCCAGTTTCACATAAGGACGCTTCAGCTCTTCCTCTTGGCAAAGTGGGACAGGTGCACACTATCATTAAATCAGACTTGTCTATTGTCTCCCCACGTTTTGCAGTCCCTTCAGTGGTGGTTAATATCGCACAACCTCCAGAAGGGCAAGTCATTTCTGACTCCGCGTTGGGAACTGGTTACCACGGATGCCAGCCTGGTTTGCTTCTCGTCACAATCACAAGCTGCCAGCTTTTGTGTCTCTATCCCAGGATCCTCTGGCAGTGGCAGCGGATGCCATGTCTCTGGCCTGGAAGGATCTGGGGTTCCTATATCTGTTTCCCCCATTCTCCATGATCAGCAAGGTGGTGCGCAAGTTAGCACTGGAGGAGGCGCCAGCAATTCTGGTGGCGCCAAGGTGGCCAAGATGTCTGTGGTACGCAGACGTCGCAAGGCTGGCAGTGGATCGGCTCCATCTGTCTCTTCTTCCAGATCTCATCACTCAGGGACAACTTTGTTACCCCAATTTACAAACGCTGGCTTTGACGGCATGGCTGCTGAAGTCTCCATCTTGAAAGAAGGTCTTTCTGATGCGGTTATTCAGACTCTTATTAGAGCTAGGAAGAAGTCTTCCTCTGTCATTTATTACAGGACTTGGAGGTCCTATATTGATTATTGTGAATCCAGGGCTTTGCCCTGTAGAGTATTTTCTATTCTAGAATTCTGGAATATCTGCAACGAGGTCTGGATATGGGGTTCCAGATTAGTACTTTGAAAGGGCAAGTCTCTGCCTTGGCTATTTTCTTTCAAAGGTCGTTTGCTCTTCATCCTTTGGTTAAGACCTTTTTCCAAGGAGTCGCGCATGTGCGGCCTCCCAGAAAGCCTATACTTGTCCCTGTTTGGGACCTTAACCTGGTGCTTTCAGCTATGCAGGCCGCTCCCTTTGAGCTTTTCCAGGATATTCCTCTTCCTATTCTTACTCAGAAGGTTGCCTTTTTGGTTGCTATTACTTCTGTCCGCCGAGTTTCTGAACTGGCGGCTTTGTCTATTCTAGCCCCTTATTTTGAGAGGCATCAAGATAAGGTTGTTTTCCGTTTTAAACCGGATTTCCTTCCTAAGGTGTTGTCTGCTTTCCACCTAAATCAGGATATAGTTCTTCCTTCCTTGTGTCCTAAACCTGGTAACGACAAGGAAAGGGTCTTACATTCTTTGGATGTAGTTCGTTGTGTTAAGTATTATTTAGTTACTACCTCGGCCTTCCGCAAGATGCATGCCTTTTTTGTTGTGCCTTCTGGGCCCAAGAAGGGTTTTGCTCCTGCCCAATCTTCCATTAGTAGGTGGATACATCAGGCCATCATTGGGGCCTATATGGCTAAGGGGAAAGTTCCCCCTTTTCGTGTCACCGCTCATTCTACTCGTGCTATTGGAGCTTCTTGGGCTTTTCAGCACCAGGCTTGTGTTGAACAAGTTTGCAAGGCTGCGACTTGGTCTTCTGTGCATACTTTTACAAGTTCTAAGTTTTACACTTACTACTTCTAAGTTTTACAAGGTTGATGTGCGGGCCTCAGCGGATGCTGCTTTTGGCCGCAAGATTCTGCAAGCTGCAGTAATTTAAGTTATGCATTATTCCTTAGGGATCCCCACCCATTATAGACACTGCTATTGGATGTCCCAAGTGTCATGTATCTTTGGAAGTGGGGTGTGTGACATACTAGGAATAATACCATTTTGTGAGTACTCACCTGTAAAATGGTTATTACGAGTATGTCACACACCCCACTTCCCCCGCCCTTTTTTGTTCTAGGGATCCTTTATATGGTGATTATTATTTTCAAATTATTTTTCAATTATTGAATATAATTGGCTCTTCCTGGTTCTCACTGCTTTTTAAAAAGACTGGGGAATAGTGGGAGGAACACGGTACTTATGGACCAGGAGGGGCTCCTTTTTCCATGTCATCTCTGCAAGATTGCCCTCTACAGGCCGGTTTCCCAAGTGTCATGTATCTTTGGAAGTGGGGTGTGTGACATACTCGTAATAACCATTTTACAGGTGAGTACTCACAAAATGGTATTTTTGCTTTTTGCAGTCATGGACGGCTGCCCTCCCAGGACATTCCAAATTGGGATGCCCCTGGGGAAGGACGCCATCTGGCCAGTAAATCTGGCCAGCTGATGTCCTTCCCCAGGGGCATCCCGATTCGGAGGTCACGAGGCAGGTGCGCCCACACGTGGGCATGCGCGCGGGAGCCCCACAACTGAACTGGTAAAGAAATTATTTTTGGTTTCTGCAGTCATGGACGGCCGCCATCCCCCCCCCCCCCCGGCCATGCAAGTGCCCCATACACACACACACACACTCTCTCTCCATCTACAAAATCATCATATATTATTCATTTTTTTTTAAAACATAAAACAATTAATTTATATTCCCTCCTTACCTTTTCTTCACGAGTCTGAATCAGCAGGTCACGAGTGTGATGGCAGGTGGGCGGAGCCTAATGGCCTCTCTCTAGTGGCTTAGTAAAGCTAAATGGAGGGCTAAGCACTCATTGGAGGAAAGCATGTGCATGCGCCAAGGGATCACCAGTGAACAAGGTGATAGAGGACAGCAGCACGGAGAGGAATGGTTAAGTCAGTGGTAGAGGACAGCAGCAGGTGGTGGAGGGGTTTAGGTAAGTGGTAGAAGACAGTGGCAGGGATGGAGGGGGTAAGTGAGTAGTAAAATACAGCAGCAGGGGTGGAGGGACTAGATGAGCAGTAGAGGACAGCAGCAGGATGTGGAACGGTTATGTGAGCTGTAGGGGACAGCAGTAGGGGACAGCATAAGGGGGTACAGGGGTTAGGTGAGTGGTGGGGGACAGCAGTAGGGGTGGTGAGGTTTGGTGAGTGTTAAAGGACAGCAGCAGGGGGTGGAGGGGTTAGGTGAGCAGTAGAGTACAGCGACAAGAGGTGGAGCGGATCAGTTAAAGGTAGAAGACAGCAGCAGGATTGGAGAAGTTAGGTTCCGGGTGGAGGACAGCGTCAGGTGGTGGAGGGGGTTAGGTGAGTAGTAGAGGACAGTGGCAAGAGGTGGAGGGGTTAAGTGTGTGGTAAAGGACATCATCAGGGGTGGAGGTGGCAGGTGACTGGTGGAGGACAGAGGCAGGGTGTGGAAGGGTTAATTGAGTGGTAAAGGGCAGCGGCAGGTGGTGGAGAGGATAGGTGATGGTTACATGGAGCAGCATTGATTGAACAGGAGCCCATGCATGTACTATAGGACTCGCAGAAAGTTTCGTTTTTATGGTGACTGGGCCTTAATGAATCCAATTAAGGCCAACCAACCAAAGGGGGACTAGAATTGGGGCACTAAACACCATATATATCTTTATTGTATCATATCAGTGTACTGTATTTTTTGGGCACTATATTGCACTTTAAGGGATTTTTTTTGGGGGGGTGCTTAATTGTTAACTAAAAAAACAGAATTATACTGTTTACATCTTTGTATATTACTTGTATTAGCATGGTTCAGCACAGGCAGTTTTTTTTTAACTCTGTCCTGTCTTGTGTTACATGTTTTTAAGTATTTGGTGGCAAATAAAAAATAGTGGATTTTTATCTATGGTGTTTAGTGCCCCAATTCTAGTCCCGCTTTGGCCTTAATTGGATTTATTGTGGTTGTTGGGGCCAGGGGAGGAAAGGAGAATTCTGTGAGTATTCACCTGTAGAATTAATTTCTCCTCCATTATTACTTCTGGACATCAGAGTAATTCAGAGACGATTGGGTTAACCCCCCCGAAGGGCGTGGACTGCAAGATCAGTTTACTCCATTTAGGCTGGAGACCAAATACAAGACTCCTTTTTACATTTTTTTTCCCGATGCTGATCATTATTTACAGCAACTATTTACATATTTAACTATTTACCACTCCAATAAGACTAGGCATCCAAGACATGTACATATTAACCTAGCAGATAGGGAGGGCCTTGTAAATAATGGGCCTTTATGGAAAATCAATATTGTTAATAATGGTATAGATATATATATATATATATATATATATATATTTGAATATACAGCAGGGCATGACATGAAGTGGGAAGGCCTAAGGCACGTTTTCCAAGCTAGATAATATCTGCATTCCAAAACCAGAAAATAGAACAAAAGACATCTGAGAGGGCACTAGATAATATCAACATTCTGTGACCATACCATAAATATGTTGTATAGACCTGAAATAGCAATTACACCCTCCTAGCAAAACACCTGGACATCAAAAGATTAGATAGACGCTGGCACCATAAAATATACAAACGGCTTCTGGGAATTTCCGGGATGCACCCTCTTTTGCATAACCGGTGGGTCAAGCCCAAGGGGGGGTGGAGGTCAGCAGGACTGAAGATCAAAAGGGCAGGGAGGTATAATTGAGGGGGGTGCAGACAGGAGGGGAGGACAGAAGGAGGTGGAGGGGAGACTGCTTGCACAGGAGAAGCTTGTGAGTGCCGTATCAGGAGGGTAATGTGTCTTTCCCTGTATATATGTATGCCTGTCTCATAACTGTATGCCAGTCTCATGTATTGTGTATGATTTGAGATTTGATTGCATTATTGTGTTATTTTGTCAACAATATATCTCTTTATTTACTACTTGTCCCAGTGTCTCTTGCATTTACCAGAAGTCAAAAGAACTACAGTCTTATAGTCTTATGCGTGTATCCATTGCGTGATCATTGGCCAGATATTGATAGTATTGGTATATGTGTTGCCTATTTTAGTCGAGCCGGGCCGTATATAAATATATACATAATATTAGTAATATTTTAGATGTTTATGCTATTAATATTGTTTACATAATTGGATTGCGCCAGCCAGGAGATATTAATATTAGCTATTAATATACCCAAGCAGAAGATTTATAGTTATAAATTAATATCTAGATATTGATATAATATCTAGTTATTAATATTAATATCCAATTGTTTATAATTTGCCGTGCGCCAGCCAGGAGATATTAATATTGTTTACAGCCTGATGTCCTAAAGTAATAATGGAAGAGAAATTAATTCTACAGGTGAGTACTCGCAGAATCCTCTTTTCTCTTATATTTTACTTCAGGGCATCAAAGTAATTCAGAGACTATTGGGACCTCCAAAAGCAGTACCCTTAATTCGGGTGGGATCCCCAAAAACCCTTATTCCTTTTAGGAATAAGACATTCCAAAAACCATCTAATTACTACTGTATGTAATTCCTTCCTAACAAAGGCGCTACCTAATAGAATTTGGTAAATTTATGAACTGAAGACCAAGTAACGGCTTTGCATACTTGTTCTACTGAAGCTTGATGCTGAAAAACCCACCATGCTCCAATAGTTGGTGTCGAATGAGCAGTAGTTCTAAAGGGAGGATCCTTCCCTTTGGAGTCATAGGCTCTTACCACTGCCTACAAATATAAAAAGTAGAGAGACTCCTACAGATACTCACATGTGCACTGCTGTATGAACCATCAGCATCCCACTAACCAAATTGACATACTCAAGAACACATACTAACACTAGGTTAACTGTGGGACCGGCACAATGACTGGTACAACATAGTCACGCAAGAGAGCAGTATAGAAAGTGATGAAAACATCTTTATTCAAGTTATTGCACACACCCACAAAGCACCAATGTATTACACCAAAAAAGTTAATAAAAAAACACACAACGTTGTGTTACTAAAAGACGGGGAGCCCCCATGCACATGCACCATCGCCTCACATTCACATCCACTAACCACACGTTTGCTGTACTACACGGACCATATTGAATTGCACTGATTAGCATGCTTCTTCATTGCTCTTTGTTGAGCTCCATACTTGAATGCCACAAATCCTCAGAGATACAGTCACTGTAAACAGATTTCCAATTCGGCTGTTCTAAAGCAGCAATAAGGCAGCAATCTGCTAATCAATCTCATAGGCCAGATTCCGCAGCCTTAATACATAAAGTGCATGTGTGATGTGCTGGACAGCATGATAAGTTTACACCTACTGCCAGCTGCGCTGTCACTTTAAACACGTCCCTAGGTAGGCTGTTCCAAAGCAGTTATAAAGCAGCAGTCTGCTAGACACTCTCACAAGCCAGACTGCTGATTCATAAAGTGCATGTGCAGTATGCTTAGCAGCATCATATATATATACACAGCTTCTACTGGCTGGATTGTCACTTCAAGCAGATCTCACATTCAGCTTTGTCAGCACAGCTATTGGACACCACGGCCTCCATAGATAAAGTGCATACGCAGTATACTTAGCTTAATGACATCATATATTTGCAGCTTCTGCCAGCTAAATTGTATGTCTCTTTCCTGCATACAGGTAATATGCTGGCCAGTGGCAGCACGTGGTGGAGGGACACGAGGCGAGGTAGGGCGCTAGTAACGTTAGTAACAGAGCGTTGTGTGTTTTTTTATTGACTCTTTTGGTGTAATACATTGGTTCACTGATAAAGCTGCTAATTCAGAAACCCTCCTTACTGAGGTTATTGCCACTTAAAAAGATAACCTTAGGAGTCAATAAACTTAATGACGTATCTGCCAATAGTTAAAAAGAAGGACCCTGAAGAGCTGATAAAACTAAGTTCAGGTCCCAAAAGAAGAAGAAGAAGTGGCTTACGAGGAGGCCGCACATGAGCGACTCCCTATACAAACGTTTTGATACATTTATTCTCAGCAATGGGTTTCTCAAAAAAGATAGATAAAGCAGATATCTGTCCCTTTAAAGTACTTAAAGTATTTAAAAAACCTTCATCAAGACCCTTCTGCAAAAAATCCAATACCAGCGAACCCTCTGTATTTGCACCAAGTGATAAATGCTCGCCAGACTCTATAGTAGATCATTGATGAAGACTTCTACCTGGCCTGAATCATACTCTGGATGACTCTGGCAGAAAACCCCCTTTCTGCCAAGATTATGGATTCAATATCCAGGTTGTTCAAGCCAGAACTTGTGAATTGGGATAGGCAGGCCATCCAAACCAGAACTTGTGAATTGGGATGCCTTAGAGGCCACTGTGTGAGAAGATCTGGATTGTCGTGTAACCTCCACGTGTGGCCTTCTGACATCCTTACTATGTCTGAAAACCAGCTTCTTCTTGGCCACCAAGGAGCCACCAGAATGGTTGGAACTCCCTAGTGAGCTAACCTTTTTTAGTACTCAACCCAGGAGTGGAATCGGAGGGAATGCATGAAGAAGCTTGAATACTGACCACTGAAGAGACTGGGCATCTGTTGCTAATGTTAGAGGATCCCTGGACTGGGACACAAACTTTGGACCTTCCGACTGTGCCGTGCTGCAAAGAGATCTACGTCTGGGATCCCCCAGCACATGCATAGGGATTGAAAAACTCCATTCTGCTGAGATGACCTTTCTCTTGAGATGATCGGGCTGCAAGTTGTCCACTCCAGGTATGTGTACAGCCAAGATACATGAAACCGGTTTCTTGGCCCAAAGTAAAGTCCAGCTGATTTCCATGAGGGCTTTACTGGTGCCCCCATGGTGATTGATATATACCACCACCGATTGTCTGTTTGAATCCAGATGGGATGCCCCTTCAGATGGTATGTCCAATGTCTGAGAGTCTTCTCACTTTCAGACTCTTACTGTCCCTGGATCGTTTGTGACTCAATGACACTCCCACAACCAGATAGACTGGCATCCGTGGTGATGATCTTCCACTGTACTGGAAGAAAGGATTTGCCAATCTGAAGAGGCTGAGGACTCAACCACCAGGCTAGAGTCTGCCTTGGTGAGAGTGTCATGCAAAAAGAGTGATCCAGAGTATGTGTCTCGATCCCAGATCGTGAGCAATTCCATCTGCAGGGGTCTTGTGTGAAACAGTGCAAAAAGGTACTGCCTCAAGCAAGATACCCTCAGGCCCAACAGACGCATTCCTTGACGAATCGTCGGGTGAGGGCAAGACAAGAGACCCCGTACCCTGGCCTGAAGTAAAAGTCACTTCTGTGTTGGAAGAACACCTTTGCCTGAGACGTGTCTAAAGACATTCCCGGAAAAGAATAACTCTTGAAGGTATGATATGATATTTGACTTAAGAAGAATTTGACTGGATAGTCAGTTATCCAATGTCGATCAGATAGTCTGTGTATCCTTCTGGGCCCTCTGACATGATGGGGCCCATATCAACAGATCGTCTAAGTAAGGGATTATATGTATACTCTGACTTCTTAGAAAAAACACGAGACCTGCCAACACCTTGGTAAACACCCTTGGTGCTGATGATGGACCGAAGGGTAGCGCCACAAACTGAAGATGTAGATCACCTTCTGCAATGTAGGTATGCATCCTTATATATACACTGTGGTTATAAAAACTCCCGGCTGGAGAAACTTCTGCATGGATCAACAACTCCAATCTCTAAAAAGGGGAAATATGGCAGATATCAATGTTTCTGCTTTCTGCGGAATTAGGGATACCCCTGACCAAGAGAATCTCCAAGGAGGTCTGGCTCCTAATTTGATCTTGTAACCTGAGGGTGCAACTTCCTGTATCCAAATATCTGTTACATGAAGCCTCCAAATATGAGCAAAATGCACAAGCTTTCCCCCCACCTGCAGGAGCGGGCTTTGAAGGGGATCTGGCTTTATTCTGCCAAACACCTGTTGCCTTACTTTGACTTATTCCCAAAAATCTCTTCGGTATCCCGAAGAGGCCGAACCTCTAGCCATAACCGAAGGATCAAAGGCCGTGCGGAAAGCAGTATTAGACTTCGGCTTCTGTGGCAGATTAGATGATTTACCACTAGTAGGCTGCTTTATCATGTCAACCAAGCACTCCCCAAACGTCCCACCTTAAAAGGGAGTCCCATCAGTTTTTTTTTGAGGCAATGTCAGCTGGCCATTGCTTAAGCCATAAAGCACGCCTTAAGGCTACCACCAGAGCTAGGCCTCTGGATCTGGTTTTGATCAACTGAGAGCCTGACGTAGGAGTCTTAGAGTCCAATTATTTTAATCAACCTCCTGCTCCCCAAAAATGCTATGAATGTAGCAAGGACGACCCATAATAGAATAAGCATGACATGCCACCTGATCCACACGCTTATCCACTGGATCCTTTGGAGAAGCACTATCAGAGGATGGCATAACCATCGCAGGAGGGTGAGACCATAATTCAATCTGATCTGGAGGAAAGGGATACATAGTATCTAGTACTTTCGGAATGGGCAGAAGACCACATGACTTCTGCCATTCCCTATTGATCAGATTAGAATAATGCGTATGTTCAAACCATCCATCCATCTTCTCCTTAACTGAGCACCCCCTTGTGTAGAGGACTCTGAATCTGAGTCTCTACTGCATGAATCCTCCCAACAGATAACTTTCTGAGACTAAGGCAGCCACAATATAATCTTCAACTCAGAGAAAAATTTTTTTTCTATAAAACCTTTTTAGTAGCCGATACCTCTTAATGACTCTCTAAAGGTTTAGGACCACTTGAGGGCTGCCAACAGAGTTTAAAGACTCAGAGGGAGACTATGGTAGCCACAATATCCTCTTCAAAAGCTCAAAGGAAAAGTTTTTTCCCCAAAAAACCTTCTTAGTAGCCGGTACGACTCACTAAAGGTTTAGGTCCGCTTGAAGGCTGCCAAGGGGATTTTTAAGGCTCAGAGGGCACCGATGACAAGGGTCAGAAGCCTTGCAGGGAGGAGACAACTGTCTTCCATATCCACTACTATATCCACCATATATTTTTTATATATATATTACCTGCCCTTTCCCACAAAATATAAAAATATAAATTAAAACAATATTAATTATTAAACTATAAAAATATAGATTATATATTATTAAAACTATATTAATAACATAATATTAATAAACACAATAATCATATAAAAATGCAATCAAATTAACCTACCTAATGGTTTAGGTCCACATGAGGAGTAGCCCCCTGCCAGCTAGCAACCCCAGGGTCCGGCCGGGGAAGCGTCGAGTGTCCGCCCGGGCAGCAGAGAAGAACCGACGGCCTTGGCGGGGCTCAGCACTTTGCTAAGCTGAAAGTCTTTCCACGGCCTCGTCCCAAGAAAGAGCACTGAGCCCCTAAGAAGAACCGGAGGTGTCAGCGGTACTGGGTAATATGCTAAGTCGGAAATCTTTCCACTGCATCGGCCCGAAAAAAGAGCGCTGAGCCCCTAAGAAGAAGCGGAGGTGTCAGGAGTGCTCAGCACTTCGCTAAGCCGAAAATCTTTCCACGGCGGCGGACTAAAAACCTGCGCTGTGCCTCTGAGAAGAACCGGAGATTGTCGGCGGTGCTAGCTACTTCAGGAGATTAGAGTTAGGACTGCACCCCACAGAGGCACTTTGGCGTAGTAGTGCAGCTTAAGCATACTTCTGCAGAAGTGTGTGACCGAGTCCTCGGTTTTTAACCAAGTTTAGAGACAGATTATAGGCTGGCCTGCAAGCTAACAGGGTTGAGTGCTGTGGCTCCTTTAAGACTTGTGTGTACTAATTGCCCTGCTAACCTGCACCTCCCAGGTTAGTTATAAAATGGTCTGAGCGGCTGCCACCCCCCCTTTGTTTCTTTTGAATTTGTGCAAGCACATGGTGTGTGGGGTCTAGGCTGTATTGCAAGGTCTTTGACCCTTTCACCCCATGGCTTGCACTTGAGAGGTTTAGGGCAACCTCAGGTAAGGCTGCTCCCAATTTATCTATTGCACTGTATGTCCCAAATGGGCTCTCAGAGATTAGAGTTAGGACTGCACCCCACAGAGGCACTTTGGCGTAGTGGTGCAGCTTAAGCATACTTCTGCAGATGTGTGTGACCGAGTCCTCCGTTTTTAACCAAGTTTATAGACAGATTATAGGCTGGCCTGCAAGCTAACAGGGTTGAGTGCTGTGGCTCCTTTAAGACTTTTGGGTGCTAGCTACTTCGCCAAGCCGAAAATCTTTCCACGGCTGCGGCTCAGAAAACGGCCCTTCCTCGCTGCCGCCTTAGCTCCGGGGCTTAAAGGTGTGCAAATTTTGAATTTTACAACCAGTAAAACGCATTTAACACATGGGAAACAGCAATAAAAGAGGGAAAATAATTCCCTTGGTCACCCCCAGGCTCACCAGACAAAAACCTGTGGCGGAATTCTCAGCACAGGAATGTCAGCTCTTTTTTTGAAAAACTAAAAGGTGACACCCCAAAATGCCCCAAGACCCTGGCGCTTACCTTACCATCCTGATCCGAATGCAGCTTAGCTACGGAGGCAAAGTGGCTCCATTCAGATCAGAGGAGTATAAGGGCCCAGGAACAGTCAGGTTTCCAATACCTCCGCTTCCAAGGCATAATTCCTTTAAAAACAAAAAGTAAATAGGAGAGACGTTCAGATACACCCTTGCCGTCCAGTTCCAACTGCAAGAAAGAAACTGGAGTGGAGCAAGTCAGCAGGAAGGATATAGGCCCAGGAGGTGGAGACACGCCTTTGTTCTTGCAGTCCACGCCCTTCGGGAGAGGTTAACCCAATTGTCTCTAAATTACTCTGACAGCCATGAAGTAAAATGGAAGCGAAACCATATTTCTCTGTTCATGAGATTGTCTTGTGGTGTTCACAGACTGTGTTTGCAACAAATGGAAGGGTTAGGTAACTGCTGGTAAGCCTTAATGAACACATAGATCTCAGTCCATAGGTCTTATTCAGAGTCTTCCCATGAATGCTGTTTTTTTCGTACGATTCAGAGCCACATTATGAGAAACGCTTATTAATGCGGCTCTATCTTGCTGTGGAGTGCATTGTTCTTGGTTTGCCATGTCCTTCGATTGTTTTTTCCCTGCTATTTTAAGTTGCTTCCTGCTGTCCCGTAGTATACCAGTATACCCATGTAATGTGCATGTCCTTCTACATACTTACCTTCTCTCCCCTGCTGGGATCTAAAGCATCCTATGTAGTGTGCATGTCCTTCTACATATTTACCTTCTCTCCCCCACCTGGAATCTAAGGCATTACATGTAGTGTCCATGTCCTTCTACATACTTACCTTTTGACTGCATCCCGTGTAGTCTGCAAGTCCTTCTACAAATTCACTTACTCCCCCCTGCTGGCATCTAGGGCATTCCATGTAGTGTGCATGTCCTTCTACATACTTACCTTCTCCCCACTGCTGGCATCTAGGGCCTATACATGTAGCCTATAGGTTGCCTGTGCTGGCCTGTTAAATTAACTCAATTGATGTCCATTTAACCACTCACTTACGCACATGCACGCACATTTTAACATACTGTTGTCAGAATATTTCTAGGGGCTACCCTCCTCTGTGGCGCAATTTTTTCTTCAGGGTTTGTAGAGGGAAAGAACCTGAGTTATATTTTTTGTGCATGTGTTGTTTGTGTAATGCTTGTGTAGTGTTTGGCTTTACTGGTTTGAAACCCAGTCTCACCCTTGGATGATTCTGTAGGGACAGGAAAGCACAACACACCAGCATGTAGCAAACGTGTCAGTTGACTTGCATTGCAGCATAACCTGTGTTTTTTTGTTGTATTGGCCTACCGGAGTGTTCAGGGGCTGCGGGCCATTCCAAGCCAACACACCCTCCTCTTTAGCAGGCTCCAAGAGAGGCTTGGAGATTTTCAAAACTGTCAGGTGGAGAGGTTTGAGAGGAGGAAGAGGACATTGACAGGGTTCAGGGCCACCGCCTTACACCCACACCCTGTCTTCTGGGCCCCCCTGGTTGGACCGCTCACCTGTGGGTGGGTTTGATGCACAACCAGAACTCCCCAGCTTCAAAAAAGTGTACAATTGTGTCAAACATGTCACTCAAAACCCTCAAAACACTTCCTCTGCCAATGTCCTCCTTTCACGTGTGTTGGGCCTTTGCTCCATGAAAGTCTGCAAAGAACAAACACATATGCATAATTAACTTGTGTTATCTGCTTGGGTCTCCTTTCGTTACACATGCACGTTCCTGCCCCTTTAAGTACTTTTCTGTGACAGTGCAAACACAAAAGCCCGCTATATGCTAGTGTATGCCTATGCCACATAATTCAGTTCAGCTCTCCCATCTCACAGGAGTGGCGGATTGCAAGTGCAGCCCGGAGCCCATGCGCGTGCTATGGGACTGTCAGAAAGTTGCATTTTTATGGTGATTGGGCCTATTGAACACACAGATCTCAGTCCATAGGCCTGATTCAGAGCCTTCCTGTGAATGTTTTTTTTCATATGATTCAGAGCCGCATTCCGAGAAAAGATTGTTAATGCGTAAGTGGCTATATTTCCTTTCGTATGCATACGGTTTAGCTAAACATTTACGGTATTTACCTGCAAATTGTCTCTGAAGCCGAGCTTTACTTTAGCTCGGCTATATCTTGCTGTGGAGTGCATTGTTCTCAGTTTGCTTTGTCCTTAGGTTGTTTTTTCCCTGCTAACATTGAGCCAAACAAACAGTAATATTGACCTTTCTACACACAGACGGCACCTCTCATGCAGAAATTAATGACCTAGCGGAAGGGCAGTTTAAAAATCTGGATGAGACCCCCAATATCATCTGTATGCCTCCACCAGCTGATGGCACCAAGGACACTAGGCATCAACACTAGTCCGAGCATCAAGATCTTCCTTCTGCCAGCAGCAGCCACACCAGCTCACAAGAGCGACCAGGAGGAAGTCAGACCAACCCTGCAGTCAGACGACACCTGTCTCTGGTGAGGCAGTGCCAAATCATGGAGGCAACTGGCGGACCAACAGCGCCGCTTTTAGGCAAAATGCCAAAGTATATTTTAATGTGGTGCGACAGGCTGCCAGATTGCTCCAAGATCTAGACTAATTATAAAATAAGATGAGGGCAAAAATTAAAACAAAGTATGAGAAATAGGAGTCCACCAAATGCTGGTGAATGCTTTGGGCAGCACAGCTCCCAAATAAAATTGTGGAGGGCGATGCAGGCCAAGATGATTTTTATGACCTTCTCCAACTTTTATTGGAGGGCACCCAAGTGTGATCCAAACATCCAAATCTGGCTTTCAAGAGGCCAAAGGCAACTTTCACTACTGTCGTGTGCATCGGTGGGGCCAATTATAAGCATGCTGGCCAGCAGTCTGTGACCTTAAAAGGGCGCCAGGAGCCAGGGAAGCAAAGGATAACCAGAGTCTCCTAAATCTCCTAAAAGTAACATGAAACCGATTATTAGCATCCTCACAGGTAACACAACAGCAAGATAGGCGAAACAAAATAGTACATAGTTGGCAAATAATGCTAAAAGTAAGGCAGGATGCTGGGACCCAGCATTTGTAACAGCGACAGGGAGAAGAGAGCATTAAAAGAGGGTCATGAACACAGTAGAAGTGAGGGAGGGCAGAACAATAAATAAGCAAACACACTTAACTTGGGTCTAAACCAAAAACAGCAATAAACTGGCAGATCTACTAAAAAAAAATCAACAGACTTACCCAGATGCCATCTGCCAGTCAGCTCGCAGCTGTCAAAATGGGTGTACAAACTGAAACTCCTCAACATGAATGCGTTGTGGGAGAAACCAGGAAAGGTTGCCAAAACACTGAGAAAACAAAGATCCAGTTGCATGACACAGAGAGGGGCCATTTTCCAGTTGCTGAAAATAAAAGCAAAAAATAAAGGGTCACTAGACTGCAAACACAAAATGCACAGGCAAAATAAAAGAAAACAAGGGCCAATTGGGACACAAGGAATTTAGGATAGGTGAAGGAAGGTTAGCCTAAAGAGAGGAGAGGGGGCAAGAAGTAGGAGCAATGTGGACCTAAATATACCAAAACATATACTCCTGAGAAGCTGCGGAAACCAGGGCCACATGCATGTAATCAATGGTGCCCATGACATCTGGCATATTCGCTATTCGAAAAAAGCCCAACTTCACTGTGTTCCAGGCTGCCATGCTGTTAGGGAAAGAAGTGTTTTTCTCCTGCATGACAGCCATGCCATCGAGAAATTTGGGCATGGCTCAGCAAAGGCAGGGACATGCCAACAGACAGTGCTCCCAGCCCCTAGAAGAAACCATTCACTAAAATTGTAGACAGCCAACCAATTTGGTCAGACCTCCAATTGCATGCTCCTTTCTTCTTAAGAGAAAGGCGGTTCAGTCGGGTCAATTCGAACACCTGCTGATCGATCATCTGATCGATATCTAGGTGGTGGTGGGTATGCCTAAGCTCTGGAAGAGCTCCTTCACATGCTCCTCCTCGTCACAGAACTCATCAAGGGGCTCCATTGTAGGTGCGTTGGCCTGTTCTCGCTAGCTGAAAGAGGATCACGGGCCAGCTCCACAACCTTGTGGGAGTGCGGCCATGTTTTTTGCTTCTCATGTTAGTCAGGAGAGGGGGCGGGGCCGGGCGCTCGGCGCGCTGATGCGGCCCGCCCCCCTCTCTTTTGGCGCCCACGGAGGTTCCCAGCAATGGGACTCTTCCCAGCAGGAGGGGGCGGGGCCACGCACAGCACGCGATCCGCGCTGTCCTGCCCTCCTTCTCTTCCCCTGGCCTGGCTGATGCTGCTGCTGCTGGGTGTCCGGTCGCCATCTTGCATCCTAACTGTGAGTGCCCTGTGGGGCTCGTTCTATTATATGTATAATCGTATTTCTATTGTGGTGCCTTGTATGCTGCGTTATCCTGGACATGTACTTTAAGGTTATACAGATATATTGTATGACTGTGATTATATCTGGATGTATGATTGCTGTAATGACTTCCTGCTTATGGTACACTTTTATATTATGTCTTCCAGGGAGATTACCTTCCTTGATAGTTTAAAGGGGGTTCTCCCGGTCCTTAGGTCCCTCACTCAAATAGGGGCTTTACAAATCCTCCCACTAACGGACGTTAAGGGGCATCCCGGGTAGCTTACTGGCATAATTCCCACTGGTCATTGCGACTACCATAAAAAATCACCATATGGAGGCTTCCCAGGATACCGGGCTCGGGCTTCCTTTGGGGCAACCCCGGCAGTGTGTGGTTTGTGGGGCATCCCTTGTGGGGGATAATGTGTTTATTTGTATTCCATGTGCACAGCAGGCCATTACTCGGCAGTCGGGGTCCCAGGCGTCTGGGTCCGTGCCGCCGGCCTCATCACCTACCTCACCCCGCCTTATCCATACCACACCATGTCCAATCCTCGTCCTTCTATCCGGCTAGGGATGAGACTGGTGGGATTGATGGTGGCTTCCTTCGAGGCAGTTCCCTTTGCTCAGTTCCACATGAGGTCGCTCCAGCTCCATCTATTGTTGGCCTGGGACAGATGTCCGCAGTCATTGGATCAGTCATTCATGATATCTCCCCGGGTTCGGCAGTTCCTTCAGTGGTGGCTGGAACCAAGCAATCTGATGAGGGGCAGATCCTTTCTGACCCCTTGTTGGGAGACGGTTACCACGGATGCCAGCCTGTCCGGCTGGGGAGGTTTTTTGGAAGACGCATCAGTTCAAGGGGCTGTGGGGTCCTCTGGAGGCTCACACCCCCATCAATGTCTTGGAGCTGAGAGCTATTCGGTTGGTTCTGTCATGCTTGACGCATCACCTACGCGGCTTACCGGTTCAGGTTCAATCAGACAATCGAACTGCGGTAGCTTACATCAATCACCAAGGAGGGACTCGCAGCAGGAGTGCCCTCAGGGAAGTTTCTCTGATTCTTGCATGGGCGGAGAGCAATGTTCCATGCATCTCAGCAGTGTACATTCCGGGAGTGGAAAACACGGAGGCGGACTCCCTGAGCAGGGGATCCTCTCGCCGAGGGGAATGGTCTCTCATCCACATGGTATTCCGGTCCCTCTGTCACACGTGGGGGTTTCCGGAGGTGGATCTCTGCCTCACGTCACAATCGCAAGCTCCCAATGTTTGTGTCTCTGTCACAGGATCCTCTGGCCCTGGCAGAGGACGCCATGTCTCTTGCCTGGAGGGATCTGGGGTTCCTGTACCTGTTTCCCCCCTTCTCCATGGTGGGCAAGGTGGTGCGCAAGCTGGCTCAAGAGGGTGCGCCAGCAATTCTGGTGGCCCCAAGGTGGCCAAGACAGGTTTGGTTCGCGGACGTCGTACGGCTGGCGGTATATCAGTACAGGTTGCCCCTGTTTCCAGATCTGATCACTCAAGGTCAACTTTGTTACCCCAGTTTACAAACGCTGGCTTTGATGGCGTGGCTGCCGAAACCTCCATATTAAAAGAAGAAGGTTTGTCTGATGCTGTGATTCAGACACTTGTTAGGGCTAGGAAGTGATCTTACTCTAACATCTACTACAGGACTTGGAGGCCCTATATTGATTGGTGTGATGCTAGGGCCTTGCCTTGCAGGGTGTTTTCGATCCCTAGGATTTGGGATTTTCTTCAACATGGTCTGGACCTGGGGCTCCAGCTTAGTACCTTGAAAGGGCAGGTCTCTGCCCTGGCGGTCTTCTTTCAAAGGTCTTTTGCTCTTCATCCTTTGGTTAAAACTTTTTTCCAGTGGGTCACTCATGTGCGGCCCCCTCGAAAGCCTTTGTTGCCTGTTTGTGATTTGAATTTGGTTCTGTCGGCCCTCCAGGGGCCTCCTTTTGAGCGGGTGCAGAATGTTGCACTTTCTATGCTTACACAAAAGATTGCCTTTTTGGTGGCTATTACCTCTGTTCGACGTGTCTGAGTTGGTGGCTCTTTCCATTCAAGCCCCTTACTTTGAGAGACACCAGGACAAATTGGTTTTTCGTTTTAAGCCAGATTTCCTTCCTAAGGTGGTTTCTGCCTTCCGTCTCAATCAGGATGTGGTTCTCCCTTCCTTGTGTCATAAGCCTAGCAATGACAAGGAGAGGGTCCTGCACTCTTTGGATGTGGTTCGTTGTCTGAAGTACTATTTGGTTGCTACTTCTGCCTTTCGTAAGACGGATGCCTTATTCGTGGTGCCCTCTGGGCCCCGGAAAGGTTTGGCGCCTGCCAAGTCTACCATTAGTAAATGGATACGTCATGCCATTGTTGGGGCCTATTCTGCCAAGGGGAGGACTCCCCCTTTTAAGTTCACTGCGCATTCTACTCGTGCTGTTGGTGCGTCCTGGGCTTTTCAGCACCAGGCTTCAGTTGAACAGGTTTGTAAGGCTGCTACTTGGTCTTCCGTTCATTCTTTTTCCAAGTTTTCCAAGGTTGATGTGCGTGCTTCAGCGGATGCTGTTTTTGGCCATGAGGATCTGAAAGCTGCAGTGGTTTAAGTTGGTACATTCTTTTACTGTTTTCGGTTCCCACCCATGACGGACACTGCTATTGGATGCCCCACATGTCATGATTATGGAAGCGGAGTATGTGACATACTTGGAATAATACCATTTTGTGATTACTCACCTGTAAAATGGGTATTATAAGTATGTCACACACCCCGCTTCACCCCGCCCTTATTGGTATTTTGGATCTTTTATATGGTGAACCTTTTAGTGTTATGATTGTTTATATTTGGCTCTTCCTGGTCCCCTTACTGCTGACCTATACTGGGGAATGTGTGGGAGGTTCCAGGTATTTATGGACTGGGAGGGGCTCCTTTTTTTTCCTGTCATCTCTGCAAAGTTAGCCCTCTACTGGCCATAACCCACATGTCATGATTATGGAAGCGGGGTGTGTGACATACTTATAATACCCATTTTACAGGTGAGTAATCACAAAATGGTATTTTTTTGTATTGTCATTTTTCTGATGTGGATTGTAATATTCATAGTGTAAACTTGGAGCTGTACATTGTAACAGATTTGAACCAGCATCACTTGTATCAAACACCACCAGACACTTCTGCCTGTAGAAGATACTTTTCTTTTAAGTGTTACAATTTGTCATAGTAATAACCTCTATATTATGTATCTGAATGTCCAGATCTTATTACTTTTTAAAAGATTAAATACAATTCACGTTTTACATATTTTCATGTATATAGTGTGCATCTGTGGTTTCCTTTTTAATGTATATATGCATTGAGGGTTACCTGCATGCACAAAGTTTATCAAACTTTTGTACCATGGGTCTTCATGACACAAATTATATAAAAAAAATGTAAAGAAAAGTTTTTTTTTTAAAAAACAAAAAAGTTCAAATAGTTCTCTGCTGCTTGGGGGGGGGGGGGGGGCACCATCCCCCATTACAAGCAGTGAGCGGCATCCCCCATTACTGGCAGTGAGCAGCATCCTTCATTACAGGCAGTGTGCCTCATCCCTCATCCCTCATTACAGGCAGTAAGCAGCATCCCTCATTACAGGCATGTTCTGTGTTTTTGGCATGAATAATACCATATTGAGCAACCCACTCATAATGAATTCCATTTGGTCCTACAAATTGTAATACTTACCCAGGTTTTCTGTGTCCAACCTGTTTGCAGATGTGGAAGATTAGCTTTCCTTTAATTCTGCATACATTGGTGTGGCAGGGTGACCACAATGGCCATTTTATTACAGCATATAACCCACTGCTTCGGGTCACCATTAGCTTCCTGATGCATGCCATTCTTGTAAGCCTTCTCCAATATATGGATTGCCCAGCTCCTGAGCCATTTTTTGCAAGCTGTGTAATCTAATTAATATAGGAATTAATAGAGGGATTCAGGAACTTTGGGTTCACTGTAACTAAGATGTCGATTATCCCTCCCGCTCCTATCCCAATGTAGCCAGGCAGTTTAAGATTATTTATGAGCACAAAAAGATAGGACATGAATTCCAGAACTCACAACCCTAACTAGGGAGTATTGCAGCACAATTACACCTCCGTTTAAAAATAAAAATGCAAAATGCATTTGAGAATATCTAAAAGGACACCAGTTACTGTGTATGAAGAATAAATAACAGTTTCTCCCCACAAGTTAAGGATAAGAATAAGAAGAGTAATAATACTTTATTCGCCAAGTACACAATTGCGTACGAGGAATTTCTTTTGGAAGTGTACATCCTTGCATACTTACATACTAGCATATGTAACATAACATTAGCATCCAAGGTATAAAAGTAAATACAGTATATCACTAATACAGTAAATGTTATCTGGGGTCTCTGCTGGTGGAACAGTAATTTAGTAACCGGATGGCTGAGGTGTAGAAGCCAGTTTTCCCTCTAGTGGTTATGGCAGGTGACATTGTGAAACACCTCCTGGATGGAAGAAGGGTACACAGATCATGGCCTAGATGTGAGAGATCTAAGATGATTCTTCTGGCATGTGCCATGACACTTCTTTTATACTGATCCACAATTGCTGGTAGTGAGGCATCTATAATCCTCTCTGCAGTTCTAACAATCCTTTGGATTCTCCTCTTGTCTTTCTTGCATGCTCCAGTAAACCAACAGGAGAGAGAGAAGCACGGAAAATAGCTGGGTTGGTAAGAATCATCTTGGAAAGCCCCACCTTCTTCAGCTATCGCAGGCAGAACAGTTTCTGCTGAGTTTTTTCTGTATTGTGGTGATGAATGTGTTCCATTTTAGGTTGGTCGATATGATGACACCTTTTGTGTCTCTTTTCCACCTATGGATAATGCTGTAGTGGTGGACTTTGGAGTCCTAGTCCATGATCATCTCCACTATTTTGGTGGGGTTGATTACCAGACTGTTCCCTGTACACCAGATGTCAATCTTCACAACATTGTTTATGTTAGCATGCTCCACACCATTACGAATCAGACCAATGACTGTTGTATAATCGACAAACTAAGGGACCTTGACAGTGTCTCCTGAGGAAAGGAAATCATTCATCAATTCATCAAGAGAATTGGTGACAGGACACAGCCCTTGGGTATACCTACATTTGTGGTTCTAGTTCTGGATGTGGAGGGGCATAGTTTGACCTGTTGGGATCTGCCCATCGGGAAACTACTAATTCAGGTGCATAGATAGGGAGGAATGTTCAGTTAGGCCATCATATCAATCAGCAGATTGGGCCTGATTGTGTTGAGGGCAGAACTGAAATCTGGAAAAAGTATTCTGGCATAAGAGCCCTATAGATCCAGATGTTCGTGCACAAACTGTAGGACCATATTAACAGTATCCTCTGAGGATCTGTTTGGCCTGTAGGCATACTGGTGGGGGTCCAACTTGGAGTCTGTGAACTTCTTAACGTGGCAAAGTATTAAGTGCTCTAAGGTCTACTGTTCTATAGTCATTTAATGCGAGAGAGGATGCCTTTTTTTGAACTGGAATGATAGTATTCCTTATAAGGAAAGGTGGGACCAGTCCATGTTTAAGGGATGCATGAAATATATCCACAAGGGGCTCTGGGTTAAGACCTTTAAGAAGGCAGGTAATATCATCTGCCCCGAACAGAGGCTCTATTTACGATTTATGGGAAGGTGAGACCATAGAGGGAGGGGAGAAGGGTGCATCCGAGGAAATAGCGGTTTCAAATCTGCAATAGAAAGAGTTAAGCTCCTCATCGATGTGTGAATTTAGTGCTAGCGTTTTAAGGGGGGGGGGGGGGGGCTCTTATAGTTCGTTATAATTTGGAGGCCCTCACAAACTTTCCTGGTATTCCCTTCCTTCTCTGGTTTCAAGGTATATTCTTTCTTTGCAACTTTGATTTACTTTGTGAGCATGTTCCTTAGTTTCTTAAACAGGGTGTTTTTTCCCTCTATATGTCTTCCAGTGAAAGTCCCACTACAGTCAGATAAAAGGGCTGATCCAGCACTGTGAGAATTTTTTCTCATGTTTTTTGTGTGAAAAAACATTTTATAATGATTTATTTCCCTTTTGCAATTCAGCACCATATTTAGTTGTGCTAATTATATAAAAAAATGCACAGCCAAATATGATGCTGAACTATACTAAGCAAAAAAAAAATCATTATAACATTTTTCTTATCACAAAAAGTGGGGGTCCTTTCCTGCCTCAACCATGAAGGTCCTCTCCCTAGAGAAAACCAACTTAGCTCTCTCTCTAAGATAGATCAGGACAGGGCTTATATCCTTGACTGATTCACTAAATTGTTGTACTCAGTCTTTATTTAGACATAAATTAATAAACCATCTTGATCAATTAAACACTTGACTCATAATAATAATAATAATTATATCTTCTGAATCAAACTTATTGTCAACCAAATATGTTTACTTTATTTAGCAGAGGTCAGCTGATTACTTTGCATTGATGTTCACTGGGATGTCCATTCAGTTGGGCATGAGTTTAGTTAGGTATTAATCATCAGAGTCAATTGTTATCATTTTTCGGGGGATTCGTTTAATGAAATCTATAATCAAATATAATATTACAGTACTGATTAATATATTATTATCATTACATTTGTTACAATGTGTCCATCTAAGCTTAAGGAGGACCAGAATCCATGTAACTTGGCACTATAGCCCACAAGACTCAAGGGCCGGCTTACAACCTTCCCCTGGGGCTTTTCAATTTGAAATGTTATGCTTATCTCACCAACGATTCCACAGCGAATTCACAGGCTTCCGCTGGCTTCCATCTATCTGCTGTGGATACACACAGCCAGAGGGGTGCCACCAGTGGCTAGGTTTCCTAGCCGCTCATTAATATGTACAGCTATGAAAGTTGATTAGATGAGATACCATGTACGCACTGTGGGTCTTGCCACAGTGAGTATAGCGTGTGAACTGCAGCGGGGCCTCCTTTATTAGGGATTGCACATCCTGAGAAAAGGTCTTTTTCCACAGCAACAGGTCTCAGTGCCCTGTACTGACTGTACATAGGAAGGTCACAAAAATAGACCATACCATAAGAGGCTGCGTGTGGCTGAGCTGCTTGCTGGCCTGCAAGTTGGACGCCAGGTGACGGTCGGGCAAAGAGGGGGGGAGGACTGCTGGCTGACCTGATTGGCTAAGGGGAGGGCTAGAAGCTCAGCAGCCCATCAACCAGCTTTACTGTTAAGGTGGTGACAACACTGTAGATACTTTCACAGCTTCTAATGCAAAATTAAGAATTATTTCAGTTACTTAAACCGGCCCAACAGCCTGACACAGTTGGAAAAGAAAACTCTTCAAAATGTACTTGTCCCATTTGCATGCATGATACTGAAGCATTGTCAGCACTTACATTTGCCCCTGCATCCACTCAAAGCTGAAACGCCTCCTCACCGAGTTTCAAGTGGTAACTGACAATTTACAGTAACAGGAAACCTGTTTGCAGGTAGCCTGCAGATCCATGAGTCACCATTTTGTTTTTAAAATTCACCACAACAGGAGTTTAAAAAGGTAAATTTTTTTTTTGTGCAGCAGTCTGAATTGCCCTGGGGAGGGATGTATTTGAGTACTGTTTGTTGCGTTGGTCTGGTTTAAAGCGGACCTTCACTCTGAATAAGAATCTATCTTATATGTTTCCCACACCCTGTACATACAGATTGTCCACATTAAAAATCATCCTACCTGCATCTACTGCATGTTATGAGCCTTTAAACATCCAAGATAGCGGCTTATGGAAGCCGCCATCTTATCAGGCAGCCTGCAAACCGGAAGTGCCTCCTGACTCCTGTGCTGCTCTGCATTCTGGGACTGCTGACCTTTACCTGACCCCAGCTCTGCTCTGTCTGAGCAAAGCACAGCTATAACCCGCCCCCTTGTACCTTATCCCACTCTCCTCTCCTCAGTAAGTGTGATGCTTCTGAGTCAGGATGGCGGCGCCCGTATCCTAAATTCCTGAACAGAGTTGCAGCCCAGTGGGGGAAAGAATAGAAAAGTTAGTGACTAAAACGTAAAATATATTAATTTTAGATACTGGGGAACGGTTTTTAAGAGTTTGGGCTTTTCATTAAATCACTCTGAAGGTCCGGTTTAAGTCATTTTTGACTGTTGGTCCACTTTAAAACGTCAGTAGAGTAATGCAGCAACTCATTTCATTTGTTTTAAAACAAATCTCAAGTGTTAGTTACTATATCCTTTTATCTTTTATCTCAAAGTCATAACCTGTGGGGTGGAGAGTTTGCCTGGACAGGGCCTTCAGCTACCTGATTTTATTTCACTAGTGGATAATTTAACCCCTAGAAGAAAATTATATTGCTCTTTATGTAAGCAGTTTGCTTAAAATAGGCTGAGGCTAAAGGATTAGCCTTCCAAGTCATCTGGTAAAATTACCTAAAATAGTCCTAGAACAAAAGTACCCATGCAATTAGTTACGGGATAAGAAGTCAGCACTATACTATAGACTTATCTTCACCTACCTTTAAGGGAAAGTCCACTATTCTTAGTATACAGTACGTCCTGCTCCAGATATAGTACTTACACTTGGGTTATCCTCCGCCAGATGGCGCTGCACTGCAGAGACATGCAAAACAGGCTCCTCCCGGCCCTCAAATACCCAGGGACCTCCCACAAATCCCCAGATTTCTCTGCAGTGCTGACTGCGAAGACATGAAGTATCACTCTCTCGCAGGTGAGCGGGGCTATTAAAGCCTGCGGCCCTGTTGGACTATTCCCACCCGTCCCCCTTGTGACATGCCTCCCAGCCTGGGCTGCGCTGGTCGGGTGAAGGTAGGCAGCACCATGCGTGCTTATGGAGCCATGCTCCACCGCAGTCCCCCACCAAAGGGTAGGCGGTTTAGGCTGATGGTGAGACTCTAAGGGATGCCCCTCCCACATTATTGCCCATGCCCCGTGTAGCGGTGGGCCCTGTACAAAGGGTCACCATCCTCCCTCGTTCCCCCCGTAGCCCAGGGGGAAAGAAAGGGGCGTGTAGGTGGTCTCAGTGTATTGGTTTACACGCTAGTGGCCTTTAGTAATGTCATTTGACTTGTATACTCGGTGTCAGACGCGCTGATTCGCAGCCTTATTTGTGTTTCTGCCGCCGCCGCGCGCGCCTATTTGCTTCATCGATTCCCAACTGGGACATGATTGAAGTGCTCTTGTCACACAAGTGTTGCAGGGTGTCTCACTGGTCATGTGTACACTCATAGCACGGATGGGTAAATTATCTGGCTGTGCTGCGCCGGGCGGCGGCGTCGCCTCAGACGCCGCGGTATCATCATTGGCAAAATCATCTATTCTGAGTGTGTCATACACCTCGCCCCTCATGACAACCCTGTCTACTGGCTTAGAGCTTCGCGCTCTTCGGGGGGGGACCTGGCTTGGCGCGCTCCGCGTCATGTGCCGCTCTGGCCCGCCCTTCGAGGTTCGCTTGGCTCCATTTTGATGGTAGTCGCGTGCGCGCGTGGTATCGGTCCCCCTCCTTCCGTGGTCTGTAAGTGCCCTCACGGGTGATTTTTCATGCTCCTTGCTTACTGTGCATGGTTCTGACACCCTTTATTCCCCTTATGTCTTTCAGACGGTTGAATCCAGTGGCTTCTCCCTGCCCTGCGTAATTGCCAGTTGGGCCTAGTATAATTACTCCCACTTCCCTGCGGGTCATTGGGGCATCCAGGGTAGCTTCAGTGTC
The DNA here is from genome assembly GCA_027917425.1 of Gastrophryne carolinensis. Classification (NCBI taxonomy): domain Eukaryota; kingdom Metazoa; phylum Chordata; class Amphibia; order Anura; family Microhylidae; genus Gastrophryne; species Gastrophryne carolinensis. The sequence continues at coordinate 304,225,811 of CM051234.1, read as the reverse complement.
AATCCCTACTGGCCTATCGGGCCTATTAATCACCATATGGAGGCATCCCAGGATATTGTGACCGGGGTTCCTTCGGGACAAGCCCGGCTGTGTGTAGCTTGTGGGGTCTCACCTATCAGTGGTGACAATGCACGAGTCTGTGTCCCTTGTGCACAGCAGGCACTAATGGTACTTCCCGCCCCTCCGGTGGCTGGACCTGCACCTCGCCTCACTTCACCTACCCCCCCAAGCCTGAGTCTAACCCCCAATACCAGCGGGTATTCTCATCCTGATGTGGCTGCTAGACTGGCCAGTGTTGAAAAATTGCTTGCTAATACCTTAGCGCGTAAGGCCACCGCAAAAAGGTGGCACTTAGCTCCTGATACCGCTCTTTTCCCTACGGAGTCTGATGAGTTCCTGCATCTATATGGCCATACCCCCTCGGACGAAGGGGAGCTCTTCTCCGACTCAGAGTCATCTGACGAGAAGTCAAGGGGTCATGATGATTCTGGCTCTGATCACTGGACCCCGGATGATACTGACAAACTGCTGGTTCAGATATTTGAGGTTTTGTCCATCTCTCCCCCTGTTGCGGCTCCCAGGCAAAGGGGTGAGCTATTTCATACTGCTAAGGCTTGATTGGAATTTCCTGAGCAAACCCATTTCAATAACCTTGTGCTTAAGCAGTGGGAACATACCTGTAGACTTCCCGGGATTCCGAGTTTGGACAGGAAGTATCCTTTTCCTGCTGATATGGTCAAGTGCTGGTCATCGCCCCCCGAGGTCGATGCTCCTATTCTAGGGCTGTCTAACACCTCCATTATGCACTCCCCTGACACTACTACGCTGAGGGATTCTGAGGACCGGCGCATTGACCAATTGGCATGCCATGCCTTTGCATTTGGGGGTGCGGCGCAGTGCCCGGTTTGCGCTTTGGCCATTACTGCGGTGGCACTCAGGACCATGGTCAGGAATGCACTAGACGGTCCAGACGATTTGCCACCTGATACTATTAAAGCACTGTCTGCCTATGATGTTTTTGTTAACTTTATCCTGTCTGCATCGGATGATGCTATTAGGATGCGTGCCAGGTCTTCCGCCTTGGCGGTAGCTATACGCCGCGCGGTATGGCTGCGCCAGTGGGCTGCTGACAATGTTGCTAAGAAAGCCCTTACTGGCCTTCCATTTAAGGGGCTACGCCTGTTTGGGGACCGCCTAGACCTCTTTGTTAAAGGAGGTAAGTTACCCCAGCGCAGGCGGCAGCCTCGGCCCTTTCGGAGCCAGTGCCCCCCTTCAGTCCCCTACCGGGGCGCTAAGCAGGGGAAGGGGGTGTCCTTCGCAGGGGCTCGCGCAGATTCCTAGCATAGGAGCAGAGAACGACGTCTGGGCTCCTCCTGGGGGCCCAAACCCAAAGCCCCTCCCTAGACCCCTCAGGCATGAGGGGGCGCCCCCGCCCGCCAGACCGGTGGATTCAGGAGGTAGTGTCCTCTGGTTACAAGATAGACTTTGCTGTGCGGCCCCCCACAAGATTCATCAGGTCCCGGATTCCCCAGGATCCTGGATCTGCTCAGGTCTTGCTACAGGCCGTGCAAGGTCTTCTGGATCTGAGGGTCATTTGCAGGGTCCCCTTAAGAGAATTGGGCAAGGGGTTCTATTCAAACCTTTTCACAGTGCCCAAAAAAGATGGGTCAGTCAGGCCCATTCTGTATTTAAAAATCCTCAACAGATTTGTCAAGAACAGAAGCTTTTGCATGGAAACCCTGCGCTCGGCCATTGGCTCCCTGCGCCCAGGGGATTTTATGACGACTGTGGACATCAAAGATGCTTAGCTTCACATCTCTGTGTTCCCGGGACATCAAAGGTTTCTCAGATTCACGTTGAAAGATCAACATTACCAGTTTGTGGCCCTACCATTTGGCCTCACTTCAGCTCCCAGAGTGTTCACCAAGGTGTTGGCGGAGGTGATGTCTCTGATAAGGTCAGGGGGCATACGCGTGCTGCCCTACCTGGACGACATTCTCATCTCCTCACGGTCCCTGCAGCAGGCAGAACTGGAGTCCTTCGGCTGGGTGATCAATCATCCCAAGTCCTCTCTGTCCCCTTCGTCGGTGACCCCATTCCTGGGGATGATTCTGGATACGGTTCAGTCACGGATCTTCCTTCCTCAACAAAAGGTGGAAGCTCTGACTGCGCAGGTGAGGTTCCTGCTCTCGTGCCCCCAGCCCTCCCTCAGGCAGGGAATGCAGCTGGTAGGCCTGATGGTGGCGAGCTTCGAGGCAGTGCCCTTTGCTCAGTTCCATCTGAGGCCTCTGCAGCTTCACCTTCTGTCAGTTTGGGACAAGGACCCCACGTCTTTGGACGGGGTTTGTGTGCTTCCCCCCTCGGTCCGAGGCTCCCTCTCGTGGTGGCTGGACCACAGGAACCTGCTACAGGGCAGGTCCTTCCTGGCCCCCTCCTGGGAAACGGTCACCACAGATGCCAGTCTGTCAGGTTGGGGGGGATTCTGGAAGTCCCTGCGGTTCCAGGGGAGGCGGGGCCCTCAGGAGGCCCACCTGCCCATCAACATTCTGGAACTACGGGCGATCAGGTTGGTACTGGAGCGGTTGACCAATCACCTGAAGGGTCTGGCTGTGCAGGTGCGCTCAGACAACAGGGCGCCGGTTGCCTACATCAACCATCAGGGAGGGACCCGGAGCAGAGGTGCCCTCCAGGAGGTGTCGCGGATTATGACATGGGCGGAGGCCAATGTTCAATGCATTTCGGCCGTGTATATCCCCGGGGTAGAGAATCTACTGGCAGACTCTCTGAGCAGGGGGACTTCCCATCAGGGGGAGTGGTCCCTCTGCAACAGGGTATTCCAGTCCCCCACCGTTGGGGTCTACCGGATGTGGATCTGTTCGCATCCCGTCACAATCACAAGCTCCCGGTCTTTGTCTCCCTGTCTCAGGATCCTCTGGCCTTGGCCACAGATGCTCTGTCAATGTCATGGAAGGAATTTCAGCTCCTGTATGTCTTTCCTCCGTTTCCCCTGCTGAGCAGGGTTCTGCGCAAGATTGCTCTGGAAAGGGTGCCAGTGATTCTGGTGGCCCCAAGGTGGCCAAGAAGAGTGTGGTTCGCAGACGTGGTACAAATGGCAGTAGACCAGTACGTCCTGCCAGAGGCGCCAGATCTGCTCACTCAGGGCTCCTTACGCCATCCCAATTTACAAACTCTGGCTTTGACGGCCTGGCTGCTGAAACCTCCATCTAGATGGAGAAAGGCTTGTCTGCCTCGGTGGTGGATACCATGGTGCAGGCTAGGAAGAAAACTTCTTCTGCCATCTATTATAGGGTATGGCGTACCTACATTGATTGGTGTGAGTCTAGGTCTCTTCCCTGTAGGGAGTTCTTAGTCCCCAGGGTTCTGGAGTTTTTACAGCATGGATTGGAGTTGGGTCTAAAACTCAGTACTCTGAAGGGTCCGGTTTCTGCCCTGTCTGTTTTCTTTCAGAAGTCTTTTGCTCAGCATCCCTTGGTTAAGACCTTTCAGGGGGTCACTCATGTGCGTCCCCCACGTAAGCCTATGGTCCCTGTTTGGGATTTGAACTTGGTTTTGTCTGCCTTGCAGGGTGCTCCCTTTGAGCCTATTCAGGATGCTGCTCTGGCTGTGCTTACCCTCAAGGTTGTCTTTCTGGTGGCTATTACTTCGGTCAGGCGTGTGTCTGAGCTGGCGGCTCTGTCTATTCAGCCCCCATATTATGAGAGACACCAGGACAAGGTGGTGTTTCGCTTTAAGCCAGACTTTCTGCCTAAGGTGGTGTCTGCTTTTCATTTGAATCAAGATATTGTTCTTCCTTCTCTGTGTCCTAATCCTAGCAACGCTAAGGAAAGGGTTCTGCATTCCTTGGATGTGGTCAGGTGTCTGAAGTATTACCTGGTAGTCACTGCGGCTTTCAGGAAGACTGATGCTCTTTTTGCGGTCCCTTCTGGTCCTAGGAAGGGTTTGGCTCCTGCCAAGTCTACTATTAGCAAATTGATTCGTCAGGCTGTGATTCAGGCCTATTCTGCTAAGGGGAAGAATCCTCCTTTCTGCCTTACTGCTCATTCCACTCGTGCTATTGGTGCCTCTTGGGCCTTCCAGCACCAGGCTTCTGTTGAACAAGTTTGCAAGACCGCTACTTGGTCTTCTGTTCATACCTTTTCAAAGTTTTACAAGGTTGATGTTAGGGCCTCAGCTGATGCTGTTTTTGGCCGCAAGGTTTTGCAGGCGGCAGTGGTCTAAACTGTCTGCTGTCACCTTTTTTGTTGGGGATCCCACCCTACTTACGGACACTGCTATTGGATGTCCCAAGTGTAAGTACTATATCTGGAGCAGGACATACTGTATACTAAGAATAATACAATTCTGTGAAGTACTCACCTGTAGAATTGATATTATTTGTATACAGTACATCCTGTTCCACCCCACCCTGTTTTTTTTGCATTATTCTGGATCCCCTGTATGATGATTGTTATCTTTGTTATAGTTACCAGTTGTTTTGGGTGGTTAAATTCTCCCGGCTTCTTGTTCACTGCTTTTCAATGCTGGGGATTTGTGGGAGGTCCCTGGGAATTTGAGGGCCGGGAGGAGCCTGTTTTGCATGTCTCTGCAGTGCAGCGCCATCTGGCGGAGGATAACCCAAGTGTAAGTACTATATCTGGAGCAGGACGTATTGTATACAAATAATATCAATTCTACAGGTGAGTACTTCACAGAATTGTATTTTTGTGGACTACCCCATCAAACCTCAGATCAGAGATACATGAGCCACCCTACGTTCCTTACACCCACTAATATGCCATGCATCACCTGCAGCGCCATTATAAGAAGCCTGTGCTGAGGGTGGGGGTGACGTCAGTACAACACACTTCCATTGAGATCAATGACCACCTCTGTACACAACAAGCAACTAGGATGTAAGTGATGTGTCTCATTCCAGAGGGCATCCCTGATCTAAGGCCTGTGGAGTAAGTTCACGAAAGTGGACTAACCCTTTAACACACTACAACCAACAAAACAATTTACAGGCACAAATAAAAAAACACTATACTAATTTTTTGTCCCACGCAGGATATTGCTCCTGGTTCAGGGCTCCAGCTCTTACCTGATCGCTATATCCATGTCCCGCACGCACCTGGCCTGATCGCTCTTGTTCCCCGATGGGGAGATGCTCCCTGCCATCAGTCACTGTCAGCTGGCATGCCACTCCTCCATTCCCTACAATTGAAAAGGGTGTGTTAGCTCAAGTAAGGTCTTCACACGCCCATTTCCATTGCAGAGAATAGAGTGCCTTGTCGAGATATATAAAGCAGAGCTTTATATACTATTTAATTAATCAACAATCAACCATCAAATGATAATCAATTATTAACCAATTAAATATATAATGAATTAAAATAACTTAAGGAAATCTTAAACAAGTGGACATAAAACACTTGATAATAAATATAATTATCCCAGGACATATGAAGCTTCTAAAGCCTATAACCAATTGGAGATTGATAGGAAATCTGGCTTGGCTTGATTTAAACTATATAAATTTAGAAAGATTTAAAAATGAAATTAATACGTTACTAAAACCATTGTTCAAAATGGCTGCTTTTGTATCCTGGGTCAGATATGTAGATTAGCTATGCTGGTCAGAGGTCGGATCAGGTGTGTTGTTCAGATGAGTTCAGGTCAGCAGTCTCAGATTAGCTGTGTCAGGTTGCTGTCTCAGGTTAGCCCTCTATCTGGAATGAGCTCCTAGTTTATATGCAAAACCTCAGTCCTTTCACCCTCCCATAACAAATAATAACACCCAGGGGTGTGTTAGGGGCGTGTCTGGGGTGTGGTTAAGGAGACTCTTAATCAGTCACATCCTATATCGGCCACTAGGGGGTGCTATAGGACAAAGAATCCCTTCAACAAATCTTGGACAATAATCGTCCAAAATATATTTTGAAACTCTGTTTGGAATTCTATATAAAGACACAGAGATAGAATGAATATATATATATATATATATATATATATATATATATCTCAACAACCACCTATCCCCACCTGATCTCTATGATGATCTCTACTATTTAATTAATTATTTTCGATAATTTTCAATAAATCCTTCTTTTCCTAAACAACTAGATATTTATAATCAATATATTGGTATGTCCTGGGGATAATTATAATTGATCACAACTGATAAACAATTGAAAACATTACATTCATATTATCTTACATTGGATATTTAGGGAAATAAACCTATATAAATTTCTCCAAACTAATAATACAAAAATGTAGAAACGAATTATCCCCTATTTAAAACTACACATAGTATTATTCCTATCCTATCTCTTATAAATTAGAATAACACAATTTTACAATAATGCAACCTATAATATATTCATTATTTTAAGGATGTAAAACATTAAATTACCTTAATTTGAGACTAATATAATAGTCTTATTTTCCCTTATATATATTTAAACACACCTTCAATTAAAACCCTTAAAATCTACTAATAAACCACATACAATAATATAAAACGTATATATATATATATATATATATATATATATATATATATATGCGTGTTTGTGATAGGACAAACTATTTTTCCAAACATTATTTAATCTGATACGTATGGTAATTACTAAAATAATACATGGGATATTCCATCAAAATATATCCATACGATATCCTATAACATTACATTAACTATCATTACATTTGAACATAGAGAAACTGATTGGTATTTCACCATATTTAAAACTGGGTCTTAATTCTCATCTGCACCTGGATGGTAAATAGTTTCATGTTCCTCACACCTATCTTTGTTGTGTTGACTTTAAGCCAACAGTGCACAACTTTGAACAATGACAGTCCTACAAGATCTTTGTTTTTGTGTAATTCGGGTAAACAAGCTTTATGTGGAAAAACTTTAGTATGGATGACATATAAAGGTCTTCTAGACACCTGGGTTCTTCAGCTGAGATTCCATTGTGATAAACCAGCTTGGCAAATAGAAAGATCCTTAGACCCATTGTAATCAATGACCTACATTGTCCAAGTCACGTTTATGGATGGCAAATAAGGTAATAACCTGGTTTCAGCTAGGACAATAATGTGAAAGGTTTCCACTATCTGATAGTTTCACAGGCCAAGTTATTTTCCTGTCAGATTAGTTTTAGGGACCAAATGTATCTTTTGATAAACTACTGGGGTTTATTAAATGATCCCTTTTTCCGTATGAATATGCCTGACATAATCCCCCTTCGTTTCAATTTAATATTTGAATATAAAATATGGAGTTGGAACGCTAGAGGAAGGCTTTTCATACTAGTTCATCGAGAACCATTGTGTCCAAGTTTGGTTTATAATGTTCAAGCCATCATTTCACCAGCGTGCTTTCAATGAAGTGTATCCATCGTATCATCTTGATAGTTAGATGACTCAATCATCCAATAATCATAAGGATCAACACGCTCCAAACGTAATCAATCCGGATTTGTTGAATCAAAACGATGAGTATAACTTCTTGGTAGAGATGGTATCCTTCACGTCGAATGTAAATCCGATAAGCGTTGTCTCTCGGCGACTCCACGTTCCGATGACCTCGTTCCTGGGAATGGTCGTCACATGCTCGATCTCCCGTCCTCCTCTCGGCCGATTGGACGATCTGGCTGATGTAGACCCTCTCGGACAAAACCCTCGCGTTCGTCAGACTGGATCCTGTAGTTCTCTGCGACACGATTTCAGACGATGGTCCTGGTACAACGATCGGCTCGACCTGGCACTCTTTCCCCGGCATCAGGATGATGTATAGGATGGCGATACTTCTCGACGTCATCTCGGCTCCGTCAACTGTAAAATATTGTATGACACATATGAGCACATACATCTTTTCTTATTCCTTCTTGTCAATCGGGTACTAAAATAGGATTATACTATATAAATTCCCTAATTTGTATGGCTTGTCATGGAGTGACTTCTCGGTATTTTAATTTAATTAAGATTATAATTATTTTTTTATAATTGTAATCAATTTTTATAATTACTAAAATCTATTAAGAGATATAAAAGTATGGAGGAAAATATAAAATAAAATAGGTTAGGTCGATACAGTTATACTACACCAGTCCCGATTTTCCGTCTTCAGCTGGACCCCAATATCTCTTTATTCTTCCTCATTCGGTCTTTTTTCCAGTCTTTGAAGTTGTGACCTAGGATGACAAGCTCGCAATTGATTAATATGGACCCATTTATCTACAAACTCATCCCCCTTTGGAATCTTGACCTTGTAGACCACAGGAGATAATTTATCAACAATACTATATGGTCCTTTCCATGAAGGTAAAAATTTCTTTTCCTTTACCTGATCTCGGGCAAAGTTGTAAAGATATACCTGATCGGAAACTTGATACTCCTTCTTTGTAGTCTTCAGATCATAATATGTTTTATTGCTTACAGCAGCTTTCTCCAGATTCTTCTGGGCAAACGCAAAAGCCTGCTGAAGATGCTTACATAGATTCTCCACGTATTGATGAGCATTTGAAACGTTTAACAGATTATGATCCGTTGTCCTATAAAGCAAATGTTGTGGTAATACCATTTTCCTGCCTGTGATCATCTCAAATGGGGAAAATTTGGTAGCACTACTGGGCGTGGCTCTAATAGCCATCAGGACTAAAGGCAACTTCACATCCCAGTCCTTACCAGATTCATTGACAAACTTCTTTAGAATGTTTACAATGGACTGGTTGTAACGCTCTACTCCACCACTAGAGGCTGGGCGATAAGCTATATGTAGCTTGCTCTTTACACCCAATATTTCCCACATTTTCGTCATCACCTCACTGGTGAAACTGGATCCGCGGTCTGATTCAACCCGCTGAGGCAATCCAAATCTGGAAAATACGTGGTTAATGAGCAGAGATGCACAAACACTAGAGCTACATGTTTTGCACGGCAAACATTCCACCCATTTCATGAATAGACAAGTTACGGTTAACATATATCGATTTCCTTTTGATGAGGTTGTTACCGGTCCAATAAAATCGATTTGGATATCCGACCATGGCATAGACATTTCTCTTTTCATCAGTGGTGCCCGATGAGTGGGTGCTTGTGGCTGGAATTGAGGACAAATTAAACATCCTTGACAATATGTGCGAACATCTTGCAACATATGCGGCCAATAAGCATAATCCCGTAACAATTCATATGTTACCTTCTCACCTCGATGTCCAGCAGTTGGAGCATCATGGGCATGCTGTAGCATCAAACCTCGGAATGCTATGGGAACCACCCATTGAGATATGCCATTTTTTGATGTTCTGATTAACAACCCATCTTGTAAAGAAAATTGGGACTTACCCTTCATTAAAATCCGTAACTCTTCCTTGTCTTTACAATCTTCCATGGTTATGGAATAGTTCTGTGGATCTTCGATATATTTATAAAATACCCCAATGACAGGATCCCCCTTTTGGCTTTCAATGAGATCCTCACTAGGGAAATCCTGGCTCCACTGGGCCACATTGGCTTCGGCCTCCTTTCGGGCCTGCCTCCTGGTTAATGCCTCTACCTGTATGGTACCCATGAGGTCATCAATATCCAAGACTTCTCCTTCAAGAGCTCCTCGCTTGGCTAGGGAGTCTGCCAAGTCATTTCCCTCTTTATCCATACCTGGATATTTTGAATGGCCCCTGGTCTTCTTCCAATATATGGTAAGTCCATGAGTGGTAACCATCTCATCAATCCTGCAAAACATTTTACCATGTTTAACTGGTTTGTTATTGCTTCTTACCATATTGGACCTTTTCCATCCAGGGAGGTATTCCACAAAGCTGTTACGAATATAATTAGAATCTGTAATTATAACAAACTCTTTAATATCATATGCGATAGCCATCTGTACAGCTTTGTATACAGCAGTGAGTTCTGCAATCTGGCTACTTTTTGGACCAATGCTGTATCCTACCGAGATCTCTGGGAAGTTGTTATTCCACACTATCCCAATACCTGCAACCAACTTACGTTCTGATCCTACAGTTGTATGGAAAGAACAACCGTCTACATAGACACAGGGTAAAGATTTGCAATACTCTTCTTCAAATGTCTTATAGGGAGACAAAGATTGTTCTATTAGGAAATCATTTTCCGCTGGTTCTTCCTTAGGGCCTGTATCGGTACAATCATGAAGATCAGCTAACCCTTGGGCAACTGGATTCTTATTATTTTGTTTGTACCTTATCTCCAATGGCCATCCCATTAAGGACATTGTCCATGCGGTTATCCGGCTATTGGAAAGATTTCCATCTCTAATTTTACTGCTTTGCAAGTATTGCAATGGTTGGTGTGCAGTTTCCACAATGATCTTTTCGTCTTGGATAAAACTCCTGAAATATTGCAAAGCCCACACATTTGACAATAATGCTTTTTCACAATCATTAAATTTTACCTCAACTGGTGATAATGACTTGCTAGCATAGGCGATGATCTTATTCAAGGTTTCCTGTTTCTGGAATAGTACAGCACTCATACTTTTATCAGTGAAGCCTGTTTCAACAAAGAAAGGTTTTCCCCCTTCTGGGTATGCAAGGCATGGGGCCTGAATGAGTCTAGTTTTCAGCTCAGTTACAGCTTCCTCATGACATTCATTCCATTCCCATTTTACGCCTTTCTTTAACAGCTGCAAAAGAGGTTTTGTAATTTCGGCATAGTTGTCTATGAACTTACGTGAATAGTTCATCATACCCAGGAAGGATCTTAATTCCTTCAGGTTGGTTGGTGACTTTGTCCTGGCCTTCTTTTTTTGTGGATTAATTCCTTCCGCAGAGATTTCATGACCTAGGAAATTAACTTTGGAACGACACCATTGAGCCTTCTGTAAAGACAGTTTTACGCCAGCTTTTCTCAATTGGGTTAGTACATGCCTCAGTTCTGTAATATGTTCCTCAAAAGTCGTGCTTTTGATCAGAATGTCATCCACATAAATTAAGGTACCTCGTTCAGCGGCATCAGGCATTGCCTTATGCATAAACACAGCAAATTCATGTCCTGAATTTACATAACCAAAAGGTAATCGTTGCCAACAGAATTGTTCCCTCTCATCCACCTTAATGGTCCAGTATCCCTGTGCACAGTCAAGAGCAGTGAAAATCTTAGACCCCTGTATTTGTGCCAAACACTGGTCTATATATGGCACGGGCCACCCGGACATATATACCCGTTTATTTAATTGCCTAAGGTCCGTACATAGACGAAATTGACCATTTGGCTTGAGAATTGCCAATATAAGGGAGTTAAATGAACTATGCACTATGATACCCCGCGCTTTCCAAGTTCTTGACTATTTCCGCTAACGACTCGTAAGCGGCCAATGGAAGTCGGTATTGTTTGACATATACAGGCGGTGCATTGGGATCTGTTTGGATTCTTGCTACATGTAGGTCAGTGACCCCACAATCATAGGAATCCTTGGCAAACATATCTTGGAAATCTATGAAGAGTTTCTTTAACTGTTGACGCTTCGATTCATCAGAACATGCATCAGCTAAAGAAATTTGCTCTGCAGCCTGTTCCTGAAATTCAGGAAAAATTTCAGGTTGACTTAACTCATAAGCTTCTTCCAGCTCAGTTGTTAAATCACTCTTAGGTTCGCTTACCATTTCCTTTTTCAGTTGGTATAACTCATATTCTCTTGTGATTGAAAACCAATGAGGCTTCTTCAATATGGCATGTACCTTCTTCAGAACTGAAAGGATAAATAGAATGAATATTAAATAACCCTTCAGGTATTGAGGAAAAGTGTTGTTCCAATAGTTCTTCCTCTGATAGATATTCATCAGGGATAAGTCCAATAACCTGATTCTGAAATCCAAAAGTGTAATATTCAGAATCCATACCAAAACCAAGTATAGTTCCTTTCCGTAAAGCTATACTATGGGAAGCCATGTTATGAATAATTATATTCAAAGGTTTATGATGGATATTTACCATAGGAGTATGTGTTACCTTAAGTCCGAGTTGTTGTATCCTGTTAGACAAACAGATCAAAGCATCTGTATTCTTTAATGTCTGTCCCTTCTTTACCTGTATGGGAAGAAGAAAAGGCTTACCTCCTTCAGGGATCTCGACATCCTCAGCAACCAGAATACTTACGGCATAAGGCATCTGTTGTTCCCACTTCAGGGTTTGTTCCTCATTTTGAAATCCCTCTGGATCCCCAGATAATCTAGACCACAAATTATTGTTCACCAGATCAACCTGCGCAGCAAATCTGTGTAACAGGTCATTACCTATATACATCTGGTGCCGTGGTTCATTCAACACAATGAATGAATGTTCAGTGGTCTTATCTCCTATGGAAATAGATAATAAACATCTTGCAATTATATTATGACTCTGGGAATCACCATCCAGATCATGAACCCATTGGTCTTGTGGAGAGGAATATCTAATCATTTTAGGATTGACGACCTGTTTCAAAAGACTGAGGCTAATGTAACTGGCTTCGGATTTTAAATCCAGTTTGGCATATTTCATCCGAGCCATATTGTTCACCTGTACGGGAATCAATAGGTAATTACTTACCTTTTCAATCCGGGTCATGGATTGAGTATGCCTGGTCAGGTCTGCTACCTCAGAACATCTCCCCTCAAGCAAAATGGTTAACACATCCTCATTCAGGGTCACCTTTTTAATCCTATCCTTCTGTGTTTTGTATCCCTGATAGCTTTCTCAGGATCACCATCTTTCAGGATCGTGATGTCCGGGATCTGATTGTTCCTAAAATGAACTTCTATAAGGTTAGACCTCTCTTCAACCACATGGCAATTATAGTGGGTTTGCATATTGCAAAATCGGTCATAGGCAATAGGTGCCTTCACTTGAGTCCAAATTGCTTCATTAATGAAGTCAATAATGGAGCTTAATCTTTTCAAAATGTCAACTCCTATGATTAATTTATCATTAGGAATATCTACAATGATGGTGGGATGTCTAATTATTTTCTTGCCAATCATAAATTTTAACCATGCTGTGCCTTTTACCTGCAGAGTATCTCCACCTACACTTATCAAAGAGCCATCAAATGCTTTTAATTTAGGCTTTTTCTCTGTCCTATGCATAATTTGTTGGAAATAATTAAAGGACAGTATGGTCGCTTGTGATCCTGTATCAATTAAGCCTCTGATGGGACCTATATGTTCATCTTGGAGGTATGAATCAATATAATATCGGGCATCAACATTAAACAGGTCACATAAATAATTAGAATGCTCTCGCATTTGATGCTTTTTAAGGCTGTAATCCCTTTGGCAGGTTAAAACCTCTGGGGAAACTTCATCCCTGTTGTACTCAATAACCCCCACCTTTGGGGATACCTGGATTACATCACAGTTTACACAAGGCAACTCACAGCTTGACGCTGATATCAGCTCTTCAGCCTTTGTAGAGGAATCTTCAGCACACACCTTCTTCTGGTTAGACTGCAAGACAAATAACATGTTAGCCACATCCCCCCCCCCCTCTTGGTTAAGGGAGGAGTAATTCGACCTACACCCTCTTTGGCCTCATTTTTAAGGTCAATAGTACTGCAAGGCAAAACCACAGTATTAGAATTATCTACAATGGATTCAGTAACCTTGCACAGGCCTAAGCTTTGACCCAGCCCTGATAATTTTATACGGATGGGCTGAGACCGGTAGCTGTTGCTAAAAAAGGGTTTTGGTTACTCTCATTGGACCCTTGGGACATTTTACTAACCATTTCCGTGAACTTGGCTACCTGATCGGCCAACTTATCGAAACGGTCACTAAATTTAGGCCTATCTTGGTTTTGAGGCCTTCTCCTATTATCTGTAGGTGACCGACCCCTATGTGAGGTATGTGATTCAGGCCTATTATCCTTTTGTAATCTAGGTTTATTATCCCAGCGCCTGTATCTTGTGGGACCCCCATTGTTATACCGGGGATGGTAGAAATACCTTTTATTACCGCTATTTTCCCCCTCTGACCTATTGGCCTGGGTCCTGATTGGTTCTGCTGGGGCTGTTTGGAAGGTTCTGCAGGCTTAGGATACTTACGCTGTTGCGTTTCAAAACCTAATTTTTGATCTATCTTAGTCTCTGCGACATGTTGATCTAAGGACCTGTCATACCTTCTCTCACCTGTAGGGTTACACTCACTGATATTATACAGTGTAGTGGGAGCAGTCACTAACCTGTCTAATGGAGCGTCAAGATCAAGATCTCTGGCCAAACTAAATTTAATCTGCACCGGCATCGCATCATAAAATAACTGCTTAAATTCACAGGACTCCCAATCAGGATAACTATATGCTAAACCATAAGCATTTTTAAGGACATACAAAAACTCCCGGGGACTTTGATGAGGTTTGCATCTTAATTTATAGATGTCACGTCTGGCTGCCGTAATGGATTTATAAGGCCCAAATTCCATTTTAACCTCATGTAAAACATCCTGCCATTTCCTAATCCCCCTTTCTCTGAATGAGGTAAAATAATGGCGGTACCTGTTTTCAAATGCCCATGGTAAAAACCTGATTCTATCTGCGTCAGCATATAATTGCAATGAATCCATAGTAGATTCATACAATTCCAGATGGTTAGCAATTTCTATAGATCCCTTTTTAGAAAACTTTGGGACAGTGGCATTTAAGAATTTGATAATCCCTGATGAACTCTGATCCCCCTTTGGAGACTGAGTGTCCCTCGTCCTAGGGGAAGCCTGGTTATCCCGTCTTAAACTCTCATCCCTCTTACGGGTTGATGAATATTCTTTACTCCTCTCCCTGTCAGAATCAAAATCACTACTGCTTAAGTCACTTTCCTCATAGTAATGAGATACAGGTGATTTAATCCTGACAACCTTTTCTGAGGAAAAGTGAGGTATTGAATCCCTATGACAGTCTGGTTTACTAACCCCTTGCTGTGTTAGGACAGCTTGACATACCTGGGTTAGTTGGGTCAGCATTGCGTTTGTATCTACGCTATTATTTTCTGGCACCTGACTGGCGGGGTTTTGGCTTGATTTTGCTTTAAAATCAGGTGATTTGAAGGTAACAAGGTTTTGGGGAGTAAGAAGGGGCGGTTCTGGGAAACTTCCTATGCCTGACAACGTGCTTTCCACCCTAGCTACAGAGGTGTTTTGTTGTCCCTCTTGCTGCAATCTACAATAACGGATATTTAAATCCTGCATTTCTTGACTCAAATCTTGATATGCATCTCTACACCTTTTAAATTCACCTTCTAAATCTTTAATCGCTATATTACTAGATTCAAGATCCTTTTCAAGTTTACCTACATAGACCTGCATGCTTTTTGCGTACTCATTTTTCTGGATTAAACAATTATTCACTTCTAATAGTGCAACTAAAACCACAGCCATTGCCTTCAATAAATGTTGGTCCTTGTTTGCACTACCAGAAATCATAGAAAAATAAGTTAAATGTCTCCTAACCAGACTACCATTGGACCATATATCTTTAGAATCTTTCTTAATAGACGAATATAATTCACCTTTCCACATATCAACATTCCCCTCCAGATTTAATCTATGATGGACATATTCCATAATACTATAAATTAATTGGTCTGGACTAGAGGGGATGCTTTGAGTAGCTATGTTGGAACTGGTATCACTAGTGGACCCGATCTCACTAGTGGGATTCATATTTGCTATTGATATTACGCAATTTAAAACTAATGAAAGATATATACTAACACCAATGTAAGAGTAATATGATATATTCTATTGCTGCACAACTAGTTAATGCTACAAGGTCTCGCTGGGGCCTCCAAATTATGTCGAGATATATAAAGCAGAGCTTTATATACTATTTAATTAATCAACAATCAACCATCAAATGATAATCAATTATTAACCAATTAAATATATATTGAATTAAAATAACTTAAGGAAATCTTAAACAAGTGGACATAAAACACTTGATAAGTTTTAGAAGAGATCCATGTACAAAACCAAAATTATGCAACAATACAACCTCTGATTAAAAGATAAATAACAAATTTATTATATACAATAAACAACAACAACAAAAATCATTAATCGCGATTTTGATATTTGGCCACTAGATGGCTTACTCTTAGTAGACCATTACTTTTAATCCTAAAATGGCTAATAATGTATAATATTACTTGAAATAAACAATTATGAATAAATATAATTATCCCAGGACATATGAAGCTTCTAAAGCCTATAACCAATTGGAGATTGATAGGAAATCTGGCTTGGCTTGATTTAAACTATATAAATTTAGAAAGATTTAAAAATGAAATTAATACGTTACCAAAACCATTGTTCAAAATGGCTGCTTTTGTATCCTGGGTCAGATATGTAGATTAGCTATGCTGGTCAGAGGTTGGATCAGGTGTGTTGTTCAGATGAGTTCAGGTCAGCAGTCTCAGATTAGCTGTGTCAGGTTGCTGTCTCAGGTTAGCCCTCTATCTGGAATGAGCTCCTAGTTTATATGCAAAACCTCAGTCCTTTCACCCTCCCATAACAAATAATAACACCCAGGGGTGTGTTAGGGGCGTGTCTGGGGTGTGGTTAAGGAGACTCTTAATCAGTCACATCCTATATCGGCCACTAGGGGGTGCTATAGGACAAAGAATCCCTTCAACAAATCTTGGACAATAATCGTCCAAAATATATTTTGAAACTCTGTTTGGAATTCTATATAAAGACACAGAGATAGAATGAATATATATATATATATATATCTCAACAACCACCTATCCCCACCTGATCTCTATGATGATCTCTACTATTTAATTAATTATTTTCGATAATTTTCAATAAATCCTTATTTTCCTAAACAACTAGATATTTATAATCAATATATTGGTATGTCCTGGGGATAATTATAATTGATCACAACTGATAAACAATTGAAAACATTACATTCATATTATCTTACATTGGATATTTAGGGAAATAAACCTATATAAATTTCTCCAAACTAATAATACAAAAATGTAGAAACGAATTATCCCCTATTTAAAACTACACATAGTATTATTCCTATCCTATCTCTTATAAATTAGAACAGCGGTGGGCAATTATTTTTTCCATGGGGCCACATGAGAAACTAAAAATATTGTGGAGGGCCGCTGAGCTATGGGCGTCTAAGCGACGTCTAAGCTCAGCGGCTCTGAGTGCGCTGGCGGCTGCATCTCGAGCTTCCCTCTAACAGGGAGCGCGCCCGCGCTGGCCATTCTCAAATGGCTGACACAGGCACGCGCCCTGCTAGAGGGATAGCGGGCATGCGGCCGCAGCTCGTGCATGCGCCGTTGAACTGGGAAAGAAGGTGAATTTATGGGCGACCTGGGGGTTTCACACAGCGGGGCATCCCGATTTTGGATGCCCCGCGGGGAGGGGATCTATAAGATACTCAGGCTGATAAAGCAGGGTTTTGGTCCACTTCAAACGTTCTGATGTGATAATTTCCCAGCCAATCAGAGAAGCCCTTGGCTTCTGGCAGTCTGGAAGGAGAGCTCATATCAGCTGGGGCAAAGTGTAAGAATGGTGGGCAGCAGGAAGGGGGCATGGTGAGAGCATGATGGACAGCAGGAAGGGGGCATGGTGAGAGCATGGTGGACAGCAGGAAGGGGGCATGGTGAGAGCATGGTGGACAGCAGGAAGGGGGCATGGTGAGAGCATGGTGGGCAGCAGGAAGGGGGCATGGTGAGAGCATGGTGGACAGCAGGAAGGGGACATGGTGAGAGCATGGTGGACAGCAGGAAGGGGGCATGGTGAGAGCATGGTGGACAGCAGGAAGGGGGCATGGTGAGAGCATGGTGGACTTCAGGAAGGGGGCATGGTGAGAGCTTGGTGGGCAGCAGGAAGGGGGCATGGTGAGAGCATGTGGACAGCAGGAAGGGGGCATGGTGAGAGCATGTGGACAGCAGGAAGGGGGCATGGTGGGAGCATGGTGGATAGCAGGAAGGGGGCATGGTGAGAGCATGTGGACAGCAGGAAGGGGGCATGGTGAGAGCATGGTGGACAGCAGGAAGGGGGCATGGTGAGAGCATGGTGGACAGCAGGAAGGGGGCATGGTGAGAGCATGTGGACAGCAGGAAGGGGGCATGGTGAGAGCATGGTGGACAGCAGGAAGGGGGCATGGTGAGAGCATGTGGGCAGCAGGAAGGGGGCATGGTGAGAGCATGTGGACAGCAGGAAGGGGACATGGTGAGAGCATGTGGACAGCAGGAAGGGGGCATGGTGAGAGCATGGTGGACAGCAGGAAGGGGGCATGGTGAGAGCATGTGGACAGCAGGAAGGGGACATGGTGAGAGCATGGTGGGCAGCAGGAAGGGGACATGGTGAGAGCATGGTGGACAGCAGGAAGGGGGCATGGTGAGAGCATGTGGACAGCAGGAAGGGGACATGGTGAGAGCATGTGGACAGCAGGCAGGGGGCATGGTGAGAGCATGTGGACAGCAGGAAGGGGGCATGATGAGAGCATGTGGACAGCAGGAAGGGGACATGGTGAGAGCACGGTGGACAGCAGGAAGGGGGCATGGTGAGAGCATGTGGACAGCAGGAAGGGGACATGGTGAGAGCATGGTGGACAGCAGGAAGGGGACATGGTGAGAGCATGGTAGACAGCAGGAAGGGGGCATGGTGAGAGCATGTGGACAGCAGGAAGGGGACATGGTGAGAGCATGGTGGACAGCAGGAAGGGGGCATGGTGAGAGCATGTGGACAGCAGGAAGGGGACATGGTGAGAGCATGTGGACAGCAGGAAGGGGACATGGTGAGAGCATGGTGGACAGCAGGAAGGGGGCATGGTGAGAGCATGTGGACAGCAGGAAGGGGACATGGTGAGAGCACGGTGGGCAGCAGGAAGGGGGCATGGTGAGAGCATGGTGGGCAGCAGGAAGGGGGCATGGTGAGAGCATGTGGACAGCAGGCAGGGGGCATGGTGAGAGCATGGTGGGCAGCAGGAAGAGGGCATGGTGAGAGCATGTGGACAGCAGGAAGGGGACATGGTGAGAGCATGGTGGACAGCAGGAAAGGGGCATGGTGGGCAGGTACATGGTGAAAAAGAGACAGCAGGCAGGAAGGGAAAACACAAGCAAACTACATAATCTTTCTGAGCAGACTTACTGATGCTCTGGAGCCCCTACTCTGTCCTTCCAAAGTCCCCAGGTCTCTATCACCTGCTCATCGGGTCTGGCTTCCTCAGAGGAAGGGAGAATGTGCCAGACCCGACGAGCCGAGCGGCCGATCAGCTGCTGCTTAACCTAAGCCTCTCACACTGTACACAGGCGATCAGCAGCAGCCGATCGGCCACTCGGCTCGTCGAGTCTGGCATGTTTTCCCTTCCTCTGCGTCTCTTACTGGCCAGCTCAGCCCGGGCCGGTAAGAGCCTAGCAAAGGGCCGTATACGGCCCGCGGGCCGTACATTGCCCAGGTCTGAATTAGAATAACACAATTTTACAATAATGCAACCTATAATATATTCATTATTTTAAGGATGTAAAACATTAAATTACCTTAATTTGAGACTAATATAATAGTCTTATTTTCCCTTATATATATTTAAACACACCTTCAATTAAAACCCTTAAAATCTACTAATAAACCACATACAATAATATAAAACGTATATATATATATATATATATATATATATATATATATATATATATATACGTGTTTGTGATAGGAAAAACTATTTTACCAAACATTATTTAATCTGATACGTATGGTAATTACTAAAATAATACATGGGATATTCCACCAAAATATATATAACTATCATTACATTTGAACATAGAGAAACTGATTGGTATTTCACCATATTTAAAACTGGGTCTTAATTCTCATCTGCACCTGGATGGTAAATAGTTTCATGTTCCTCACACCTATCTTTGTTGTGTTGACTTTAAGCCAACAGTGCACAACTTTGAACAATGACAGTCCTACAAGATCTTTGTTTTTGTGTAATTCAGGTAAACAAGCTTTATGTGGAAAAACTTTAGTATGGATGACATATAAAGGTCTTCTAGACACCTGGGTTCTTCAGCTGAGATTCCATTGTGATAAACCAGCTTGGCAAATAGAAAGATCCTTAGACCCATTGTAATCAATGACCTACATTGTCCAAGTCACGTTTATGGATGGCAAATAAGGTAATAACCTGGTTTCAGCTAGGACAATAATGTGAAAGGTTTCCACTATCTGATAGTTTCACAGGCCAAGTTATTTTCCTGTCAGATTAGTTTTAGGGACCAAATGTATCTTTTGATAAACTACTGGGGTTTATTAAATGATCCCTTTTTCCGTATGAATATGCCTGACAGCCTGTACATTTTATTTAACCCTGTGGTGAAATATACTCACCTATTCCACTACCAGGTCTTCGTGTGATGAGATAAATATATATATATAGGTATTTTCTCCTAGCCTTATCTTGGGCCTGACATTTTTCCCTGGGTGCTGTGTAAAACATACATAAAAAAAGGTCTGCTAAAGCCTTTTCTGTAGACATATTTTTTATTGGCATCAGTGCTGCGTCAGACATGTGCTCTTTATTGTCACATCTAGGGATGAGCGAATCGATCCGGACGAACCCGGATTCGATCCGAATTTCATGAAAAATTCGATTCGGATCGAATCCGAATTTCCCCGCGATTCGATCGCTCGAAGTTTTCCTTTAACATCCATTCATTTACATACAGGCATTCTAAGATGGCGGACAGGACATGTCTGGACATCTATCCCGCGCCAGTGCAAGCTGGGGCAGTCACATGCAGCCTATCAGCAGCCAGCAAGCCCGGTGATGTCACAGCGCTATTTAAGTCGGCCATCTTGCTTTTCCTTCCTCCTTTCTCTATTGCATTCGTGAGAGACAGAACGTTGTAGTGAGGGAGAGAGGCAGTTAGACAGGCAGGGACAGACAGGGACAGGCTGGAGACAGGCAGGAGACAGGCAGGAGACAGACAGAAAGTCAGCGAAAAACAGGGAAAGTTAGGAAAAATCGGAGGCAGTCACAGGGAGATTTATTTTTTTTTCATCCAGCCTGAGTGTTTGTTACTGGCTGGCTGACAGGCTTTGTTAGCGTTTTCAGGATGCTTATACTAACTAACTGTGCATATATACTGAACTGATCTTAAGTCTGCTGTGAGGCATCCCATTCTGTGACTACACCAGCCTCTGTTTAAGACCATATAACCATTTGCACTTATTCTAATTGAAATTAGGCCTGATAAAGACACTTTTGCTGTGCATAACACTACTGGACCCTGCCAGGTGCACTTCTTTTTTGGGGTATCCCATTCTGTGACTACACCAGCCTCTATTTAAGACCATATAACCATTTGCACTTATTCTAATTGAAATTAGGCCTGATAAAGACACTTTTGCTGTGCATAGCATTACTTGTCCCTGCCAGGTGTACTTACTGCTGGTTTTTGGGGCATCCCATTCTGTGACTACACCAGCCTCTGTTTAAGACCATATAACCATTTGCACTTATTCTAATTGAAATTAGGCCTGATAAAGACACTTTTGCTGTGCATAGCACTACTTGTCCCTGCCAGGTGCACTTACTGCTGGTTTTTGGGGCATCCCATTCTGTGACTACAGCAGCCTCTGTTTAAGACCATATAACCATTTGCACTTATTCTAATTGAAATTAGGCCTGATAAAGACACTTTTGCTGTGCATAGCACTACTTGTCCCTGCCAGGTGTACTTACTGCTGGTTTTTGGGGCATCCCATTCTGTGACTACACCAGCCTCTGTTTAAGACCATATAACCATTTGCACTTATTCTAATTGAAATTAGGCCTGATAAAGACACTTTTGCTGTGCATAGCACTACTTGTCCCTGCCAGGTGTACTTACTGCTGGTTTTTGGGGCATCCCATTCTGTGACTACACCAGCCTCTGTTTAAGACCATATAACCATTTGCACTTATTCTAATTGAAATTAGGCCTGATAAAGACACTTTTGCTGTGCATAGCACTACTTGTCCCTGCCAGGTGTACTTACTGCTGGTTTTTGGGGCATCCCATTCTGTGACTACAGCAGCCTCTGTTTAAGACCATATAACCATTTGCACTTATTCTAATTGAAATTAGGCCTGATAAAGACACTTTTGCTGTGCATAGCACTACTTGTCCCTGCCAGGTGTACTTACTGCTGGTTTTTGGGGCATCCCATTCTGTGACTACAGCAGCCTCTATTTAAGACCATATAACCATTTGCACTTATTCTAATTGAAATTAGGCCTGATAAAGACACTTTTGCTGTGCATAGCACTACTTGTCCCTGCCAGGTGTACTTACTGCTGGTTTTTGGGGCATCCCATTCTGTGACTACACCAGCCTCTGTTTAAGACCATATAACCATTTGCACTTATTCTAATTGAAATTAGGCCTGATAAAGACACTTTTGCTGTGCATAGCACTACTGGACCCTGCCAGGTGTACTTACTGCTGGTTTTTGGGGCATCCCATTCTGTGACTACACCAGCCTCTGTTTAAGACCATATAACCATTTGCAGTTATTCTAATTGAAATTATGCCTGATAAAGACACTTTTGCTGTGCATAGCACTACTTGTCCCTGCCAGGTGTACTTACTGCTGGTTTTTGGGGCATCCCATTCTGTGACTACAGCAGCCTCTGTTTAAGACCACATAACCATTTGCACTTATTCTAATTGAAATTAGGCCTGATAAAGACACTTTTGCTGTGCATAGCACTACTTGTCCCTGCCAGGTGTACTTACTGCTGGTTTTTGGGGCATCCCATTCTGTGACTACACCAGCCTCTGTTTAAGACCATATAACCATTTGCACTTATTCTAATTGAAATTAGGCCTGATAAAGACACTTTTGCTGTGCATAGCACTACTGGACCCTGCCAGGTGTACTTACTGCTGGTTTTTGGGGCATCCCATTCTGTGACTACACCAGCCTCTGTTTAAGACCATATAACCATTTGCACTTATTCTAATTGAAATTAGGCCTGATAAAGACACTTTTGCTGTGCATAGCACTACTTGTCCCTGCCAGGTGTACTTACTGCTGGTTTTTGGGGCATCCCATTCTGTGACTACACCAGCCTCTGTTTAAGACCATATAACCATTTGCACTTATTCTAATTGAAATTAGGCCTGATAAAGAGACTTTTGCTGTGCATAGCACTACTTGTCCCTGCCAGGTTTACTTACTGCTGGTTTTTGGGGCATCCCATTCTGTGACTACACCAGCCTCTGTTTAAGACCATATAACCATTTGCACTTATTCTAATTGAAATTAGGCCTGATAAAGACACTTTTGCTGTGCATAGCACTACTTGTCCCTGCCAGGTGTACTTACTGCTGGTTTTTGGGGCATCCCACTCTGTGACTACACCAGCCTCTGTTTAAGACCATATAACCATTTGCACTTATTCTAATTGAAATTAGGCCTGATAAAGACACTTTTGCTGTGCATAGCACTACTTGTCCCTGCCAGGTGTACTTACTGCTGGTTTTTGGGGCATCCCATTCTGTGACTACACCAGCCTCTATTTAAGACTATATAACCATTTGCACTTATTCTAATTGAAATTAGGCCTGATAAAGACACTTTTGCTGTGCATAGCACTACTTGTCCCTGCCAGGTGTACTTACTGCTGGTTTTTGGGGCATCCCATTCTGTGACTACACCAGCCTCTGTTTAAGACCATATAACCATTTGCACTTATTCTAATTGAAATTAGGCCTGATAAAGACACTTTTGCTTTGCATAGCACTACTTGTCCCTGCCAGGTGTACTTATTGCTGGTTTTTGGGGCATCCCATTCTGTGACTACACCAGCCTCTGTTTAAGACCATATAACCATTTGCACTTATTCTAATTGAAATTAGGCCTGATAAAGACACATTTGCTGTGCATAGCACTACTTGTCCCTGCCAGGTGTACTTACTGCTGGTTTTTGGAGCATCCCATTCTGTGACTACAGCAGCCTCTGTTTAAGACCATATAACCATTTGCACTTATTCTAATTGAAATTAGGCCTGATAAAGACACTTTTGCTGTGCATAGCACTACTTGTCCCTGCCAGGTGTACTTACTGCTGGTTTTTGGGGCATCCCATTCTGTGACTACACCAGCCTCTGTTTAAGACCATATAACCATTTGCAGTTATTCTAATTGAATTTAGGCCTGGTAAAGACACTTTTGCTGTGCATAGACTTACTGCTGCCTGCCAGGTGCACTTCTGTTGGGGCATCCCATTCTGTAACATACCATACCCCTCTTTATTTACACTAAGCAGCTCTCTTATTTACACTAAGCAGGCCTGTTGGAGGCTGAGTGTTACTGCTCACTTTTGGTGTGCATTATATTCTGTTTCATATAGACCCACCGCTGCCCGGGGGTTCTTAAAATATCACCTACTACCACGCCAGTTAGACTATGTCGGGCAGACAAGTGCCTGGAAGTGAAAAGAGGAGTGGCAGAGGCCAAGATTCCGCAGGCAGAGCTCGCATCAGACTGGGGGCCAGTAGCAGCAGGAGTCACGCTGAGAGACCTAATCTGCCAGTATCTGCTAGCGGTCGGGTCTCCACCAGTAACGCATCTGCCGTGGTAGATTGGTTGACGCGCTCATCAACAACATCATCACAACTTACGTCTGAGACCCCCAGTCTAGGGTCGGTAGGTTCCTCTGACACAACCCTGAGTTGGCATGCCCCGAGAGCAGTCCCTGTCCTCCCATTGCCTCTGGCCTACGCCGTTCCCTCCCCCAGCGACGTATCCTATGCTTTGGGTTCAGCTCCACTCTTTAGTGAGGAGGACCATCAGATAGAGGACAGCAGCTACTGCCCAGCCAAGAAATGGAGGTGGCTTCTCTAGCTAGGCAGACAAATAGTGATGTGGACAGTGTCGTGGGTGCTGCGAGCGTTCCAGCTCCTGCGCCAGACACTGTTGACGAATCCACGAACATCAGTGACGTACAGCCACAACTCGATGATGATGATGACGATGAAGCCGATCGCACTTGGGAGCCGGGTGATGAAGGGGCTTCATCGTCATCATCAGGAGAAGAGGGGCGCAGGTTGCCCCAGAGTCAGCAGCTGAGGCAGCAAGGTGGTAGCAGTCAGCATGGGGGCACAATTCCAAAGGCTGGAGCCGGCCGGGGCCGGGGTAGAGCACCTGCTGTGCGGCAGTCTACCTTATCGGGAGGTAGTGGAGCAGGGGTTCCTGGAGTTGGCAACAGCAGCATTGAATCAGTGAGGCCAGGGGGTGGGAAAAGTAGATACTCGGCAGTGTGGCCGTTTTTCCTGAAGCATCCGCAGGAGGGTAACATGGCCACATGCAAGATATGTAGGCAGAAGGTGAAGCGTGGCCAGGGTCCAAATGTTGGCACCACGGCCCTGCGTCAACATATGATGCGTCACCATAAAGCGACCTGGGAGAACCGAGGCTCCCAAGTGGTGGTCCAGTCTGCTTCCTCACCAAGTGAGCTCCCAATTTCTGCCAGCCAAGGCTCCAGCACCTCAGCCGAAGGCAGCTGTGCGTCATACCCATCCTCTGTCGCTCCTGCTCCTCCTCCTCCAAGTCATGCATCCCGCCAGCAATCCATCAGCGAAGCCATGTCCAAGAGACAGCAGTATGCACCCACTCATCCTACGGCGCAGAAGCTGAATGTGCTCCTGTCCAAGTTGCTGGTGCTGCAGTCGCTCCCTTTTCAGGTGGTGGAATCTGCACCTTTCAGAGAACTGATGGCTTGTGCCGAGCCGAGGTGGAGAGTCCCAAGCCGTCATTTCTTTGCCAAGAAGGCAGTACCAGCGCTGCACACTTTTGTTGAACAGAAGGTGGGCCAGTCCTTGAGCCTGTCGGTGTGTAGCAAAGTGCATGGCAGCGCCGACATCTGGAGCTGTAACTACGGTCAGGGACAGTACATGTCGTTTACGGCCCACTGGGTGAATGTGGTCCCTTTGCAGCAGCAGCAGCAACTTGGACAGGTCACGCCGATTCGGCCTCCGCGCTCCCTGCCCGTTGGGCCTGTGACACCGTGCGACTCGGCCTCCTCATCCTCCACCATCTCCTCACCCTCCACTGTAGGCTCAAGTCTCAGTGCCCCTCCAGTCTACCATGAGTGCAGGGCACGGAGGTGTCACGCAGTGCTTCACATGGTTTGTCTTGGCGAACGGAGTCACACAGGGGAGGAACTGCTTAAATGTATTCATCAGGAAATCCAAACATGGCTTACTCCAAGAAAACTTAAAATGGGAATCATGGTTACCGACAATGGGAAGAACATTTTGTCTGCGCTGCGCCAAGGAAGCCTGACCCATGCCCCCTGCATGGCTCACGTCTTCAATCTGGTTGTCAAGCGGTTTCTGAAGTGTTCCCCCCCATCTGCAAGACATCCTAACAACTTCAAGGAAACTTTGCATGCACTTCAGCCACTCCTACACCGCCAAATACACCCTTCTTGAGCTACAGCGTCAGAATGGTATCCCCCAACATAGTCTGATTTGCGATGTTTCCACCCGTTGGAATTCCACCCTTCACATGTTGGACCGATTATATGAACAGAGAAAAGCCATCACGGATTTCCTGATGATCCAAGCAGATAGGGGGACTCCCCTGTGTAACTTCAATGTCAACCAGTGGCAGCTCATACGTGACACCTGCCGTTTGCTCAGGCCCTTTGAGGAAGCCACTTTATTTGTCAGTCGGCAGGATTACGGGATGAACGACGTGATTCCACTGCTTCATGTACTACAGCACATGTTGGAAACCATGGCTGGTCAGGGCACTGGAGACATGGCGTTTACATCTTACGGCCACATGAACCCCGTTGGAGCTGAACTGGAGGAGGAGGAGGAAGAGGAGGAGTTGCCCAGCGAAACACAGTTTAGGCTTGGCGAAATGGCTGGTTTATCTAGTCAGCGGACAGGAGAGGAGGAGCAGGAGCAGCCAGAGGAGCTAGAGGTTTTTGAGGAAGGCGAGACAGAGGACCCGGGCACACCGTGGCAGTATGCAGTGGAGATGGAGACAGGTAGTCCATCCGAGTCACTTGCGCAAATGGCACGAAGCATGCTCACGTGCTTGCGTAGTGACCCCAGAATTGTTTCCATCTGTCGGCGGGATGACTTCTGGCTGTCCACCTTATTGGACCCTCGCTTCCGGCACAAAATGGGGGCATTTTTTAAACCCACCGAGAGGGAGGACAAACTCAACTACTACAAAGACATTCTACGTAGGCAGTTGGCCGATGCCTATCTGCGCCATGGTCCATACTCTCGCAGGTCTGACTCGAGGGGACCTCTGCGCTCACCTTCCACTGCCATGGCCGCTGGGGGGGTTGGCAGGAGCAGCAGCAGCAGCTCCATCAGCAGCAGCAGCCTCAGTCTTCAGTCACTAATGAGTAGCTTTCTACACCCGCATAGTGAGGCTACTCATGAGCAGCAGGAAGACCTGGAGCAGGACCTCAACCAGCAGGTCATGTCATACTTTGACATGACCATGCCAACACACCTTGAGGATCCGCTGGACTTCTGGGCAGCCAAACTTGATTTGTGGCCGCAACTAGCAGAGTTTGCCCTGGAAAAGCTGTCCTGCCCGGCAAGTAGCGTGCCATCTGAGCGGGTGTTTAGTGCGTCGGGGGCCATAGTTACGGCGAGGAGAACTCGTCTGTCAACTAAAAATGTGGAGAGACTCACCTTTGTCAAAATGAATCAGGGATGGATCAGCCAGGATTTCCACCCACCAATGCCTGATGCATGCGACTAGATTCAGCATGGTGCCACGTTTTACACTTTCCAAATGATGCAAAACATATTTATGTCTTAGGGTGTGATTCATCCAATTTTTGGGGTCCTGAAGCCAACCCCAGGGTCTCTTTGAAGTAATGTTTGGGCTCCTGCTGCTGCCAACTTCTGCCAACTCCAGGGTGTGATTCATCCAATTTTTGGGCTCCTGAAGCCAACCCCAGGGTCTCTTTAAAGTAATGTTTGGGCTCCTGCTGCTGCTGCCAACTTCTGCCAACTCCATTGTGTGATTCATCCAATTTTTGGGCTCCTGAAGCCAACCCCAGGGTCTCTTTGAAGTAATGTTTGGGCTCCTGCTGCTGCCAACTTCTGCCAACTCCAGGGTGTGATTCATCCAATTTTTGGGCTCCTGAAGCCAACCCCAGGGTCTCTTTAAAGTAATGTTTGGGCTCCTGCTGCTGCTGCCAACTTCTGCCAACTCCATTGTGTGATTCATCCAATTTTTGGGCTCCTGAAGCCAACCCCAGGGTCTCTTTGAAGTAATGTTTGGGCTCCTGCTGCTGCCAACTTCTGCCAACTCCAGGGTGTGATTCATCCAATTTTTGGGCTCCTGAAGCCAGCTCCAGTGTCTCTTTAAAGTAATATTTGGGCTCCTGCTGCTGCTTGCAACTCCAGGGTGTGATTCATCCAATTTTTGGGCTCCTGAAGCGAACCCCAGTGTCTCTTTCAGCCAA
This sequence comes from Gastrophryne carolinensis, assembly GCA_027917425.1. NCBI lineage: Eukaryota > Metazoa > Chordata > Amphibia > Anura > Microhylidae > Gastrophryne > Gastrophryne carolinensis. The sequence continues at coordinate 304,197,329 of CM051234.1, read as the reverse complement.
TGTTTGGGCTCCTGCTGCTGCTGCTGCCAACTCCAGGGTGTGATTCATCCAATTTTTGGCCTCCTGAAGCCAACCCCAGTGTCTCTTTAAAGTAATATTTGGGCTCCTGCTGCTGCTGCTGCCAACTTCTGCCAACTCCAGGGTGTGATTCATCCAATTTTTGGGCTCCTGAAGCCAACTCCAGTGTATATTTGGGCTCCTGCTGCTGCTGCTGCCAACTCCAGGGTGTGAATCATCCAATTTTTGGGCTCCTGAAGCCAACTCCAGTGTCTCTTTATAGTAATATTTGGGCTCCTGCTGCTGCTTGCAACTCCAGGGTGTGATTCATCCAATTTTTGGGCTCCTGAAGCCAACCCCAGTGTCTCTTTCAGCCAATGTTTGGGCTCCTGCTGCTGCCAACTCCAGGGTGTGATTCATCCAATTTTTGGCCTCCTGAAGCCAACCCCAGTGTCTCTTTAAAGTAATATTTGGGCTGCTCCTGCTGCTGCTGCCAACTCCAGGGTGTGATTCATCCAATTTTTGGCCTCATGAAGCCAACCACAGTGTCTCTTTAAAGTAATATTTGGGCTCCTGCTGCTGCCAACTCCAGGGTGTGATTCATCCAATTTTTGGGCTCCTGAAGCCAACCCCAGTGTCTCTTTAAAGTAATATTTGGGCTCCTGCTGCTGCTGCTGCCAACTCCAGGGTGTGATTCATCCACTTTTTGGGCTCCTGAGGCCAACCCCAGGGTCTCTTTAAAGTAATATTTGGGCTCCTGCTGCTGCTGTCAACTCCTGCCAACTCCAGGGTGTGATTCATCCAATTTTTGGGCTCCTGAAGCCAACCCCAGGGTCTCTTTGAAGTAATGTTTGGGCTCCTGCTGCTGCTGCTGCTGCCAACTTCTGCCAACTCCAGGGTGTGATTCATCCAATTTTTGGGCTCCTGAAGCCAACTCCAGTGTATATTTGGGCTCCTGATGCTGCTGCCAACTCCAGGGTGTGAATCATCCAATTTTTGGGCTCCTGAAGCCAACTCCAGTGTCTCTTTAAAGTAATATTTGGGCTCCTGCTGCTGCTTGCAACTCCAGGGTGTGATTCATCCAATTTTTGGGCTCCTGAAGCCAACCCCAGTGTCTCTTTCAGCCAATGTTTGGGCTTCTGCTGCTGCTGCTGCCAACTCCAGGGTGTGATTCATCCAATTTTTGGCCTCCTGAAGCCAACCCCAGTGTCTCTTTAAAGTAATATTTGGGCTGCTCCTGCTGCTGCTGCCAACTCCAGGGTGTGATTCATCCAATTTTTGGGCTCCTGAAGCCAACCCCAGGGTCTCTCTGAAGTAATGTTTGGGCTCCTGCTGCTGCCAACTTCTGCCAACTCCAGGGTGTGATTCATCCAATTTTTGGGCTCCTGAAGCCAACCCCAGGGTCTCTTTAAAGTAATGTTTGGGCTCCTGCTGCTGCTGCTGCCAACTTCTGCCAACTCCAGGGTGTGATTCATCCAATTTTTGGGCTCCTGAAGCCAACTCCAGTGTATATTTGGGCTCCTGCTGCTGCTGCTGCCAACTCCAGGGTGTGAATCATCCAATTTTTGGGCTCCTGAAGCCAACTCCAGTGTCTCTTTAAAGTAATATTTAGGCTCCTGCTGCTGCTTGCAACTCCAGGGTGTGATTCATCCAATTTTTGGGCTCCTGAAGCCAACCCCAGTGTCTCTTTCAGCCAATGTTTGGGCTCCTGCTGCTGCTGCCAACTCCAGGGTGTGATTCATCCAATTTTTGGCCTCCTGAAGCCAACTCCAGTGTCTCTTTAAAGTAATATTTGGGCTGCTCCTGCTGCTGCTGCCAACTCCAGGGTGTGATTCATCCAATTTTTGGCCTCCTGAAGCCAACCCCAGTGTCTCTTTAAAGTAATATTTGGGCTCCTGCTGCTGCCAACTCCAGGGTGTGATTCATCCAATTTTTGGGCTCCTGAAGCCAACCCCAGTGTCTCTTTAAAGTAATATTTGGGCTCCTGCTGCTGCTGCTGCCAACTCCAGGGTGTGATTCATCCAATTTTTGGGCTCCTGAAGCCAACCCCAGGGTCTCTTTAAAGTAATATTTGGGCTCCTGCTGCTGCTGCTGTCAACTCCTGCCAACTCCAGGGTGTGATTCATCCAGTTTTTGGGCTCCTGAAGCCAACCCCAGGGTCTCTTTGAAGTAATGTTTGGGCTCCTGCTGCTGCTGCTGCCAACTTCTGCCAACTCCAGGGTGTGATTCATCCAATTTTTGGACTCCTGAAGCCAACTCCAGTGTATATTTGGGCTCCTGCTGCTGCTGCTTGCAACTCCAGGGTGTGAATCATCCAATTTTTGGGCTCCTGAAGCCAACTCCAGTGTCTCTTTAAAGTAATATTTGGGCTCCTGCTGCTGCTTGCAACTCCAGGGTGTGATTCATCCAATTTTTGGGCTCCTGAAGCCAACCCCAGTGTCTCTTTCAGCCAATGTTTGGGCTTCTGCTGCTGCTGCTGCCAACTCCAGGGTGTGATTCATCCAATTTTTGGCCTCCTGAAGCCAACCCCAGTGTCTCTTTAAAGTAATATTTGGGCTGCTCCTGCTGCTGCTGCCAACTCCAGGGTGTGATTCATCCAATGTTTGGCCTCCTGAAGCCAACCCCAGTGTCTCTTTAAAGTAATATTTGGGCTCCTGCTGCTGCCAACTCCAGGGCGTGATTCATCCAATTTTTGGCCTCCTGAAGCCAAACCCAGTGTCTCTTTAAAGTAATATTCGGGCTCCTGCTGCTGCTGCTGCCAACTCCAGGGTGTGATTCATCCAATTTTTGGGCTCCTGAAGCCAACCCCAGTGTCTCTTTAAAGTAATATTTGGGCTCCTGCTGCTGCTTGCAACTCCAGGGTGTGATTCATCCAATTTTTGGGCTTCTGAAGCCAACTCCAGTGTCTCTATAAAGTAATGTTTGGGCTCCTGCTGCTGCTGCTGCTGCCAACTCCAGGGTGTGATTCATCCAATTTTTGGGCTCCTGAAGCCAACTCCAGTGTCTCTTTAAAGTAATGTTTGGGCTCCTGCTGCTGCTTGCAACTCCAGGGTGGGATTCATCCAATTTTTGGGCTCCTGCTGCTGCCAACTCCAGTGTCTCTTTCAGCCAATGTTTGGGCTCCTGCTGCTGCTTGCAACTCCAGGGTGTGATTCATCCAATTTTTGGGCTCCTGCTGCTGCCAACTCCAGTGTCTCTTTAAAGCAATATTTGGGCTCCTGCCCCTCATAGTGATGCCACTTCAACTCTCTGCAATTGTGCCGCTCTGCGATTCTATTAGCGAATCCTCTGATCTGCATGTGATATTTCTTCAAAGTATTATTTAACTAACCCAGCACGCATCCTGTGCGTGTTACAGCAAGGCAGAATGGTTTACAACCCTATTGAGGCTCTAGGAGGCTCAGAAATAGCCGTTTTTAATAGCGATTTGTCGCGAATTTATTCGGGTCGAAACGATTTTTGTCGGAAAATTTGGTGAATCAGTCGAATCGAATTTTTCAAAAGTTCGCTCATCTCTAGTCACATCTTTAGAAAACCATTGGTGACCAAAGATTTCTAATGGCAAGCCCTGTTCCTAGCACATGAATTGGCTGGGTCTTGGGGACAGGTATGGACAAAGGATAAAGGAGCTTGAAATATATAGGGGGTAATTTAAGAAAGTCGCAGGTTTGCATGACTTTCACCTCACTTCCCCAGAAAACACAACTGAATATTTGCTGGTTGTCTGCAGGGTTTTCACTGGAATTTACATAAAAAGTTGTCTGGCAAATGGTGGTGAACTGCTGTGGTAAAATGGTTATTAATATGAGCTTGCTTCAAATACACTTTCAAAAATCATTTATGCATGGTAGGAGTCCCAAAATGTAATATATATATATATATATATATATATATATATATATATATTATATCTTGTGTCTCAGTGTCTCAGGTGTGTTCTGGGTGTTTGCCATGTCTTATATACGGTTTTATAACATTTGAAAAGTAATGTAAAAACAGTTTTAACCCTTTAAGTGCCAGACTACATTTCACTATTTTGCGCTACACATGTTCAACCTTGATTTTTGAAGGGATTATATATTGTTTTTTTCAGTCTGGGCTTCAACATGAAATGTCTTGTATGGCCTCTTTAGTGGATTCTCAATACTTTTGGGTGAAATATGTGCATTAATTTAAAATCAATTTTTTGCTAAATGTAGTGTTTTTTTGTAATAAAAATGGTAAGTTTGTCAACAAAATTTTATTGTGTGTGAAACCCCAATTTCTCCCAGTCACAGCGATACCACATATGTATAGGTAGACACCCTTTCCTGCCCAGGAGATTTGCCCAAACTGAAACAGAGCTTTAGGGGATTTTTCAGATAAAAAACTGTGATATGCGCTATGCACACCCTTTACATTTGAAATACCCCCCACAAACTATATATTCTCTGGAAGTACACGCCTCAAGCTTTCTAGGCGTACCAGGCTTGTTTATGTGGACGTAGTTTTCTGGAAGTAATCCCTCAATCAATTCTTTGGTTCCACATAGTTTCCCTAAAAAAAAATAAAAAGGAAGAATCAAAGCCACATTTTCCTAAAAAAAACGATATGCAAACAAGAAAAAACAAGTAAAATCCGAAAAAGCAACATCCCCCGAACAGAACAATACCCAACATGCATAGCTACTGTCAAGGGAAGAGTTGGCAAACACCCCAAAGTAAAGCATGTGAATAACGGTAATTTTACTTGAAAATTTCAGCTCTGCAGACAAAGTGCGGACCTTGCAATTTTTCAACCAAAACAACCCTTTACATTTGTAATATCCCCCATAAATATATTGTCTGAAAGTACACATGTTAAGCTTTCTAAGCGTACTGAGCTTGTTGTAGTAGGCTCATCTTTCTGCAAGTAATCCCTCAAAGAATTCTAAGGTTGCACAGGGTTTCCCTAAAAAAATGTATAAAAAAGCTGAATAAAGAACATGTTTTCCTAAAATATCAATATACAAACAAGAAAAAACAAGCTAAATCTGAAAGCGCAAGGTCCCCTGAGCAGAACAATACCCACCATGCATAGGTACTATTAACCCTTTTAATTGCCAGTGTGACGGGTGGAAACCATGGGCAACACTTAAAAGTAGAAAACATTAGAGTCCTGTCAGTGGAGTAGGCCCTGATAGTGAATAGGAACTATTAATTAGAGTAGTTAAACCTGTAAGATGCAGTTCTTAGGCCTATTGCGTCATGAAACCACATGATGGCAGTATTGCCTAAGAAATGGATCAAACAGTACTTAAATTGTCTAGGAGCCTTCTTTAGGTTTGTAAATAGAGACTAAGCCAGATGGCATTGGCAACATTCACTGTCCTGCCATTGGTTGGGACTCGCAACAGTGTTTGGAAAGGCAACAATACCAAGGTTACATAAGAGAGAGACCTACCCTTCTAGAGTGTTCTGTTCTGTTCTGCTAAGTTCTAAGCCTAGACTTTGTCATGAGGGGAGACAAGACAATGTAGTGTGGAGGAGCTGAGAGACAGCCATGGAGGCTATTGGAGTAGACGGTCGTTGTAACCTGTGGATTATGCTGTACTGACTCATTGCTGTGTTTGCCATGGAAGGAAGCTCACCAATAAAGACCAAGTTGAGTTGAATCATGATTGTCATCACTGGATCCAAGCGACGTTCTAACCAGTAAGTGCACCTTCACCCACACATGCTGCACCAACATGGGATGCCCTACCCAAGGTCCAAGAATCCCCCACGCTCCCCAGAGCGCGTGCCCACGGCCAGGCACGTGCCCGCTAAACCAGCCTACTAGAGGTTTTGTCATCCTCTGTTTTTAAATAAAACATTTGTTTTATTAATGAAAACCATATTACATGTAAAAGCCCCATTTCTCCCGATTACAATGTTACCACATATATATCGGTAGCCCCCCCATTTTTGCCCAGGAGACCCCCAAACTGAAAAAAGCACTTTATAACATTTACAAATAAAATACAACTACTATCCACACTATAAACATAAGGGGTTAATTAAAAAAAAAATGACATAGGGTCCCCCCTCCTGGGGGGGGGGGGGGGGACCCATTTTTGGGGAATTTTAAGGGTTTTTTAACCTTAAAAATCCCCCCCCCCCCCAAAATGACATGGGGTCCCCCTTACCCATCATAACCAGCCCGGGACCAGCTATGGGGGCTTGTAGGAACAGGGTGCAGGGGCCAGTTTTGGTGGCCTCCCCGCCCTGCCGGCTACAAGCCTACATAGCCACAGGCCGGGCCCTTCTGCTAGCTAGCCTTGTGAACTGGTATAGGGGTCTCATGGATCCCTTACCTGTTCACAAAGGGTTAAGTGTAATAAAACACAAACACAGACAAGGAGAAAAAATATTTTATTTATTATTTTTTTTAATATTTACCTCCCCATCCATCCCTGGGCACTGTGTCCCACGCTGATCACTCTGGCTTCTGCTCTCCTGTTGCTGTTGGAAGCCTTTTATAGCTGCTGGGCAAAAGAACATAAGGTGTTAATTAAAAAAAATGACATAGGGTCAGGGGGAGGCCCCATTTTGTTGTAATTTTAAGGGTTAAAAACCCTTAAAAATGAAAAAAAAATGACATGGGGTCCCCCCTACCCAGAATAACCAGCCCGGGACCAGCTATGGGGGATTGTAGGAACAGGGCGCAGGTGCTTTGGTGGCCTCCCCGCCCTGCAGGCTACAAGCCAACATAGCCACAGGCCGGGCTCTTCTGCCCTCCCCGGGCTTTGGGGAGGCAGGTAATTGGGGGTGCCGGGGGTTAATGGCAAGTCACCTGCTAGCTGCAGTTGACTTGCCAGCCCCCAGCCTTGTGAACTGGTATAGGGATCTCATGGATCCCTTACCAGTTCACAAAGGGTTAAATGTAAAAATAAACACACAGACACATAATAAAAAAAATGACATTTATTTATTTATTTTTTCTTTACTCACCTCCTCTGCTGTCCCCCGGCGATCCCTGATGACGGGTGCTTGGTGGAGGGGGGCTGGGGAGGTCGAGGGATCACAGCCCTCTCCCCCTCCTAACCTCTCTCCTCCAAGCACCTGGCATGATTGATCGTCTCGTGTGAGGGTCAGAGAAGCCGGCTGTCAGGTGATGTCACTATGATGTCACCTGGCCTAGTAGTTACGGACCAGGAAGTGAAGGAGATTTCTCGCCCTCTCCTCACCACGGAAGGGCCCAAGGGGGATCAGAGCCCCCCCCCCCCCCGGTAAAGAGGAGACCCCGCGGAAGGGATCGCGGTTGCAGGTGAGTAAATGTCATTTTTTTTACAGTTAACTGTGGCAGCAGCTGAAGCAGGGGGTTTGCTATTTTGGGCACCCTCCTGAAGCGAGAAGAGCCCTGGGGGGATTGGATGCTTCGGGTGAAGAGAAGACCCGGCCCAATCCAACAAGGGGTCAGGTGATTTTTTTAACTTTTGTACTTTTTTTTCTGTGGGGGTTTAAATTCAGCTATGTGAGACTCAAGTAGCTGGCACTAAAAGGGTTAATTAATTAATTTTTCCAGGACTACTTCACTAACTACACGCATGAAAAATAACGTGCTAAAATGACAATCTTGACGAAAATAACATTATTTCCTGTAGGGTTCGCCGCTAAAAGCTGGTAAACAAGAAAGGTTTCGCCAGCATTCATCAAGCCAAAATGATGTAGACTTTTCACCCTATAAGACGCATCTATTTTCCCCCAAAAGTGGGGGGGAAAATGTCAGTGCGTATGTAAGGAACTTACCTGGCTCCCGCGGCACCTCTGCACGGCTGCGGCCGGTCTCTACATCGGCGGCGGCTGGGGTCGCCGGCATCGCGGGCGCCCCCTCCGCTTCCTAAGGCGGCTCCTCCTCTTCAGCCGGCGCGGTGTCCCCTCCCCTTGGGGAGGCTTGTTGTCACGTGCTCGCGCACGCACGCGAGCACGTTCCTTATATGCCCCCCGGCGGCGCTGCTCCCAGCGCATTCGCCGGGGGCAAGGTTTAAACAACCAGTCAGGTCCTGGGTCTGGGGTGGGATGAACCCAGGGACTGGACAGCCCGACTGGCCAGGGCGGTCCAGTCCCTGGGGCTGTTCCTATCAGGAGCATGTTCCAAGTTACACCAATCACAATCAAGTTGCACCAATCAAACATTCCCCCCTTTTCCCATTGGCCAGTCCCCTTTTAAAGGTGTCCTTGCCCTGACCATCAGTGCCCGTTATAGCCATTATTAGCTTGGGTGTGCTGTTGGAATTGCGTTTAGTGTGTTTTGATCCCGCTTCGTCCTTGACCACTCCTGTCCGCTGCCCGCACCAACCGTCTGCCTGCCTGACCTTGCTTCTGCTTACCCCTTTGATACCGCGCTTCTGTGACCCCCCGGCTTTGACCCCTGCCTGTCTCGACCATTCTCTGCCATACCCCTTGGATACCTTGCCCCCTGACCACCCGGCTTTGACCCCTGCCTGTCTCGACCATTCTCTGCCTAGCCCTTTGGATTTGACGTTTCGGACACTGCCCGCTTGAACTCCTGATTTGGGATATCCCGCAGTTCACCCATCTTTACCATAAGCCAGCAATCTTTGCGCCAGTAAGTCCTGGGGGCAACCGAGTCTGGAGAGGCATAATCCGTGTCTCCAGCGAGCGGGCTTGACAAGAGGCGGTGGAGATTGGGGATTGCTGGCTTATGCAAGAAGGGTGTCCGGCGATCCCTGACAGCGTCGTATCGGGCGAATGCGGAAAAAATAAATAAAAAGGGGTCTTCACTCTGTGTGCTGGTGCCGCAGAGAGCGAGGAAGCCACAGAGGCAGTATCTGCCACCTTCTCTGCTGCGCCTGTACGTGCAGGCGCAGCAGAGAAGGCAGCAGATACAGCTGCCTCCATCGCTTCCTTGTTCTCTGCGGCACCAGCACACAGAGTGAAGACCCGGCCTTGGTATAGTGGTGGGCGTGGCCGATGCTCGAGTGTTGGCTGCGCCCACCACTGTAACAGGCCAGTGTCTGTGTGTGCTAGTGAGGTGGAGAAGGGGCCGGCATACAGAGTGAAGAAGTGACAAGGACAGTGCGAGCGGTAGAGGTATCGCCGATCGTACTGTCCCTGCCACTTCTCCATGGCCCCAGCAGACAGAGACACCCGGATTATACAGCGGTGGGCGTGGCCGTATAAGGCTGTGTGTCTGTGTGTGAAGACAGCAGGGACAGCGGGGAGGATTAAAAGGTGAGTTTACTTCTACTTTTTTTTTTTTTTTTTTACTTTTGCCTATAAGGGGAATGGTAGGGGGGGATGCCACACTACCTATATGAGGAATGGAAGAGGGGGGGGATGCCACACTACCTATATGAGGAATGGAAGGGGGGGGATGCCACACTACCTATATGGGGAATGGGAGGGGGGAATGCCACACTGCCTATAAGGGGAATGGAGGGGGGGGGGAAATGCCACACTGCCTATATGGGGAATGGAAGGGGGGGAAGCCACACTACCTATATGGGGAATGGAAGGGGGGAATGCCACACTACCTATAGGGGAATGGAAGGGGGAGAATGCCACGCTACCTATAGGGGAATGGAAGGGGGGAATGCCACACTACCTATATGGGGATTTGAAGGGGGGATGCCACACTACCTATAGGGGAATGGAAGGGGGGGGGAGTGCCACACTACCTATATGGGGAATGGAAGGGGGGGATGCCGCACTGCCTATATGGCAATGGGAGGGGGGAATGGAACACTGCCTATATGGGAAATGGTAGGTGATGCCACACTGCCTATATGGGAATGGGTAGGGATGCCACACTGTCTATATGAGACTGGGGGGGATGCAACACTGCCTATATGGAAATGGGAGGTGGGATGCCACACTGCCTATATGGGAATGGGCGGGGGAATGACGCACTGCCTATATGGGAATGGCAGGGGGGATGCCACACTGCCTATATGGGAATGGCAGGGGGTATGCCACACTGCCTATATGGGAATGGCAGGGGGGATGCCACACTCCCTATATGGGAATGGCAGGGGGGATGCCACACTGCCTATATGAGAATGGGAGGGGGGGAATGACACACTGCCTATATGGGAATGGGGGGATGCCACACTGCCTATATGGAAATGGGTAGGGATGCCACACTGCCTATATGGGAATGGGAGGGGGAATGCCACACTGCCTATGGGAGGGGGGCATCCCACACTGCCTATGGGAATGGGATGGGGGAACGCCACACTGTCTGTAATTTGGTGTTTTAGTTTTTTATTTGGCTTACAATATTTTTTTTTCTAGTTTTCCTTCCCCAAATCCTAGGTGCGTCTGATGGGCAGGTGTGTCTTATACGGCGAAAAATACGGTAAATCCAGAAAACACAGGCAACATTGGCTGAACATGCCACATTTCACGTGGAGGCCGTTTCATTACTAGCGCCAGGTACCGGCAGATGAGCGTCTGTAGCGAGGCGCTCAGAGCGACTGCTAGTAGTCTCTGTGATCGGCTATGGTTCGCTGTTACTGAGTGCCTCAGTCGCTGGCCAGCATTGATGAATTTGATGTGTGAGTTGCTTTAAAACCAGTACAGAGCTATATGGGAGCGAACGGTAGCGACTGCTCAGTGTAAGTGACTCCAACCATATTTATCAAAATAAAACAGCCTCACACACATTGGGTCGCTGTAGCCCAGAGCGCCAGAAGCTGTGTGATTAAAGTCCGTTTTTGAACACATATCCACCAGTAACAAAGCGAAAACACATAGAATTACATTTTTATTACATTGTGACATTAACACTTTAATACCAGACCTGTAATAACAATTCTGCATAAAACTATAACAAATTAATACAGTTTTCAAAAATGACTTTTTCTAGGCCAGGAAAGGTCACACAAATATTTGATTAAAAAAAAAAATTAAAAGAAAACCCTGTTTGAAGAGAAGAAAAGGAAGAAGAAAAGGAACGTCCATTGAAATGTATGGGAGAGCAACAGGTAGCGACAGGTAATACCAGGTGCTCTGGAAGCCAGAGCGCCGGCGGTATATGCTGAGCCGTCTGTGATGATGAATCGGTTGCTAGGTGACGCTGTAAGAGTCAATCACCAGAGTCACTTTGATAAATGTGGTATTGCGTACAGCGCCTGGTGGTTAGTTCGCTACCTGTCACTGCCAGTCGCTTACCTGGCGCTATGGCTTGATGAATAACCCCTTTAGTAAATGAGGAAACTAGCAAAAACCTGGCAAATTATTTTGTACATTATCCTTAGAGATCAGCGAATTTATGAAAAGTTTGATTCGGCCGATTCACAGAATTTTCCGCGAAAAATAGTTTTGGTCCGAATTTGTTCGCAGCGAATCGCTATTAAAAACGGCTATTTCTGGCCTTCCGAGAGCCTCAATAGGGTTGTAGAACATTTTGCCTTGCTGTAACATGCATAGGATGCGTGCTGGGTTAGTCAAATAACACTGTAAAGAAGTATGACATGCAGATCAGAGGCATCGCTATTAGAATCGCTGTCCCAGAGCTGAACAATAGCCTCGATTCAGAGACACATTCGTCCGGACTTCCGTAGCTGTCTGTGAAAGTTTTGGGGGGTGTTTGTCATTTTTTTGCTTTTTTTCGTCCATTTTTCATTCGTACGAACGTTCGGGAAAATGCGTATATGCACTTTCGATGAACGGAAGCAAATCGGAAGTTTTTCGTTAATTCGAGAGTTTTTTTTCCACCAAATCTGAAATGTTTCGTCCGTTCAGAAAGTTTACGTTATTGCAATGGGCTGGCGATTAATTCAGAGAGCTGATTGCCGATGGGCCCACACCCAATAAATCTGTTTCATTGCCGATCCACTTACGGGACCATTTTGAAGTTGGAACTAGCAGGCATGGACGAGTCTACTGCATTTGAGGAGCATGAAGATCTGCAGCTCCTTGGCATTGAGATCGTCCGGAGGTCAGAGGCCAGACTGCACTGGCGGCGACGCATGGACATCAATGGCATGCATGACGTTGAGCTGTTCGAGCTGACCAGGCTTAATCGTGCTTCCCTCCATAAATTGTATAGTGAGCTGCGGCCATGGTTAGCCCACACCACAAGGAAGGGGCAAGCAATTTCAGGTATGACCAAGATGCTTGGCTGCCTGCAACTTTTGGAGAACGGCTCGTTCCAGAGGCTGGGTGCCCTCTCCGTGGGGATCTCACAGCCTACGCTGAGCCGCGCGCTATCCAAGTTTTTGGAAGGCATGGCTACCCTAACTCGGAAATATATTTGTTTTCCTGAGGATATGGTAGCCAGAAACGCGATTAAGCTGGCATTTTATAATATCGCCGACATACCCAACGTCATGGGTGCAATTGACTGCACACACGTTGCCCTTGTCCCTCCTGCTTGCGACGAGTGTATATATACAGGCAAGTTTTGTCTTCCACTGTATCTAAATTTTTTGCTGTCCCTCCTTTGGCCAATAACATTATTTGTTTTTGTCCCTCCTTGTTAAAAATCCCTCATTGTGAATAGCCCCTCCTTTTAATATTAGCATCCTTGTGAATAGTCCCTCCTTTTTTTAGAAACCATCATTGTGAATAGTCCCTCCTTTTAATAATAGCATCCTTGTGAATAGTCCCTCCTTTTTTAGCAACCATCATTGAGAATAGTCCCTCCTTTTAATAATTGCATCCTTGTGATTAGTCCCTCCTTTTTTTTTTAGAAACCATCATTGTGAATAGTCTCTCCTTTTAATAATATCATCCGTGTGAATAGTCCCTCCTTTTTAGCAACCATCATTGAGAATAGTCCCTCCTTTTAATAATTGCATCCTTGTGAATAGTCCCTCCTTTTTAGCAACAATCATTGAGAATAGTCCCTCCTTTTAATAACTGCATCCTTGTGAATAGTCCCTCCCTTTTTAGAAACCATCATTGAGAATAGTCCCTCCTTGTAAAACAAACTTCATTGATATTACTCCCTCCTTGTAAATGCAACATCATTGTGAATAGTCCCTCCTTGTATTTTGGCACTCAACGTTCATAGTCCCTCCTTTTCATTCGGCCCTCTATGTTCCTAGTCTCTCCTTTTACATATTCCCTCATTGCAATCACTCCCTCCTTGCTAATGCTCCCTCCTTGCAAAGAGTGTATGTGAAACAATGGGCCATATTTTTCCATTATTAAATCAGAAAGTTTGGTCAAAGTCAAACATTTGAAAGTGTACTTCAAATAGAACAAGTAACTCAACCTTGTAAAGGCTGGAACATACATCTTTTGATGGACACTTAAATTTAAGGTAGTTGTTTAGTGTTAGTTGTCTTGATGTTAACGTTTGACTTAGGCTGTTAGAAGTGAGCGTTTCATTAGTTTGCTAACCGTTCATTAAGGTTTTTTTTTTTTTTACTTTTTACACAGAAACAAAAAAATGGGCCACTCACTGAATGTGCAAGCAGTGGTGGCCCAGGACATGCGTTTTCTGAGCGTCCTGGCAGGCTACCCTGGCTCAGCCCATGATGCCTACATCCTGCGCAGATCAGGATTATTCCAGCGGTTTGAGTCAGGGGAATTTGCGGGTGCATGGCTCCTTGGTAAGTTGAGTCCAATTACATATTTAGATTTTATATGTATGGCTTGGATTTGGGTTGGAGTCACCTTTCCTAAACGATGCCTTGGTCATCACCTTGGGAACATGTGTAACCCGACTGGACCCATTACATTATCCAACCTACATTGGCTGCAAAATTGTTTGTCCTGCATTGTTTTAACTGCAAAGTGTAATGAGAGCAAAAGTCTGAAACAGTCTTCCCAACACTTTTCCCTCAAAATCTGTTAGTGACTTTAGCAGAGGGTCTGCGCCATCTTTGCTTACATGCATTTCACTTACTGAGTAGAGGTGAGCGGGATAAAGTGCAGGGGCCGCCTTACACCTGTTTTGGACTAAGGCAAAACAGAAAATGGGTCATGTAAAGTTAACCCATCCTACATTGTTCTGCAGCACAGACAGGAAACAATAGCTGCTAACAGTCTGCCTGATTGCCCCGCATCCACAGTATTATTTACCAACTTTGGTCCCCCAGCTATCACATATGTTGATTTCTGGTTTTTGCATCTGCAATATGTATGCTCATGTTTGTGTGACAATGTCACCTACCTGATTAATCTTTTTATTTTAGGGATTTGGCGCTGAAATGTATGCATTAATTGTAATATTTATTTCCCTTAAATTTTTCTAGGAGATTCGGGGTATCCACTCCTCCCGTGGCTGATGACTCCTGTCCTCCGCCCACAGACTCCAGCACAAGAGGCCTATAATCATGCCCACAGAAAAACCAGGGCAGTGGTGGAGAGGGCCTTTGGACTCCTGAAGACCCGTTTTCGGTGCTTGGACCGCACTGGGGGCTCCCTGCAGTATGACCCCAAAAAGGTCATTGATATCATTATGGCCTGTGCAGCGCTGCATAATTTTGCAATCTTGCAAAGGGTCCCCCGCTGTGTGGATTTGCCACCCTCTCCACCCACCGATGAGCCAGACGACGCCTATGTGGGCCAGCACAGTGCGTCTGCCCAAGCCGTTCGTGCAAATTTAATTGCAACCCATTTTGGTTAAATTTTGTTTGGCTTTGTTTTTGTTTCTTTGGACTTTGTTTGGTGTGTTTGTTTTGTGACATTGTTTTTTTGGGATTTGTAATTTCATTATGACAAAAACAATAATGAATTTTTACCAAAAATCAACAACAATGTTTGTGGACTTATTGTGACAAATTTGTTAGTGTTTGTTTTGGTGGCTACTTGAACTCATATTTCTAAATCAAAAAACCACAGACATTAACTTGGGCAAACAAAAATTTTTACTAATTTTTCAAAGGTTCATTTCATAACAACAGAATGTTAGGTGAGTGCCACTCACATACTTCGGGGGCAGACATGGACATGCAATTAATTTCAAAACATGTGCCATAACAGCAAAATGCCCACAAATAAGCCCTCTCCTGCTTGCCCACATTTTCCACAGGCACAGGTTGAAAGCTGACATACCTATGCCACCTGTTACTCAGTGGACCAGCCAAACCAGAACACCCAGTCCCAATCCAAATACAGTACAATCACAGCCAGGGTCCAAGGTCTTAGTTTGCCAGGCCAGAATGTCACCCAATCATGGCTCCAAACATGAGGAGCCACCACAAATGTAATTATGCCCAAGGCTGCAGCGCAACAGCTTAAGTTGCTGCTTTCAGTGATGCTTGGCCTCTGGCATTGGCTAGTGGGCTACCTCAGGCCTTGAATGAGCTATATGGGGGGCAAATCCTAAACCTACTAGCAATTGCAGCGCAAAATGGCAGATTTGTAGGCCTCACCAGACAAGTCAATCCAGTGGGGATGTCAATCAAAGATGTAGAACAGATTCATGGCCAAAACACATTAATATGGGGGATGCCCATAGAACCCAGGTTGGGGCCCTTGGGGGTGGGCTCTAACCTGGGCCTGTGTTGCATTCAGAATCTGCAACTGTTCCAAAATGTTTCTTTGGTTACTTTGCATTTCTGCATGCTGGTCAAGTTGGCCATGTGGCTGTTATGGGTCCTAAATTCAGTCAGCATGGCACTTAAGGTATTATTCAGGGAATCTAATTGGCCCCGAATATGTTGTTGATTTAGTTGATTTTGGCGACGAAAAAGCTGCCTCTCATGGTGCCATGCGGCCTCCATCATCTGCACGCCCCTCCCCTGGGAAACTGGGCGACGTTGCTGAGTACGCCGCCCAATTCCCCGGGTTGTGGGGCGTTCAGATGATGTTGCTCTAGGACCCCCAACAGCCACAGGTATGCTCGCCAAATCCTCAACAGCAGATCTGAAACTGGGGACTGGAGGGTCAGTCTCTGCATGCTGCCCACGATGTGCAGGCAGCATGCAACCAGCTTCCCTCTGCTGCTGAGGATTTGGCGGAGAAAGATTTTGGGACAGTTGCAGATTCTTCATAATCTCCAAGGAAGCTTCCATCCTCCTCCAGCTCCTGGATTTCCTCCATCAGTGTGTGGCTCTGTTGGGGACATGTTAAAAAAAAAAAGGTTCAGTGTGGGGAATACCTATGTAAATCAGACAATAAAAACATGGCAAGCCACATCCAAAAACACTTACCGTAGATATCGGATCCTGGGTCCGAGGCAGCACGGAAGAAGATGGCAGAGGTAAAGTGGCAGAGGAGTCCCCACTAGCTGAGGGATGAGGCTGGGCTGCATTAGAAGAAAAAGAGCTATGAAAACACACAACTATGCATTGTTGATGGTTAAGAACACATATGCTAACCAAATAAACGTGCCCAAGCAGGAATGGCCACTACCACAACGTTGCCACTTGGTCTTCACTAGGAATGCCATTAGATTAGTGCATGGATTGTTAAACCAGAATAGACACATTGGTCTAAAAACAAACATGCAACTAATGGCTGTTGTGTGTGTTTCCACATCCCTTATAGGCGATGAAGTTAACACAATAAGGTGGCAAATAGCCAGTTAATATGATTCTGGTGGGGAACATTGTATCTCTTAAAACATTTCAATCAAACCATCTTAATCTGTTGGGCCCCGAAACCAGCTCTTAGCAAATTGCCCAACAGCAAAAGATGTTAGTGTGGCATGTGATTGTCAATTAATACATAGCACGCATTCATTTTCGAAGCTCCATAGTTTCATACTCTTCAGAAATGTTCTTAAACGTCATGTATGTTGGTGACAATTTGCACATTACCAGTCGACACACATGACACACCCTGGTCAAAGTGAGCACTCCACTACAAGCCACACCCTAGAGCCATGTGTTTAGCTATGCCTTGCTGCCACACCCTAGAGCCCATGTGTTTAGCTATGCCTTGCTGCCACACCCTAGGGCCATGTGTTTAGCTATGCCTTGCTGCCACACCCTAGAGCCATGTGTTTAGCTATGCCTTGCTGCCACACCCTAGAGCCATGTGTTTAGCTATGCCTTGCTGCCACACCCTTGAGCCATGTGTTTAGCTATGCCTTGCTGCCACACCCTAGAGCCCATGTGTTTAGCTATGCCTTGCTGCCACACCCTAGAGCCATGTGTTTAGCTATGCCTTGCTGCCACACCCTAGAGCCCATGTGTTTAGCTATGCCTTGCTGCCACACCCTAGAGCCATGTGTTTAGCTATGCCTTGCTGCCACACCCTAGAGCCATGTATTTGGCTATGCCTTGCTGCCACACCCTAGAGCCCATGTGTTTAGCTATGCCTTGCTGCCACACCCTAGAGCCATGTGTTTAGCTATGCCTTGCTGCCACACCCTAGAGCCATGTGTTTAGCTATGCCTTGCTGCCACACCCTAGAGCCATGTGTTTAGCTATACCTTGCTGCCACACCCTAGAGCCATGTGTTTAGCTATGCCTTGCTGCCACACCCTAGAGCCATGTGTTTAGCTATGCCTTGCTGCCACACCCTAGAGCCATGTGTTTAGCTATGCCTTGCTGCCTATTTTTAAGTTAAGACACATTTTTTGGGTCATTCACACATTACTAACCTGCTGGAATTGGCGGGTTGTCCGTGTCCTGCTGGCCTGAGTGTCCCTTTAAAGCCACAGGATGTAGCAGGCCCAGCACCATCTCCTCAGCCTGTGTAAATTTCAATTTAGTGGGGAATCCTCCGCCAGTTTGTAAGCTGAAAAACATAATAATCATAATTAAGCGCACTGATGGATACACAAGAAGAATAAAAACCAACAAATAAGCTATGTACCTGTACTGCCGCCTTTTATTCTGTTTCTTCCATACGGCATATTTCAGGTCCGATATCTTCCGCTGAATCTGTTCCACATCTTTGAGTTTGTCACCCACTGCATTGATTTGTCTGGTGAGTTCTGCCAAAATCTCAGATTTGCGCTGTTTGCTAGTAGATTTGGATTTGCTCCCATATAGGTCATCATAATATAAGGTGAGCCCACTAGCCAATGCCAGAGTTTGTGACTCAAGTGGCCTCAGCGCAATATGCGCCCTGTTTGGGGTGGTTGTGGCTCCTCAGTGTTTGGGGGCAAATGGGGTGACATTCTGGCCTGGGGGTATGAAGGAGACCTCAAGGACTGGAGACTGGCTGTGGATCTTACTGGACTGGGAAAGGGACTGGGTGTTCGGGGCTGGGTTGCCACTGAAGTTGCAGGTGTAGATGTGGCATAGGGGGAATGCATGACAACCTGTGCCGGAGGAGAATGTGGGCGAGTAAGAGAGGGTCTGGAGGAGCTGGAGCTGCTGCTTGGGGCCCTGTGGCTCTGTGGGGCCTTTGAGGTTGTTGGCTGGGGTGAGCCATAGCTGGTGGGTCGGCCACTCTTGGGCTTGGTTTTGTAGCCATGTGTGGGTGGGGAGGGGGACCTTGGCCTTGGCTGCCTTTTCAGGCTTCGGGCCCTGCTGCGGCTTCTGGGCCTGCTGCGGCTTGGGGCCCTACTGCGGCTTGGGGCCCTGCTGCGGCTTCTGGGCCTGCTGCGGCTTGGGGCCCTGCTGCGTCTTCTGGGCCTGCTGCGTCTTCTGGGCCTGCTGCGGCTTGGGGCCCTGCTGTGGCTTGGGGCCCTGCTGTGGCTTCTGGGCCTGCTGCGGCTTCGGGCCCTGCTGCGGCTTCTGGGCCTGTGTTTTGTCCCTTTGGCTAGTGCCTTGGTGCCACGTGGGGGGGGGGATGTGGGGCAGGGTGGGGTGGGGCTTCGTCCCCTCTTACCCGTTTGGAGGGCATGTGCTGGCGCAGCCTTGGTTGGCTTGCTCTTTGTTTGGGCTGCTGCCACCTCCTTTTTTTTTATTTATTTTTTTCCAATATGTCTTTATTGGAAACAGAGAAAAGCAGGTACAACAGATACAGTAAAGGAGTGCCTCTTTAACACAGTCAGAGTATTCAGTGCCTATACATGCAGTTACAACAAATACCTGAATCGATAGTGACTGTCCCCCGAGTCCCCCCCATGCCAGAGGCGCGGGAGGAGGGAACCGTCCGGGGGGCCCAGCCCGCCGATCGCGCACAGAACCCCCCCGACGCATCCCCGACCCCGCCCATGGCGAGAATGCCCCGGGTCTTTATTTAATAGTCAGAGATTCCAGGTCGACCCAGGGGCCCTCCCCTAGGACCACTTTCCAACCACCACACACCAACAAGCCTTCTGGGCACATAGAAGCAACCTGCAGGGCATATTAGGCACTTTAAGACTGAGCAACTCCAGTAAGGAAAGAAAGTGCGGAAGAAAAGAGATAGTATCCAAAGGGAAAAGGAAAAAGAAAAAAAAGGGAAAGAGAGATTGTATGGGAATACAATCCCACACACTGAAGGATACTGTACTGGGGGGGACTGGGGGGGGCAAGGGGGGCCAGGCAGGGTGGGTAGGCCGGGCCGTGAAGAGGTCCCGCCCAGATTCAGATTTAGGGCCAACCGTCAGGGTCCAGGAGAAGGTGATTGATGCCTCTCCTCAGCAGCGCCCCTATCGACCCGCCTGCAGTGAGGACAGGAATGCACTGAATTCAGGCGTGTTGAGGCTCATCAACCATATTGTCCATGTTATGTTCAGTTTCTGCCTCCCACTTTCATCCCCCTCCAACATTAGTTCTTCCATTCTTCTAATGTTTTCTACCTCCTGCACCCATTCCATGATTCCTGGTGCGTCTCGGGTGCGCCAATGACTCGGGATCACCGACCTTGCTGCGGTGAGCAGATGTCTCAGTAGTCCCAGTTTTGCTGAGGAGGCTGGCCCTGGGACCATGGAGAGGAGAGTGACCTGAGGGTTATTGGGGACACCTTCCAGCGTCAAGAATTTGTATATGGGAAGCACACTGTCCCAGAACTTATGTATCATAGGGCACTCCCACCAGATATGAAGCATTGTACCTTCTGCACCGTCACACCTCCAACACGAAGCCGAGTCAGCTCCCCCAAATCTAGCTAGATCCACCGGACACTTATACCAGCGGGACAGGATCTTGTAATTTTTCTCTTGTGCTCTGCATGCCACAGAGAGCTTGTGTGTTAGCATAAAGGATTTAGTCCAATCCTCTTCACTTATCTCACTATCCAACTCCAGCTCCCACTTTCTAGTGTATCCAGGCCATTCCAAGGGTCGCACCAAGGACGACACAGGATCGTGGGACCTAAGGAAGGTCACCAGTTGTCGATGGAGCAGCCAAGATATCCCCCCCTCTCTACCCTCCGACCGAAGTTCCTGGAGACTTGGAGGGCGCTCGCCCCGCAAGGTATCTCCAAGCCGAGTCCCCTGTGCCCTATCCCAAATCAGAAACCTTTTGGCTCCCACCCCGGGGGGGAAAGCGGGGTTGTCAAAGAGGGGCGTAAATGGGCCCAGTCTGTTCGACAGATTTCCTTTTTTAATCTCCGAGTGCCAGACAGACAGCAGCGAACATGTCAGGACCGACAAGGTGTGTGCTCTAGGTCGCAGCCTAGGGTCTAACCACGGAAGCGATGTAAGACTCAAGGGAGACACACCTTCTTCAATGGCCACCCAATGTTTATCAGACCTATGGTGGAACCAGTCCGACATCCTGGTCAAGATCGCCGCTGTATGATACAACTTAAGATCTGGCAGCCCCAGACCCCCTCTCTCTTTAGTTCTTATTAGGACTGAATAGCTGATCCTCGGCCTCCTATTGTTCCAGATGAAGTTGAGGAGTGCTGATTTAAGGGTCTTAAAGTAACCCCTGTTCGGTACAATAGGGATTGCTTAGAAAATGTAGAGAAAACGCGGCAAAATATCAATTTTTACTATATTTATACGACCCATCCATGAGTATGGGATTTGTTGTACTGTTTAAGGTTCTCTAGGGTCTTGGAGAGTAGCGGGGCGTAGTTCAACCTGAAAAGGTGACCGAGGTCCGAGGGAAGATGGACCCCCCAGATGAAAGACTCTCTCTGTTACTTAAAGGGGAAGTTCGATTCTAATAGTTGCTGGGTCTCACTTGGCAACGAGACACTCAAGGCCTCTGTCTTCGCCAGATTGATTTTAAAGTTGCTAAGACTGCCAAATCTGTTAAATTCTTTCATTATAGAGGGCATGGAGAGGTGTGGGGATGTGATGTACAACAGAAGATCATCAGCGAACAGGGACAGCTTATGTTCCCTCCCGCCGCACTGGAGCCCCTTAACCGAAGGGTTGGCACGCAGCACCTGAGCAGGGTGCTCAATTACAATTACGTATAGGAGCGGCGACAGTGGACATCCCTGCCTCGTGCCATTCCTGACTACAAAGAGAGTTGACAGGAGACCATTGACTCTGACCCTAGCCGAGGGCTCCCCATAGAGCGCCATGATCTTACCTAGCAGTTTAGGGCCTATACCCACTTGGACCAACGCCGCTCTCAAGAACTTCCAGTGGACCCTGTCGAAGGGCTTTTCTGCATCCACTGATAGCAGGCATGCTGGGATCTTGTTCGATTGGGCGTGATGCATGAGTGTAACAGTTTTTATCGTATTGTCTCTGGCCTCCCTCCCCCGTACAAACCCCACCTGATCCCCATCTATGATCTCCGCCAAAGGTGCTTGAAGTCTTGTAGCTATCATTTTTGCAAACAATTTAATATCAACATTGATTAGTGATATCGGTCTGTAGTTGCCCACCACAGTCCTATCCTTATCGGGTTTTGGTATGACAGAGATATGGGCCTCCAGGGTCTGCCCGGGGCAGGGGCATGCCTCAGAGACACTGTTGAACACCCCTGTCAGGAAGGCGGAGAGCTGTCCCCCAAAGGTGCCATAGAACCGTGGTGTGAACCCATCCGGACCCGGACTTTTTCCCGCGGGTGTCCCCTTAATGGCAGCTCTCACCTTGTCTTCGGAGAACGGCTCCTCCAGAGTGTCCCCAGTCTCCCTATCTATGGGGGGTATTGCGGTATCATTCACATGTGCTTCTATACTGGCATCTAAGTTTTCGGCAGGCAGTGAGTCCCAACACCCCTTTATATTGTATAAGTCTGAATAAAATTCCTGGAACTCGCCCACAATCTGCGCTGGTTTATATACCTCACGGCCTCCCTTGCCCTTAATCACCGGCACATATGTCGAATTTTGTCTGGGGTGCAGAGATCTAGCCAGCAGTTTCCCGCACTTGTCAGAAAACTCATAGAACCTAGCTCTACACTTATCTCTGTACTTTAAAAAGCTCTGATCGTACAGTCTCCTCAACTCTTCCCTGGCCTCAATCAGCTGTAGCAGCTCCTCCTGTGTAGCAGCCTGTTTATGAGACCTTTCAAGTGCTCGGATTCTGTCTAGGGTGGCCCGGATCTTCCGCGCTCTTTCCTTCTTCAACCTCGCCCCATGTTTAATAAATACCCAGCGGAGGACGCATTTCATAGCTTCCCACTGAATGGGCAAGGGGTTGGCATCATGTCTGTGGTCTGATAGGAAGTTATCTATAGTTTCTCTAACCTCCGAGAGGCATAGGGCATCCTTGAATAGATTGTCATTCAATCGCCACGTAAACTGTCGTTTGGTCCCGTCAGGGATAGGGAGAATAAGGAACACAGGAGCATGATCCGACCACAGGATAGGACCAATAGATGCCCCTATGTCCCTAGACAGGACGTGGTGACTGATGAAAATATAATCAAGCCTGCTGTAGGAAGCATGCACGGGAGAGAAGAAGGTGTAGTCCCTAGCCCCCTGATTTAAAACTCTCCAGGCATCTATAACCTGCAAAGAAGTAAGGGCCTGTCGAAATGCAGCTAACTTGGCTAAGGGGATCGCCGACTTGCCCTGAGAGGAATCCACCCTCGGGTCCAAGGCCATGTTAAAATCCCCTCCCAAAATCACAACACCCTCCGCGTAGTCCTCCAGTAAGCGTAGGAACCGCTGTCCCATCTCTACCTGGTTAAGGTTGGGAAGGTAGACGTTTGACAACGTATATGTGTCTCCATTCACTGAAAGTTTCAAGAAGATATATCTGCCCGAGGGTCCACCTTTGTGTCTAGAGGCTCCAGAGGGGAATTTCTGTGGATGGCAATCGACACTCCCCTAGACTTAGTGTCGGGGTTCGTCGAATGAAACCATCTAGGGTAGTATCTATTTTTGACCTCTGGTATCTTTCCCGCACAAAAGTGGGTCTCCTGGAACAGTATGATATCCACTCTTATGTAGGCTGTAAAGTATTTTGGCCCTCTTTTCCAGGATATTGAGACCTTTTTCATTAAGGGAGCATATTTTCAAGCTGGCCATAGCTCCCGGCCTCCCCACCTGATCCTATACGAAAGAACTGGAGGCCAAAGGAGGGGTATGCCAGGGAAGGAAGCACAAAAAAGCGATGTCAACGGTGCGTGAAATGTGCTAAACTCCAAAGAAAGAGAGAAGAAAGAAGAAAGAGAGGACAGACAGGAACAACAAGCTAGGATAAGAAGATCGAACAGCCCTCCCTATGAAGAGAGAGAGCAAAAACTAAAGATGGAACTACCGTTCCCTATTCTACTTGTTCCCACCGGGTCGTGTCCCAGTGGGAGGAAGCAGAAAACTAGTGTAGGAAAAGTGACCACACACACCGCAGGGCGGGGCCCTGACCCCCCGCACTCGATCTACTGAAACCAGATTCTCAGCAGATTTCTGTGGGAAAACCCCCGGTCTCCCACCTATGACATGTTATGAAACTTTAAGAAACTTAAGTAGGGTATGCTAAAACATAACACAGCAGAATGCTTAAAACGTATCGCAGCATATACTCTCAACATCGTAGTAATCTAAGTTATAGAAAGGGTATCAATCCAGCTGGGGTATTCCGTCTTCCAGGGAGATGCAGGGCCGGGACCCATCACGTTATCTTCGAGGCCCCGGGCGAATCGCCCCCCCCCCCCCCGCCGGCCACCCCTTCCCCGTCTTCCCCCCTCAAAAAGTGGGTCTGCGCTGAAGTCCAGAAGTCAGGGACCACAATAGGATTAATGTCCAAAAACCGGAACAACTCTGGTAGATCTTCTTTCCGTCGCAGCGGAAACACGCCATTGTCCTTCTGCACGATGAGGTGGAAGGGATGTCCCCATTTGTAGGATACGTTGATCTCTCACAGCCTGTCCAGCAAGGGGCGCATAATCCTCCTCATGCGTAAGGTGTGACGGGAAACGTCAGGAAGGATCTTCAGTCTAAAACCCTCCCATTCCACTTGATGCCTCCCCCATGCCCGCCGCAAAATGTCTTCCTTCAACGTAAAGAAATGGATATGGCAAAGGACATCTCACGGTGCATCCATCTCTGCCGCTGGCCGGCCTGCCACCCTATGGATCCTATCTATAATGACCTCTGTGTCTCTGGGTCTCCCAAGTAAGGAGTTGAAAATAGCTGATGCCGTGGACAGCAGCAGGTTAGAAGGGACCGACTCGGGGATGCCCCGTAGCCTTAGATTGTTCCGTCTGTTGCGATTTTCAAGGTCATCTGACTGCAGAAAGACGTTGGTGAGTTGTTGTTGTTGAGTGTGGAGTATCCGCTCCAACTCTGCGATCCGATTCTTGTGGCTCGCACTTGACCCTTCTAGTGTGGAAACTCTAGTGTCCAGGGCTGACGTTTGTTGCTGGAGATCCTCAATCTCTTTACTCATGGCCCGTTCTATTCTCAGCGCGACCGCTTCCAAGTCTTCCTTCAGGTCTGCTTTGGTGGGAAGAAACTGCAGCAGGAGCTTGAGGCTGGGATCTAACACCGGAACGGATTCAGGGAATTCTTGGGCCATCTCATTCATCTCGCCGGGATTGCCCCAAGCAGCCTCTAGTGGTCTCCCTCCTTCACTTGACCGACCTCCTCCCTCTGCGCGGAGTTCTTCCTGCCACCGTCTCACCCCGGGATCTCCCGCGGGACCAGCCCCCATATGACAACTGCGAGGGTGGGGAAGGTGACCAGATGGGACCCTGCAGGGGAGTCCATCCGCCGGGAGCATCAACCGCAGGGGCATCCCACGGTGGGTATGGTGGGTTTGTGGAAGCCCCAGCACTGCCGTCGTCCAGCTGCAGGCATGGCCGCCCCGATATTGCCCCTCCATATAGATCTTGTGAGCGGGGGGTGGAGGCACCCGAATCACCCCCCCCCTCTGTCTCTCCCCATGGCTGATATTTGTGGTCATTTTGCCAGTTAATGTCACTTTAGGTGAAACTGGGTGCGGGTGCTTTGAAATGGGCTTTAAAGCTGCTGACTGGCCCCCCTGTGGCTCCTCAACAACATTGGGCTCTGGAGTCAGTGTCTGAGCTTTACTGAGTACACTGGGCTGCTCAATCTCTGCCCCAGCTTGGTCTTCTGCCCCCGCCGCCTGCGTGACATCACTCGCAGCCCTAGCCGCCGCTCCTCGCTGGGCTTGTGCAGGCGGCGCGTCACGCAGAGGCTATTCTCACCCCTATGCCTCCAGGTCAGCTGTCAGTGCCGCCGGGCGGCTCTTCACGGTGGGTGCGCCCGCCTGTGCTCCCGCCGTCTCCTGCGCTCCCTCCGTCTCCTCTGTGCCTGGGCGATGGAGCTCTCCGCCCGCTCTCCTGCCATGCGGATCTTGCTGGGAAAGACCCGGTCCTCCCTCCTCCTCCGCCATCTTGTGCTGTTCCGCCGCTGGCCGCACCAAGGGTCCAGGAGTCAGGTAAGTGTCAATTCTCCCCGCTGACTTACTTCTTCCCTCTGTCGCCGCTTTCTTCTTTTTGTTACCCACCATTGCTGCAAAGAATCTCGCCGTATTTACTACGAACGCCACGGATCTGGTCGGAGCCCCACCAATGTGCTTGCTCACGCCGCCATGCGCAGGCCACGCCCCTTCCACCTCCTTTTTTGCCGCTGCCTTGGTGGTAGGCCTTAGCCTCGCTTTTGCCTCTTGCGACCTTGTTTTTGGGCCCTCGGCCTGGTCGCTTACGCACACGCCCGGCCATTCATACGGACGTGCGGAACCCAGAAACCGCTGGGGCATTACTTATCTGCTGCCAAGAAGAAGAAAGATGGCGCCCACTATCTTCACCCGCCAACAAGAAGAGATCATCATGCTCGTAAGTGTATTTGTAGGCCTTTCAAGTGACATCTAAATGCTGCTCGACATGTTAAGGATGCGCATGAAGTAAGAGATTTGATCCACATTGGGGTAAAATACATGCACACCCAAATGCACGCCACACACGTGCCAAACAACAGTGCGGCCAGTTGACTTAGCCTAGAAGTGTGTGTGGGTATGTTTTAATGTGATTGACCCTAAAAATGTATAGTTTGCAATTCTTTTTAGGCATGTTTAATTTATTGCAATGTTTGATTTGTGTTTTGTAGACCATGCTGGAGCGCAGGTACGACTACCTGCCCAACTCCTTTGAAAAACGAAACGTCGCCCTGGAGATCATCGCGGAGATCCAACACCAGACCGACACGACCTTCACCCACACACAGATCATGCAGCATTGGTCGCACCTGAAAAGACTGCACATGCCCCGGAGGTTTTTTGGGATCCGTTTCCCAAGTAAGTACATAGCGATCGCATGCAAGATGTAACTACGACAGAAGTTAGGGCTTTTATTTATAATGCCTTTTCTTTGGTAGTGTTGGAAATGGATTACCACATTCACCGCACCCGGAGGCGCACAGGCCGACCAGTGCTGCATGATTCTGCAGCTGTGAGTGAAGGTGGTGGATCTCCAGGGCGACGGGCCTACCCCTCCTCTGTGGGGTCCTCAGACCAGCCCCTGGACCTTACAACAGAGGAGGGGCGGCACAGCGTGGGCAGGCAGTCGTACCCTGCCACGCATGCGGGAGCCTCTGGTATGTCACTCTTCATGTCTATGCACACACATATACATGCTAGCTCCTGATATCACCAAACTGATTCCTTCATTCTGTATTTTTAGATGCTTCGGGTGCGGGTGAGGTAGTGGTTGAGGAGGCAGCAGATATGGGCCCACAAGACCCTGGAGAAGGTGAGTGATGTGACCCAGACTTAGCTAAAAACATTTGAGGACTGCTGAATCAGACATCCAAACTAACCATATTGCCCATGTTTCTACAGGCACTTCTTCACAGCAGAGCCAGGAACCAGGACATCATCATATTGTCCCCAACGAGCCATCTCTCGGCCACCAACCAAGTAAGTAGTCATGCCATTATTGCCATTTATGTGTAACTTCACATGAACACACAAATACATAATGCCCTAGTCAATGGCAATATAAGAGTGACCTGTGGCCACTTCATTAGCTTAATGACTTGCCCAACTGACCTGTGGCCACTTCATTTGCTTAATGACTAGCCCAACTGACCTGTGGCCACTTCATTTGCATAATGACTAGCCCAACTGACCTGTTGCCACTTCATTTGCTTAATGACTTGTCCAACTGACCTGTGGCCACTTCATTAGCTTAATGACTTGCCCAACTGACCTGTGGCCCCTTCATTAGCTTAATGACTTGCAAGAATGACATATATGGCTTATAGTTAATTTGTTAACTTAAATACATTAAATCCACAGGTGAGAAACATATATTGTTCTCCCAATAATATTTGTGCCGAAATTTGTTCCAGGGACCACACGACAAAGACTGGCTGACATGAATCGGAGGGTCCTTGAGTTGGTGGCCGATCTGCAGGCGATGCGTGACACGTTGGGGACAACAGAAGAGGAAGAGTAGTGTCCTGGTTCCTGGCCCTGTATATTTGTATATAGTTTTTATTCTTTTTTTATTGTAAATATTTAAAAAAAAAAAAAATTTATATAGTTATTTTACCTTTTTTAAAAAAAATTTACAACAATTTTAACCAAATTTAAAAATGCCACAAAAAAATGGCAGTTGAATAATAAAAAAAAAAAAATATTAACCCAAAAATGGTGTTCCATTTATTTGCACTAATACATTTACACAAAACAAAGGGACAATTACATATTTCTAAATCAAGATTGTGATGTCCGTGAAGTGATTTGGGTAAGTTTTAGGGACCTAAAATGGAAGAAGAACCTAACCGCTAAGTGATTTGGGTAAGTTTTAGGGACCTAAAATGGAAGAACCTAACCGCTAAGTGATTTGGGTAAGTTTTAGGGACCGAAAATGGAAGAAGAACCTAACCGCTAAGTGATTTGGGTACGTTTTAGGGACCGAAAATGGAAGAAGAACCTAACCGCTAAGTGATTTGGGTAAGTTTTAGGGACCGAAAATGGAAGAAGAACCTAACCGCTAAGTGATTTGGGTAAGTTTTAGGGGCCGAAAATGGAAGAAGAACCTAACCGCTAAGTGATTTGTGTAAGTTTTAGGGACCGAAAATGGAAGAAGAACCTAACCGCTAAGTGATTTGGGTAAGTTTTAGGGACCGAAAATGGAAGAAGAACCTAACCTCTAAGTGATTTGGGTGAGCTTTAAGGGATCAAAAGGGAAGAGGCAGGATAGCGCTAAGTGGTTAGGGTGAGCTTTAAGGGATCAAAAGGGAAGAGGCAGGATAGCGCTAAGTGGTTAGGGTGAGCTTTAAGGGATCAAAAGGGAAGAGGCAGGATAGCGCTAAGTGCTTAGGGTGAGCTTTAAGGGATTAAAAGGGAAGAGCCAGGATAGCGCTAAGTGCTTAGGGTGAGCTTTAAGGGATCAAAAGGGAAGAGCCAGGATAGCGCTAAGTGATTTGGGTGAGCTTTAAGGGATCAAAAGGGAAGAGCCAGGATAGCGCTAAGTGATTTGGGTAAGCTTTAAGGGATCAAAAGGGAAGAGCCAGGATAGCGCTAAGTGATTTGGGTGAGCTTTAAGGGATCAAAAGGGAAGAGCCAGGATAGCGCTAAGTGATTTGGGTGAGCTTTAAGGGATCAAAAGGGAAGAGCCAGGATAGCGCTAAGTGATTTGGGTGAGCTTTAAGGGATCAAAAGGGAAGAGCCAGGATAGCGCTAGGTGGTTTAGCTAAACATTGTAGTAGAAGTGAAGGGAGTGAAATTATGTATGCGAGCACTTTAATGAGTTAAGTTTGTAGTGCGCAGGCGCAAGATCGTAAGGATTCTGTCTGGACGATTATTTTTGGAAAAAGTGAAACAGAATGTATCGGGAAACGAAAAGGATTCGTGTGAGGATATGATGGGAAAAGGGCAAAAATGAAAGGCTACGTTGTTACCTGAGAAAATGAATCTGAAAAGTCTCGATGGAAAATGACATCATCGTACGCGTACTCTGGCATACGAGCGGACGGAAACTTTACAGAGGGTTTACAATGCATGCATAGAATCGCTCGCACATTCATACGAGAGCGGGAACTTTTGAAAATGATACGACAACGGCACTAAAAGTTTTTTTGTCTCCCATATATTGCCTGAAAGACACATTGGAGTTGTCAGCAGCAGCAAAAGGAGCCCATATATTGCCTGAAAAACACATTGGAGTTGTCAGCAGCAGCATAAGGAGTCCGTATATTGCCTGTAAAAAAACACTTTGGAGTTAGCAGCAGCATTAGGAGCCCATATATTAGCCTTGATTCAGAGACACATTCGTCCGGACTTCCGTAGCTGTCTGTGAAATTTTGGGTGGGTGTTCGTACGAACGTTTGGGAAAATGCGTATATGCTCTTTCGATGATCCAAAGCAAATCGGAAGTTTTTCGCTATTTCGGGAGCTTTTTTCCACCAAATTTGAAATGTTTCGACCGTCCAGAAAACTTGCGTTATTACAATGGGCTGGCGATTAATTCAGAGAGCTGATTGCCGATGGGCCAACACCCAATAAATCCGTTTCACTGTCGATCCACTTACGGGACCATTTTGACGTCGGAACTAGCAGGCATGGACGAGTCTACTGCATTTGAGGAGCATGAAGATCTGCAGCTCCTTGGCATTGAGATCGTCCGGAGGTCAGAGGCCAGACTGCACCGGCGGCGACGCATGGACATCAATGGCATGCATGACGTTGAGCTGTTCGAGCTCACCAGGCTTAATCGCGCTTCCCTCCATAAGTTGTATAGTGAGCTGCGACCATGGTTAGCCAGCACCAGAAGGAAGGGGCAAGCAATTTCAGGTATGACCAAGATGCTTGGCTGCCTGCAATTTTTGGCGAACGGCTCGTTCCAGAGGCTGGGTGCCCTCTCCGTGGGGATCTCACAGCCTACGCTGAGCCGCGCCCTATCCAAGTTTTTGGAAGGCATGGCTACCATAACTCGGAAATATATTTGTTTTCCTGAGGATATGGTAGCCAGAAACGCGATCAAGCTGGCATTTTATAATATCGCCGACATGCCCAGCGTCATGGGTGCCATTGACTGCACCCACGTTGCCCTTGTCCCTCCTGCTTGCGACGAGTACATATACAGGCAAGTTTATTTGTCAATTTTGTTTTTTGTTTTTTTTTGGTTGTCCCTCCTTTGGTCAATAACTTCATTTGTTTTTGTCCCTCCTTGTAATAAATCCCTCATTGATAATAGTCCCTCCTTGTAAATAAGGCATCATAGCTTTGTCCCTCCTTGTAATAAATCCCTCATTGATAATAGTCCCTCCTTGTAAATAAGGCATCATTGTTTTGGTCCCTTCTTGAATTAAATCCCTCATTGGTAATAGTCCCTCCTTGTAAATAAGGCATCATTGTTTTGGTCCCTCCTTGAATTAAATCCCTCAATGATAATAGTCCCTCCTTGTAATTATGCCCTCTATGTTACTAGTCTCTCCTTTTACATATTCCATCATTGCAATCAGTCCCTCCTTGCTAATCCTCCCTCCTTGCAAAGAGTGTATGTGAAACAATGGACCGTATTTTGCACTTAGAAAAAAAAAAACAGTTTGTTCCAAGTCAAACATTTGAAAGTGTACTTAAAATGGAACAAGTAACTCAACCCTTTAAAGGCTCTAACATACATCTCCTTTTGGTGGGCACTTAAATTTAAGGTAGTTGTTTAGTGTTAGTTCATGATAACGTTTGACTAGAAGTGAGCGTTTGACTAATTTTCAAAGCATTAATGATGTCATTTTTAAATCTTTTTTACCCAGGAACAGAAAAATGGGCCACTCACTGAATGTGCAAGCAGTGGTGGCCCAGGACATGCGTTTTCTTAGCGTCCTCGCAGGCTACCCTGGCTCAGCCCATGACGCCTACATCCTTCGCAGATCAGGATTATTCCGGTGGTTTGAGTCAGGGGAATTTGCGGGTGCATGGCTCCTTGGTAAGTTGAGTCCAATTACATATTTTTAGTTTATATGTATGGCTTGGATTTTGGTTGGATTCACCTTTCTTAAGCAATGGCTTGGTCATCAACTTGGGAACATGTGAAACCCCAC
Organism: Gastrophryne carolinensis; assembly: GCA_027917425.1. Taxonomy (NCBI): domain Eukaryota; kingdom Metazoa; phylum Chordata; class Amphibia; order Anura; family Microhylidae; genus Gastrophryne; species Gastrophryne carolinensis. Next base: position 304,166,220 of record CM051234.1, on the reverse strand, counting down.
TGGACCCATTACATTCTCCAAACTACATTGCCTGCCAAAATGTTTGTCCTGCATTGTTTCTACTCCAAAGTGTAATTAGAGCAAAAGTCTTAAACAGTCTTCCCCACACTTTTCGGTCAATCTGTTAGTGACTTTAGCCGAGGGTCTGCGCCATCTTTGCTTACATGCATTACACTTACTGAGTAGAGGTGAGCAGGATAAAGTGCAGGGGCCGCCTTACACCTGTTTTGGACTCAGACAAAGCAGAAAATGGTTCATGTAAAGTTAACCCATCCTACATTTTTCTGAAGCACAGACAGGAAACAATAGCTGGTACCAGTCTGCCTGATTGCCCAGCATCCGCAATATTATTTTTCAACTTTGGTCCCCCATCTATCAGTTATGTTTATTTCTTGCTTTTGCCTGTGCAATATGTATGCTCATGTTTTGGGGACAATGTCACCTACCTTCTTAATCATGTATCTTTTGGATTTTTGCCCTGCAATGTATGCATTAATGTTAATATTTGTTTACCTTCCATTTTTCTAGGAGATTCGGGGTATCCATTCCTCCCGTGGCTGATGACTCCTGTACTCCGCCCACAGACTCCAGCACAAGAGGCCTATGATCGGGCGCACAGAAAAACCAGGGCAGTGGTGGAGAGGGCCTTTGGACTCTTGAAGACCCGATTTCGGTGTTTGGACCACACTGGGGGCTCCCTTCAGTATGACCCCAAAAAGGTCAACGATATAATTATGGCCTGTGCAGCGCTGCATAATTTTGCCATCTTGCAGCGGGTCCCCCGCTATGTTGATTTGCCACCCTCTCCACCCGCCGATGATGCCGAGGATGCCTATGTTGGGCAGCACAGTGCGTCTGGCCAAGCCGTCCGTGAGAATTTAATCGTCACACATTTTTGTTAATTTTTTTGACTTGTTTTTTTTTTACTTTGTTTGTTGTTATTGTTTGGTTAACTTTGTATTTTTTTTGTTTACTTTCATTATGAACAAACCAATAATGAATTATTTACACCAATCAACAACAATGTTTGTGGACTTATTTGGAAAGATTTGTTAGTGTTTGTATTGGTGGCTACTTGAACTCATATTTCTTAATCAAAAAACCACAGACATTAACTTGTTCGACCACATTTTTTTTTACTTTTTAAAAGGTTCCTTTTTAACAACACAATGGTAGGTGATGGCCACTCACATACTTCGGGGGAAGACATGGACATGAAATTAATTTCAAAACATGTTCCATAACAAAAAAATGAACACAAATAAGCCCTCTCCTGCTTGCCCACATTTTCCCCAGGCACAGGTTGAAACCTATGCCACATATACACCTCTTTCTCATTGGACCACCAAAACAAGAACACCCAGTCCCAATCCAAGTTCAGTACAATCACAGCCAGGGTCCAAGGTCTTAGTTTGCCAGGCCATAATGTCACCCAATCATGGCTCCAAACATGAGGAGCCTCCACAAATGTAATTATGGCCAAGGCTGCAGCACAACAGCTTAAGTGGCCGCTTCAGTGAGGCTTGTCCTCTGGCATTGGCTAGTGGGCTACCTCAGGAGTTTAATTAGCTATATGGGGGCAAATCCTAAACATACTAGCAATTGCAGCGCAAAATGCAAGATTTGTAGGCCTCACCAGACAAGTCAATCCAGTGGGGATGTCGATCAAAGATGTAGAACAGATTCATGCCAAATACACATTAATATGGGGGATGCCCATAGAACCCAGGTTGGGGCCCTTGGGGGTGGGCCCTAACCTGGGCCTGTGTTGCATTCAGAATCTGCAACTGTTCCAAAATGTTTCTTTGGTTACTTTGCATTTTGCATGTGGCTGTTATGGGTCCTAAATTCAGTCACCATGGCACTTAAGGTATTATTGAGTTGATCTAATTGCCCAATAATATTGTCGTGATTTTGTTGATTTTGGCGACGAAAAAGCCGCCTCTCATGGTGCCATGCTGCCTCCATCATCTGCACGCCCCTCCCCTGGGAAACTGGGCGACGTTGTTGAGTACGCCTCCCAATTCCCCGGGTTGTGGGGCGTGCAGATGATGTTGGTCTAGGACCCCAACAGCCACAGGTATGCTGGCCAAATCCTCAACAGCAGATCTGAAACTGGGGACTGGAGGGGCAGTCTCTGCATGCTGCCCACGATGTGCAGGCAGCATGCAGCCAGCTTCCCTCTGCTGCTGAGGATTTGGCGGAGAAACATTTTGGGACAGTTGCAGATTCTGGCCCTGGGGGAGATCTTCATAAGTTCCAAGGAAGCTTCCATCCTCCCCTAGCTCCTGGATTTCCTCCATCAGTGTGTGGCTCTGTTGGGGACATGTAAAAAAAAAGGTTCAATGTGGGGAATACATATGTCAATCAGACAATAAAAACATTGCAAGCCACATGCATACGCAAGAGCATCCAAAAACACTTACCGTAGATCTCGGATCCTGGGTCCTAGGCAGCACGGAAGAAGACGGCAGAGGTAAAATGGCAGAGGAGTCCCAACTAGCTGAGGGATGAGGCTGGGCTGCATTAGAAGACAAACAACAATGTAAACACACAACTATGCATTGGTGATAGTTAATAACACATCTGCTTCAAACACAAACGTGCCCAAGCAGGAATGGCCACTACCACAACGGTGCCACTTGGCCTTCACTATGAATGCCATTATATTGGGCATGGATTGTTGAACCAGAATAGACACATTGGTCAGGTGCCGAAAAACAAACATGCAAGTAATGGCTGTTGTGTGTGTTTCCACATCCCTTATAGGCCATTAAGTTAACACACTAAGCTGGCAAATAGCAGTTCCAATATGATTCTGGTGGGGAACATTGTATCTGTTAAAACATTTCAATCACACCATCTTAAGCCGTTGGGCCCCAAACCCAGCTCTTAGCAAATTGCCCAACAGCAAAAGATGTTAGTGTGGCGTGTGATTGTCAATAAATACATAGCACGCATTCATTTCCTAAGATCCATAGTTTCATACTCTTCCTAAATGTTCTTCAACGTCATGTATGGTCGTGCTCATTTGCACATTACTTGTCGACACACATGACACGCCCTGGTCAAAGTGATCACTCCACTCCAAGCCACACCCTAGGGCCATGTGTTTAGATATGCCTTGCTGCCTAATTTGAATTTTTCTAACATTTTTAGGGTCATTAACACATTACTAACCTGCTGGAATGGGCGGGTTGCCCGTGTCCTGTTGTGCCGAGTGTCCCTCTAAGGCAACAGGATGTAGCAGGCCCAGCACCATCTCCTCAGCCTGGGTAAATTTCAATTTAGTGGGGAATCCTCCGCCAGTTTGTAAGCTGAAAAACATAGTAATCATAATTAAGCGCACTGATGGATAGACAAGAACAATAAAAAACAACAAATAAGCCTGTACTGCCGCCTTTTATTCTGTTTCTTCCGTACGGCATATTTCAGGTCCGAGATCTTCAGCTGAATCTGTTCTACATCTTTGAGTTCGTCCCCCGCTGCATTGACTTGTCTGGGGAGTTCTGCCAAAATCTCACATTTGCGCTGCTTGCTAGTAGTTTTGGATTTGCTCCCATATAGCTCATCATAATATAACGTTAGCCCACTAGCCAATGCCAGAGTTTAGGGCTCACCAAAACGGCCATTCAAGTGGCCTCTGCGCAATGTGCGCCCTGTTTGGGGTGGTTGTGGCTCCTCTGTGTTTGGTGGCAAATGGGGTGACATTCTGGCCTGGGGGTATGTAGGAGACCTCAAGAACTGGAGGCTGGCTGTGGATCGTACTGGACTGGGAAAGGGACTGGGTGTTCGTGGCTGGGTGGCCACTGAAGTTGCAGGTGTTGATGTGGCATAGGGGGGATGCATGACAACCTGTGCCGGAGGAGAATGTGGGCGAGGAAGAGAGGGTCTGGAGGAGCTGGAGCTGCTGCTTGTGGCCCTGTGGGCCCTTTGAGGTACTTGGCTGGGGTGAGCCATAGCTGGTGGGTCAGCCACCCTTGGCGTTGGTTTGATAGCCACGTGCGGGTGGGTAGGGGGACCTTGGCCTTGGCTGCCTTTTCGGGCTTCTGGGCTTGCTGTGGCTGCTTTTGGCTGTTGGCCTTCTGGCCCTGCTGCGGCTTCTTGCCCTGCTGCGGCTTTGGGCCCTGCTGCCTCTTCTGGCCCTGCTGCGGCTTCGGGCCCTGCTGCGGCTTCTGTCCCTGCTGTGGCTTCTGGCCCTGCTGCGGCTTCTGGCCCTGCTGTGGCTTCGGGCCCTGCTGCGGCTTTGGGCCCTGCTGCGGCTTCTGGCCCTGCTGCGGCTTCTGGGCCTGTGTTTGGGCCCTTTGGCAAGTGCCTTGGTGCCACGTGGGGGGGGGATGTGGGGCAGGGTAATTTGTTTGGAGGGCATGAGCTAATGTAACCTTTGGTGCCTTTGTCTTTGGTTTGGCTGCTGCCACCTCCTTTTTTTGCGCAGCCTTTGTTGTAGGCCTTAGCCTCGCTTTGGCCTCTTAAGACCTTGTTTTGGGGCCCTCGCCATGCTCAGGCCGCTTGGTAGCCTTCTTCTGCATGGTCTCCTTGGACGGTTTCTGCACTTGTTTTTTTGCTTGCATTTTGCCTGGACTCTCAAAGAGAATGAGCTGTATGTGCAGGGACCTTTAACTAAGGTGTGACGCCTACACGTTCGCTTACGCGTACGTCCGGCTGTTCGCACGGACGTGCGGAACCCGGAAACCGCTGGGGCATTACTTATCTGCTGCCGAGAAGAAGAAGAAAGATGGCGCCCACTATCTTCACCCGCCAACAAGAAGAGATCATCATGCTCGTAAGTGTATTTGTAGGCCTTTCAAGTGACATCTAAATGCTGCTCGACATGTTAAGGATGCGCACGAAGTAAGAGTTTTGGACCAAATTTGGGTAAAATACATGCACACCCAAACGCACGCCACACACGTGCCAAACAACAGTGTGGCCAGATTTGAAAGTTAACTTAGCCTAGAAGTGTGTGTGTATGTGTTAATGTGATTGACCCAAATAATATATAGTTTGCAATTCTTGATAGGCATTTATAATTTATTGCTATGTTTGATTTCTGTTTTGTAGACCATGCTGGAGCGCAGGTACGACTACCTGCCCAACTCTTTTGAAAAACGAAACGTCACCCTGGAGATCATCGCGGATATACAACATCAGACCGACACCACCTTCACCCACACACAGATCATGCAGCATTGGTCAGACCTGAAACGACTGCACATGCCCCGGGTGCTGAGATTTTTCGGTATCCATTTCCCAAGTAAGTACATAGCGAGTGCATGCAAGATGTAACTACGACAGAAGGTAGGCCTTTTATTTATAATGTCTTTTCTTTGGTAGTGTTGGAAATGGATTACCGCATTCGCCGCACCCGGAGGCGCACAGGCCGACCAGTGCTGCATGATTCTGCAGCTGGGAGTGAAGGTGGTGGATCTCCAGGGCGATGGGCCTACCCCTCCTCTGTGGGGTCCTCAGACCAGCCCCTGGACCTTACAACAGAGGAGGGGCAGCACAGCGTGGGCAGGCAGTCGTACCCTGCCACGCATGCAGGAGCCTCTGGTATGTCACTCTTCATGTCTACGCACACACATATACATGCTATCTCCTACCCAACTGATTCCTTTCATCTGTTTGTCTAGATGCTTCTGGAGTGGGTGAGGAAGTGGAAGAGGCAGCAGATGTGCTCCAAGCAGAAGCTGGAGAAGGTGAGTGATGTGAACCAGACTTGCCAATAGACATTTTCTTACTGAGGAATTTGACCATAAAACTGAACGTATTTCCCATGTTTCTACAGGCACTTCTTCACAGCAGAGCCAGGACCCAGGACCTCATCGTGTTGTCCCCAACGAGCCAGCTCTCGGCCACCAACCAAGTAAGTAGTCAGGGCATTATTAGCATTTATGTGGTACTTGACATCAACACACAGATACATAAAGCCCTAGCCAATGGCAATTTAAGAGTGACCTGTGGCCACTTCCTTAGCTTAATGAGTTGACAGAATTACATATGTCGCCTTTATTTAATGTGTTTACTACAAAACATTCAATCCACAGGTGGCAAACATGTATTGTTCTCAAACTAATGATTTTGTCTCTATTTGTTACAGGGACCACATGGCAAAAAATATTCGAAATGCATCGGAGGGTCCTTGCGTTGGTGGCCGATATGAAGGTGATGGTTGACTCATTGGGGACAATAGAAGAAGAGGAAGAGTCCTGGGTTCTGGCCCTGGTCTGCTGACCCATATTTTAATGTTTTTTAATTTTTATATTAAAACAAAAAAAGTTTTATTAGCCAAGGGCTACAAATGTTGTAAGCAATTAAAAAAAAACCTTGACAATATTTTATAGTAAAAAAGTTTTAAAGAAACCAACGTTTCAGTGTCATTTCTGGGAACACATACATTTCAAAAAAAGAAAGGGGCAAATACATATTTTGAGGTCAAGATTCAGATGTCCACGAAGTGATTTGGGTAAGTTTTAGGGTTCTAAAATGGAAGAAGAACCTAACCCCGAAGTGATTTGGGTACGTTTTAGGGACCTAAAATGGAAGAAGAACCTAACCGTGAAGTGATTTGGGTAAGTTTTAGGGTCCTAAATGAAAGAAGAACCTAACCGCGAAGTGATTTGGGTAAGTTTTAGCGACCTAAAATGGAAGAAGAACCTAACCGCGAAGTGATTTGGGTAAGTTTTAGGGTCCTAAAATGGAAGAAGAACCTAACCCCGAAGTGATTTGGGTACGTTTTAGGGACCTAAAATGGAAGAAGAACCTAACCGTGAAGTGATTTGGGTACGTTTTAGGGTCCTAAATGAAAGAAGAACCTAACCGCGAAGTGATTTGGGTAAGTTTTAGCGACCTAAAATGGAAGAAGAACCTAACCGCGAAGTGATTTGGGTAAGTTTTAGGGTCCTAAAATGGAAGAAGAACCTAACCCCGAAGTGATTTGGGTAAGTTTTAGGGACCTAAAATGGAAGAAGAACCTAACCCCGAAGTGATTTGGGTAAGTTTTAGGGATCTAAAATGGAAGAAGAACCTAACCGCGAAGTGATTTGGGTGAGCTTTAAGGGATCAAAAGGGAAGAAGAACCTAACCGCGAAGTGATTTGGGTAAGTTTTAGGGATCTAAAATGGAAGAAGAACCTAACCGCGAAGTGATTTGGGTGAGCTTTAAGGGATCAAAAGGGAAGCTGCAGGATAGCGCTAAGTGGTTAGGGTGAGCTTTAAGGGATCAAAAGGGAAGCTGCAGGATAGCGCTAAGTGGTTAGGGTGAGCTTTAAGTCATCAAAAGGGAAGCTGCAGGATAGCGCTAAGTGGTTAGGGTGAGCTTTAAGGGATCAAAAGGGAAGCTGCAGGATAGCGCTAAGTGGTTTAGCTAAACATTGTAGTAGAAGTGATGGAGTGAAATATGTATGCAAGCACTTTAATGAGTTAAGTTTGTAGTGCGCAGGCGCAAGATCGTAAGGATTCCGTCTGGACGATTATTTTGGGAAAAAGTGAAACAGAATAGGGTCGATTCAAAGAAACATGTAACAGCTTTGATTTGGGTGCCGATCATCCTATTTTTCCCGTCCGCTCGTGCGTTCGTATGAACTTGCGAGTGATTCTATAAGCAAATACGTTTCTATCCTAAAATATACGTCCGTTCGTATGTTATCTCCCGAACTTGCCTCAGTCAGTTGTCAATCGTAAAAAACAGGTTGATGCGATCACTTGTTGCGGCGGCAGCCTGTTTTTTCGGCCGCTTCCATCGTCCACCTCTTCCAATTACTTGCGTTTGCCTCTGTTTTTCAATGGTTTTTGGCCTCTTATATTCGTTCGTTCGTATGTATATAAGGTCTTGCGCATGCGCCATCCAAGCTACACTCCACAAACCAATGTGGGCCCTATCTGACACTACCAATCTCACCACTACTGCCTCGCGCCAGGCTACCACTTACCTTTAGGAACCATAAAACTTACCCAAACCCCTAAGCGCTTGCATCCTTCTTCATTTGGACGACCCTAAAACTTACCCAAACCCCTTAGCGCTTGCATCCTTCTTCATGTTGACGACCCTAAAACTTACCCAAACCCCTTAGCGCTTGCATCCTTCTTCATTTCTCGGACCCTAAAACTTACCCAAACCCCTTAGCGCTTGCATCCTTCTTCATGTTGACGACCCTAAAACTTACCCAAACCCCTTAGCGCTTGCATCCTTCTTCATGTTGACGACCCTAAAACTTACCCAAACCCCTTAGCGCTTGCATCCTTCTTTATTTCTCGGACCCTAAAACTTACCCAAACCCCTTAGCGCTTGCATCCTTCTTCATGTTGACGACCCTAAAACTTACCCCAACCCCTTAGCGCTTGCATCCTTCTTCATTTGGACGACCCTAAAACTTACCCAAACCCCTTAGCGCTTGCATCCTTCTTCATGTTGACGACCCTAAAACTTACCCAAACCCCTTAGCGCTTGCATCCTTCTTCATTTCTCGGACCCTAAAACTTACCCAAACCCCTTAGCGCTTGCATCCTTCTTCATGTTGACGACCCTAAAACTTACCCAAACTCCTTAGCGCTTGCATCCTTCTTCATTTCTCGGACCCTAAAACTTACCCAAACCCCTTAGCGCTTGCATCCTTCTTCATTTCTCGGACCCTAAAACTTACCCAATCCCCTTAGCGCTTGCATCCTTCTTCATGTTGACGACCCTAAAACTTACCCAAACCCCTTAGCGCTTGCATCCTTCTTCATTTGGACGACCCTAAAACTTACCCAAACCCCTTAGCGCTTGCATCCTTCTTCATGTTGACGACCCTAAAACTTACCCAAACCCCTTAGCGCTTGCATCCTTCTTCATTTCTCGGACCCTAAAACTTACCCAAACCCCTTAGCGCTTGCATCCTTCTTCATGTTGACGACCCTAAAACTTACCCAAACCCCTTAGCGCTTGCATCCTTCTTCATTTGGACGACCCTAAAACTTACCCAAACCCCTTAGCGCTTGCATCCTTCTTCATTTCTCGGACCCTAAAACTTACCCAAACCCCTTAGCGCTTGCATCCTTCTTCATTTCTCGGACCCTAAAACTTACCCAAACCCCTTAGCGCTTGCATCCTTCTTCATGTTGACGACCCTAAAACTTACCCAAACCCCTTAGCGCTTGCATCCTTCTTCATTTCTCGGACCCTAAAACTTACCCAAACCCCTTAGCGCTTGCATCCTTCTTCATTTGGACGACCCTAAAACTTACCCAATCCCCTTAGCGCTTGCATCCTTCTTCATGTTGACGACCCTAAAACTTACCCAAACCCCTTAGCGCTTGCATCCTTCTTCATTTGGACGACCCTAAAACTTACCCCAACCCCTTAGCGCTTGCATCCTTCTTCATGTTGACGACCCTAAAACTTACCCAAACCCCTTAGCGCTTGCATCCTTCTTCATTTCTCGGACCCTAAAACTTACCCAAACCCCTTAGCGCTTGCATCCTTCTTCATGTTGACGACCCTAAAACTTACCCAAACCCCTTAGCGCTTGCATCCTTCTTCATGTTGACGACCCTAAAACTTACCCAAACCCCTTAGCGCTTGCATCCTTCTTCATTTGGACGACCCTAAAACTTACCCAAACCCCTTAGCGCTTGCATCCTTCTTCATTTCTCGGACCCTAAAACTTACCCAAACCCCTTAACGCTTGCATCCTTCTTCATTTGGACGACCCTAAAACTTACCCCAACCCCTTAGCGCTTGCATCCTTCTTCATTTCTCGGACCCTAAAACTTACCCAAACCCCTTAGCGCTTGCATCCTTCTTCATTTCTCGGACCCTAAAACTTACCCAAACCCCTTAGCGCTTGCATCCTTCTTCATTTGGACGACCCTAAAACTTACCCAAACCCCTTAGCGCTTGCATCCTTCTTCATGTTGACGACCCTAAAACTTACCCAAACCCCTTAGCGCTTGCATCCTTCTTCATGTTGACGATCCTAAAACTTACCCAAACCCCTTAGCGCTTGCATCCTTCTTCATGTTGACGACCCTAAAACTTACCCAAACCCCTTAGCGCTTGCATCCTTCTTCATTTCTCGGACCCTAAAACTTACCCAAACCCCTTAGCGCTTGCATCCTTCATTTGGACGACCCTAAAACTTACCCAAACCCCTTAGCGCTTGCATCCTTCTTCATGTTGACGACCCTAAAACTTACCCAAACCCCTTAGCGCTTGCATCCTTCTTCATTTGGACGACCCTAAAACTTACCCAAACCCCTTAGCGCTTGCATCCTTCTTCATGTTGACGACCCTAAAACTTACCCAAACCCCTTAGCGCTTGCATCCTTCTTCATGTTGACGACCCTAAAACTTACCCAAACCCCTTAGCGCTTGCATCCTTCTTCATTTGGACGACCCTAAAACTTACCCAAACCCCTTAGCGCTTGCATCCTTCTTCATTTCTCGGACCCTAAAACTTACCGAAACCCCTTAGCGCTTGCATCCTTCTTCATTTGGACGACCCTAAAACTTACCCCAACCCCTTAGCGCTTGCATCCTTCTTCATGTTGACGACCCTAAAACTTACCCAAACCCCTTAGCGCTTGCATCCTTCTTCATTTGGACGACCCTAAAACTTACCCCAACCCCTTAGCGCTTGCATCCTTCTTCATGTTGACGACCCTAAAACTTACCCAAACCACATAATGTACATATGTCTATATGTTTCTAAGCATGTATTTTCGTGTTTGTGTAAATGTCTTTTTGGGCGCATATTAGAAATGACACATTTATGAAGGCTTAAAATATTATTTATTATATTTGTTTTTTTTTTTTTTTTTTTTTTTTTTGTAAAACATTGTAAAATGTTAAAATTTTTTTTGTTTTTTGTTTTTAAAACAATAAAATTAGGTTCACTAAAAGGTAGTTTAAAACTATTTTACAAAATTAGCCAGGACCAAGGGCACTAATCCTCCTCCTCTTCTTCTTCTGTTGGCCCCAACGTTGCCTGTATGGCCAGCAGCTCGGCCACCAACTCCTTTATTCTTTTTTTTTTTCCCTCCAATGTTTTTGGGATCATCCCTGTAACCAATAGAGAAATAAACATAAATAGGAGTACCAGACCGGTTTGTATGCTGGGAATAGATTTTGGGTTAATCAAATACATGTAAATGCATGACATATGTCATTCTTCTAAGGGATAAAGTAAATGCATTTCCCACAGGTAAGTATTGAAACTCCTTAAACCGGACCTTCAACATTATTTAATGAAAATCAATAACTATTCCCAAATGATTCTGCACCAGATCAAAGTACATTTTGGTGGATTTTTGGTTACTGCGCCGCCATCTAGACTCAGAAGCATAACACTTAATGAGGAGAGGAGAGTGGGATAAAGTACAGGGGAGTAGGTTACAGTTGTGCTTTGGTAATACAGAGCATAGCTGGGTTCAGGGAAAGGTCAGCAGTCCCACAATGCATGGCAGCACCTTACTTTTTAAAATCTGTATGCCATGCTGCCTGTAAATATTGCGCATTCCATATGCCGCCATCTTGGATGTTTAAAGGCTCCTAACATGCATTAGATGCCGGTAGCCTGTTTTTGAATGTTCCCAATCTGTATGTACAGTGTGTGGGATAATTATTAGCTAGGCTCTTAATACGAGTTAGGGTCCGCTTTAAGCTAACGAAGTGCCCACATGAAAGTGTTAACTATACATTGGCTACGCCTTTAGTTATGTGTGTGTTATTAGCTAAAAACACATAAATATGAATAATGGCATGGCTACTTACTTTGTTGGTGGCCGACAGATGGCTGGTTGGGGCCAACAGGATGCCCTTGGTCCTGGCTATGCTGTGAAGAAGTCCCTGAAGAAACATGTGACATTTGGTTAGTAGTTGTATAGAGTCACTATTCCCAACATATCTGGCTCCCAGTCTGGCTGACATCACTCACCTTCGCCAGGATCAACTTCCAGCATCTCTGCTGCCTCCTCCTCCACTATCTCACCCGCTCCCGAAGCTTCTACAAATACATAATAAAGGAGCACTTAGTTTTTGGCCTGGCATGTATATCTTTGTGCATATACATGAAGAGTGACATACCAGAGCCTTCCCCATGCCTGGCCGGGTATGACTCCACGCCCACGCGGTTGGGCCCCTCCTCTGTGGTAAGGTCCAGGGGCTGGTCTGAGGAGGCCACAGAGGAGGGGTAGGTCCGTCGCCCGGGAGATCCACCACCTTCACTCACAGATGCAGAATCATGCAGCACTGGTCGGCCTGTGCGCCTCCGGGTGCGGCGAATTCTGAAATCCATTTCCAACACTAACAAAGAAAAGTCATTATAAATAAAGGCATAACTTATACATTTGGAACATATACCATGCTATCGCTTTGTACTTACTTGGGAAATGGATCCCAAAAAACCTCCGCACCCGGGGCATGTGCAGACGTTTCAGGTCCGACCAATGCTGCATTATCTGGGTGTGAGTGAAGGTGGTGCTGGTCACACGGTGGATTTCCGCGATGATCTCCCGGGCGATGTCCCTTTTTTCTCACACATTGGGCGCGAAGTCATACCGGCGCTGAAGCATGATCTGAAAAACATAATGGACACAGAGCTTTTACTTTTACACACAGAGCCATATGTGTTGCATCACAAGTTGCGAATGTCATGTCATTAACACACACATTTAGAGTGCCAGCCATTTTTGGGGAGTGCCTTAAAGCGGACGTTCACTATGATTCAGAGTCTGGTCTTATGTTATATGTTTCACACACCATGTACATACAGCTAGCCAACATTACAAATCAGGCCACCTGCATCTATGGCATGTTAGGATGGTTTGAACATCCAAGATGTCGGCTTATGCTTAGGCTTTTTGCCCACGTGTGTGGCTTGCCGTTGTGTTTTGAGGTCTTAGGCAAACAGTGGTCCTCAAACATCCGCATCAAGGTCCGAGACAGGCCAGGTTTGACAGCTAGCCACGCTACTCCACAGGTTAATTAACTGGTGCTAAGCCAGAGCAATTGCCCTAATTAGGACATCAGCATAGAGAGGTGAAAACGTGGCCTGGCTCGGCCCTTGAGGATGAAGTGTGAGGAGCCTGTTCTTAAACATTAAGATCCCCAAAACTAGTTCCAAATGCATCATTTACATTTAGTACATCAGTCAGTATAAGCTTAAAAGGCAGTATTAGCTTAAAAGGTTCCGCACGAACGTACGTCCGTACGAGCGCGTAGTCGTGCGCATAGGCGTCAGACGCTGGGCGCATGATTTAAAGGTCCCTGCACCCAAAGCTCATTCTCTTTGAGCTTTTTGAGAAAATGGCACCCAAAAAGGCAGCAGCTAAACGCGCCCAGCCAAGGCAGACCTCTGAGGGCCCAACCACCAGGTCCCAGCAAGGACCCAAGAAGCTAAGGGCCCAGAAGGCAAGTACCACCTCGGCCCCACCAAGGGACACTGGACCCTCCCTTTCCCAAAAAAGGGCCCCAAAGGCACGTGCCCCTTCGGCCAAAAAACAGGCCACAGCAGCCACCACCACCTCTGCCCCCAGAAGAGGCCGCCCAAGGGAGCCCACACCACCCATGCTTTCAAGCCGGGCACTTAGCCAACCCAGGCCCCGCAGCAGGCCCAGAACACCATCCAGGCCCCGCAGCAGGGCCAGAAGCCCAGCAAGGCAACACAGCAGGCCCAGAACACCATCCAGGCCCCGCAGCAGGGCCAGAAGCCCAGCAAGGCAACACAGCAGGGCCAGAAGCCCAGCAAGGCAACACAGCAGGCCCAGAACACCATCCAGGCCCCCACAGCAGGGCCAGAAGCCCAGCAAGGCAACACAGCAGGCCCAGAACACCATCCAGGCCCCGCAGCAGGGCCAGAAGCCCAGCAAGGCAACACAGCAGGGCCAGAAGCCCAGCAAGGCAACACAGCAGGGCCCGAAGCCCAGCAAGGCCACGCAGCAGGGCCCGAAGAGCATCCAGGCCCCGCAGCAGGGCCAGAACACCATCCAGGCCCCACAGCAGGGCCAGAAGCCCAGCAAGGCAACACAGCAGGCCCAGAACGCCATCCAGGCCCCGCAGCAGGGCCAGAAGCCCAGCAAGGCAACACAGCAGGGCCCGAAGCCCAGCAAGGCCACGCAGCAGGGCCCGAAGAGCATCCAGGCCCCGCAGCAGGGCCCGAAGCCCCCGACCTGGCACCAGCCGGGAACATAGCCCCCAACCTGGCACCAGCCGGGAACAGAGCCCCCCAAGAGGCCAAAGAATGGCCACCCGGACCACATCTACACCTGGAAGTTCGGAGGCCAGCCACGCAAGAACACCCAGTCCCTTGGCCAGTCCAGTCCAGTCATTGGGAACACCATCCAGGCCCCACAGCAGGGCCAGAAGCCCAGCAAGGCAACACAGCAGGCCCAGAACACCATCCAGGCCCCACAGCAGGGCCAGAAGCCCAGCAAGGCAACACAGCAGGCCCAGAACACCATCCAGGCCCCGCAGCAGGGCCAGAAGCCCAGCAAGGCAACACAGCAGGGCCAGAAGCCCAGCAAGGCAACACAGCAGGGCCCGAAGCCCAGCAAGGCCACGCAGCAGGGCCCGAAGAGCATCCAGGCCCCGCAGCAGGGCCAGAACACCATCCAGGCCCCACAGCAGGGCCAGAAGCCCAGCAAGGCAACACAGCAGGCCCAGAACACCATCCAGGCCCCGCAGCAGGGCCAGAAGCCCAGCAAGGCAACACAGCAGGGCCCGAAGCCCAGCAAGGCCACGCAGCAGGGCCCGAAGAGCATCCAGGCCCCGCAGCAGGGCCCGAAGCCCCCGACCTGGCACCAGCCGGGAACATAGCCCCCGACCTGGCACCAGCCGGGAACATAGCCCCCGACCTGGCACCAGCCGGGAACAGAGCCCCCCAAGAGGCCAAAGAATGGCCACCCGGACCACATCTACACCTGGAAGTTCGGTGGCCAGCCACGCAAGAACACCCAGTCCCTTGGCCAGTCCAGTCCAGTCATTGGGAAGCCAGCAATCCTTCGATTCCCCTACCCAGCCCCAGGCCATAATGTCACCACATGTGTCTGCACACATGGAGGAGCACCCAAGCCAACCATCTGTCCGCACATTGCGGCGCGGACATTTGAGTGGGAGATTCTCCCATGACCAAAATATGGCATTGGCTAGTGGCCTTACATTATACTATGACGAGCTCTATGGGAGCAAATCAAAACACACCACTAAGCAGCGCAAGATGGAATTGTTTGAAACCATCCTACGACAAGTAAATGCAGCGGGGGAAGAGAGGAAAGATGTTGGACAAATCCAGAAGAAAATTTCGGATCTCAAATATGCTGTACGTCAAAAAGAAATTAAAAGGCATAATTACAGGTAAATAAATGATGTCTCCAAATGTAATGATTAGGATGTACGGTATGCACCTTTTCTGGGTACCAAACTATTTTTTCATTTCAGCATGAAAACTGGAGGTGGCTTTCCAACCAAACTGGAGTTTACACCTGCTGAGGAGATTGTGCTGGGCCTTCTCCATCCTGTCGCGGTCGGTGGCCATGCGGGTCTAAGGGACACAGACTCACCGACCCGTACACAAGGTGAGTACTCTTAATCTGCATGTTTGCCTGTTTGCCCAGAAAATTAAAGTTCACTAGTACCAAGATGACGGTATGGCCCTATGGTGTGGCTTGCTTGGCCTCGCACTACTGTGCCTGTTTGTGTCCTGTTTTGGTCCCTGTGAATCACACATTTTGGACCACATACATTATGTAAAAGAACAATTAACACTAATTATGTGTGAAGGAACGAAGTTTATGAAGAAAAGTGATATATTTGGACTCAATCACAAAACACACATCATTAGGGATGTGTTGGCTATTTGTTGTGTGAGTTGTGTTTGAGGTAACAATTTAATTCAACACCCCCAAACATATCTGACCTAGAGCAGCGAGACTCAACTGGCGGCCCGGGGTCCCAATGCGGACCTTGCCACCAGATTCCCAGACCCCTGCCCAGACAGCCCTGCACTCAGTTACTTCTGTGTTGACGTGCTCAGAGCTGCCCCCTTGATCGGCGATGTAGTGGTTGGTCTCCTGGCCAATGTCATGGCTCCATGAAACCTAGCATTGCAATATGAAGTACTGCACAGGAAGTGGCATTGCAAGGTACACACTAACTTGGTGCATCATTCTCTTTGTCCAATCGTGTCCCGCTGCCCCAGCTCTGCCCCATCTGCCCCTGTCCCACCATCTGCCCCCCCCCACATAAGCCCCATCCATTCCTAACAGATTTGCTCCATCCATCCCATCACCATCCATTCCTGTCCTCCCAGCTTTAGCCATCCAATCCCTGTCCCCTCAGCTCTGCCCCATCCAGCCCAGCAAGGGCAAGCAGCCTTTATTAGTTTGCACTTGGCAATCTCTAGCCCCTCCCCCAGTGTGCTGATTTCTAACTAGACACCCCCTGCGACAGCCCCATGCCCGGACCTTCACCTCTCACCGGATACCTTTAAATGGACCTTTACAAGAAGTGGTTGAGTACCCCTGACCTAGAGAATGGTAGTCAAACTCAAAATAGTTGCTCTGCAAGTTGTATGCTGACTGGGTACACTTCCTGACTTCGAACTGAGGTCAGTTAGCAGTTTACTCAATCCATTGCACATATGTTAAATTGAGTGTATTTTACCAATTGGACCCATTGCTGTAGAGTTGCTTAATATTAGAAATAGTGGCTTGTTTTATTACCTACCCAAACAATGCTTATGTGTGTGTTTACCTTGTTTTGTTTTCTCTTCTTCAGCCCAGCATGACCCCTCAGCAAGTGTAAACTCACCCCCCAGTTTGATTATGCCTACCAGGTCTGTACAGCATAGGAGCCCAGATCCGAGTTTTCCGGTAAGTTTATTTAGTACCCAAAATACTAACAAGTGCTTAAGCATGTGTTAAACTGATGGAATCCTAATTTGGGACGCCAACTTAACCTTTTTTTTTATATGTCCCTACAGACCCACACACTCATGGAAGAGATCCAGGAAATGGAGGAAGATGATGTATCCCTGCTGGCCACGTCCGATGACCTCCCCCTGGGTCCCAATCTGCAACTGCTCCCTAATGTTTCTCTGGCCAATCCTCAGCAGCAGAGTGAATCTGCATCCATTGTGCATGCACATGGGGAGACTGACACAACAGTCCCCAGTGTTCACTCTGCTGCTGAGGATTTGCCAAGCATGCCTGTTGCTGTTGAGGGGACGACACAACGCGGCAGGGCACGCCCAAGAGCCAGGGTAATTGTGCGGCGGACTCCATTACGCCGCCGCACAATTTCCCAGGGGAGGCACAGTGCCCTGCTTGATTTATGGAACCAAGAGAGGGACTCTTTTGAGGCACAGCTCGTAACTGAGCGGGAGGAAAGGCATGCCGATATGGTCAACCTAACTAACACCTTACAGGGCATCCTCGCGGAGTTTCGGACCCTCAACAGCAACATGGTCAATGCAAGTAATGGCATCCAGTCAGCCATGGCTGAGATGACCAATATGCAGAGAAACATTATGGAGCAGTTGCAAATTCACAATGCAACCATGGCCCAGGTTAGGTCCCATCCCCACGGACCTCCACCTGGGTTTTATGGGCAGCCACCCTATTAATCCATGAATGTGTGGGACATCTTTTCTCTTCCCCCCCACTGTATTTACTTGTCCTTTGAGGTTTCAAACAATCCATTTTGTGTTTCACATGCAGGTTGTGTTTTGTATTTGCTCCCATAGAGCTCCTTAGAGTAATGATTAAAGTGGACCAACACCCAGGGGGGATCGGCCCGGAAATCTATAAGATTCCCGGACCGATCAGATCCCTCCCCGCGGGGCATCCGAAATCGGAATGTCCCGCGGGGAGGAACCCCCCAGGAGGCCCACAATCCTCACCTTACCGGCGATCCAACGGCGCATGCGCGAGACGCGGCCGCGTCTCTCGCTTCCCTCTAGCAGGGCGCGCTCCCGCGCCGGCCGTTTTGTGAATGGCCGGCGCAGGAGCGCTCCCTGTTAGAGGGAAGCGAGAGACGCAGGCAATGACAGCGCTCTGGTATGCGCGTCCAAGCGGCTTTGGACGCGCATACCAGAGCTGCTCTGAGCGCTGTCATTGGCCGGACGAGGTCACGTGGGAGCTGGGAGAGGTGAGTTTTTGCGGCGATCAGGGGGGTTTCAGACAGCGGGGCACCCCCGATCGGGGTGCCCCACCTAAGTGGACCAAAACCCAGGATAGTCAAAATCCTGGGTGTTGGTCCACTTTAAGGCCACTAGCCAATGCCATAGGTCTATGTGCTGTCTAGTTGGCAACTATCATGTGCCAATTATGGCTTTTGACATTTGTTTGGTTTGTTGGTTTGTGCTCCTCCTGTTTGCAGACATGTTTGTGTGACATTATGGCCATGCCCAAATATCCCTTGGCACAGGCAATATTAATGACTGGACTAGGCTGGCCTTTGGACTGGGTGTCCTTGTTTGGTTGTGCCACTCTCTTCCAGGTGTAGATGTGGTAGATTTAATGTTAATACCTTCTTGGTTTTTGAGCCACAGTTGTATGTGGATTTTTATTTTTTATGCACCACCAATCAAAGTGCAAAAAGTAAAAAAATTTCAAACTTACAATACTTGTTGCGTTTTGAGTTGAAACACATTTAACATCACCTTGGGCTAAAGCAGATACATTTTTGGTTAAGAGGTGTAAAAATGCAAAGATCAATCTAAGTAAACACCAGGATAAACATTAGGCAACAATTAAGGGAAATTGTGTATTTATTTAAGGTAATGCCACATTACGGCCAAACAAATATTTGAAAATAAAGGCAAATACACACACACAGAATGGCAAGCCAAAAAAAGGCTTTAACTAAAGTGCTGCAATATCAAATTTGCTCTCACTGATTGGCCAGACTCACTGGGTGGGCCCACATAATTGTCACCATCATCTTCTCGGGCTGTAGAGGGCAGAACATCCACATAACGGGGGACACGTTCTTGAATGGCAAAATTATGCAGAACAGCACATGCCATTATGATGTCTATCGCTTTGTTAGGAGCATATTGCAGGGCGCCCCCGGTATGGTCCAAACAACGAAAACGTGTCTTCAACAGTCCAAATGCCCTCTCAACAACAGCCCTGGTCTTGCGGTGCGCACGATTGTAGGCTTCCTGAGAGGCATCCTGGGGCCGCAACACAGGCGTCATGAGCCAGGGGAGAAGTGGGTAACCGGAATCACCTTAACAAGACAATTAAATAACAAAAATTAACACATTGCAAGACAACAAACACAAACAATTTGACATATATCAAAATGAGGTAAGCTAAAGGGCCAAAAAAGACACCCAGGGCACATTACAAAAAACACTATTGGGCCAAATGTAGTACATAAATAAAAATGCAGCTTAAATAAAGCCAAGAATGAAAAAACATCTGCACGGACAAGGCTTTTTAGAAATATGTTTTTGATTCTGGCTTCGCAAATGTTACAATTAGGATGCTGCTGAGGGGCCCACACCATTTCGATAAAGAATGCACTGTATGCAGTTTAAGTCCACTTTGGCGTTGCAAGACCAATACTACAAAAGGACAAAAAACTAGCAGATACTTCGGGACAATCTGCTACCCAATATATTTTGGGACATGGAAGTTACAGACATCCTAATCAAAGTTATAAAAAAAAACGAAGCACAAAGGGAGCAAAGCGTTTGGTTGAAAAACAAAATACAATCCACAAAAGCCCCCCCCAAAAAATGCTGGTTCGTTTTTCTGACAAGAATTATAAAGCTAAAATAGGCAAACAATACTGATTCCTGGGAAATATCAGTAACCAAAAATAGGACACACTTACCAAGCAGCCATGCACCCGAAAATTCCCCAGACTCAAATCTCCTAAACAAACCAGATCGTCTCAGGATATAGGAGTCGTGCGACGATCCAGGGTAGCCGGCAAGGACACTCAGGAAACGCATGTCCGGCCCCACCACGGCCTGGATATTAAGGGAGTGTCCCATTTTTCGATTCCTTAAGGCAAAAACCAAAAAAAAGGGTAAGTGATAAGGGCAAAAAACATTTAGAAAAAAAAACATGTCTGCACACAAATTCAAACAACAAATGAGAAGCCTAAATAAGGCATGTACACAAAAGTCCAAACAAAAATATGCTGCCGCCAAGGAAAATAGGTTACATTACACGTTGGGCCCCATAATAACCCAAACCCAAAATATATACCTATATATATATATTCGTCGGATGCCCTAGGTACGAGTGCCACATGTGTGCAGTCAACAGCACCAATTACGTTGGGCATGTCGGCCACATTATAAAAACCAAGCTTAATGGTGTTTCTGGCTGCCATATCATCCGGGAAAAAAATATATTTGGGAGTTATGGCAGCCATGCCTTCCAAAAATTTAGAGAGTGCGCGGCTCAGCGTAGGCTGGGACATCCCCACGGAGAGGGCACCCAGCCTCTGGAACGAGCCGTTCGCCAAAAATTGCAGGCAGCCAAGCATCTTGGTCATACCTGAAATTGCATGCCCCTTCCTTGTGGTGCGGGCTAACCATGGCCGCAGCTCACTATATAATTTATGGAGGGAAGCGCGATTAAGCCTGGTCAGCTCAAACAGCTCAACATCATTCATGCTATCGATGTTCATGCGACGACGCAGGGGCAATCTGCTCTCAGACATCCGGATCAAATAGATGCCAAAAAGCATAAGCCCTTGATGTGCCACAAACTCGCTCCTCTCCATCCTACTCCCGAGGCCAAATAGCTGCCAGCAAACATTTCGGGAAACAGCTCTTTAATGGGCTTCAAAACAATTAGCAATCACCTCTCTGAATTGGTCGCAAGCCCATGTGAAGCACGTAAAAAATAGGATCGGACCTAAAAAATACCATTTGGACGTGAAAAACACACGAACTAACGCAAAATATACGATTGACGTCCGGAAAGCGTATGTTCATATACGTCTATGCGCGAACGTTCGTGCGAATACGAAATGGACAAAAAAAAAGGATAAAATGACAAACACCCACCCAAACTTACGATTCTCGATCCGAAATCAATTAACTTTTGCTCTTTGAATCGAGGGGAATGTATCGGGAAACGTAAAGGATTCGTGTGAGGATACGATGGGAAAAGGCCAAAAACGAAAGGCTACGTTGTTACCTGAGAAAATGAATCAGAAAAGTCTCGATGGAAAATGACATCCTCGTACTCGTACTCTGGCATACGAGCGGACGGAAACTTTACAGAACGTTTACAATGCATGCATAGAAATTTTGAACATGATACGACAACGGCACTAAAACTGAAGTTTTTTTGTGGAGTTGGAGTTGGCAGCAGCATAAGCAGCCCATATGTTGCCTGAAAGACACATCCTGGAGTTGGCAGCAGCATAAGCAGCCCATATATTGCCTAAAAGACACACTGGAGTTGGCAACAGCATAAGGAGCCCATATATTGCCTGAAAGACACACCCCGGAGCTGGCAGCAGCAGCATAAGCAGCCCATATATTGCCTGAAAAACACTTTGGAGTTGGCAGCAGCATAAGCAGCCCATATATTGCCCGAAAGACACATCCTGGAGTTGGCAGCAGCATAAGCAGCCCATATATTGCCCGAAAGACACATCCTGGAGTTGGCAGCAGCAGCATTTGGAGCCCCTATATTGCCTGAAAAACACATTGGAGTTGGCAGCAGCGTGAAGAAAACATATACAGATTTTGGGCACATATATCTTATCCTAAGAATATTAATAAAAATTAAGATTAACGTAAAGCATTTCCTTAATAATTACTTGTGGTCTGATGCAGAAGAATGTCTGTAACTGTGCCTTAAATCTGTTTTGCACTATCCATATTTCTGAAGTGTTGGTCTCGCACCATAGGGTTGATTCAGAAAGACATAAAAAGGCTTTCGTTTTTGTGTCGATCTTTTTTTTTTTTTTTTTAATTTTCCCGCTCGTGTATGAGTGTACGAGTGATTCTAAGCATGCAGCATTGTAAGCCTTCAGTAAAGTCTTCGTCTGTTCGTATGCCAACGAGAGTCATTTTTCAGCTTTCGTTTTCCATTTATGTTACTCATGTTACAATGTAGGCTTTCGTTTTTGCCCTTTTTCCATCGTCTCCTCAAACGAATCATTTACATTTCCCTTTAGATTCTGATTTCCTTTTTCTTTTTTTTTTGTTTCAATATTTTTATTGAAGCTTTGAGTTTTCAACAGTACACATACTTGAAGCTTATGCATTATAATGCCATCCCACGCAGGGGAGGTAAAAGGAGAAGCCAACATTCTATATTGCATAAGGTTACACACAGATCATACTGATTTTTAACAAACCACAGTACATACAGAGTGAAGACGTAAATGGCAAAGTAAAGGACATTCAACATCATAGCATGAGACATATTTATGTCCAATCTGAGACCATGCAGGTCGCGGGATCCCAGACCCCACGGTCCGCACCGTCACAAGTGAGCCCACAGGGCTAGCAGGCTTGGTCAAGCACGCTGACGGGAAAGGGGTATTGAAAACCTATTAGGATCATATTTTAAAGGAGGAAAAACAGAGTACTGGGGGGGAGGAGGGGTCGGGGGGGGGGAAGGATCAAGGTGCTCCCGCACTCCACCAGCCAACGTACATGGCTGATTTCCTTTTTCAATAAATAATCATCCAGATGAAAATCGTTATGACCTTACGCCTGCGCACTACAAAATTAACTCATTATTGTGCTTGTCTACATATTTGGTTCACTCACTTCTGCGACAATGCTTAGCTAAATCACTTCGCAGTCAGTATATTCTACCATTTCCCGCACCGAAAACTTACCTAAATCACTTCGCGGTCTCATTCTTCTTCCATTTCCCGCACCTAAAACTTACCTAAATAACTTTGCGGTCTCATTCTTCTTCCATTGGCGCACCTAAAGCTTAACCAAATCACTTTGCGGTCTCATTTTTCTTTCATTTCCCGCACCTAAAACTTACCTAAATCACTTTGCGGTCTCATTCTTCTTCCATTTCCTGCACCTAAACCTTACCTAAATCACTTTGGGGTCTCATTCTTCTTCCATTTCCTGCACCTAAAACTTACCTAAATCACTTCGCGGTCTCATTCTTCTTTCATTTCCTGCACCTAAAACTTACCTAAATCACTTCGTGGTCTCATTCTTCTTCCATTGGCGCACCTAAAGCTTACCTTAATCACTTTGCAGTCTCATTCTTCTTTCATTTCCTGCACCTAAAACTTACCTAAATCACTTTGCGGTCTCATTCTTCTTCCATTGGCGCACCTAAAGCTTACCTTAATCACTTTGCGGTCTCTTTCTTCCATTTCCCGCACCTAAAACTTACCTAAATCACATTGCGGTCTCATTCTTCTTCCATTTCCTGCACCTAAAACTTACCTAAATCACTTCGTGGTCTCATTCTTCTTCCATTGGCGCACCTAAAGCTTACCTTAATCACTTTGCGGTCTCATTCTTCTTCCATTTCCCGCACCTAAAACTTACCTAAATCACTTCCCGGTCTCATTCTTCTTCCATTTCCCGCACCTAAAACTTACCTAAATCACTTTGCGGTCTCATTCTTCTTCCATTGGCGCACCAAAAGCTTACCTTAATCACTTCGCGGTCTTATTCTTCTTCCATTTCCCGCACCTAAAACTTACCTACATCACACTGCGGTCTTATTGTTCAATTTCTCGCACCTAAAACGTACCTACATCACATCGTGGTCTCATTCTTCTTCCATTGGCGCACTTAAAGCTTACCTTAATCACTTTGCGGTCTCATTCTTCTTCCATTGGCGCACCTAAAACTTACCTAAATCACTTCGGGGTCTGGTGAATCTTCATATCTAAATTTTGTGTTTTGTATTCATTTTGTGATAACCAACCCTTAATGAATGTATTTAGAAAAGGAAATGAGACAGAAACAAGTTTTTTTAGAATTTTTTTTTTTTTAATTGGACAACTTTTAATTTTTTTTTTTTTTTAAATGTAAATTGTAAAAATATTTACAATTTTTAAAAAACAATATAACACGTATTAAAATATATAAACAGCAATGGCACGCCCCAGAACATTATTCTTCATCTGTGGTCCCCAACGAGTCACGCAGCTCCTGCATCTCGCCCACCAACTGAAGGACCCTGGCACGTGGTCTCATTCTTCTTCCATTGGCGCACCTAAAGCTTACATTAATCACTTCGCGGTCTCATTCTTCTTCCATTTCCCGCACCTAAAACTTACCTAAATCACTTTGCGGTCTCATTCTTCTTCCATTGGCGCACCTAAAACTTACCTAAATCACTTCGCGGTCTCATTCTTCTTCCATTGGCACACCTAAAGCTTACCTTAATCACTTCGCGGTCTCATTCTACTTCCATTTCCCGCACCTAAAACTTACCTAAATCACATCGCGGTCTCATTCTTCCATTTCCCGCACCTAAAACTTACCTAAATTACTTTGCGGTCTCATTCTTCTTCCATTGGCGCACCTAAAGCTTACCTTAATCACTTTGCGGTCTCAGTCTTCTTCCATTGGTGCACCTAAAAGTTACCTAAATTAGAAAAGGAAATTGGACAACTTTTTTAAATGTAAATTTTAAAAATATTTAAAAAGCAATATAACACATATTAAAATATATACACAGCAATGGCAGGCCCCAGAACATTATTCTTCTTCTGTGGTCCCCAACGAGTCGCGCAGCTCCTGCATCTCGCCCACCAACTGAACGACCCTGGCACTGAGTTGTGCCACTCTGGCACGTGTGGTCCCTGTAAAAAAAAGAAAAATAAATTATTTGTCGGCAAATACATGTTTATCAGCTGTGGATGGAATGTTTATTAGGTTGCAAGCTAACTCATGAGGCCATATGTCATTATGCTAAGGAATTAATAAAAGGAAGAAGCCATATGTCCTTATGCTAAGGAATTAATAAAAGGAAGAGGACATATGTCCTTATGCTAAGGAATTAATAAAGGGAAGAGGCCATATGTCATTATGCTAATGGAATTGACTATGGATTTAGGTAGATTGATGATCATGTCATTTCCCACATACTCCAAATATTTACATTACAACTTACTTTGTTGGTGGGCGACCTCTGCTTCGGGGACCACCCTCCGCTCTGGGACCTGCCACTGCTGGGTAGTTGAGGCTGTAGAGACATGTAAAATAGGGTCACTTCTAATGTCTGAGTCAACAGTAAGCAAATGACACTTAGAATGTGTGTGTGACATCACCCACCTTCGCCATGTGCCTCCTGGGCCTGATCTGCTGCCGTCTCTTCCACAGATCCTTCATCCGCTACATATTCATCTAGAAAAAGAGATTAAGGGAATCAGCTTTGCTTTTAATGGCATGTATGTGTGTGCGGTTACATTAAGAGTCACATACCAGAGGCCAATGGCTCCCTCGCTTGGGCCGACTCCCTGCCCATGCCGTGATGCCCCTTCTCTGTAGAAAGGTCCAGGGGCTGGTCTGAAGCCGCTACAGAGGAGGGGTAGGAACGTGGCCCTGGAGATCCACCACCTTCACTTCCTGCTGCAGATTCATGCAGCACTGGCCGGCCTGTGCGCCTCTGGGTGCGTCTGATTCTGTACTCCATTTCCAACACTAGAAAAGAAAAGCATTTATAAATAAAGGCCTACCTTCTGTATTAGTTACATCTAGCATGCAATCGCTATGTACTTACCTGGGAAATGGAGACCAAAAAATCGCCGCCCCCGGGGCATGTGGGGTCGTTTCAGGTCCGACCAGTGCTGCATGATCTGTGTATGGGTGAAGGTGGTGTCCGTCTCCTGTTGGATCCGGGAAACGATCTCCAGGGCAATGTTCCTCTTCTCGAATGCGTTGGGCAGGTAGTCGTACCTGCGCTGAAGTATCGTCTAAAAAACACAAAATAAAAATAGTTGTTAGATCAAATTGCATACAAATATCTGTCACAATTAGATCAGTTGACTAAATTACATTCCCAGACACAATTCTAGCCTCAAGCTATCCTTCTAGATGCAAGTGACTTGGTTCGCACATGTACGCACTAACTTCTGTTTGGCACAGAGTTTAACTAAATTTAGAAAACAACTTTTTCTCCCTGAGCTTTCTTAAGGCCTAGTCCTGCATTTAGATGGCAAATCAACGTCCTTACAATACACTTACGAGCATAATCAGCTCTTGTTGTTGGCGGGTGAAGATCGTGGGCACCATCTTGTTTCTTGTTCGCAGCAGATAAGTAATGCCCCAGAGGTTTCCGCATTCCACGGCCAGACGAACGACCGTACGCACGCGTACGCAAACGCGTAAGCGTCATACCCAGTCATTAGTATTTAAAGGGTCATGGACACACAGCTCATTTTCTTTCAGATTGTCAGCATGGCACCAAAAAAACTGAGCGCTAAGGTAACACCAGCAAAGGAGGCCACCAGCAAAAGGGCCCAGCAGCATGAGGATACTTCTTCCTCCCGTTCGACCACTCGGTCACACCAAGCGACTAGCAAGGTGCGGGAAATGCGCAGCCAAATTGGCCAACACAAGGCAACATTGGCCACAAAAGCCGCAACATCAAAAACAACAACCAAAGGCAAGGACGGAGCATCAAAGAAGAAGGCACCAACATCCAAGCAGGCAGGTACGACGATGTACAAGGCCACAAAGAAGTAGAGGGTGAGAAGCCCGAGTCAAAAAAAGAACACCCTCTCCTCCTCCCCGCCCTACCACATCCCTTCATAAACGGCGCTCCAGTGGCAAGCCCACTAAGAGCCGAAGCCCAGCCCAGCCAGCAATGCCTCTCCTGCTCCACGTGCCAGCACATCACATGGCCTAAGGAGCACCAGTGGCAAGCCCACTAAGAGCCAGCGGGCCCGAAGCCCCAGCCCAGCCAGCACTGCCTCTCCTGCTCCACGTGCCAGCACATCACATACCAAAAGAAGCACCAGTGGCAAGCCCACCAAGAGCCAGCGTGCCCGAAGTCCCAGCCCAGCCAGCACCGCCTCTCCTGCTCCATGTGCCAGCACATCACATGGCCAAAGGAGCACCACTTCAAAGGCCACAAAGAGGCACAGGACCCGAAGCCCCACTGCCCCCAAGCACACCCTCTCCTCCTCAGCCACATTTGCCACCGGCACAGGTGGAAACCACCGATACATGGGCCACATCCACGCCTGGAAGTTCGCTGGCCACCCAGGCAAGGACCCCCAGTCCTATTGCAAGTCCAGTCCAGTCATTTTCAAGCCATGTGTCACCCATTTCATCACCACAGAGCCAGCCCAGAATGTCCCCCGAATTGCCAACAAACATATATGAGCCAGAAGAGCAAGCATTAGGCCGAATATTGCGGCGAGGCCAGTTGAGTAGCAGGTTTGGTGAGGCCCAAACTCTCGCATTGGCAAGTGGCCTCACACTTCATTATGATGAGCTATATGGGCAACATTCAAAATCAACCAGCAAAATGAGAAAGACCCAAATCTTGGAGGAACTTACCAGACAGGTCAATGCAGCGGGGGACGAGAGGAAAGATGTGGAGCAGATACAGTGCAAAATATCTGACCTAAAGTATGCAGCACGGAAGAAACAGAATAAACGGCGCAATCACCTACATATTTGAGTTGTGCATTTTGCTGCTTGTTGTATTGACCACAATGACCAAAATTTGTTAACCTCTATTTTTCAGCTTACAAACTGGCGGAGGCTTCCCCACCAAATTACAATATACCAGAGCTGAAGAAATGGTGCTGGCATTAATACACCCCGTCGCATTAGAGGGCCTCTCTGGCAGGCGGGACACGGACATCCATACCATTCCTGCAGGTTAGTAATGTTTGTTTGAATGTGAACTATTGGAAACGTGTGAAATGAGGCTCACGGGCCCATATGAACACATGCCCCTAGGTAGTGGCTTTGAGAGGAGGTTACTGTTTTAGCCAGGTGTTTAATGTCTGAGGAATGTCATTCCTGATGGCCACTCTCCCAGGGTGCAGTAGTTAATGGTCATTTAAAAGGTTTGCAGGCCATACACGACCTTGGACAGTATTTATGCTCACTATTAAACTCTTTATCTTACCAAAGCACTGCCTGTTATGTGAATATAGTCAATAATAGACAACACTTACTTCTTTGTCTTTCTACCACTTGGGTTGTAGCTGTGCTTTGGTCAGACAAACTTGATCTGGGGTCAGGGAAAGGTCTACATAGGAAGAATGCACAGCAGAATACTCTGAAGCCAAATGCTATTTGCAAGCTGACTGTGGGCCCCTAATGCGCCATTTGGCATGTGTAAAGCCTTATAACATGCAGTACATGCATGTTTGTAGTATTTAAGTTGATCTGTATGTACAGTGTGAGGCATACATATAAGAGATACTGACATTCATAGTGAAGGTCAACTTGGACCGTTGGGGGAGTTGGCATTCATGCTTGGCCACGTGTTTTTTAAAGCATATGTAGTAATCTAGCTCATCAATGGATGTTTGTGTGTTTACGTGCCTTTTACTTTTAAACCCAGCCCAGCATCCAGCCTCTGCAAGTGAGGAAGCCTCCTCCAGTTTGAGCACACCGTCTACTTCCCTGCTGCCTAGGACCCAGGAACAGATATATAGGGTAAGTGGACTTTGATAAAACTGCTGATACATGTGAATGCACATGACTAATTTGCCTAACAAATATATTTAGGGTCCAAACTGAAACAGTTTTTTCACATGTCCCAACAGACCCACACACTGATGGATGAAATCCAGGAGATGGAGGAGGAGGAGGAGGATGCCAGCTTGATGGGACCTTCTGAAATGACCCCCCTGGAACCTAATCTGCCACTGTCCCAGCATCCTATTGCACCAAATCCTCTGCAGCAGAGTGAAGCTGGACGCATGCTGCCAGCCCATCGTGGGCAGCAGGCTGAGACTGAGTCTACAGTCCCCAGTGGTAGCTCTGCTGCAGAGGTTTTACTGAGCACATCTGGGACTGTTGCTCGCCCTAGAGGTCAAGCATGGTGCCATGACAGCTGTTACTTTCGGCAGGTGACTCAACGAACCACAGAGCAGATTACTGCACGATTAGAGACTTTCAATAAAACATTCACTAACATGCTGACTGAATTTAGGACGAGCAACAGGCAGATGTCTGAACAAATGGCCACCTTAAATAATAACTTCACTGCCATGCTCGAAGAATTTAGAACAAGCAATAAAGAGATGCAGGAACAGTGGCAGATTATGAATGCCACACATGCCCAGGTGTTGGGACACCTCCAAGGCCCACCACAAGGTTTTTATGGGCAACATCCATATTAAGACCTATTTGACCTTTGTCTGCTCCACATCTTTCTTCTACATGCCCACTCTATTTACCTGTCTGTTGAGCGCTACCAAGATTGCCTTTTTTATGGCTTTGCTGGTTTGATTTTGAATTCGCCCATATAGCTCATTAGAGTGCTGACATACCCCACTAGCCAATGCCTGAGCTAAAGCCTCACTGAAGCGGCCTCTCAAGCTGCCATGCTGCAGGCTTGGGCCTAATCAAATGGTGGCTGGCTCATCCTGTTTGTTGGCAATATTGGGGGCCATTCTTGGGTGTGTAACAACTACATTTGCCCATGGCAAAGATTGGACTGGACTGGCATTAGGACTGGGGGTTATTGTCTGGGTGGCCCACGAACTTACAGGCATGGATATGGCATAGGTATGGCTGCTTTCCACCTGTGCCGGTGGCAAATGTGGCCAAGCAGGAGAGGGTGTGTATGTGGTCCTATCTATTCCTGCGCAACTATTCCCCTGGAAATGGTTGCTCCCTATGTATCTTTATGTTGTTGGGCAGTGATACTTCGGCATGGAGTTAGTTACTTTACAACTCCTGGATGTGGCCAATTGCAAGGGGCCATGAGTCTGCCCCAATGTATATTTATGTTTTACTATGTATGTACATTTTGAGTCTGCGAGTGCCCTTCAACTAAAAATGTACATATTTCAATAAAATATATTGAATGTGACTTTAGCTGTTCTTGCCTAAGTTGATGCATTAATGTTTTGGTTATTTTGAGATTAATGAAGGTTTTTAAGAACAAACATGTGAAAATAAACTGCATGAGGCTCAAATCAGGTGTAAATTTTTTAGTAATTAAGTCATTACTTTTAAAAAAAATAAAGACAAAGGCCTTCACAAAGGCAAATCATATTTAAAATAACAAAATAACATAAACAAACAAACCAAATTTTAGGCAAAATAGGTGGTTATTACGTTGGCCCGCACTGCTTGCCCTAGTTGTGCCAGTGTACTGCTCATCTGCCTCCTGGCTGGGTGGTGAGGGGGGCAAATCCACATACCGGGGGACACGCTGCATGATGGCAAAGTTATGCAGAACACAACAGGCCAGGATTATGTCTATGACCTTGTTGGGGTCATATTGGAGTGCCCCCCCGGTATGGTCCAAACACGGGAAGCGGGTTTTGAGCAGCCCAAATGCCCTCTCGACTACTGCCCGGGTCTTTCTGTGTTTCCAATTGTAGGCCTCCTGTGCCTCATTCTGTGGTCGAAGGACGGGCGTCAGGAGCCAGGGAAGAAGCGGATAGCCGGAATCCCCTGAAAGAATAATACTATTCTTACATTAATTACACATTCGAAACAACAATATTGTTTAAAGTGGTCGTTCAGTCTAAATAAGAGCCTATCTTATATGTTACCCACACCCAGTACATACAGATTGCTCACATAAAAAAAAATACTACCAGCATCTACTGCATGTTATGAGCCTTTAAACATACAAGATGGCGGTTCAGGGAATGTCAGGCAGCCTGCAAACAGGAAGTGCCTTCTGACTGTGCTGCTCTGCATTCTGGGATCTCTGACCTTTCCCAGACCCCAGCTCTGCTCTGTCTGAGCAAAGTACAGCTATAACCCGCACGCTGCACTTTATCCCACTCTCCTTTCCTCAGTAAGTGTGATGCATCTGAGCAAATATGGCGCCGCACCTATCCTAAAGTCAGGAACAGAGTTGCAGCCCAGTGGGGGAAAGAATAATAAGTTAGTTTCTAAAAACTAGAAATATATTAGGTGGAAATGGTGGGGAATCACTTTTGAAGGGTTTGTGCTTTTCAAAAAATCATGGTGAAGGTCCGGTTTAGTCATAGGTTAAGACATGGCTCATCAACTATATTCATAGGCATACAGTGAAAAGGGAATGTCGTAATTTGAGGAAACTTACCAAGGAGCCATCCACCTGATAATTCTCCAGACTCAAACCGACGGAATAATCCTGAGCTCCGCAAGATGTATGCATCATGGGATGAGCCTGGATACCCGGCGAGGAACCGCATGTCCGGGGCCACCACTGCTTGGGCATTCAGTGAGTGGCCCATTTTGCGGTTTCTGGAAGAAAAAAAAAAAAATATTAGCAACCCAAGGTAAACTACTCAAACACTAACTCCTAACACCCTACAAAAAACATGTTGGACAATCCAAATAACAATAACTAAGTACATAAGTGTTTTTCAAACCAAAAATTATATGTATGTGGGAGAAAAGAAAGATTAACATTCTAATCACTTATTAAGGTCCGCAATAAAATGTTTTGCTAAGGCCTACATTAAAAACATTGATGAAGGTATACACTGTAAAATGGTTCACAGGGATACTTGAGAAGGAGGGATTAAAGTGGACCAACACCCAGGATTTTGACTATCCTGGGTTTTGGTCCACTTCAGGGGGGCACCCCGATTAGGGGTGCCCCGCTGTGTAAAACCCCCCAGAAACACCCCAATACTCACCTCAAAACGCTCCCACGTGACCGGGTGACAGCGACGGACAAGCGCTGACAGCGACGGACAAGCCAGCGCGTCCGCCGCCGCCTCCCGCATGTCCCTCTGACAGCGCGCGCGCCCGCGCCGGCCATTCCCAAACGGCCGGCGCGGGCGCGCGCGCGGCTAGAGGGGCGCGCGGGAGGCGGCGGCGGCCGCAGCCGCCGCCTTGGAGCTGAGTTTTTGGGGGGTTTTCGGGGGGGGTTCCTCACCGCGGGACATCCCGATCTCGGATGTCCCGCGGTGAGGGGGGTGATCGGCCCGGGAATCTTATAGATTCCCGGGCCGATCACCCCAGGGTGTTGGTCCACTTTAAGGTATACACTAGGGATGAGCGAATCGATCCGGACGAACCCGGATTCGATCCGAATTTCAGGAAAAATTCGATTCGGATCGAATCCGAATTTCCCCGCGATTCGATCGCTCGAAGTTTTCCTTTAACATCCATTCATTTACATTACAGGCATTCTAAGATGGCGGACGGGACATGTCCAGACATCAACCCCGCTGGGGTGTGACAGTCACATGCAGCCTATCAGCAGCCAGCAAGCCCGGTGACGTCACAGCTGTATTTAAGGCCGGCCATCTTGCTTTCCAGCCTCATTTCTCTATTGCATTCGTGAGAGACAGAACGCTGTGTAGCTGAGGGAGAGACAGTTAGACAGGCAGGGACAGACAGGGACAGGCTGGAGACAGGCAGGAGACAGACAGGAGACAGACAGAAAGTCAGCGAAAAACAGGGAAAGGTAGAAAAATTGGAGGCTGTCAGCCTGTCACAGGGATTTTTTTTTTTTTTTTTCATCCAGCCTGACAGGCTTTGTTAGCGTTTTCAGGCTGCTTATACAAACTAACTGTGCATATATACTGAACTGATCTTAAGTCTGCTGTGAGGCATCCCATTCTGTGACTACAGCAGCCTCTGTTTAAGACCATATAACCATTTGCTCTTATTATATTTGAAATTAGCCTGATAAAGACACTTTTGCTCGGCATAGTACTTCTGGACCCTGCCAGGGCATCCCATTCTGTGACTACAGCAGCCTCTGTTTAAGACCATATAACCATTTGCTCTTATTATATTTGAAATTAGCCTGATAAAGACACTTTTGCTGGGCATAGTACTTCTGGACCCTGCCAGGGCATCCCATTCTGTGACTACAGCAGCCTCTGTTTAAGACCATATAACCATTTGCTCTTATTATATTTGAAATTAGCCTGATAAAGACACTTTTGCTGGGCATAGTACTTCTGGACCCTGCCAGGGCATCCCATTCTGTGACTACAGCAGCCTCTGTTTAAGACCATATAACCATTTGCTCTTATTATATTTGAAATTAGCCTGATAAAGACACTTTTGCTCGGCATAGTACTTCTGGACCCTGCCAGGGCATCCCATTCTGTGACTACAGCAGCCTCTGTTTAAGACCATATAACCATTTGCTCTTATTATATTTGAAATTAGCCTGATAAAGACACTTTTGCTGGGCATAGTACTTCTGGACCCTGCCAGGGCATCCCATTCTGTGACTACAGCAGCCTCTGTTTAAGACCATATAACCATTTGCTCTTATTATAATTGAAATTAGGCCTGATAAAGACACTTTTGCTGGGCATAGTACTTCTGGACCCTGCCAGGGCATCCCATTCTGTGACTACAGCAGCCTCTGTTTAAGACCATATAACCATTTGCTCTTATTATATTTGAAATTAGCCTGATAAAGACACTTTTGCTGGGCATAGTACTTCTGGACCCTGCCATGGCATCCCATTCTGTGACTACAGCAGCCTCTGTTTAAGACCATATAACCATTTGCTCTTATTATATTTGAAATTAGCCTAATAAAGACACTTTTGCTGGGCATAGTACTTCTGGACCCTGCCAGGGCATCCCATTCTGTGACTACAGCAGCCTCTGTTTAAGACCATATAACCATTTGCTCTTATTATAATTGAAATTAGGCCTGATAAAGACACTTTTGCTGGGCATAGTACTTCTGGACCCTGCCAGGGCATCCCATTCTGTGACTACAGCAGCCTCTGTTTAAGACCATATAACCATTTGCTCTTATTATATTTGAAATTAGCCTGATAAAGACACTTTTGCTCGGCATAGTACTTCTGGACCCTGCCAGGGCATCCCATTCTGTGACTACAGCAGCCTCTGTTTAAGACCATATAACCATTTGCTCTTATTATATTTGAAATTAGCCTGATAAAGACACTTTTGCTCGGCATAGTACTTCTGGACCCTGCCAGGGCATCCCATTCTGTGACTACAGCAGCCTCTGTTTAAGACCATATAACCATTTGCTCTTATTATATTTGAAATTAGCCTGATAAAGACACTTTTGCTCGGCATAGTACTTCTGGACCCTGCCAGGGCATCCCATTCTGTGACTACAGCAGCCTCTGTTTAAGACCATATAACCATTTGCTCTTATTATAATTGAAATTAGCCTGATAAAGACACTTTTGCTGGGCATAGTACTTCTGGACCCTGCCAGGGCATCCCATTCTGTGACTACAGCAGCCTCTGTTTAAGACCATATAACCATTTGCTCTTATTATATTTGAAATTAGCCTGATAAAGACACTTTTGCTGGGCATAGTACTTCTGGACCCTGCCAGGGCATCCCATTCTGTGACTACAGCAGCCTCTGTTTAAGACCATATAACCATTTGCTCTTATTATATTTGAAATTAGCCTGATAAAGACACTTTTGCTGGGCATAGTACTTCTGGACCCTGCCAGGGCATCCCATTCTGTGACTACAGCAGCCTCTGTTTAAGACCATATAACCATTTGCTCTTATTATATTTGAAATTAGCCTGATAAAGACACTTTTGCTGGGCATAGTACTTCTGGACCCTGCCAGGGCATCCCATTCTGTGACTACAGCAGCCTCTGTTTAAGACCATATAACCATTTGCTCTTATTATAATTGAAATTAGCCTGATAAAGACACTTTTGCTGGGCATAGTACTTCTGGACCCTGCCAGGGCATCCCATTCTGTGACTACAGCAGCCTCTGTTTAAGACCATATAACCATTTGCTCTTATTATATTTGAAATTAGCCTGATAAAGACACTTTTGCTGGGCATAGTACTTCTGGACCCTGCCAGGGCATCCCATTCTGTGACTACAGCAGCCTCTGTTTAAGACCATATAACCATTTGCTCTTATTATAATTGAAATTAGGCCTGATAAAGACACTTTTGCTGGGCATAGTACTTCTGGACCCTGCCAGGGCATCCCATTCTGTGACTACAACAGCCTCTGTTTAAGACCATATAACCATTTGCTCTTATTATAATTGAAATTAGCCTGATAAAGACACTTTTGCTGGGCATAGTACTTCTGGACCCTGCCAGGGCATCCCATTCTGTGACTACAGCAGCCTCTGTTTAAGACCATATAACCATTTGCTCTTATTATATTTGAAATTAGCCTGATAAAGACACGTTTGCTGGGCATAGTACTTCTGGACCCTGCCAGGACATCCCATTCTGTGACTACAGCAGCCTCTGTTTAAGACCATATAACCATTTGCTCTTATTATAATTGAAATTAGGCCTGATAAAGACACTTTTGCTGGGCATAGTACTTCTGGACCCTGCCAGGGCATCCCATTCTGTGACTACAGCAGCCTCTGTTTAAGACCATATAACCATTTGCTCTTATTATATTTGAAATTAGCCTGATAAAGACACTTTTGCTCGGCATAGTACTTCTGGACCCTGCCAGGGCATCCCATTCTGTGACTACAGCAGCCTCTGTTTAAGACCATATAACCATTTGCTCTTATTATATTTGAAATTAGCCTGATAAAGACACTTTTGCTGGGCATAGTACTTCTGGACCCTGCCAGGGCATCCCATTCTGTGACTACAGCAGCCTCTGTTTAAGACCATATAACCATTTGCTCTTATTATAATTGAAATTAGGCCTGATAAAGACACTTTTGCTGGGCATAGTACTTCTGGACCCTGCCAGGGCATCCCATTCTGTGACTACAGCAGCCTCTGTTTAAGACCATATAACCATTTGCTCTTATTATATTTGAAATTAGCCTGATAAAGACACTTTTGCTGGGCATAGTACTTCTGGACCCTGCCAGGGCATCCCATTCTGTGACTACAGCAGCCTCTGTTTAAGACCATATAACCATTTGCTCTTATTATATTTGAAATTAGCCTGATAAAGACACTTTTGCTGGGCATAGTACTTCTGGACCCTGCCAGGGCATCCCATTCTGTGACTACAGCAGCCTCTGTTTAAGACCCTATAACCATTTGCTCTTATTATATTTGAAATTAGCCTGATAAAGACACTTTTGCTGGGCATAGTACTTCTGGACCCTGCCAGGGCATCCCATTCTGTGACTACAGCAGCCTCTGTTTAAGACCATATAACCATTTGCTCTTATTATATTTGAAATTAGCCTGATAAAGACACTTTTGCTGGGCATAGTACTTCTGGACCCTGCCAGGGCATCCCATTCTGTGACTACAGCAGCCTCTGTTTAAGACCATATAACCATTTGCTCTTATTATATTTGAAATTAGGCCTGATAAAGACACTTTTGCTCGGCATAGTACTAATGGACCCTGCCAGGGCATCCCATTCTGTGACTACAGCAGCCTCTGTTTAAGACCATATAACCATTTGCTCTTATTATATTTGAAATTAGCCTGATAAAGACACTTTTGCTGGGCATAGTACTTCTGGACCCTGCCAGGGCATCCCATTCTGTGACTACAGCAGCCTCTGTTTAAGACCATATAACCATTTGCTCTTATTATATTTGAAATTAGCCTGATAAAGACACTTTTGCTGGGCATAGTACTTCTGGACCCTGCCAGGGCATCCCATTTTGTGACTACAGCAGCCTCTGTTTAAGACCATATAACCATTTGCTCTTATTATAATTGAAATTAGGCCTGATAAAGACACTTTTGCTGGGCATAGTACTTCTGGACCCTGCCAGGGCATCCCATTCTGTGACTACAGCAGCCTCTGTTTAAGACCATATAACCATTTGCTCTAATTATATTTGAAATTAGCCTGATAAAGACACTTTTGCTCGGCATAGTACTTCTGGACCCTGCCAGGGCATCCCATTCTGTGACTACAGCAGCCTCTGTTTAAGACCATATAACCATTTGCTCTTATTATAATTGAAATTAGCCTGATAAAGACACTTTTGCTCGGCATAGTACTTCTGGACCCTGCCAGGGCATCCCATTCTGTGACTACAGCAGCCTCTGTTTAAGACCATATAACCATTTGCTCTTATTATATTTGAAATTAGCCTGATAAAGACACTTTTGCTAGGCATAGTACTTCTGGACCCTGCCAGGGCATTCCATTCTGTGACTACAGCAGCCTCTGTTTAAGACCATATAACCATTTGCTCTTATTATAATTGAAATTAGGCCTGATAAAGACACTTTTGCTGAGCATAGTACTTCTGGACCCTGCCAGGGCATCCCATTCTGTGACTACAGCAGCCTCTGTTTAAGACCATATAACCATTTGCTCTTATTATATTTGAAATTAGCCTGATAAAGACACTTTTGCTCGGCATAGTACTTCTGGACCCTGCCAGGGCATCCCATTCTGTGACTACAGCAGCCTCTGTTTAAGACCATATAACCATTTGCTCTTATTATAATTGAAATTAGCCTGATAAAGACACTTTTGCTGGGCATAGTACTTCTGGACCCTGCCAGGGCATCCCATTCTGTGACTACAGCAGCCTCTGTTTAAGACCATATAACCATTTGCTCTTATTATATTTGAAATTAGCCTGATAAAGACACTTTTGCTGGGCATAGTACTTCTGGACCCTGCCAGGGCATCCCATTCTGTGACTACAGCAGCCTCTGTTTAAGACCATATAACCATTTGCTCTTATTATATTTGAAATTAGCCTGATAAAGACACTTTTGCTCGGCATAGTACTTCTGGACCCTGCCAGGGCATCCCATTCTGTGACTACAGCAGCCTCTGTTTAAGACCATATAACCATTTGCTCTTATTATATTTGAAATTAGCCTGATAAAGACACTTTTGCTGGGCATAGTACTTCTGGACCCTGCCAGGGCATCCCATTCTGTGACTACAGCAGCCTCTGTTTAAGACCATATAACCATTTGCTCTTATTATATTTGAAATTAGCCTGATAAAGACACTTTTGCTGGGCATAGTACTAATGGACCCTGCCAGGGCATCCCATTCTGTGACTACAGCAGCCTCTGTTTAAGACCATATAACCATTTGCTCTTATTATATTTGAAATTAG
This sequence comes from Gastrophryne carolinensis, assembly GCA_027917425.1. Classification (NCBI taxonomy): domain Eukaryota; kingdom Metazoa; phylum Chordata; class Amphibia; order Anura; family Microhylidae; genus Gastrophryne; species Gastrophryne carolinensis. The sequence goes on along the minus strand of CM051234.1, from coordinate 304,128,150 downwards.
CCTGATAAAGACACTTTTGCTGGGCATAGTACTTCTGGACCCTGCCAGGGCATCCCATTCTGTGACTACAGCAGCCTCTGTTTAAGACCATATAACCATTTGCTCTTATTATATTTGAAATTAGCCTGATAAAGACACTTTTGCTGGGCATAGTACTTCTGGACCCTGCCAGGGCATCCCATTCTGTGACTACAGCAGCCTCTGTTTAAGACCATATAACCATTTGCTCTTATTATATTTGAAATTAGCCTGATAAAGACACTTTTGCTCGGCATAGTACTAATGGACCCTGCCAGGGCATCCCATTCTGTGACTACAGCAGCCTCTGTTTAAGACCATATAACCATTTGCTCTTATTATATTTGAAATTAGCCTGATAAAGACACTTTTGCTGGGCATAGTACTTCTGGACCCTGCCAGGGCATCCCATTCTGTGACTACAGCAGCCTCTGTTTAAGACCATATAACCATTTGCTCTTATTATATTTGAAATTAGCCTGATAAAGACACTTTTGCTGGGCATAGTACTTCTGGACCCTGCCAGGGCATTCCATTTTGTGACTACAGCAGCCTCTGTTTAAGACCATATAACCATTTGCTCTTATTATAATTGAAATTAGGCCTGATAAAGACACTTTTGCTGGGCATAGTACTTCTGGACCCTGCCAGGGCATCCCATTCTGTGACTACAGCAGCCTCTGTTTAAGACCATATAACCATTTGCTCTAATTATATTTGAAATTAGCCTGATAAAGACACTTTTGCTCGGCATAGTACTTCTGGACCCTGCCAGGGCATCCCATTCTGTGACTACAGCAGCCTCTGTTTAAGACCATATAACCATTTGCTCTTATTATAATTGAAATTAGCCTGATAAAGACACTTTTGCTGGGCATAGTACTTCTGGACCCTGCCAGGGCATCCCATTCTGTGACTACAGCAGCCTCTGTTTAAGACCATATAACAATTTGCTCTTATTATATTTGAAATTAGCCTGATAAAGACACTTTTGCTGGGCATAGTACTTCTGGACCCTGCCAGGGCATCCCATTCTGTGACTACAGCAGCCTCTGTTTAAGACCATATAACCATTTGCTCTTATTATAATTGAAATTAGGCCTGATAAAGACACTTTTGCTGAGCATAGTACTTCTGGACCCTGCCAGGGCATCCCATTCTGTGACTACAGCAGCCTCTGTTTAAGACCATATAACCATTTGCTCTTATTATATTTGAAATTAGCCTGATAAAGACACTTTTGCTCGGCATAGTACTTCTGGACCCTGCCAGGGCATCCCATTCTGTGACTACAGCAGCCTCTGTTTAAGACCATATAACCATTTGCTCTTATTATATTTGAAATTAGCCTGATAAAGACACTTTTGCTGGGCATAGTACTTCTGGACCCTGCCAGGGCATCCCATTCTGTGACTACAGCAGCCTCTGTTTAAGACCATATAACCATTTGCTCTTATTATATTTGAAATTAGCCTGATAAAGACACTTTTGCTGGGCATAGTACTTCTGGACCCTGCCAGGGCATCCCATTCTGTGACTACAGCAGCCTCTGTTTAAGACCATATAACCATTTGCTCTTATTATATTTGAAATTAGCCTGATAAAGACACTTTTGCTGGGCATAGTACTTCTGGACCCTGCCAGGGCATCCCATTCTGTGACTACAGCAGCCTCTGTTTAAGACCATATAACCATTTGCTCTTATTATATTTGAAATTAGCCTGATAAAGACACTTTTGCTGGGCATAGTACTTCTGGACCCTGCCAGGGCATCCCATTCTGTGACTACAGCAGCCTCTGTTTAAGACCATATAACCATTTGCTCTTATTATAATTGAAATTAGCCTGATAAAGACACTTTTGCTGGGCATAGTACTTCTGGACCCTGCCAGGGCATCCCATTCTGTGACTACAGCAGCCTCTGTTTAAGACCATGTAACCATTTGCTCTTATTATATTTGAAATTAGCCTGATAAAGACACTTTTGCTGGGCATAGTACTTCTGGACCCTGCCAGGGCATCCCATTCTGTGACTACAGCAGCCTCTGTTTAAGACCATATAACCATTTGCTCTTATTATAATTGAAATTAGGCCTGATAAAGACACTTTTGCTGGGCATAGTACTTCTGGACCCTGCCAGGGCATCCCATTCTGTGACTACAACAGCCTCTGTTTAAGACCATATAACCATTTGCTCTTATTATAATTGAAATTAGCCTGATAAAGACACTTTTGCTGGGCATAGTACTTCTGGACCCTGCCAGGGCATCCCATTCTGTGACTACAGCAGCCTCTGTTTAAGACCATATAACCATTTGCTCTTATTATATTTGAAATTAGCCTGATAAAGACACTTTTGCTGGGCATAGTACTTCTGGACCCTGCCAGGACATCCCATTCTGTGACTACAGCAGCCTCTGTTTAAGACCATATAACCATTTGCTCTTATTATAATTGAAATTAGGCCTGATAAAGACACTTTTGCTGGGCATAGTACTTCTGGACCCTGCCAGGGCATCCCATTCTGTGACTACAGCAGCCTCTGTTTAAGACCATATAACCATTTGCTCTTATTATATTTGAAATTAGCCTGATAAAGACACTTTTGCTCGGCATAGTACTTCTGGACCCTGCCAGGGCATCCCATTCTGTGACTACAGCAGCCTCTGTTTAAGACCATATAACCATTTGCTCTTATTATATTTGAAATTAGCCTGATAAAGACACTTTTGCTGGGCATAGTACTTCTGGACCCTGCCAGGGCATCCCATTCTGTGACTACTGCAGCCTCTGTTTAAGACCATATAACCATTTGCTCTTATTATAATTGAAATTAGGCCTGATAAAGACACTTTTGCTGGGCATAGTACTTCTGGACCCTGCCAGGGCATCCCATTCTGTGACTACAGCAGCCTCTGTTTAAGACCATATAACCATTTGCTCTTATTATATTTGAAATTAGCCTGATAAAGACACTTTTGCTCGGCATAGTACTTCTGGACCCTGCCAGGGCATCCCATTCTGTGACTACAGCAGCCTCTGTTTAAGACCATATAACCATTTGCTCTTATTATATTTGAAATTAGCCTGATAAAGACACTTTTGCTGGGCATAGTACTTCTGGACCCTGCCAGGGCATCCCATTCTGTGACTACAGCAGCCTCTGTTTAAGACCATATAACCATTTGCTCTTATTATATTTGAAATTAGCCTGATAAAGACACTTTTGCTGGGCATAGTACTAATGGACCCTGCCAGGGCATCCCATTCTGTGACTACAGCAGCCTCTGTTTAAGACCATATAACCATTTGCTCTTATTATATTTGAAATTAGCCTGATAAAGACACTTTTGCTGGGCATAGTACTTCTGGACCCTGCCAGGGCATCCCATTCTGTGACTACAGCAGCCTCTGTTTAAGACCATATAACCATTTGCTCTTATTATATTTGAAATTAGCCTGATAAAGACACTTTTGCTGGGCATAGTACTTCTGGACCCTGCCAGGGCATCCCATTCTGTGACTACAGCAGCCTCTGTTTAAGACCATATAACCATTTGCTCTTATTATATTTGAAATTAGCCTGATAAAGACACTTTTGCTCGGCATAGTACTAATGGACCCTGCCAGGGCATCCCATTCTGTGACTACAGCAGCCTCTGTTTAAGACCATTTAACCATTTGCTCTTATTATATTTGAAATTAGCCTGATAAAGACACTTTTGCTGGGCATAGTACTTCTGGACCCTGCCAGGGCATCCCATTCTGTGACTACAGCAGCCTCTGTTTAAGACCATATAACCATTTGCTCTTATTATATTTGAAATTAGCCTGATAAAGACACTTTTGCTGGGCATAGTACTTCTGGACCCTGCCAGGGCATCCCATTTTGTGACTACAGCAGCCTCTGTTTAAGACCATATAACCATTTGCTCTTATTATAATTGAAATTAGGCCTGATAAAGACACTTTTGCTGGGCATAGTACTTCTGGACCCTGCCAGGGCATCCCATTCTGTGACTACAGCAGCCTCTGTTTAAGACCATATAACCATTTGCTCTTATTATATTTGAAATTAGCCTGATAAAGACACTTTTGCTGGGCATAGTACTTCTGGACCCTGCCAGGGCATCCCATTTTGTGACTACAGCAGCCTCTGTTTAAGACCATATAACCATTTGCTCTTATTATAATTGAAATTAGGCCTGATAAAGACACTTTTGCTGGGCATAGTACTTCTGGACCCTGCCAGGGCATCCCATTCTGTGACTACAGCAGCCTCTGTTTAAGACCATATAACCATTTGCTCTTATTATAATTGAAATTAGGCCTGATAAAGACACTTTTGCTGGGCATAGTACTTCTGGACCCTGCCAGGGCATCCCATTCTGTGACTACAGCAGCCTCTGTTTAAGACCATATAACCATTTGCTCTAATTATATTTGAAATTAGCCTGATAAAGACACTTTTGCTCGGCATAGTACTTCTGGACCCTGCCAGGGCATCCCATTCTGTGACTACAGCAGCCTCTGTTTAAGACCATATAACCATTTGCTCTTATTATAATTGAAATTAGCCTGATAAAGACACTTTTGCTGGGCATAGTACTTCTGGACCCTGCCAGGGCATCCCATTCTGTGACTACAGCAGCCTCTGTTTAAGACCATATAACCATTTGCTCTTATTATATTTGAAATTAGCCTGATAAAGACACTTTTGCTGGGCATAGTACTTCTGGACCCTGCCAGGGCATCCCATTCTGTGACTACAGCAGCCTCTGTTTAAGACCATATAACCATTTGCTCTTATTATAATTGAAATTAGGCCTGATAAAGACACTTTTGCTGAGCATAGTACTTCTGGACCCTGCCAGGGCATCCCATTCTGTGACTACAGCAGCCTCTGTTTAAGACCATATAACCATTTGCTCTTATTATATTTGAAATTAGCCTGATAAAGACACTTTTGCTCGGCATAGTACTTCTGGACCCTGCCAGGGCATCCCATTCTGTGACTACAGCAGCCTCTGTTTAAGACCATATAACCATTTGCTCTTATTATAATTGAAATTAGCCTGATAAAGACACTTTTGCTGGGCATAGTACTTCTGGACCCTGCCAGGGCATCCCATTCTGTGACTACAGCAGCCTCTGTTTAAGACCATATAACCATTTGCTCTTATTATATTTGAAATTAGCCTGATAAAGACACTTTTGCTGGGCATAGTACTTCTGGACCCTGCCAGGACATCCCATTCTGTGACTACAGCAGCCTCTGTTTAAGACCATATAACCATTTGCTCTTATTATAATTGAAATTAGGCCTGATAAAGACACTTTTGCTGGGCATAGTACTTCTGGACCCTGCCAGGGCATCCCATTCTGTGACTACAGCAGACTCTGTTTAAGACCATATAACCATTTGCTCTTATTATATTTGAAATTAGCCTGATAAAGACACTTTTGCTGGGCATAGTACTTCTGGACCCTGCCAGGGCATCCCATTCTGTGACTACAGCAGCCTCTGTTTAAGACCATATAACCATTTGCTCTTATTATAATTGAAATTAGGCCTGATAAAGACACTTTTGCTGGGCATAGTACTTCTGGACCCTGCCAGGGCATCCCATTCTGTGACTACAGCAGCCTCTGTTTAAGACCATATAACCATTTGCTCTTATTATATTTGAAATTAGCCTGATAAAGACACTTTTGCTCGGCATAGTACTTCTGGACCCTGCCAGGGCATCCCATTCTGTGACTACAGCAGCCTCTGTTTAAGACCATATAACCATTTGCTCTTATTATAATTGAAATTAGGCCTGATAAAGACACTTTTGCTGGGCATAGTACTTCTGGACCCTGCCAGAGCATCTCATTCTGTGACTACAGCAGCCTCTGTTTAAGACCATATGACCATTTGCTCTTATTATATTTGAAATTAGCCTGATAAAGACACTTTTGCTGGGCATAGTACTTCTGGACCCTGCCAGGGCATCCCATTCTGTGACTACAGCAGCCTCTGTTTAAGACCATATAACCATTTGCTCTTATTATATTTGAAATTAGCCTGATAAAGACACTTTTGCTGGGCATAGTATTTCTGGACCCTGCCAGGGCATCCCATTCTGTGACTACAGCAGCCTCTGTTTAAGACCATATAACCATTTGCTCTTATTATATTTGAAATTAGCCTGATAAAGACACTTTTGCTCGGCATAGTACTAATGGACCCTGCCAGGGCATCCCATTCTGTGACTACAGCAGCCTCTGTTTAAGACCATATAACCATTTGCTCTTATTATATTTGAAATTAGCCTGATAAAGACACTTTTGCTGGGCATAGTACTTCTGGACCCTGCCAGGGCATCCCATTCTGTGACTACAGCAGCCTCTGTTTAAGACCATATAACCATTTGCTCTTATTATATTTGAAATTAGCCTGATAACGACACTTTTGCTGGGCATAGTACTTCTGGACCCTGCCAGGGCATCCCATTCTGTGACTACAGCAGCCTCTGTTTAAGACCATATAACCATTTGCTCTTATTATAATTGAAATTAGCCTGATAAAGACACTTTTGCTGGGCATAGTACTTCTGGACCCTGCCAGGGCATCCCATTCTGTGACTACAGCAGCCTCTGTTTAAGACCATATAACCATTTGCTCTTATTATATTTGAAATTAGCCTGATAAAGACACTTTTGCTCGGCATAGTACTTCTGGACCCTGCCAGGGCATCCCATTCTGTGACTACAGCAGCCTCTGTTTAAGACCATATAACCATTTGCTCTTATTATAATTGAAATTAGGCCTGATAAAGACACTTTTGCTGGGCATAGTACTTCTGGACCCTGCCAGGGCATCCCATTCTGTGACTACAGCAGCCTCTGTTTAAGACCATATAACCATTTGCTCTTATTATATTTGAAATTAGCCTGATAAAGACACTTTTGCTCGGCATAGCACTACTGGATCTTTTTTGGGGCATCCCATTCTGTGACTACAGCAGCCTCTGTTTAAGACCATATAACCATTGGGCACTTATTATAATTGAAATTAGCCCTGATAAAGACACTTTTGCTGGGCATAGCACTACTGGATCTTTTTTTGGGGCATCCCATTCTGTGACTACAGCAGCCTCTGTTTAAGACCATATAACCATTTGCACTTATTATAATTGAAATTAGCCCTGATAAAGACACTTTTGCTGGGCATAGGCTTACTGCTGCCTGCCAGGTGCACTTCTGTTGAGGCATCCCATTCTGTAACATAGCATACCCCTCTTTATTTACACTAAGCAGCTCTCTTATTTACACTAAGCAGGCCTGTTGGAGGCTGAGTGTTACTGCTCACTTTTGGTGTGCATTATATTCTGTTTCATATAGACCCACCGCTGCCCGGGGGATCTTAAAATATCACCTACTACCACGCCAGTTAGACTATGTCGGGCAGACAAGTGCCTGGAAGTGAAAAGAGGAGTGGCAGAGGCCAAGATTCCGCAGGCAGAGCTCGCATCAGACTGGGGGCCAGTAGCAGCAGGAGTCACGCTGAGAGACCTAATCTGCCAGTATCTGCTAGCGGTCGGGTCTCCACCAGTAACGCATCTGCCGTGGTAGATTGGTTGACGCGCTCATCAACAACATCATCACAACTTACGTCTGAGACCCCCAGTCTAGGGTCGGTAGGTTCCTCTGACACAACCCTGAGTTGGCATGCCCCGAGAGCAGTCCCTGTCCTCCCATTGCCTCTGTCCTACGCCGTTCCCTCCCCCTGCGACGTATCCTATGCTTTGGGTTCAGCTCCACTCTTTAGTGAGGAGGACGATCAGATACAGGAGGACAGTCAGCAGCTACTGCCCAGCCAAGAAATGGAGGTGGCTTCTTTAGCTAGGCAGACAAATAGTGATGTGGACAGTGTCGTGGGTGCTGCGAGCGTTCCAGCTCCTGCGCCAGACACTGTTGACGAATCCACGAACATCAGTGACGTACAGCCACAACTCGGTGATGATGATGATGGCGATGAAGCCGATCGCACTTTGGAGCCGGGTGAGGAAGGGGCTTCATCGTCATCATCAGGAGAAGAGGGGCGCAGGTTGCCCCGGAGTCAGCAGCTGAGGCAGCAAGGTGGTAGCAGTCAGCATGGGGGCACAATTCCAAAGGCTGGATCCGGCCGGGGCCGGGGTAGAGCACCTGCTGTGCGGCAGTCTACCTTATCAGGAGGTAGTGGAGCAGGGGTTCCTGGAGTTGGCAACAGCAGCAGTGAATCAGTGAGGCCAGGGGGTGGGAAAAGTAGCTACTCGGCAGTGTGGCAGTTTTTCCGCAGGCAGAGCTCGCATCAGACTGGGGGCCAGTAGCAGCAGGAGTCACGCTGAGAGACCTAATCTGCCAGTATCTGCTAGCGGTCGGGTCTCCACCAGTAACGCATCTGCCGTGGTAGATTGGTTGACGCGCTCATCAACAACATCATCACAACTTACGTCTGAGACCCCCAGTCTAGGGTCGGTAGGTTCCTCTGACACAACCCTGAGTTGGCATGCCCCGAGAGCAGTCCCTGTCCTCCCATTGCCTCTGTCCTACGCCGTTCCCTCCCCCTGCGACGTATCCTATGCTTTGGGTTCAGCTCCACTCTTTAGTGAGGAGGACGATCAGATACAGGAGGACAGTCAGCAGCTACTGCCCAGCCAAGAAATGGAGGTGGCTTCTTTAGCTAGGCAGACAAATAGTGATGTGGACAGTGTCGTGGGTGCTGCGAGCGTTCCAGCTCCTGCGCCAGACACTGTTGACGAATCCACGAACATCAGTGACGTACAGCCACAACTCGGTGATGATGATGATGACGATGAAGCCGATCGCACTTGGGAGCCGGGTGAGGAAGGGGCTTCATCGTCATCATCAGGAGAAGAGGGGCGCAGGTTGCCCCGGAGTCAGCAGCTGAGGCAGCAAGGTGGTAGCAGTCAGCATGGGGGCACAATTCCAAAGGCTGGATCCGGCCGGGGCCGGGGTAGAGCACCTGCTGTGCGGCAGTCTACCTTATCAGGAGGTAGTGAAGCAGGGGTTCCTGGAGTTGGCAACAGCAGCAGTGAATCAGTGAGGCCAGGGGGTGGGAAAAGTAGCTACTCGGCAGTGTGGCAGTTTTTCCTGAGGCATCCGCAGGAGGGTAACATGGCCACATGCAAGATATGTAGGCAAAAGGTGAAGCGTGGCCAGGGTCCAAATGTTGGCACCACGGCCCTGCGTCAACATATGATGCGTCACCATAAAGCGACCTGGGAGAACCGAGGCTCCCAAGGGGTGGTCCAGTCTGCTTCCTCACCAAGTGAGCTCCCAATTTCTGCCAGCCAAGGCTCCAGCACCTCAGCCGAAGGCAGCTGTGCGTCATACCCATCCTCTGTCGCTCCTGCTCCTCCTCCTCCAAGTCATGCATCCCGCCAGCAATCCATCAGCGAAGCCATGTCCAAGAGACAGCAGTATGCGCCCACTCATCCTACGGCGCAGAAGCTGAATGTGCTCCTGTCCAAGTTGCTGGTGCTGCAGTCGCTCCCTTTTCAGGTGGTGGAATCTGCACCTTTCAGAGAACTGATGGCTTGTGCCGAGCCGAGGTGGAGAGTCCCAAGCCGTCATTTCTTTGCCAAGAAGGCAGTACCAGCGCTGCACACTTTTGTTGAACAGAAGGTGGGCCAGTCCTTGAGCCTGTCGGTGTGTAGCAAAATACATGGCAGCGCCGACATCTGGAGCTGTAACTACGGTCAGGGGCAGTACATGTCGTTTACGGCCCACTGGGTGAATGTGGTCCCTTTGCAGCAGCAGCAGCAACTTGGACAGGTCACGCCGCTTCGGCCTCCGCGCTCTCTGCCCATTGGACCTGTGACACCGTGCGACTCGGCCTCCTCATCCTCCGCCATCTCCTCACCCTCCACTGTAGGCTCAAGTCTCAGTGCCCCTCCAGTCTACCATGTGTGCAGGGCACGGAGGTGTCACGCAGTGCTTCACATGGTTTGTCTTGGCGAACGGAGTCACACAGGGGAGGAACTGCTTAAATGTATTCATCAGGAAATCCAAACATGGCTTACTCCGAGAAAACTTAAAATGGGAATCATGGTTACCGACAATGGGAAGAACATTTTGTCTGCGCTGCGCCAAGGAAGCCTGACCCATGCCCCCTGCATGGCTCACGTCTTCAATCTGGTTGTCAAGCGGTTTCTGAAGTGTTCCCCCCATCTGCAAGACATCCTAACAACTTCAAGGAAACTTTGCATGCACTTCAGCCACTCCTACACCGCCAAACACACCCTTCTTGAGCTACAGCGTCAGAATGGTATCCCCCAACATAGTCTGATTTGCGATGTTTCCACCCGTTGGAATTCCACCCTTCACATGTTGGACCGATTATATGAACAGAGAAAAGCCATCACGGATTTCCTGATGATCCAAGCAGATAGGGGGACTCCCCTGTGTAACTTCAATGTCAACCAGTGGCAGCTCATACGTGACACCTGCCGTTTGCTCAGGCCCTTTGAGGAAGCCACTTTATTTGTCAGTCGGCAGGATTACGGGATGAACGACGTGATTCCACTGCTTCATGTACTACAGCACATGTTGGAAACCATGGCTGGTCAGGGCACTGGAGACATGGCGTTTACATCTTACGGCCACATGAACCCCGCTGGAGCTGAACTGGAGGAGGAGGAGGAAGAGGAGGAGGAGGAGGAGTTGCCCAGCGAAACACAGTTTAGGCTTGGCGAAATGGCTGGTTTATCTAGTCAGCGGACAGGAGAGGAGGAGCAGGAGCAGCCAGAGGAGCTAGAGGTTTTTGAGGAAGGCGAGACAGAGGACCCGGGCACACCGTGGCAGTATGCAGTGGAGATGGAGACAGGTAGTCCATCCGAGTCACTTGCGCAAATGGCACGAAGCATGCTCACGTGCTTGCGTAGTGACCCCAGAATTGTTTCCATCTGTCGGCGGGATGACTTCTGGCTGTCCACCTTATTGGACCCTCGCTTCCGGCACAAAATGGGGGCATTTTTTAAACCCACCGAGAGGGAGGACAAACTCAACTACTACAAAGACATTCTACGTAGGCAGTTGGCCGATGCCTATCTGCGCCATGGTCCATACTCTCGCAGGTCTGACTCGAGGGGGCCTCTGCGCTCACCTTCCACTGCCATGGCCGCTGGGGGGGTTGGCAGGAGCAGCAGCAGCAGCTCCATCAGCAGCAGCAGCCTCAGTCTTCAGTCGCTAATGAGTAGCTTTCTACACCCGCATAGTGAGGCTACTCATGAGCAGCAGGAAGACCTGGAGCAGGACCTCAACCAGCAGGTCATGTCATACTTTGACATGACCATGCCAACACACCTTGAGGATCCGCTGGACTTCTGGGCAGCCAAACTTGATTTGTGGCCGCAACTAGCAGAGTTTTCCCTGGAAAAGCTGTCCTGCCCGGCAAGTAGCGTGCCATCTGAGCGGGTGTTTAGTGCGGCGGGGGCCATAGTTACGGCGAGGAGAACTCGTCTGTCAACTAAAAATGTGGAGAGACTCACCTTTGTCAAAATGAATCAGGGATGGATCAGCCAGGATTTCCACCCACCAATGCCTGATGCATGCGACTAGATTCAGCATGGTGCCACGTTTTACACTTTCCAAATGGTGCAAAACATATTTATGTCTTTAGGCCATTTTTTGGGCTCCTGCTGCTGCTGCTGCCAACTTCTGCCAACTCCTGGGTGTGATTCATCCAATTGTTGGGCTCCTGAAGCCAACCCCAGTGTCTCTTTAAAGTAATATTTGGGCTCCTGCTGCTGCTGCTGCTGTCAACTCCTGCCAACTCCAGGGTGTGATTCATCCCATTTTTGGGCTCCTGAAGCCAACTCCAGTGTATATTTGGGCTCCTGCTGCTGCTGCTGCCAACTTCTGCCAACTCCAGGGTGTGATTCATCCAATTTTTGGGCTCCTGAAGCCAACCCCAGAGTCTCTTTAAAGTAATGTTTGGGCTCCTGCTGCTGCTGCTGCTGCTGCCAACTTCTGCCAACTCCAGGGTGTGATTCATCCAATTTTTGGGCTCCTGAAGCCAACCCCAGGGTCTGTTTAAAGTAATGTTTGGGCTCCTGCTGCTGCTTGCAACTCCAGGGTGTGATTCATCCAATTTTTGGGCTCCTGAGGCCAACCCCAGTGTCTCTTTAAAGTAATGTTTGGGCTCCTGCTGCTGCTGCTGCTGCCGCCAACTCCAGGGTGTGATTCATCCAATTTTTGGGCTCCTGAGGCCAACCCCAGGGTCTCTTTAAAGTAATGTTTGGGCTCCTGCTGCTGCTGCTGCTGCTGCTGCTGCCAACTTCTGCCAACTCCAGGGTGTGATTCATCCAATTTTTGGGCTCCTGAAGCCAACCCCAGTGTCTCTTTAAAGTAATGTTTGGGCTCCTGCTGCTGCTGCTGCCAACTCCAGGGTGTGATTCATCCAATTTTTGGGCTCCTGAAGCCAACCCCAGAGTCTCTTTAAAGTAATGTTTGGGCTCCTGCTGCTGCTGCTGCTGCTGCTGCCAACTTCTGCCAACTCCAGGGTGTGATTCATCCAATTTTTGGGCTCCTGAAGCCAACCCCAGGGTCTGTTTAAAGTAATGTTTGGGCTCCTGCTGCTGCTTGCAACTCCAGGGTGTGATTCATCCAATTTTTGGGCTCCTGAGGCCAACCCCAGTGTCTCTTTAAAGTAATGTTTGGGCTCCTGCTGCTGCTGCTGCTGCTGCTGCCGCCAACTCCAGGGTGTGATTCATCCAATTTTTGGGCTCCTGAAGCCAACCCCAGGGTCTCTTTAAAGTAATATTTGGGCTCCTGCTGCTGCTGTCAACTCCTGCCAACTCCAGGGTGTGATTCATCCAATTTTGGGGCTCCTGAAGCCAACCCCAGTGTCTCTTTTAAGTAATGTTTGGGCTCCTGCTGCTGCCAACTCCATGGTGTGATTCATCCAATTTTTGGGCTCCTGAAGCCAACCCCAGGGTCTCTTTAAAGTAATATTTGGGCTCCTGCTGCTGCTACTGCCAACTTCTGCCAACTCCAGGGTGTGATTCATCCAATTTTTGGGCTCCTGAAGCCAACCCCAGGGTCTCTTTAAAGTAATATTTGGGCTCCTGCTGCTGCTACTGCCAACTTCTGCCAACTCCAGGGTGTGATTCATCCAATTTTTGGGCTCCTGAAGCCAACCCCAGGGTCTCTTTAAAGTAATATTTGGGCTCCTGCTGCTGCTGCTGCCAACTCCAGGGTGTGATTCATCCAATTTTTGGGCTCCTGAAGCCAACTCCAGTGTATATTTGGGCTCCTGCTGCTGCTGCTGCCAACTCCAGGGTGTGAATCATCCAATTTTTGGGCTCCTGAAGCAACCCCAGGGTCTCTTTAAAGTAATATTTGGGCTCCTGCTGCTGCCAACTCCAGGGTGTGATTCATCCAATTTTTGGGCTCCTGAAGCCAACCCCAGTGTCTCTTTAAAGTAATGTTTGGGCTCCTGCTGCTGCCAACTCCAGGGTGTGATTCATCCAATTTTTGGGCTCCTGAAGCCAACTCCAGTGTATATTTGGGCTACTGCTGCTGCTGCTGCCAACTCCAGGGTGTGAATCATCCAATTTTTGGGCTCCTGAAGCCAACCCCAGTGTCTCTTTAAAGTAATATTTGGGCTCCTGCTGCTGCTACTGCCAACTCCTGCCAACTCCAGGGTGTGATTCATCCAATTTTTGGGCTCCTGAAGCTAACCCCAGGGTCTCTTTAAAGTAATATTTGGGCTCCTGCTGCTGCTGTCAACTCCTGCCAACTCCAGGGTGTGATTCATCCAATTTTTGGGCTCCTGAAGCCAACCCCAGTGTCTCTTTTAAGTAATGTTTGGGCTCCTGCTGCTGCTGCCAACTTCTGCCAACTCCAGGGTGTGATTCATCCAATTTTTGGGCTCCTGAAGCCAACCCCAGGGTCTCTTTAAAGTAATGTTTGGGCTCCTGCTGCTGCTGCTGCTGTCAACTCCTGCCAACTCCAGGGTGTGATTCATCCAATTTTTGGGCTCCTGAAGCCAACCCCAGGGTCTCTTTGAAGTAATGTTTGGGCTCCTGCTGCTGCTGCTGCCAACTCCAGGGTGTGATTCATCCAATTTTTGGGCTCCTGAAGCCAACCCCAGGGTCTCTTTAAAGTAATATTTGGGCTCCTGCTGCTGCTGCCAACTCCAGGGTGTGATTCATTCAATTTTTGGGCTCCTGAAGCCAACCCCAGTGTCTCTTTAAAGTAATATTTGGGCTCCTGCTGCTGCTACTGCCAACTCCTGCCAACTCCAGGGTGTGATTCATCCAATTTTTGGGCTCCTGAAGCCAACCCCAGGGTCTCTTTAAAGTAATATTTGGGCTCCTGCTGCTGCTGTCAACTCCTGCCAACTCCAGGGTGTGATTCATCCAATTTTTGGGCTCCTGAAGCCAACCCCAGTGTCTCTTTTAAGTAATGTTTGGGCTCCTGCTGCTGCTGCCAACTTCTGCCAACTCCAGGGTGTGATTCATCCAATTTTTGGGCTCCTGAAGCCAACCCCAGGGTCTCTTTAAAGTAATGTTTGGGCTCCTGCTGCTGCTGCTGCTGTCAACTCCTGCCAACTCCAGGGTGTGATTCATCCAATTTTTGGGCTCCTGAAGCCAACCCCAGGGTCTCTTTGAAGTAATGTTTGGGCTCCTGCTGCTGCTGCTGCCAACTCCAGGGTGTGATTCATCCAATTTTTGGGCTCCTGAAGCCAACCCCAGGGTCTCTTTAAAGTAATATTTGGGCTCCTGCTGCTGCTGCCAACTCCAGGGTGTGATTCATCCAATTTTTGGGCTCCTGAAGCCAACCCCAGGGTCTCTTTAAAGTAATATTTGGGCTCCTGCTGCTGCTACTGCCAACTTCTGCCAACTCCAGGGTGTGATTCATCCAATTTTTGGGCTCCTGAAGCCAACCCCAGGGTCTCTTTAAAGTAATATTTGGGCTCCTGCTGCTGCTACTGCCAACTTCTGCCAACTCCAGGGTGTGATTCATCCAATTTTTGGGCTCCTGAAGCCAACCCCAGGGTCTCTTTAAAGTAATATTTGGGCTCCTGCTGCTGCTGCTGCCAACTCCAGGGTGTGATTCATCCAATTTTTGGGCTCCTGAAGCCAACTCCAGTGTATATTTGGGCTCCTGCTGCTGCTGCTGCCAACTCCAGGGTGTGAATCATCCAATTTTTGGGCTCCTGAAGCCAACCCCAGTGTCTCTTTAAAGTAATGTTTGGGCTCCTGCTGCTGCCAACTCCAGGGTGTGATTCATCCAATTTTTGGGCTCCTGAAGCCAACCCCAGTGTCTCTTTAAAGTAATGTTTGGGCTCCTGCTGCTGCTGCTGCCAACTCCAGGGTGTGATTCATCCAATTTTTGGGCTCCTGAAGCCAACTCCAGTGTATATTTGGGCTACTGCTGCTGCTGCTGCCAACTCCAGGGTGTGAATCATCCAATTTTTGGGCTCCTGAAGCCAACCCCAGTGTCTCTTTAAAGTAATATTTGGGCTCCTGCTGCTGCTACTGCCAACTCCTGCCAACTCCAGGGTGTGATTCATCCAATTTTTGGGCTCCTGAAGCCAACCCCAGGGTCTCTTTAAAGTAATATTTGGGCTCCTGCTGCTGCTGTCAACTCCTGCCAACTCCAGGGTGTGATTCATCCAATTTTTGGGCTCCTGAAGCCAACCCCAGTGTCTCTTTTAAGTAATGTTTGGGCTCCTGCTGCTGCTGCAAACTTCTGCCAACTCCAGGGTGTGATTCATCCAATTTTTGGGCTCCTGAGGCCAACCCCAGGGTCTCTTTAAAGTAATGTTTGGGCTCCTGCTGCTGCTGCTGTCAACTCCTGCCAACTCCAGGGTGTGAATCATCCAATTTTTGGGCTCCTGAAGCAAACCCCAGGGTCTCTTTAAAGTAATATTTGGGCTCCTGCTGCTGCCAACTCCAGGGTGTGATTCATCCAATTTTTGGGCTCCTGAAGCCAACCCCAATGTCTCTTTAAAGTAATATTTGGGCTCCTGCTGCTGCTGCCAACTCCAGGGTGTGATTCATCCAATTTTTGGGCTCCTGAAGCCAACTCCAGTGTATATTTGGGCTACTGCTGCTGCTGCTGCCAACTCCAGGGTGTGATTCATCCAATTTTTGGGCTCCTGCTGCTGCCAACTCCAGTGTCTCTTTAAAGCAATGTTTGGGCTCCTGCCCCTCATAGTGATGCCACTTCAACTCTCTTGAATTCAATTGTGCCGCTCTGCGATTCTATTAGCGATGCCTCTGATCTGCATGTGATATTTCTTCAAAGTATTATTTAACTAACCCAGCACGCATCCTGTGCGTGTTACAGCAAGGCAGAATGGTTTACAACCCTATTGAGGCTCTAGGAGGCTCAGAAATAGCCGTTTTTAATAGCGATTCGTCGCGAATTTATTCGGGTCGAAACGAATTTTGTCGGAAAATTCGGCGAATCAGTCGAATCGAATTTTTCAAAAGTTCGCTCATCTCTAGTATACACTGTAAAATGGTTTACAGGGACACTTTAGAAGGAGGGATTAAGGTATACATTGGAAAGTGTTTCACAGGGACACTTTACAAGGAGGGATTAAGGTATACATTGGAAAGTGTTTCACAGGGACACTTTACAAGGAGGGATTAAGGTATACATTGTAAAGTGTTTCACAGGGACACTTTAGAAGGAGGGATTAAGGTATACATTGTAAAGTGTTTCACAGGGACACTTTAGAAGCAGGGATTAAGGTATACACTGTAAAATGGTTGACAGGGACACTTTACAAGGAGGGATTAAGGTATACATTGTAAAGTGTTTCACAGGGACACTTTAGAAGGAGGGATTAAGGTATACACTGTAAAATGGTTAACAGTGACACTTTAGAAGGAGGGATTAATGTATACATTGTAAAGTGTTTCACAGGGACACTTTACAAGGAGGGATTAAGGTATACATTGGAAAGTGTTTCACAGGGACACTTTACACGGAGGGATTAATAGATAGTTACAATAAAGTTTGGCTAAACTATATAACAAAATGACATCATTAACTTACCTATAGATGTACTCTACGGCTGCGGGAGGGACCAATGCAAAGTGACGTTGGGCATGTCGGCGATATTATAAAAACCCAACTTAAGCGCGTTCCAGGCTACCATGTCATACGGAAAGGAAATATATTTTGGACTAATGGTAGCCATGGCATCCAAAAACTTGGATAGTGCGTGGCTCAGCGTAGGCTGGGACATCCCCACAGAGAGGGCACCCAGCCTCTGGAACGAGCCGTTCGCCAAAAATTGCAGGCAACCAAGCATCTTGGTCATACCTGAAATTGCTTGCCCCTTCCTTGTGGTGCGGGCTAACCATGGCCGCAGCTCACTATACAACTTATGGAGGGAAGCGCGGTTAAGTCAGGTCAGCTCGAACAACTCAACGTCCTGCATGCGATCGATATGCATGCGTCGCCGATGCAATCTGGCCTCGGCCCTGCTGACACCTGCAATGCCCTGGAGCTGAAGGAGCTCATATTCCTCCACAAAGCCGCAAGACATGGTCAAGCAAGCAAGCCGAGTGCAAAATGGTCCCGTAAGTGGATCACAAATGCAACTGTTTTATAGGGCGGTGGTCCCTCGGCAATCAGCTCTCTGAATCAGACGCAAGCCATCCCAATAACGTAAGTTATCTGACCGAACGCAAAATATCAGATTTTGAGGCGAAAATGAACTAACGGAAATGATCCGATTTAGATCCGTCCATCGAAAGCGCATGGAAAAACGAACATAAAAACCAAAAAAAAGGCCAAACAGACACAAAAACATACATAGACTCATACGAAAGTCCAGACGTATCTGTCTCTGAATCAACCCTCATGATCAATGTACTCTGATGCATCAGGCATTGGTGGGTGGAAATCTTGACTGATCCATGCCCTATTCATTTTCACGCAGGCCAGTCTCAAAAAAACATTTTCTAAGTATACTGGAGCACATTGAACTGCCCTCATCAGAGCATCACATACGCACATCTAAGAGTTTTACCACTTTGTTCCTGTTAAAGTCTTCAGGGCCTAGTTACTACTTAGTGAAAGGCCATATATATTTACACACCTGCTGCTGTTATCGAAAAATCCTGTTTTAAGCGTAGTGTAGCATTTTGTCCTCCCCTCATTTACGCACTAAGTATGTCAGGCAGATAAGTGGCAGGATGGGCACAGAGGAGTTGCAGAGGCCTAAATTCATCAAGCAGAGGTCGCAGCAGACTAGGGGTGAGTGGCAGCAGGAGTCTCAGTGAGAGGCCTGTTCTCCCAGTATCAGCTAGCGGTTGTGTCTCGACCAGCAACTCATCTGCCGTCATCGATTGGTTAACACGATCATCCACTTCATCACAAGTGACAGCTGACACCCCCAGTCAAATGTCGGTTATATCTTATGCTTTGGGTTGTGACGTCACCGGGCTTGTAAAGTGTTTCACAGGGACACTTTAGAAGGAGGGATTAAGGTATACACTGTAAAATGGTTAACAGTGACACTTTAGAAGGAGGGATTAATGTATACATTGTAAAGTGTTTCACAGGGACACTTTACAAGGAGGGATTAAGGTATACATTGGAAAGTGTTTCACAGGGACACTTTACACGGAGGGATTAATAGATAGTTACAATAAAGTTTGGCTAAACTATATAACAAAATGACATCATTAACTTACCTATAGATGTACTCTACGGCTGCGGGAGGGACCAATGCAAAGTGACGTTGGGCATGTCGGCGATATTATAAAAACCCAACTTAAGCGCGTTCCAGGCTACCATGTCATACGGAAAGGAAATATATTTTGGACTAATGGTAGCCATGGCATCCAAAAACTTGGATAGTGCGTGGCTCAGCGTAGGCTGGGACATCCCCACAGAGAGGGCACCCAGCCTCTGGAACGAGCCGTTCGCCAAAAATTGCAGGCAACCAAGCATCTTGGTCATACCTGAAATTGCTTGCCCCTTCCTTGTGGTGCGGGCTAACCATGGCCGCAGCTCACTATACAACTTATGGAGGGAAGCGCGGTTAAGTCAGGTCAGCTCGAACAACTCAACGTCCTGCATGCGATCGATATGCATGCGTCGCCGATGCAATCTGGCCTCGGCCCTGCTGACACCTGCAATGCCCTGGAGCTGAAGGAGCTCATATTCCTCCACAAAGCCGCAAAACATGGTCAAGCAAGCAAGCCGAGTGCAAAATGGTCCCGTAAGTGGATCACAAATGCAACTGTTTTATAGGGCGGTGGTCCCTCGGCAATCAGCTCTCTGAATCAGACGCAAGCCATCCCAATAACGTAAGTTATCTGAACGAACGCAAAATATCAGATTTTGAGGCGAAAATGAACTAACGGAAATGATCCGATTTAGATCCGTCCATCGAAAGCGCATGGAAAAACGAACATAAAAACCAAAAAAAAGGCCAAACAGACACAAAAACATACATAGACTCATACGAAAGTCCAGACGTATCTGTCTCTGAATCAACCCTCATGATCAATGTACTCTGATGCATCAGGCATTGGTGGGTGGAAATCTTGACTGATCCATGCCCTATTCATTTTCACGCAGGCCAGTCTCAAAAAAACATTTTCTAAGTATACTGGAGCACATTGAACTGCCCTCATCAGAGCATCACATACGCACATCTAAGAGTTTTACCACTTTGTTCCTGTTAAAGTCTTCAGGGCCTAGTTACTACTTAGTGAAAGGCCATATATATTTACACACCTGCTGCTGTTATCGAAAAATCCTGTTTTAAGCGTAGTGTAGCATTTTGTCCTCCCCTCATTTACGCACTAAGTATGTCAGGCAGATAAGTGGCAGGATGGGCACAGAGGAGTTGCAGAGGCCTAAATTCATCAAGCAGAGGTCGCAGCAGACTAGGGGTGAGTGGCAGCAGGAGTCTCAGTGAGAGGCCTGTTCTCCCAGTATCAGCTAGCGGTTGTGTCTCGACCAGCAACTCATCTGCCGTCATCGATTGGTTAACACGATCATCCACTTCATCACAAGTGACAGCTGACACCCCCAGTCAAATGTCGGTTATATCTTATGCTTTGGGTTCAGCTCCACTATTCAGTGAGGACGATCTGATAGAGAAAAATCAGCAGCTACTGCCCAACCAAGAAGTGGAGGAGGAGATACTCGCCGCTTCTTCCACTGGGCGGGCAAGTAGTGATGAGGAGAGTGGCGTGGGAGGTGGTGTTGCAAGCGTTTTTGGCTTATTAAGCAGACACTGTTGAGGAACCTGAGGAGGACATCAGTGAGTTTTGAGGGCACTTTTAAAGGCTTGGAGTGATGGAGGGTGACGGATTTAGCGGTCAGCATGGTGGCAGAAGGGGAAAGTCTGGAGGCAAATGTGCTTGGGGTAGACCACTTGCTGCGTGGCAGGCTACCTTACCAGGAGGTAGTGGAAGAGGGTCGCCGGAGTCGTCATCGGCGGCAGCAGCAGTGAATTGGTGCAGACTGTTGGTAGGAAAATCAGCTACTCTGTGATGTGGCAGTTTTTCATCAAGCATCCGCAGCAGGTTAACATGGCTATATGAAAGATGTGTAGGCAGAAGGCGAAGTGTGACCAGGATCCCAATATTGGCCCCACAGCCTTGCGTCAACATTTGCAGCATCACCATAAAGCTACCTGGGAGAGTTGGCTCCAAAGTGGTGGTCCAGCCTGCTGCATTACCGAGTGGCACGCCGCTCCCTGTTCCTCTATCGCTCCAGATGCTCCTCCTCCTCTTAATCCAAGTCAGTCATTCCTCCAGCAATCCATTGGCCAAGCCATGTCCAAGAGACAACAGTATGTGCCCACTCATCCAACGCGCAGAAGCTAAATGTGCTCCTGTATAAGTTGCTCGTGCTGCAGTCCCTCCCTTTTCAGGTGGTGGACCTTTCAGAGAACTGATGGCTTGTGCCGAGCCAAGGTGGAGAGTCCCAAGCTTTCATTTCTTTGCGAGGAAGGCAGTACCAGCCCTGTACAATTTTGTTGAACAGAAGGCTGGCCAGTCCTTGAGGCTGTCAGTGTGTACCAAAGTGCACGGCAGCGCCTACGTCTGGAGCTGTAACTACGGTCGGGGACAATACATATCCTTTAAGGCCCACTGGGTGATTGTGGTTCCTGCACAACCAAAACAGCAACTTGGACAGGTTCTGCCACTGTGGCCTCCACACTCCTAGGCCGTTGTACCTGTGACAGTGCAATTGTCTATTTTGGTTCATGGATGTGCACATGTTTTTTGCACTTTTTTCTGTGACACCATTGACTAATTGTCAATTACATATTCATTGTTAACAATTATCTTATTTGAACACATTTATAATAATAAGATATAATAACATATAACATAATTACAATAACATATAAAATAAAACAATAACATAAAATGTATCAAATTTTTTTTTTTGGTTAATTTTTTTTTCCATTTTTTAATTTTTTTTTATTTTTTCCATAGTCTTTTTTTATATTTTGTACTTTTTTTTAATATATTTTTTTAATTTAATTTTTTAAAAATATTTTGTACATTTTTTTACAATTTTTTTTTAATTTTTATTTTTTTTTTGTATTTTGTTTTTTTTTTATAAATATATATAGGGATGAGCGAATCGATCCGGACGAACCCGGATTCGATCCGAATTTCAGGAAAAATTCGATTCGGATCGAATCCGAATTTCCCCGCGATTCGATCGCTCGAAGTTTTCCTTTAACATCCATTCATTTACATTACAGGCATTCTAAGATGGTGGACGGGACATGTCCAGACATCAACCCCGCGCCAGTGCAAGCTGGGACAGTCACATGCAGCCTATCAGCAGCCAGCAAGCCCGGTGACGTCACAGCGCTATTTAAGGCCGGCCATCTTGCTTTCCTGCCTCATTTCTCTATTGCTTTCGTGAGAGACAGGACGCTGCTGTAGGCAGGGAGAGAGACAGTTAGACAGACAGTGACAGACAGGGACAGGCTGGAGACAGGCAGGAGACAGACAGGAGACAGACAGAAAGTCAGCGAAAAACAGGGAAAGGTAGAAAAATCGGAGGCTGTCAGCCTGTCACAGGGAGTTTTTTTTTTTTTTTTCATCCAGCCTGACAGGCTTTGTTAGCGTTTTCAGGCTGCTTATACTAACTAACTGTGCATATATACTGAACTGATGTTAAGTCTGCTGTGAGGCATCCCATTCTGTGACTACAGCAGCCTCTGTTTAAGACCATATAACCATTTGCTCTTATTATATTTGAAATTCGCCTGATAAAGACACTTTTGCTCGGCATAGTACTTCTGGACCCTGCCAGGGCATCCCATTCTGTGACTACAGCAGCCTCTGTTTAAGACCATATAACCATTTGCTCTTATTATATTTGAAATTAGCCTGATAAAGACACTTTTGCTGGGCATAGTAGTTCTGGACCCTGCCAGGGCATCCCATTCTGTGACTACAGCAGCCTCTGTTTAAGACCATATAACCATTTGCACTTATTATAATTGAAATTAGGCCTGATAAAGACACTTTTGCTGGGCATAGTACTTCTGGACCCTGCCAGGGCATCCCATTCTGTGACTACAGCAGCCTCTGTTTAAGACCATATAACCATTTGCTCTTATTATATTTGAAATTAGCCTGATAAAGACACTTTTGCTCGGCATAGTACTTCTGGACCCTGCCAGGGCATCCCATTCTGTGACTACAGCAGCCTCTGTTTAAGACCATATAACCATTTGCTCTTATTATATTTGAAATTAGCCTGATAAAGACACTTTTGCTCGGCATAGTACTTCTGGACCCTGCCAGGGCATCCCATTCTGTGACTACAGCAGCCTCTGTTTAAGACCATATAACCATTTGCTCTTATTATATTTGAAATTAGCCTGATAAAGAAACTTTTGCTGGGCATAGTACTTCTGGACCCTGCCAGGGCATCCCATTCTGTAACTACAGCAGCCTCTGTTTAAGACCATATAACCATTTGCACTTATTATAATTGAAATTAGGCCTGATAAAGACACTTTTGCTGGGCATAGTACTTCTGGACCCTGCCAGGGCATCCCATTCTGTGACTACAGCAGCCTCTGTTTAAGACCATATAACCATTTGCTCTTATTATATTTGAAATTAGCCTGATAAAGACACTTTTGCTCGGCATAGTACTTCTGGACCCTGCCAGGGCATCCCATTCTGTGACTACAGCAGCCTCTGTTTAAGACCATATAACCATTTGCTCTTATTATATTTGAAATTAGCCTGATAAAGACACTTTTGCTCGGCATAGTACTTCTGGACCCTGCCAGGGCATCCCATTCTGTGACTACAGCAGCCTCTGTTTAAGACCATATAACCATTTGCTCTTATTATATTTGAAATTAGCCTGATAAAGACACTTTTGCTCGGCATAGTACTTCTGGACCCTGCCAGGGCATCCCATTCTGTGACTACAGCAGCCTCTGTTTAAGACCATATAACCATTTGCTCTTATTATATTTGAAATTAGCCTGATAAAGAAACTTTTGCTGGGCATAGTACTTCTGGACCCTGCCAGGGCATCCCATTCTGTGACTACAGCAGCCTCTGTTTAAGACCATATAACCATTTGCACTTATTATAATTGAAATTAGGCCTGATAAAGACACTTTTGCTGGGCATAGTACTTCTGGACCCTGCCAGGGCATCCCATTCTGTGACTACAGCAGCCTCTGTTTAAGACCATATAACCATTTGCTCTTATTATATTTGAAATTAGCCTGATAAAGACACTTTTGCTCGGCATAGTACTTCTGGACCCTGCCAGGGCATCCCATTCTGTGACTACAGCAGCCTCTGTTTAAGACCATATAACTATTTGCTCTTATTATATCTGAAATTAGCCTGATAAAGACACTTTTGCTCGGCATAGTACTTCTGGACCCTGCCAGGGCATCCCATTCTGTGACTACAGCAGCCTCTGTTTAAGACCATATAACCATTTGCTCTTATTATATTTGAAATTAGCCTGATAAAGACACTTTTGCTCGGCATAGTACTTCTGGACCCTGCCAGGGCATCCCATTCTGTGACTACAGCAGCCTCTGTTTAAGACCATATAACCATTTGCTCTTATTATATTTGAAATTAGCCTGATAAAGACACTTTTGCTCGGCATAGTACTTCTGGACCCTGCCAGGGCATCCCATTCTGTGACTACAGCAGCCTCTGTTTAAGACCATATAACCATTTGCTCTTATTATATTTGAAATTAGCCTGATAAAGACACTTTTGCTCGGCATAGTACTTCTGGACCCTGCCAGGGCATCCCATTCTGTGACTACAGCAGCCTCTGTTTAAGACCATATAACCATTTGCTCTTATTATATTTGAAATTAGCATGATAAAGACACTTTTGCTCGGCATAGTACTTCTGGACCCTGCCAGGGCATCCCATTCTGTGACTACAGCAGCCTCTGTTTAAGACCATATAACCATTTGCTCTTATTATATTTGAAATTAGCCTGATAAAGACACTTTTGCTCGGCATAGTACTTCCGGACCCTGCCAGGGCATCCCATTCTGTGACTACAGCAGCCTCTGTTTAAGACCATATAACCATTTGCTCTTATTATATTTGAAATTAGCCTGATAAAGACACTTTTGCTCGGCATAGTACTTCTGGACCCTGCCAGGGCATCCCATTCTGTGACTACAGCAGCCTCTGTTTAAGACCATATAACCATTTGCTCTTATTATATTTGAAATTAGCCTGATAAAGACACTTTTGCTCGGCATAGTACTTCTGGACCCTGCCAGGGCATCCCATTCTGTGACTACAGCAGCCTCTGTTTAAGACCATATAACCATTTCCTCTTATTATATTTGAAATTAGCCTGATAAAGACACTTTTGCTCGGCATAGTACTTCTGGGCCCTGCCAGGGCATCCCATTCTGTGACTACAGCAGCCTCTGTTTAAGACCATATAACCATTTGCTCTTATTATATTTGAAATTAGCCTGATAAAGACACTTTTGCTCGGCATAGTACTTCTGGACCCTGCCAGGGCATCCCATTCTGTGACTACAGCAGCCTCTGTTTAAGACCATATAACCATTTGCTCTTATTATATTTGAAATTAGCCTGATAAAGACACTTTTGCTCGGCATAGTACTTCTGGACCCTGCCAGGGCATCCCATTCTGTGACTACAGCAGCCTCTGTTTAAGACCATATAACCATTTGCTCTTATTATATTTGAAATTAGCCTGATAAAGACACTTTTGCTGGGCATAGTACTTCTGGACCCTGCCAGGGCATCCCATTCTGTGACTACAGCAGCCTCTGTTTAAGACCATATAACCATTTGCTCTTATTATATTTGAAATTAGCCTGATAAAGACACTTTTGCTGGGCATAGTACTTCTGGACCCTGCCAGGGCATCCCATTCTGTGACTACAGCAGCCTCTGTTTAAGACCATATAACCATTTGCTCTTATTATATTTGAAATTAACCTGATAAAGACACTTTTGCTCGGCATAGTACTTCTGGACCCTGCCAGGGCATCCCATTCTGTGACTACAGCAGCCTCTGTTTAAGACCATATAACCATTTGCACTTATTATAATTGAAATTAGGCCTGATAAAGACACTTTTGCTGGGCATAGTACTTCTGGACCCTGCCAGGGCATCCCATTCTGTGACTACAGCAGCCTCTGTTTATGACCATATAACCATTTGCTCTTATTATATTTGAAATTAGCCTGATAAAGACACTTTTGCTCGGCATAGTACTTCTGGACCCTGCCAGGGCATGCCATTCTGTGACTACAGCAGCCTCTGTTTAAAACCATATAACCATTTGCTCTTATTATATTTGAAATTAGCCTGATAAAGACACTTTTGCTCGGCATAGTACTTCTGGACCCTGCCAGGGCATCCCATTCTGTGACTACAGCAGCCTCTGTTTAAGACCATATAACCATTTGCTCTTATTATATTTGAAATTAGCCTGATAAAGACACTTTTGTTCGGCATAGTACTTCTGGACCCTGCCAGGGCATTACATTCTGTGACTACAGCAGCCTCTGTTTAAGACCATATAACCATTTGCTCTTATTATATTTGAAATAAGCCTGATAAAGACACTTTTGCTGGGCATAGTACTTCTGGACCCTGCCAGGGCATCCCATTCTGTGACTACAGCAGCCTCTGTTTAAGACCATATAACCATTTGCTCTTATTATATTTGAAATTAGCCTGATAAAGACACTTTTGCTGGGCATAGTACTTCTGGACCCTGCCAGGGCATCCCATTCTGTGACTACAGCAGCCTCTGTTTAAGACCATATAACAATTTGCTCTTATTATATTTGAAATTAGCCTGATAAAGACACTTTTGCTCGGCATAGTACTTCTGGACCCTGCCAGGGCATCCCATTCTGTGACTACAGCAGCCTCTGTTTAAGACCATATAACCATTTGCACTTATTATAATTGAAATTAGGCCTGATAAAGACACTTTTGCTGGGCATAGTACTTCTGTATCCTGCCAGGGCATCCCATTCTGTGACTACAGCAGCCTCTGTTTAAGACCATATAACCATTTGCTCTTATTATATTTGAAATTAGCCTGATAAAGACACTTTTACTGGGCATAGTACTTCTGGACCCTGCCAGGGCATCCCATTCTGTGACTACAGCAGCCTCTGTTTAAGACCATATAACCATTTGCTCTTATTATATTTGAAATAAGCCTGATAAAGACTCTTTTGCTCGGCATAGTACTTCTGGACCCTGCCAGGGCATCCCATTCTGTGACTACAGCAGCCTCTGTTTAAGACCATATAACCATTTGCTCTTATTATATTTGAAATTAGCCTGATAAAGACACTTTTGCTGGGCATAGTACTTCTGGACCCTGCCAGGGCATCCCATTCTGTGACTACAGCAGCCTCTGTTTAAGACCATATAACAATTTGCTCTTATTATATTTGAAATTAGCCTGATAAAGACACTTTTGCTCGGCATAGTACTTCTGGACCCTGCCAGGGCATCCCATTCTGTGACTACAGCAGCCTCTGTTTAAGACCATATAACCATTTGCACTTATTATAATTGAAATTAGGCCTGATAAAGACACTTTTGCTGGGCATAGTACTTCTGGATCCTGCCAGGGCATCCCATTCTGTGACTACAGCAGCCTCTGTTTAAGACCATATAACCATTTGCTCTTATTATATTTGAAATTAGCCTGATAAAGACACTTTTACTGGGCATAGTACTTCTGGACCCTGCCAGGGCATCCCATTCTGTGACTACAGCAGCCTCTGTTTAAGACCATATAACCATTTGCACTTATTATAATTGAAATTAGGCCTGATAAAGACACTTTTGCTGGGCATAGTACTTCTGGACCCTGCCAGGGCATCCCATTCTGTGACTACAGCAGCCTCTGTTTAAGACCATATAACCATTTGCTCTTATTATATTTGAAATTAGCCTGATAAAGACACTTTTGCTCGGCATAGTACTTCTGGACCCTGCCAGGGCATCCCATTCTGTGACTACAGCAGCCTCTGTTTAAGACCATATAACCATTTGCTCTTATTATATTTGAAATTAGCCTGATAAAGACACTTTTGCTCGGCATAGTACTTCTGGACCCTGCCAGGGCATCCCATTCTGTGACTACAGCAGCCTCTGTTTAAGACCATATAACCATTTGCTCTTATTATATTTGAAATTAGCCTGATAAAGACACTTTTGCTGGGCATAGTACTTCTGGACCCTGCCAGGGCATCCCATTCTGTGACTACAGCAGCCTCTGTTTAAGACCATATAACCATTTGCTCTTATTATATTTGAAATTAACCTGATAAAGACACTTTTGCTCGGCATAGTACTTCTGGACCCTGCCAGGGCATCCCATTCTGTGACTACAGCAGCCTCTGTTTAAGACCATATAACCATTTGCACTTATTATAATTGAAATTAGGCCTGATAAAGACACTTTTGCTGGGCATAGTACTTCTGGACCCTGCCAGGGCATCCCATTCTGTGACTACAGCAGCCTCTGTTTAAGACCATATAACCATTTGCTCTTATTATATTTGAAATTAGCCTGATAAAGACACTTTTGCTCGGCATAGTACTTCTGGACCCTGCCAGGGCATCCCATTCTGTGACTACAGCAGCCTCTGTTTAAGACCATATAACCATTTGCTCTTATTATATTTGAAATTAGCCTGATAAAGACACTTTTGCTCGGCATAGTACTTCTGGACCCTGCCAGGGCATCCCATTCTGTGACTACAGCAGCCTCTGTTTAAGACCATATAACCATTTGCACTTATTATAGCACTTATTATAATTGAAATTAGGCCTGATAAAGACACTTTTGCTGGGCATAGTACTTCTGGACCCTGCCAGGGCATCCCATTCTGTGACTACAGCAGCCTCTGTTTAAGACCATATAACCATTTGCTCTTATTATATTTGAAATTAGCCTGATAAAGACACTTTTGCTCGGCATAGTACTTCTGGACCCTGCCAGGGCATCCCATTCTGTGACTACAGCAGCCTCTGTTTAAGACCATATAACCATTTGCTCTTATTATATTTGAAATTAGCCTGATAAAGACACTTTTGCTGGGCATAGTACTTCTGGACCCTGCCAGGGCATCCCATTCTGTGACTACAGCAGCCTCTGTTTAAGACCATATAACCATTTGCTCTTATTATATTTGAAATTAGCCTGATAAAGACACTTTTGCTGGGCATAGTACTTCTGGACCCTGCCAGGGCATCCCATCCTGTGACTACAGCAGCCTCTGTTTAAGACCATATAACCATTTGCTCTTATTATATTTGAAATTAGCCTGATAAAGACACTTTTGCTCGGCATAGTACTTCTGGACCCTGCCAGGGCATCCCATTCTGTGACTACAGCAGCCTCTGTTTAAGACCATATAACCATTTGCACTTATTATAATTGAAATTAGCCTGATAAAGACACTTTTGCTCGGCATAGTACTTCTGGACCCTGCCAGGGCATCCCATTCTGTGACTACAGCAGCCTCTGTTTAAGACCATATAACCATTTGCTCTTATTATATTTGAAATTAGCCTGATAAAGACACTTTTGCTCGGCATAGTACTTCTGGACCCTGCCAGGGCATCCCATTCTGTGACTACAGCAGCCTCTGTTTAAGACCATATAACCATTTGCTCTTATTATATTTGAAATTAGCCTGATAAAGACACTTTTGCTCGGCATAGTACTTCTGGACCCTGCCAGGGCATCCCATTCTGTGACTACAGCAGCCTCTGTTTAAGACCATATAACCATTTGCTCTTATTATATTTGAAATTAGCCTGATAAAGACACTTTTGCTCGGCATAGTACTTCTGGACCCTGCCAGGGCATCCCATTCTGTGACTACAGCAGCCTCTGTTTAAGACCATATAACCATTTGCTCTTATTATATTTGAAATTAGCCTGATAAAGACACTTTTGCTCGGCATAGTACTTCTGGACCCTGCCAGGGCATCCCATTCTGTGACTACAGCAGCCTCTGTTTAAGACCATATAACCATTTGCACTTATTATAATTGAAATTAGGCCTGATAAAGACACTTCTGCTCGGCATAGTACTTCTGGATCCTGCCAGGGCATCCCATTCTGTGACTACAGCAGCCTCTGTTTAAGACCATATAACCATTTGCTCTTATTATATTTGAAATTAGCCTGATAAAGACACTTTTGCTCGGCATAGTACTTCTGGAGCCTGCCAGGGCATCCCATTCTGTGACTACAGCAGCCTCTGTTTAAGACCATATAACCATTTGCTCTTATTATATTTGAAATTAGCCTGATAAAGACACTTTTGCTGGGCATAGTACTTCTGGACCCTGCCAGGGCATCCCATTCTGTGACTACAGCAGCCTCTGTTTAAGACCATATAACCATTTGCTCTTATTATATTTGAAATTAGCCTGATAAAGACACTTTTGCTGGGCATAGTACTTCTGGACCCTGCCAGGGCATCCCATTCTGTGACTACAGCAGCCTCTGTTTAAGACCATATAACCATTTGCTCTTATTATATTTGAAATTAGCCTGATAAAGACACTTTTGCTCGGCATAGTACTTCTGGACCCTGCCAGGGCATCCCATTCTGTGACTACAGCAGCCTCTGTTTAAGACCATATAACCATTTGCACTTATTATAATTGAAATTAGGCCTGATAAAGACACTTTTGCTCGGCATAGTACTTCTGGACCCTGCCAGGGCATCCCATTCTGTGACTACAGCAGCCTCTGTTTAAGACCATATAACCATTTGCTCTTATTATATTTGAAATTAGCCTGATAAAGACACTTTTGCTCGGCATAGTACTTCTGGACCCTGCCAGGGCATCCCATTCTGTGACTACAGCAGCCTCTGTTTAAGACCATATAACCATTTGCTCTTATTATATTTGAAATTAGCCTGATAAAGACACTTTTGCTCGGCATAGTACTTCTGGACCCTGCCAGGGCATCCCATTCTGTGACTACAGCAGCCTCTGTTTAAGACCATATAACCATTTGCTCTTATTATATTTGAAATTAGCCTGATAAAGACACTTTTGCTCGGCATAGCACTACTGGATCTTTTTTGGGGCATCCCATTCTGTGACTACAGCAGCCTCTGTTTAAGACCATATAACCATTTGCACTTATTATAATTGAAATTAGCCCTGATAAAGACACTTTTGCTGGGCATAGCACTACTGGATCTTTTTTTGGGGCATCCCATTCTGTGACTACAGCAGCCTCTGTTTACGACCATATAACCATTTGCACTTATTATAATTGAAATTAGCCCTGATAAAGACACTTTTGCTGGGCATAGGCTTACTGCTGCCTGCCAGGTGCACTTCTGTTGAGACATCCCATTCTGTAACATAGCATACCCCTCTTTATTTACACTAAGCAGCTCTCTTATTTACACTAAGCAGGCCTGTTGGAGGCTGAGTGTTACTGCTCACTTTTGGTGTGCATTATATTCTGTTTCATATAGACCCACCGCTGCCCGGGGGATCTTAAAATATCACCTACTACCACGCCAGTTAGACTATGTCGGGCAGACAAGTGCCTGGAAGTGAAAAGAGGAGTGGCAGAGGCCAAGATTCCGCAGGCAGAGCTCGCATCAGACTGGGGGCCAGTAGCAGCAGGAGTCACGCTGAGAGACCTAATCTGCCAGTATCTGCTAGCGGTCGGGTCTCCACCAGTAACGCATCTGCCGTGGTAGATTGGTTGACGCGCTCATCAACAACATTATCACAACTTACGTCTGAAACCCCCAGTCTAGGGTCGGTAGGTTCCTCTGACACAACCCTGAGTTGGCATGCCCCGAGAGCAGTCCCTGTCCTCCCATTGCCTCTGTCCTACGCCGTTCCCTCCCCCTGCGACGTATCCTATGCTTTGGGTTCAGCTCCACTCTTTAGTGAGGAGGACGATCAGATACAGGAGGACAGTCAGCAGCTACTGCCCAGCCAAGAAATGGAGGTGGCTTCTTTAGCTAGGCAGACAAATAGTGATGTGGACAGTGTCGTGGGTGCTGTGAGCGTTCCAGCTCCTGCGCCAGACACTGTTGACGAATCCACGAACATCAGTGACGTACAGCCACAACTCGGTGATGATGATGATGACGATGAAGCCGATCGCACTTGGGAGCCGGGTGAGGAAGGGGCTTCATCGTCATCATCAGGAGAAGAGGGGCGCAGGTTGCCCCGGAGTCAGCAGCTGAGGCAGCAAGGTGGTAGCAGTCAGCATGGGGGCACAATTCCAAAGGCTGGATCCGGCCGGGGCCGGGGCCGGGGTAGAGCACCTGCTGTGCGGCAGTCTACCTTATCAGGAGGTAGTGGAGCAGGGGTTCCTGGAGTTGGCAACAGCAGCAGTGAATCAGTGAGGCCAGGGGGTGGGAAAAGTAGCTACTTGGCAGTGTGGCAGTTTTTCCTGAGGCATCCGCAGGAGGGTAACATGGCCACATGCAAGATATGTAGGCAAAAGGTGAAGCGTGGCCAGGGTCCAAATGTTGGCACCACGGCCCTGCGTCAACATATGATGCGTCACCATAAAGCGACCTGGGAGAACCGAGGCTCCCAAGGGGTGGTCCAGTCTGCTTCCTCACCAAGTGAGCTCCCAATTTCTGCCAGCCAAGGCTCCAGCACCTCAGCCGAAGGCAGCTGTGCGTCATACCCATCCTCTGTCGCTCCTGCTCCTCCTCCTCCAAGTCATGCATCCCGCCAGCAATCCATCAGCGAAGCCATGTCCAAGAGACAGCAGTATGCGCCCACTCATCCTACGGCGCAGAAGCTGAATGTGCTCCTGTCCAAGTTGCTGGTGCTGCAGTCGCTCCCTTTTCAGGTGGTGGAATCTGCACCTTTCAGAGAACTGATGGCTTGTGCCGAGCCGAGGTGGAGAGTCCCAAGCCGTCATTTCTTTGCCAAGAAGGCAGTACCAGCGCTGCACACTTTTGTTGAACAGAAGGTGGGCCAGTCCTTGAGCCTGTCGGTGTGTAGCAAAATACATGGCAGCGCCGACATCTGGAGCTGTAACTACGGTCAGGGGCAGTACATGTCGTTTACGGCCCACTGGGTGAATGTGGTCCCTTTGCAGCAGCAGCAGCAACTTGGACAGGTCACGCCGCTTCGGCCTCCGCGCTCTCTGCCCATTGGACCTGTGACACCGTGCGACTCGGCCTCCTCATCCTCCGCCATCTCCTCACCCTCCACTGTAGGCTCAAGTCTCAGTGCCCCTCCAGTCTACCATGTGTGCAGGGCACGGAGGTGTCACGCAGTGCTTCACATGGTTTGTCTTGGCGAACGGAGTCACACAGGGGAGGAACTGCTTAAATGTATTCATCAGGATATCCAAACATGGCTTACTCCGAGAAAACTTAAAATGGGAATCATGGTTACCGACAATGGGAAGAACATTTTGTCTGCGCTGCGCCAAGGAAGCCTGACCCATGCCCCCTGCATGGCTCACGTCTTCAATCTGGTTGTCAAGCGGTTTCTGAAGTGTTCCCCCCATCTGCAAGACATCCTAACAACTTCAAGGAAACTTTGCATGCACTTCAGCCACTCCTACACCGCCAAACACACCCTTCTTGAGCTACAGCGTCAGAATGGTATCCCCCAACATAGTCTGATTTGCGATGTTTCCACCCGTTGGAATTCCACCCTTCACATGTTGGACCGATTATATGAACAGAGAAAAGCCATCACGGATTTCCTGATGATCCAAGCAGATAGGGGGACTCCCCTGTGTAACTTCAATGTCAACCAGTGGCAGCTCATACGTGACACCTGCCGTTTGCTCAGGCCCTTTGAGGAAGTCACTTTATTTGTCAGTCGGCAGGATTACGGGATGAACGACGTGATTCCACTGCTTCATGTACTACAGCACATGTTGGAAACCATGGCTGGTCAGGGCACTGGAGACATGGCGTTTACATCTTACGGCCACATGAACCCCGTTGGAGCTGAACTGGAGGAGGAGGAGGAAGAGGAGGAGGAGGAGTTGCCCAGCGAAACACAGTTTAGGCTTGGCGAAATGGCTGGTTTATCTAGTCAGCAGACAGGAGAGGAGGAGCAGGAGCAGCCAGAGGAGCTAGAGGTTTTTGAGGAAGGCGAGATAGAGGACCCGGGCACACCGTGGCAGTATGCAGTGGAGATGGAGACAGGTAGTCCATCCGAGTCACTTGCGCAAATGGCACGAAGCATGCTCACGTGCTTGCGTAGTGACCCCAGAATTGTTTCCATCTGTCGGCGGGATGACTTCTGGCTGTCCACCTTATTGGACCCTCGCTTCCGGCACAAAATGGGGGCATTTTTTAAACCCACCCAGAGGGAGGACAAACTCAACTACTACAAAGACATTCTACGTAGGCAGTTGGCCGATGCCTATCTGCGCCATGGTCCATACTCTCGCAGGTCTGACTCGAGGGGACCTCTGCGCTCACCTTCCACTGCCATGGCCGCTGGGGGGGTTGGCAGGAGCAGCAGCAGCAGCTCCATCAGCAGCAGCAGCCTCAGTCTTCAGTCGCTAATGAGTAGCTTTCTACACCCGCATAGTGAGGCTACTCATGAGCAGCAGGAAGACCTGGAGCAGGACCTCAACCAGCAGGTCATGTCATACTTTGACATGACCATGCCAACACACCTTGAGGATCCGCTGGACTTCTGGGCAGCCAAACTTGATTTGTGGCCGCAACTAGCAGAGTTTGCCCTGGAAAAGCTGTCCTGCCCGGCAAGTAGCGTGCCATCTGAGCGGGTGTTTAGTGCAGCGGGGGCCATAGTTACGGCGAGGAGAACTCGTCTGTCAACTAAAAATGTGGAGAGACTCACCTTTGTCAAAATGAATCAGGGATGGATCAGCCAGGATTTCCACCCACCAATGCCTGATGCATGCGACTAGATTCAGCATGGTGCCACGTTTTACACTTTCCAAATGGTGCAAAACATATTTATGTCTTTAGGCCATTTTTTGGGCTCCTGCTGCTGCTGCTTCCAACTTCTGCCAACTCCAGGGTGTGATTCATCCAATTGTTGGGCTCCTAAAGCCAACCCCAGTGTCTCTTTAAAGTAATATTTGGGCTCCTGCTGCTGCTGCTGCCAACTTCTGCCAACTCCAGGGTGTGATTCATCCAATTTTTGGGCTCCTGAAGCCAACCCCAGAGTCTCTTTAAAGTAATGTTTGGGCTCCTGCTGCTGCTGCTGCTGCTGCCAACTCCAGGGTGTGATTCATCCAATTTTTGGGCTCCTGAGGCCAACCCCAGGGTCTCTTTAAAGTAATATTTGGGCTCCTGCTGCTGCTGCTGCTGCTGCCAACTTCTGCCAACTCCAGGGTGTGATTCATCCAATTTTTGGGCTCCTGAAGCCAACCCCAGGGTCTGTTTAAAGTAATGTTTGGGCTTCTGCTGCTGCTTGCAACTCCAGGGTGTGATTCATCCAATTTTTGGGCTCCTGAAGCCAACCCCAGTGTCTCTTTAAAGTAATGTTTGGGCTCCTGCTGCTGCTGCCAACTCCAGGGTGTGATTCATCCAATTTTTGGGCTCCTGAGGCCAACCCCAGGGTCTCTTTAAAGTAATGTTTGGGCTCCTGCTGCTGCTGCTGCTGCTGCCGCCAACTCCAGGGTGTGATTCATCCAATTTTTGGGCTCCTGAGGCCAACCCCAGGGTCTCTTTAAAGAAATATTTGGGCTCCTGCTGCTGCTGCTGCTGCTGCTGCCAACTTCTGCCAACTCCAGGGTGTGATTCATCCAATTTTTGGGCTCCTGAAGCCAACCCCAGTGTCTCTTTAAAGTAATGTTTTGGCTCCTGCTGCTGCTGCTGCTGCCAACTCCAGGGTGTGATTCATCCAATTTTTGGGCTCCTGAGGCCAACCCCAGGGTCTCTTTAAAGTAATGTTTGGGCTCCTGCTGCTGCTGCTGCTGCTGCTGCCGCCAACTCCAGGGTGTGATTCATCCAATTTTTGGGCTCCTGAGGCCAACCCCAGGGTCTCTTTAAAGTAATGTTTGGGCTCCTGCTGCTGCTGCCAACTCCAGGGTGTGATTCATCCAATTTTTGGGCTCCTGAAGCCAACCCCAGGGTCTCTTTAAAGTAATATTTGGGCTCCTGCTGCTGCTGCCAACTCCAGGGTGTGATTCATCCAATTTTTGGGCTCCTGAAGCCAACCCCAGGGTCTCTTTAAAGTAATATTTGGGTTCCTGCTGCTGCCAACTCCAGGGTGTGATTCATCCAATTTTTGGGCTCCTGAAGCCAACCCCAGTGTCTCTTTAAAGTAATGTTTGGGCTCCTGCTGCTGCTGCTGCTGCCAACTCCAGGGTGTGATTCATCCAATTTTTGGGCTCCTGAAGCCAACCCCAGAGTCTCTTTAAAGTAATGTTTGGGCTCCTGCTGCTGCTGCTGCTGCCAACTTCTGCCAACTCCAGGGTGTGATTCATCCAATTTTTGGGCTCCTGAAGCCAACCCCAGTGTCTCTTTAAAGTAATGTTTGGGCTCCTGCTGCTGCTGCTGCTGCCAACTCCAGGGTGTGATTCATCCAATTTTTGGGCTCCTGAGGCCAACCCCAGGGTCTCTTTAAAGTAATGTTTGGGCTCCTGCTGCTGCTGCTGCTGCTGCTGCCGCCAGCTCCAGGGTGTGATTCGTCCAATTTTTGGGCTCCTGAGGCCAACCCCAGGGTCTCTTTAAAGTAATGTTTGGGCTCCTGCTGCTGCTGCCAACTCCAGGGTGTGATTCATCCAATTTTTGGGCTCCTGAAGCCAACCCCAGGGTCTCTTTAAAGTAATATTTGGGCTCCTGCTGCTGCTGCCAACTCCAGGGTGTGATTCATCCAATTTTTGGGCTCCTGAAGCCAACCCCAGGGTCTCTTTAAAGTAATATTTGGGTTCCTGCTGCTGCCAACTCCAGGGTGTGATTCATCCAATTTTTGGGCTCCTGAAGCCAACCCCAGTGTCTCTTTAAAGTAATGTTTGGGCTCCTGCTGCTGCTGCTGCCAACTCCAGGGTGTGATTCATCCAATTTTTGGGCTCCTCAAGCCAACCCCAGAGTCTCTTTAAAGTAATGTTTGGGCTCCTGCTGCTGCTGCTGCCAACTTCTGCCAACTCCAGGGTGTGATTCATCCAATTTTTGGGCTCCTGAAGCCAACCCCAGGGTCTGTTTAAAGTAATGTTTGGGCTCCTGCTGCTGCTTGCAACTCCAGGGTGTGATTCATCCAATTTTTGGGCTCCTGAGGCCAACCCCAGTGTCTCTTTAAAGTAATGTTTGGGCTCCTGCTGCTGCTGCTGCTGCCAACTTCTGCCAACTCCAGGGTGTGATTCATCCAATTTTTGGGCTCCTGAAGCCAACCCCAGTGTCTCTTTAAAGTAATGTTTGGGCTCCTGCTGCTGCTGCTGCTGCCAACTCCAGGGTGTGATTCATCCAATTTTTGGGCTCCTGAGGCCAACCCCAGGGTCTCTTTAAAGTAATATTTGGGCTCCTGCTGCTGCTGCTGCTGCTGCCAACTTCTGCCAACTCCAGGGTGTGATTCATCCAATTTTTGGGCTCCTGAAGCCAACCCCAGGGTCTGTTTAAAGTAATGTTTGGGCTCCTGCTGCTGCTTGCAACTCCAGGGTGTGATTCGTCCAATTTTTGGGCTCCTGAGGCCAACCCCAGGGTCTCTTTAAAGTAATATTTGGGCTCCTGCTGCTGCCAACTCCAGGGTGTGATTCATCCAATTTTTGGGCTCCTGAGGCCAACCCCAGGGTCTCTTTAAAGTAATATTTGGGCTCCTGCTGCTGCTGCTGCCAACTTCTGCCAACTCCAGGGTGTGATTCATCCAATTTTTGGGCTCCTGAAGCCAACCCCAGAGTCTCTTTAAAGTAATGTTTGGGCTCCTGCTGCTGCTGCTGCTGCCGCCAACTCCAGGGTGTGATTCATCCAATTTTTGGGCTCCTGAGGCCAACCCCAGGGTCTCTTTAAAGTAATATTTGGGCTCCTGCTGCTGCTGCCAACTCCAGGGTGTGATTCATCCAATTTTTGGGCTCCTGAGGCCAACCCCAGGGTCTCTTTAAAGTAATATTTGGGCTCCTGCTGCTGCTGCTGCTGCTGCCAACTTCTGCCAACTCCAGGGTGTGATTCATCCAATTTTTGGGCTCCTGAAGCCAACCCCAGGGTCTGTTTAAAGTAATGTTTGGGCTTCTGCTGCTGCTTGCAACTCCAGGGTGTGATTCATCCAATTTTTGGGCTCCTGAAGCCAACCCCAGTGTCTCTTTAAAGTAATGTTTGGGCTCCTGCTGCTGCTGCCAACTCCAGGGTGTGATTCATCCAATTTTTGGGCTCCTGAGGCCAACCCCAGGGTCTCTTTAAAGTAATGTTTGGGCTCCTGCTGCTGCTGCTGCTGCTGCCGCCAACTCCAGGGTGTGATTCATCCAATTTTTGGGCTCCTGAGGCCAACCCCAGGGTCTCTTTAAAGTAATATTTGGGCTCCTGCTGCTGCTGCTGCTGCTGCCAACTTCTGCCAACTCCAGGGTGTGATTCATCCAATTTTTGGGCTCCTGAAGCCAACCCCAGTGTCTCTTTAAAGTAATGTTTGGGCTCCTGCTGCTGCTGCTGCTGCCAACTCCAGGGTGTGATTCATCCAATTTTTGGGCTCCTGAGGCCAACCCCAGGGTCTCTTTAAAGTAATGTTTGGGCTCCTGCTGCTGCTGCTGCTGCTGCTGCCGCCAACTCCAGGGTGTGATTCATCCAATTTTTGGGCTCCTGAGGCCAACCCCAGGGTCTCTTTAAAGTAATGTTTGGGCTCCTGCTGCTGCTGCCAACTCCAGGGTGTGATTCATCCAATTTTTGGGCTCCTGAAGCCAACCCCAGGGTCTCTTTAAAGTAATATTTGGGCTCCTGCTGCTGCTGCCAACTCCAGGGTGTGATTCATCCAATTTTTGGGCTCCTGAAGCCAACCCCAGGGTCTCTTTAAAGTAATATTTGGGTTCCTGCTGCTGCCAACTCCAGGGTGTGATTCATCCAATTTTTGGGCTCCTGAAGCCAACCCCAGTGTCTCTTTAAAGTAATGTTTGGGCTCCTGCTGCTGCTGCTGCTGCCAACTCCAGGGTGTGATTCATCCAATTTTTGGGCTCCTGAAGCCAACCCCAGAGTCTCTTTAAAGTAATGTTTGGGCTCCTGCTGCTGCTGCTGCTGCCAACTTCTGCCAACTCCAGGGTGTGATTCATCCAATTTTTGGGCTCCTGAAGCCAACCCCAGTGTCTCTTT
This sequence comes from Gastrophryne carolinensis, assembly GCA_027917425.1. NCBI lineage: Eukaryota > Metazoa > Chordata > Amphibia > Anura > Microhylidae > Gastrophryne > Gastrophryne carolinensis. The sequence goes on along the minus strand of CM051234.1, from coordinate 304,089,347 downwards.
AAAGTAATGTTTGGGCTCCTGCTGCTGCTGCTGCTGCCAACTCCAGGGTGTGATTCATCCAATTTTTGGGCTCCTGAGGCCAACCCCAGGGTCTCTTTAAAGTAATGTTTGGGCTCCTGCTGCTGCTGCTGCTGCTGCTGCCGCCAGCTCCAGGGTGTGATTCGTCCAATTTTTGGGCTCCTGAGGCCAACCCCAGGGTCTCTTTAAAGTAATGTTTGGGCTCCTGCTGCTGCTGCCAACTCCAGGGTGTGATTCATCCAATTTTTGGGCTCCTGAAGCCAACCCCAGGGTCTCTTTAAAGTAATATTTGGGCTCCTGCTGCTGCTGCCAACTCCAGGGTGTGATTCATCCAATTTTTGGGCTCCTGAAGCCAACCCCAGGGTCTCTTTAAAGTAATATTTGGGTTCCTGCTGCTGCCAACTCCAGGGTGTGATTCATCCAATTTTTGGGCTCCTGAAGCCAACCCCAGTGTCTCTTTAAAGTAATGTTTGGGCTCCTGCTGCTGCTGCTGCTGCTGCCAACTCCAGGGTGTGATTCATCCAATTTTTGGGCTCCTGAAGCCAACCCCAGAGTCTCTTTAAAGTAATGTTTGGGCTCCTGCTGCTGCTGCTGCCAACTTCTGCCAACTCCAGGGTGTGATTCATCCAATTTTTGGGCTCCTGAAGCCAACCCCAGGGTCTGTTTAAAGTAATGTTTGGGCTCCTGCTGCTGCTTGCAACTCCAGGGTGTGATTCATCCAATTTTTGGGCTCCTGAGGCCAACCCCAGTGTCTCTTTAAAGTAATGTTTGGGCTCCTGCTGCTGCTGCTGCTGCTGCCAACTTCTGCCAACTCCAGGGTGTGATTCATCCAATTTTTGGGCTCCTGAAGCCAACCCCAGTGTCTCTTTAAAGTAATGTTTGGGCTCCTGCTGCTGCTGCTGCTGCCAACTCCAGGGTGTGATTCATCCAATTTTTGGGCTCCTGAGGCCAACCCCAGGGTCTCTTTAAAGTAATATTTGGGCTCCTGCTGCTGCTGCTGCTGCTGCCAACTTCTGCCAACTCCAGGGTGTGATTCATCCAATTTTTGGGCTCCTGAAGCCAACCCCAGGGTCTGTTTAAAGTAATGTTTGGGCTCCTGCTGCTGCTTGCAACTCCAGGGTGTGATTCGTCCAATTTTTGGGCTCCTGAGGCCAACCCCAGGGTCTCTTTAAAGTAATATTTGGGCTCCTGCTGCTGCCAACTCCAGGGTGTGATTCATCCAATTTTTGGGCTCCTGAGGCCAACCCCAGGGTCTCTTTAAAGTAATATTTGGGCTCCTGCTGCTGCTGCTGCCAACTTCTGCCAACTCCAGGGTGTGATTCATCCAATTTTTGGGCTCCTGAAGCCAACCCCAGAGTCTCTTTAAAGTAATGTTTGGGCTCCTGCTGCTGCTGCTGCTGCCGCCAACTCCAGGGTGTGATTCATCCAATTTTTGGGCTCCTGAGGCCAACCCCAGGGTCTCTTTAAAGAAATATTTGGGCTCCTGCTGCTGCCAACTCCAGGGTTTGATTCATCCAATTTTTGGGCTCCTGAGGCCAACCCCAGGGTCTCTTTAAAGTAATGTTTGGGCTCCTGCTGCTGCCAACTCCAGGGTGTGATTCATCCAATTTTTGGGCTCCTGAGGCCAACCCCAGGGTCTCTTTAAAGTAATACTTGGGCTCCTGCTGCTGCTGCTGCTGCCAACTTCTGCCAACTCCAGGGTGTGATTCATCCAATTTTTGGGCTCCTGAGGCCAACCCCAGGGTCTCTTTAAAGTAATATTTGGGCTCCTGCTGCTGCCAACTCCAGGGTGTGATTCATCCAATTTTTGGGCTCCTGAGGCCAACCCCAGGGTCTCTTTAAAGTAATACTTGGGCTCCTGCTGCTGCTGCTGCTGCTGCCAACTTCTGGCAACTCCAGTGTGTGATTCATCCAATTTTTGGGCTCCTGAAGCCAACCCCAGGGTCTGTTTAAAGTAATGCTTGGGCTCCTGCTGCTGCTGCCAACTCCAGGGTGTGATTCATCCAATTTTTGGGCTCCTGAGGCCAACCCCAGGGTCTCTTTAAAGTAATATTTGGGCTCCTGCTGCTGTTGCTGCTGCTGCCAACTTCTGCCAACTCCAGGGTGTGATTCATCCAATTTTTGGGCTCCTGAAGCCAACCCCAGGGTCTGTTTAAAGTAATGTTTGGGCTCCTGCTGCTGCTTGCAACTCCAGGGTGTGATTCATCCAATTTTTGGGCTCCTGAGGCCAACCCCAGGGTCTCTTTAAAGTAATATTTGGGCTCCTGCTGCTGCTGCCAACTTCTGCCAACTCCAGGGTGTGATTCATCCAATTTTTGGGCTCCTGAAGCCAACCCCAGTGTCTCTTTAAAGTAATGTTTGGGCTCCTGCTGTTGCTGCTGCTGCCAACTCCGGGGTGTGATTCATCCAATTTTTGGGCTCCTGAGGCCAACCCCAGGGTCTCTTTAAAGTAATATTTGGGCTCCTGCTGCTGCTGCTGCTGCCAACTTCTGCCAACTCCAGGGTGTGATTCATCCAATTTTTGGGCTCCTGAAGCCAACCCCAGGGTCTGTTTAAAGTAATGTTTGGGCTCCTGCTGCTGCTTGCAACTCCAGGGTGTGATTCATCCAATTTTTGGGCTCCTGAGGCCAACCCCAGGGTCTCTTTAAAGTAATATTTGGGCTCCTGCTGCTGCCAACTCCAGGGTGTGATTCATCCAATTTTTGGGCTCCTGAGGCCAACCCCAGGGTCTCTTTAAAGTAATATTTGGGCTCCTGCTGCTGCTGCTGCCAACTTCTGCCAACTCCAGGGTGTGATTCATCCAATTTTTGGGCTCCTGAGGCCAACCCCAGAGTCTCTTTAAAGTAATGTTTGGGCTCCTGCTGCTGCTGCTGCTGCTGCCGCCAACTCCAGGGTGTGATTCATCCAATTTTTGGGCTCCTGAGGCCAACCCCAGGGTCTCTTTAAAGTAATATTTGGGCTCCTGCTGCTGCCAACTCCAGGGTGTGATTCATCCAATTTTTGGGCTCCTGAGGCCAACCCCAGGGTCTCTTTAAAGTAATGTTTGGGCTCCTGCTGCTGCTGCCAACTCCAGGGTGTGATTCATCCAATTTTTGGGCTCCTGAAGCAAACCCCAGTGTCTCTTTAAAGTAATATTTGGGCTGCTCCTGCTGCTGCTGCCAACTCCAGGGTGTGATTCATCCAATTTTTGGGCTCCTGAAGCCAACCCCAGGGTCTCTTTAAAGTAATGTTTGGGCTCCTGCTGCTGCTGCCAACTCCAGGGTGTGATTCATCCAATTTTTGGGCTCCTGCTGCTGCCAACTCCAGTGTCTCTTTAAAGCAATGTTTGGGCTCCTGCCTCTCATAGTGATGCCACTTCAACTCTCTTGAATTCAATTGTGCCGCTCTGCGATTCTATTAGCGATGCCTCTGATCTGCATGTGATATTTATTCAAAGTATTATTTAACTAACCCAGCACGCATCCTGTGCGTGTTACAGCAAGGCAGAATGGTTTACAACCCTATTGAGGCTCTAGGAGGCTCAGAAATAGCCGTTTTTAATAGCGATTCGTCGCGAATTTATTCGGGTCGAAACGATTTTTGTCGGAAAATTCGGCGAATCAGTCGAATCGAATTTTTCAAAAGTTCGCTCATCTCTAAATATATATATATTTTTATTTTGCTATTTTTTTCAGTGCCCTTCCATGTAAACCAGTGGCAGCTCATACGTGACACCTGCCATTTGCTCGGGGCCTTTGAGGAAGCCACTTTATTAGTCAGTCGCCAGGACTACGGGATGAACGATGTAATTCCACTGCTTCATGTACTACAACACATGTTGGAAACGGTGGCTGGTCAGGGCACTGGAGACATGGCGCATACATTTCACAGCCACATTGAAGCCTGTGGGGGCTGAAGTGGAGGAGGAGGAAGAGGAGGGGGTGGGGCACAGCGAAGCACAGTTTAGGTTTGACAAAATGGCCATTTTATCTAGTCATCTGACAGGAGAGGAGGAGCAGGAGCAGCCAGAGTAGCTAGAGGGTTGTGAGGAAGGCGAGACAGAGGACCCAGACACACCATGGCAGTATGCAGTGGAGATGGAGACAGGTAGTCCCTCCGAGTCACTTGCACAAATGGCACAATGCATACTCATGTGCTTGTGTAGCACAGCAAAATTGTCTCCATTTGTTAGCGTGACTTCTGGCTCTCCACCTTATTGGACCCTCGCTACCTGCACAAAATGGGGGCATTTTTTTACACTCACTGAGAGGGAGGACAAACTGACCTACTACAGAGACATTCTACGTAGTCAGTTGGCCGATGCCTATCTGCGCCATCGTCCATACTCTCGCAGGTCTGAGTCGGGGGGACCTCTGTGCTCACCTTCCACTGCCATGGCTGCTGGGGGGTGGCAGGAGCAGCTGCAGCTCCATCAGCAGCAGCCTGAGTTTTCAGTCGCTAATGAGTAGCTTTCTTCACCCACATAGTGAGGCTAATCATGAGCGGCAGGAAGACCTGGAGCAGGCTCTGAACCAGCAGGTCGTGTCATACCTTGACATGACCATGCCAACGCACCTTGAGGATCTGCTGGACTTCTGGGCAGCCTTACTTGATTTGTGGCCCCAATTGGCAGAGTTTACCCTGGGAAAGCTGTCCTGCCCGGCCAGTAGTGTGCCATCTAAGCGGGTGTTTAGTGCGGCGGGGGCCATAGTCATGCCAAGGAGAACTCGTCTGTCCATGAAAAATGTGGAGAGACTCACCTTTGTGAAGATGAATCAGGCATGGATCAGCCAGGATTTCCACCCACCAATGGCTGATCCATGGTAGTAGCTGATGCATGATAGCTCCTTATGCTGCTGCCAACTCCGGGGTGTGTCTTTCAGGCAATATATGGGCTCCTTATGCTGCTGCTGCCAACTCCACTGTGTGTCTTTCAGGCAATATATGGGATCCTAATGCTGCTGCTGCCAACTCCAGGGTATGTCTTCCAGGCAATATATGGGCTCCTAATGCTGATGCCAACTCCAGGGTATGTCTTTCAGGCACTATGGGCCTGATGCAGAGCCTCCTCTGAACTGACCTTAAAACCCTCCGATTGTCCGGGGCTCCCGTTTGAATCGTGGCTCAAATGTGATGCAGAGCCTCCGTCAGAATGGCTCCCTAACTGATCCGTCAATTTCACTTCACTCGGAAACCTTTTTTCGCTCTCTCGGGTGCCTTCAATTTGATAGGGGCTCCCGTTCACGTTCACACGGGCGGCCCGTTTTTCCCTGATTTTTCCTGGGTTTTTGAACGTACCTGCTTGGTTTCCGTCGTATTTGACCTTCCATTTTGGTGGTTTTAGCAAGTATACTTACATCTCCATGGCTCTTCAGTTGCCAATATGGCTACACGCAAGTGCACATCCCTCAAACTCCATTGGAATATGCATATGGCCACAAATGCAAATTTGACACACATCTTTTTTTTTTGTTTGTTTTTGTGGGGGTTTCCTTGTCCTTAATGCATACCTTAATCATCTAGTAGTTCCTTCTTCCTTGTCCTTAATGCATACCTTAATCATCTAGTAGTTCCTTCTTCCTTGTCCTTAATGCATACCTTAATCATCTAGTAGTTCCTTCTTCCTTGTCCTTAATGCATACATTTATTGTTTGTGTATTTTTATGTTTTATTGTCCCATATCTAAACCTTTTGTGTGTCATGTTAATGTGTGCTGATGTTGTGTGATGGTACTTTTGCAGGAAACACAACTCTCGAAATTTTAATAAATATTTATTAGTTAAATTTGTTTTTTGTTTTTTTTAAATAAAAAATTTTTGTTTTTAAAACGTTAAAAAACATATTTACATTTTGTAACAAAAAAGTTAAAATTAGGCCTCGGGGTCTGTAGCCTGTTTTCTTTGATCTGTGAATGAAAAACAACATTACTTTAGCATTTTTTTTTTTTTTTGGTTTGTGCACTTTTTAAATCGGACCTTCTGCGTGATTTAATGAAAAGGCCAAACTCTTCAGAAATGTTTCCACAGCATCTTAAACTAATATATATTAATTTTTAGTCAATCAATTATTATTCTTTCCCCCACTGGGCTGCAACTCAGTCCCAGAATGTAGGATACGTGCAACACCATGTTGACTCTGAAGCATCACACTTACTGAGGAGAGGAGAGTGGGATAAGGTACAGGGGGTGGGTTATAGATGTGCTTTGCTCACACAGAGCCGAGCTGTGCTCTGGAAAAGGTTGGTAAGATGATTTGTAAGGTGGTCAATCTGTATGTACAGGATGTGGGAACTATCTAAGATAGCCTCTTATTCATAGTTAAGGTCCGCTTTAAGGGCTTTTTTGGATACATTTTGATGGAAATGTTAAAGTTTTTTTTTTCTAATGGTATTGTTTGCTCATTTACTTTAGTTTAAATAAACACCACTTACAAGGTTTAGGCCGCACATTGCGTCGGGGGCGGAGTCTCCCTTCATCCTCCCTCTGTGGCAGTTGGGAATCTGTATGAATGACAAACACACTGATATTAGAGACTGTTGTTTTTTCATTAATATAATATTATGTTAGGCTTCTAGGTATCAATCTACTCACCTTCCCCAGCAACCTCTTCCTCCTCGCCCCCTTCCTCACTCATCCCTTGGGATGTCCCAGCGACGTCTGAATCTAAAACAATAGTGCACATGAGTATTTGTATTTAATGCATGTCTTACCACATATCTAACTTTATTTCCCTTACCGGAGTCCGGTTGAGGCTCTGTTCTGCTCGACTCCCTGCCGTTGACCCTGGCGGTGGGCCACCTACACCTTCACCTGTTTCGCCCAACACTGGGCTGCGTGTCCTGGTCCGGGTGGGGCGGAACCGCAAATTCCATTCATGGGCTGAAATACAAACACAATCATTAAACCACGCCCAGGCGAGGCCAGGGTTATAGGTGCATTTACATTTTCCACACTTACATGGGAAATGTTTTGCGAAGTACCGCCTCACTCGGGGCTTATGTCTTCTTTTTAAATCAGACCAATGTTGGGCGATCTGGGTGAAGGTATAGGTGGTTTGGGATCTTCATTCAATCGCGTCCACCACCGCCAGGGCCAACGTCCGCTTGTCATAATCTGAGGGCAGGAAGTCGTAGCGATTCCTCAGCATCATCTGTCAAAAATAGATACAAGGACCCACCATTAATACACAAAATACATTAACAAGTTTCTTGGCCTAACTAAAGTCACTTTATTAACCTCTTGCTGCCTCACATTGCCCTAGTTCTGCTATCTGCATGTAGGCTAGTTTGTAGCTGCGGACATGTGTTAAACTAAGGTGGGCTTGTATTTCACGTCACAAACTAAGTTGTTTTTTTTATTAGAAGGAATGTGTGCGCGCACATAAACACACGCTCGCACGCTCGCATACTCACATCCATGATGATGTCGTCCTGCTCCCGGGTAAAGATGGCGGGCGACATCTTTTCTTGGTTTGCAAGGTATAGCTCTGACGTTCCCCCGCGGTGACGTGCGTGCGCGCAGGTGCGCACCCGCTGTTGACCACGCCCACACGGGAAACATATTTAAAGCACAAGGCACTCAGCTCTGTGTTGGATACCATATCATTATGGGCAGACCTAAAGGGAGCAAAAAGAGCCAACCAAGGGCCGAGGCACATAGCAGCAGCACACATGCCTCATGCTCCCAAAGACAGAAGAGCAGGCACCAGACACAGGCAGAACATGCCCCAACTAAAACGCAGGATACTCCACACACACAGGACCAAGGAGACATTCACCCATTCACCACCACCTGCCAAAAAAGCACGAACACACAAGGGTGCAAAGTCGAGTAAGACCCTGCAGCATCCTCAGCCTCAACACACAAAACATACCCACAAAACAAAACACATCAGCAAGGGAAAGCGTATTGCCAAACCCACCACCCCACCAAGGTCACCCACCCCTCCACCTCAACCCTCTGGTTCTCCCAATTCCAGTACCTCACATTCCACATGCAGCTCCACATCTGATAGCTCAACAGGAACCCAGACATTAAGCCATAGCAGCACACACACCACATCACCCTCCCCCATAAGCCCCAGAACCACACACGACTCACCAGATAGCCAACCATCAATTTCCACAGATGCAGGGGACACCACACACCCATGTGGCCGACAACTACGCCGTGGCTCCCTAACTGCACGTTTTTGCGATGCTCAAAGCATGGCTGTGGCAAATGCAGTTTGTTAGCATTATGATGCCCTATTTGGCAGGACCTCCAAATCCACCACTAAGCAGGCTAAGCTAGAGAGCTCTGGACGAATATTTGCCTCCAAGTAAATAGTGTGGGATCTGTCAGGCGAGATATTCAACAAATCAAAAGGAAATTTGGAGACCTGAAATACTACAGTAAAAAAAAATGGACTTGCTCCGTCAGCAGAGGTAAAGGGCAAATTAAATGCATTTGTAGTTGCATGGTTAAAAGGATGTAACACTTATTAGGTGTGATTTAATCTTCCCCAGCCAACAGGCAGGGGGTGGCTTACCCACTAAAATAATCCTTACTCCCGCCGAGGAACATGTATATACATACATACACCCGGCCAGCATCCAGGGCCTGGAGGAGGCACAAGACACAGACCGGAATGTAAGGTCCCAAGGTGAGTCTGATTTTGCCATGACCTATTACAAAAAGTTCAAGAAGGCAGTGTCATGCTACACAACACACTGTACTTGGCCATTTAGCTAATCTTCCTATCTACATTCTAAGGACCAAGTCAACAGGACACACCAGGCCCCCAAACCCCTGCGTTAGCATCGAGGCCAAGGGCACACCAGGCTTCTACACCACAAACCCAAATTGTGGATTGCGATGAGGTAAGTCAATGGTCCTTGGTGTGTACTTTTAACATTGATATTTGAGAGCTTTTGTGGACAGAAATAAACTAAAAGGATGCTATATTTCTTTACAGACCACAGGAAGCCCACCCATCATCGACCATATACGAGATTTGGAGGAGGACACCCCACATATGCCACTAACCACTACTGAACCAGTGGCAGCAACGTAGTCAACCCCGGCACAGCCACCACATCCACAACCACCTTCGGAACCAGAACCAACCACCCGTCCCACTGCTCCAACCCAGTCTAGACGCCATATTTCCCAAAGAAGGCAACTTCAAATTTTGGAGGAAACATGGAGGCAGGAAAATATAGCCTTTGCTGCGACAACACAGCAATTCAATGAGACTGTGTGCACCCAACTCACAAACCTCAACGCCCAATTAGAGGTATTAAACAGAAATATCTCTGCCCTAACCAGCCATATGGGTGAGATTAATCAAAGCCTGGTCCACATTGCAGCCAATTTGCGGGGAATACATTTTCTGACCCCACGTGTAATTTTTCTTTTGGTCCCAAAAAAAATATGACAAAACAAAATTTGTTTGTAAAAAAAAAAAAAAAACCAAAACAAATTTGTGGTCTCTGAAAAAACACTAAACACTAGTTGTGCACTTTGGGTGCAAGAAAAAGGAGGGGTGGGGAGGGCTGAAACTAAAGGTGGTGGACTAGCCCACAAGCCATGATTAGGTTTAGGACCGTTGCAGGCGTCTATTGTAGTGCCCCCCCAGTCTCATCAAGACAACGGAACCTCATCTTCAAGAGAACAAAGCCTCGCTCCAACACAGAATGAGTCCTCCTGGGGGCAGTATTGTAGCGCTCCTCTGCCTGTGAAGATCGGTGCAGGATGGGGGTCTTCATCCAGGGGACCAAAGGATAGGCAGAGTCTCCTGCCCTAAAACCCCCAAAAAATTAAAAATAAAAAAAAAGGTGTGCATTGCAACAATAGAAAAGAGGGACAAATAGGTGAGCGGGGTAGGGTGGGAGGAAAGGACATTTGTAATGAGACTACATGCACATCCAACCTGTACTCTCATTAAAAAAGTCTGGGGAATACTACTTACATAAGAGGGCAAGAACATGACGCAATAGGGTACAATCACTTAACCCATTTAATTTGTAGCTCAATAATTAGGCTCCAAATATACTACGAAAATATTTACCAAATAGTGGGTTAAGGGAAAAAACACAGTCAGACAGGGTGCGTAACCAATACAAGTTTCAAACACATACCCAGTAGCCAGCCACCAAAAAGATCGCCAGATTTGAATCGCTTATGTAGGCAGGAATTCCTAGGCAGGGAAAGCCAGAAAACCGACTCCCAAAAACCAAATCAGGGCCAGCCAGTGCCTGCACATTTATGCTATGTCCCATCTTCCAATTCCTGCACACAAGCAATAAAAAAAAAAATTAGGGAGACCCTGTAAAAAGGACCCCCCCAAAAAAACCCTAAAATATATCAAATACTCATGCCATCGATGTCCAAAGGCGTGCGGTGCAGCCTGGTTTCTGCCATACTCAGCAGGACAAGACCGCGGAGCTGGCGCCCGAGTGCAAATACGGCTGCTCTGACTTGCCGTAAGTGAAGGCTCGGCGGCCCCGTTTTTTTAGGGTGATTTCAATCGGAAATCAAGGCTCTGCATCACTGAAAAAAACGGACCAATGAACGAGGCGTCCGTTTTCCCGGGAAACAGCCTCGTGCGAGCCGACAATCGGAAAGGCGGCTGAGCGCACACCTGAGTGCATAAGCACACACTAAAATCAACATAGCACCCTTTCCTGACCCGATCAAAGCCCAAAACCAACGGGAAAACGCACGGGAGAGCTGAACGGGGAGGCTCTGCATCAAGCCATATATGGGCTCCTTATGCTGCTGCTGCCAACTCCATTGTGTACACTCTTAAAAAACACATGCTAGCATTTAGGGTGCCCCCCCCCCCCCCGGTGAAAGGCAATGGCTGCTGGCAATTTGACAACGTGACTTTCTTTACAAAATGCAAAAGGTAAGTAGACAGTTACTCTTAAAAGACACATGCTAGCATATTTGGGATGCCCCCGGTGAAAGGCAATGGCTGCTGGCAATTTGACCATGTGACTTTCTTTACAAAATGCAAAAGGTAAGTAGACAGTTACTCTTAATATATTTATTCTAGCATTTGGGATGCCCCCTGGTGAAAGGCAAAGGCTGCTTTAAAAGTGAAAAAGTGCCTTTTTTGAACAAAATGCAAAAGGTTAGGTACTTTTAAAATATTTATGCTAGTATTTGGGATGCCCCCTGGTGAAAGGCAAAGGCTGCTTTAAAATTGAAAAAGTGACTTTCTTTACAAAATGCAAAAAGGTAAGTAGACAGGTACTCTTAAAAGACACATGCTAGTATATTTGGGATGCCCCCCGGTGAAAAGCAATGGCTGCGGGCAATTTGACAACGTGACTTTCTTTACAAAATGCAAAAGGTAAGTAGACAGTTACTCTTAATATATTTCTGCTAGTATTTGGGATGCCCCCTGGTGAAAGGCAAAGGCTGCTTTAAATGTGAAAAAGTGACTTTTTTAACAAAATGCAAAAGGTTAGTAGACAGGTACTCCTAAAATATTTATGCTAGTATTTGGGATGCCCCCTGGTGAAAGGCAAAGGCTGCTTTAAAAGTGAAAAGGTGATTTTCTTCACAAAATGCAAAAGTTTAGTAGACAGGTACTCTTAAAATATTTATGCTAGTATTTGGGATGCCCCCTGGTGAAAGGCAGAGGCTGCTTTAAGAGTGAAAAGTGACTTTCTTTACAAAATGCAAAAGTTAAGTAGACAGGTACTCTTAAAATATTTATGCTAGTATTTGGGATGCCCCCTGTTGAAAGGCAAATGCTGGCTGCTTTAAAAGTGAAAAAGTGACTTTCTTTACAAAATGCAAAAGGTTAGCAGACAGCTACTCTTAAAATATTTATGCTAGTATTTGGGGTGCCCCCTGGTGAAAGGAAAAGGCTGGCTGCTTTAAAAGTGAAAAAGTGACTTTCTTTACAAAATGCAAACGGTTAGTAGACAGGTACTCTTAAAATATTAATGTTAGCACCAGGAAAAGGAAGAGCTAAATAGGCAGGTGTGTTATTAACACTAAATAGGCTTGAAAGCTAATGCAAAAAGTGTAAACTGTCTCTGTCTTTCTCTGTCACTGTCACAGCCTCTCTCCTTCTCTCTCTGGCTCTATCTGTCCCTCGCTCCTACTGTTACTTTTTCTATCTATCTCTCCCTCGCTGTATCTATCAATCTATCTATCAATCTATTTGTCTGTCTGTCCCTCGCTCTCTCTCTGTGTGACCTGCTCTGGCCGCAATACAGTGTCGAAATGAGCCTCCGCAAAATGGCTGCCGCTTATATAGGGCTGTGACATCATCGGGAAGCCTGGCTGCTGATAGGTAGCATGTGATCGCCTACCCAGGATTCCTTGCCCCATGGGACATGTCCTGACATCGCAATCGAATCGCGGCGATATTCTGAATCGTTACGGAACAAATTTTTCCTGAAATTCGTAACGAATTCGGATTCTTCCGATTCGATTCGCTCATCGCTAATTATCCTCATAATAATAAACATCTTGATTTTCGAATTCTTGTTACTTCTCAACGTAGTAAATATAGATGTATTTTTGTAGTTGTTATTGTTTATTGATCACACATTCAGTGAGCTTATTGTAGCATTCCTTGGTACCTGATTTTTTTCATTTATTGGTTTGTTTTTAAATACTTTGAGGAAAAAGTTCAGTAGGATGCTTGATATTTTACAAAACTCTTGCCAAACTTGACGCCCCTCCAAGGAAAAAAAAAACGTCACTGGAGGAATGACTGAAACTTTAAAAACTACTCCAATCTGACTCCCGTGTAGAAGAAGAGGCAGACGGTGGAGCACAATGATTGCATTTATTTTCTTCCTGGCTTTCCATAATTTGAATGTCTACTGTCAGATACCTGGGAGAGGTATGTAACATTTTAACACAATCATTTATACTTACCCTGGATATTTGATATTTCATTTTTAATTCCCTTAATAATTTTAATGAATATGTTGCAACATGGTTCACAATTGTATTATAGTAAGTAAGTGTGTAAAATACTATGTGATAATTTAGCAATCATTCCTAGCAATGTTTTGCAGACAAACTAAGTCACATTTATGTATTAAAAATAATATTGTTAGTGGTCTAGCGCTATTAAGCATGATTAATATTATACAGTTGTATAACCTACTGCTTCTACCACTCCTTATTATAATAATAATACCATTACTATTGCAGGCATGCTTGAATTACCTCAAAAATGTTTTTCAAAATCTTTCCTGCAGATCATCATTTATCTCTTTACTTTAATGTAGTGTATGTATTGAGGTTACACCTTGAGGCTACACCATTTACACCAGCATGTTATTTTGAATGACATAAGCAGTATTTTGTCATAATCTACGCTGACATCAATCTGTTCCAAAGTGTTAGAATATGAATTATTTATCCACAAACATGTGATTTTTGGACATATATAAAAAATATCCACTTACTGTACCTAAACTGTCACTGCCAGAGGTAATTTTCCTACAAAAGCTAATCCTCCCCTTTTATTCTTAGTAATGCAAAGTGCAATGCTTGCAACAGGCTCCAGCTGCTGTAGTTGGCTGACCACATTGAACAGAGGGACCAGGACCAGACCTCAGCCACCCTCCTTCCCTCTATGTTAGAGAGTAAAAAACTGCACTGACTCGTGAGTCTGGCCATATTAGATCAGCAATGAACTAGTTATTTGAGCAGGATTTAAGGAATATGGGAGGTCTGATATAGGGTGTGATTCTCTTTTTACATTAAAAATCTGAAAATGCATTTAAAAGGCACTGTGTAACAATCCATCTCCCACTGGTATTGCTACAAATCCCATCCCCTTTTTTTGTGCTGCAATGCACATCATGGACCCCCTTGGATCTGTGTGTGAACTTACCAACAGACCCCTTGTATCTGTGGTTCTATCTCTTTGCAGCTGATTTGCAGTCTAACCCATGACTCCTTTCTATATTACAAATAGCCCCAAAGAGTTTCTTATCTGTGAGTGGCAGTTTAAACTAGCAACTCAAAATTATTTGTAACCACAACCTGCAGCCCTTTCTATGTGTAGACAGACTAACTTGCATCCATACTCACAGTTGGTCTATTCCTCACTAGATGAATATAGGATCTAACTAAAAATGCCAATAAAATTACCAAAATATATAATAAAATAAACCCACAGTCAGTTTCCATGCTGGGTTGGAGTTTTTTAAAAGCTGCATTTAGTAAAACTGTTAATACCTGAAAAAATATAGTTAAAATATAAAAAGGGCTATTCTTCCTTAGATAAAAATTGTATCTAACCAGAAATGCCAATAAAGTTACCAAAACTTTAGATAGTCCTAGGCCCAGAAGACAGCAAACTACAGAAATGAAATGCAATTTGCTAAGTTGGTTGCACCCTTTTTCCAAGCAATTAGCAAGCAACATCATATCTTTGTGTTAGAAGATATGGTGAGGATGAGGCGAGGAGTACCTTATCCACTAGTCTGGCTGAGAGCTATATAATTTACATTTAAAAGCTTTGCTCTGGTCACATCAAAAACAAAGTGGGACAGCTTAAACTGGTTTGTGGGTCATGGGCATGTGTGTGGGAGTGTGGCTTATTGTTTTGCCAATTGGATCAGCCAGAACCAGAACCGGAAATAGCCGGACAGGATATGACTAGAGATGAGCGAACTTTTGAAAAATTCGATTCGGCTGATTCGCCAAATTTTCCGTCAAAATTCGTTTCGGTCCGAATTTATTTGCGACAAATCGCTATTAAAAACGGCTATTTCTGAGCCTCCTAGAGCCTCAATAGGGTTGTAAACCATTCTGCCTTGCTGTAACATGCATAGGATGTGTGCTGGGTTAGTTAAATAATACTGTAAATAAATATCACATGCAGATCAGAGGCATCGCTAATAGAATCGCAGAGCGGCACAATTGCAGAGAGTTGAAGTGGCATCACTATGAGGGGCAGGAGCCCAAACATTGCTTTAAAGAGACACTGGAGTTGGCTGCAGGAGGCCAAAAATTGGATGAATCACACCCTGGAGTTGCAAGCAGCAGCAGGAGCACAAACATTGCTTTAAAGAGACACTGGGGTTGGCTGCAGGAGCCCAAAAATTGGATGAATCACACCCTGGAGTTGCAAGCAGCAGCAGGAGCACAAACATTGCTTTAAAGAGACACTGGAGTTGGCTGCAGGAGGCCAAAAATTGGATGAATCACACCCTGGAGTTGCAAGCAGCAGCAGCAGGAGCCCAAACATAGCTTGAAAGAGACACTGGAGTTGGCTGCAGGAGCCCAAAGATTGGATGAATCACACCCTGGAGTTGCAAGCAGCAGCAGCAGCAGCAGCCCAAACATTGGCTGAAAGAGACACTGGAGTTGGCAGCAGGAGCCCAAAATTGGATGAATCACACCCTGGAGTTGGAAGCAGCAGCAGGAGCCCAAACATAGCTTGAAAGAGACACTGGAGTTGGCAGCAGGAGCCCAAAAATTGGATGAATCACACCCTGGAGTTGCAAGCAGCAGCAGGAGCCCAAACATTGGCTGAAAGAGACACTGGAGTTGGCAGCAGGAGCCCAAAAATTGGATGAATCACACCCTGGAGTTGCAAGCAGCAGCAGCAGGAGCCCAAACATTACTTTATAGAGACACTGGAGTTGGCAGCAGGAGCCCAAAAATTGACTGACACACCCTGGAGTTGGCAGCAGCAGCAGCAGGAACCTAGAAATTGGCTGGAAGACACCCTGAAGTTGGCAGCAGCAGGAGCACATACATTAGCTGGAAGGCACACCCTGGAGTTGGCAGCAGCATAAGCAGGAGCCCAAACATTGCTTGAAAGACACCCTGGAGTTGGCAGCAGCAGCAGCAACAGCAGGAGGCCAAAAATTGGATGAATCACACCCTGGAGTTGCAAGCAGCAGCAGGAGCACAGACATTGCTTTAAAGAGACACTGGAGTTGGCTGCAGGAGCCCAAAAATTGGATGAATCATACCCTGGAGTTGCAAGCAGCAGCAGGAGCACAAACATTGCTTTAAAGAGACACTGGAGTTGGCTGCAGGAGGCCAAAAATTGGATGAATCACACCCTGGAGTTGCAAGCAGCAGCAGCAGGAGCCCAAGCATTACTTTAAAGAGACACTGGAGTTGGCTGCAGGAGCCCAACGATTGGATGAATCACACCCTGGAGTTGGCAGCAGCAGCAGCAGGAGCCCAAACATTACTTTAAAGAGACACTGGAGTTGGCAGCAGGAGCCCAAAAATTGACTGACACACCCTGGAGTTGGCAGCAGCAGCAGCAGGAGCCCAAACATTGCTTTAAAGAGACACTGGAGTTGGCAGCAGGAGCCCAAAAATTGGATGAATCACACCCTGGAGTTGCAAGCAGCAGCAGGAGCCTAGAAATTGGCTGGAAGGCACCCTGAAGTTGGCAGCAGCAGGAGCACATACATTAGCTGGAAGGCACACCCTGGAGTTGGCAGCAGCATAAGCAGGAGCCCAAACATTGCTTGAAAGACACCCTGGAGTTGGAAGCAGCAGCAGCAGCAGGAGCCCAAAAATTGGATGAATCACACCCTGGAGTGGCAAGCAGCAGCAGGAGCCCGAACATTACTTTAAAGAGACACTGGAGTTTGCAGCAGGAGCCCAAAAATTGGATGAATCACACCCTGGAGTTGCAAGCAGCAGCAGGAGCCCGAACATTACTTTAAAGAGACACTGGGGTTGGCTTCAGGAGCCCAAAAATTGGATGAATCACACCCTGGAGTTGCAAGCAGCAGCAGCAGTAGCCCAAACATTACTTTAAAGAGACACTGGAGTTGGCAGCAGGAGCCCAAAAATTGGATGAATCACACCCTGGAGTTGCAAGCAGCAGCAGGAGCCCGAACATTACTTTAAAGAGACACTGGGGTTGGCTTCAGGAGCCCAAAAAGTGGATGAATCACACCCTGGAGTTGCAAGCAGCAGCAGCAGCCCAAACATTACTTTAAAGAGACACTAGAGTTGGCTCAGGAGCCCAAAAATTGGATGAATCACACCCTGGAGTTGCAAGCAGCAGGAGCACAAACATTATTTTAAAGAGAAACTGGAGTTGGCAGCAGGAGACCAAAAATTGGATGAATCACACCCTGGAGTGGCAAGCAGCAGCAGGAGCCCGAACATTACTTTAAAGAGACACTGGAGTTGGCAGCAGGAGCCCAAAAATTGGATGAATCACACCCTGGAGTTGCAAGCAGCAGCAGGAGCCCGAACATTACTTTAAAGAGACACTGGGGTTGGCTCAGGAGCCCAAAAATTGGATGAATCACACCCTGGAGTTGCAAGCAGCATCAGCAGTAGCCCAAACATTACTTTAAAGAGATGCTGGAGTTGGCAGCAGGAGCCCAAAAATTGGATGAATCACACCCTGGAGTAGCAAGCAGCAGCAGGAGCCCGAACATTACTTTAAAGAGACACTGGGGTTGGCTTCAGGAGCCCAAAAATTGGATGAATCACACCCTGGAGTTGCAAGCAGCAGCAGCAGCAGTCCAAACATTACTTTAAAGAGACACTGGAGTTGGCAGCAGGAGCCCAAAAATTGGATGAATCACACCCTGGAGTTGCAAGCAGCAGCAGCAGCAGGAGCCCAAACATTACTTTAAAGAGACACTGGGGTTGGCTTCAGGAGCCCAAAAATTGGATGAATCACACCCTGGAGTTGCAAGCAGCAGCAGGAGCCCAAACATTACTTTAAAGAGACACTGGAGTTGGCAGCAGGAGCCCAAAAATTGGATGAATCACACCCTGGAGTTGCAAGCAGCAGCAGCAGGAGCCCAAACATTACTTTAAAGAGACACTGGAGTTGGCAGCAGGAGCCCAAAAATTGACTGACACACCCTGGAGTTGGCAGCAGCAGCAGGAGCCCAAACATTACTTTAAAGAGACACTTGAGTTGGCAGCAGGAGCCCAAAAATCGGATGAATCACACCCTGGAGTTGCAAGCAGCAGCAGCAGGAACCTAGAAATTGGCTGGAAGGCACCCTGAAGTTGGCAGCAGCAGGAGCACATACATTAGCTGGAAGGCACACCCTGGAGTTGGCAGCAGCATAAGCAGGAGCCCAAACATTGCTTGAAAGACACCCTGGAGTTGGCAGCAGCAGCAGGAGCAGCAGGAGGCCAAAAATTGGCTGAGAGAGACACTGGAGTTGGCAGCAGGAGCCCAAAAATTGGATGAATCAGACCCTGGAGTTGCAAGCAGCAGCAGGAGCCCGAACATTACTTTAAAGAGACACTGGAGTTGGCTTCAGGAGCCCAAAAATTGGATGAATCACACCCTGGAGTTGCAAGCAGCAGCAGCAGCCCAAACGTTACTTTAAAGAGACACTGGAGTTGGCAGCAGGAGCCCAAAAATTGGATGAATCATGCCCTGGAGTTGCAAGCAGCAGCAGGAGCCCAAACATTACTTTAAAGAGACACTGGAGTTGGCAGCAGGAGCCCAAAAATTGACTGACACACCCTGGAGTTCGCAGCAGCAGCAGCAGGAACCTAGAAATTGGCTGGAAGGCACCCTGAAGTTGGCAGCAGCAGGAGCACATACATTAGCTGGAAGGCACACCCTGGAGTTGGCATCAGCATAAGCAGGAGCACAAATATTGCTTGAAAGACACCCTGGAGTTGGCAGCAGCAGCAGGAGGCCAAAAATTGGCTGAGAGAGACACTGGAGTTGGCTGCAGGAGCCCAAAAATTGGATGAATCACACCCTGGAGTTGCAAGCAGCAGCAGGAGCACAAACATTCCTTTAAAGAGACACTGGAGTTGGCTGCAGGAGGCCAAAAATTTACTGACACACCCTAGAGTTGGCAGCAACAGCAGCAGCAGGAACCTAGAAATTGGCTGGAAGGCACCCTGAAGTTGGCAGCAGCAGGAGCACATACATTAGCTGGAAGGCACACCCTGGAGTTGGCAGCAGCATAAGCAGGAGCCCAAACATTGCTTGAAAGACACCCT
The DNA here is from genome assembly GCA_027917425.1 of Gastrophryne carolinensis. Taxonomy (NCBI): domain Eukaryota; kingdom Metazoa; phylum Chordata; class Amphibia; order Anura; family Microhylidae; genus Gastrophryne; species Gastrophryne carolinensis. The sequence continues at coordinate 304,070,409 of CM051234.1, read as the reverse complement.
GGAGTTGGCAGCAGCAGCAGCAGCAGCAGGAGGCCAAAAATTGGCTGAGAGAGACACTGGAGTTGGCAGCAGGAGCCCAAAAATTGGATGAATCACACCCTGGAGTTGCAAGCAGCAGCAGCAGCCAAAACACTACTTTAAAGAGACACTGGAGTTGGCAGAAGGAGCCCAAAAATTGGATGAATCACACCCTGGAGTTGCAAGCACCAGCAGCAGCCAAAACACTACTTTAAAGAGACACTGGAGTTGGCAGCAGGAGCCCAAAAATTGGATGAATCACACCCTGGAGTTGCAAGCAGCAGCAGCAGGAGCCCAAACATTACTTTAAAGAGACACTGGAGTTGGCAGCAGGAGCCCAAAAATTGACTGACACACCCTGGAGTTGGCAGCAGCAGCAGGAACCTAGAAATTGGCTGGAAGGCACCCTAAATTGGCAGCAGCAGGAGCACATACATTAGCTGGAAGGCACACCCTGGAGTTGGCAGCAGCATAAACAGGAGCCCAAACATTGCTTGAAAGACACCCTGGAGTTGGCAGCAGCAGGAGCAGCAGGAGGCCAAAAATTGGCTGAGAGAGACACTGGAGTTGGCAGCAGGAGCCCAAAAATTGGATGAATCACACCCTGGAGTTGCAAGCGGCAGCAGCAGGAGCCCGATCATTACTTTAAAGAGACACTGGAGTTGGCTTCAGGAGCCCCAAAATTGGATGAATCACACCCTGGAGCTGCAAGCAGCAGCAGCAGGAGGCCAAACATTGGCTGAAAGGCACACCCTGAAGTTGGCATCAGCAGGAGGCCAAAAATTGGTTGGAAGGCACAACCTGAAGTTGGCATCAGCAGGAGCCCAAAAATTGGCCTAAAGACATAAATATGTTTTGCACCATTTGGAAAGTGTAAAATGTGGCACCATGCTGAATCTAGTCGCATGCATCAGGCATTGGTGGGTGGAAATCCTGGCTGATCCATCCCTGATTCATTTTGACAAATTTTTTTTTTTAGTTGACAGACGAGTTCTCCTCGCCATAACTATGGCCCTCGCCGCACTAAACACCCGCTCAGATGGCCCGCTACTTGCCGGGCAGGACAGCTTTTCCAGGGCAAACTCTGCTAGTTGCGGCCACAAATCAAGTTTGGCTACCCAGAAGTCCAGCGGATCCTCAAGGTGTGTTGGCACGGTCATGTCAAAGTATGACATGACCTGCTGGTTCAGGTCCTGCTCCAGGTCTTCCTGCTGCTCATGAGTAGCCTCACTATGCGGGTGTAGAAAGCTACTCATTAGCGACTGAAGACTGAGGCTGCTGCTGATGGAGCTGCTGCTGCTGCTCCTGCCAACCCCCCCAGCAGCCATGGCAGTGGAAGGTGAGCGCAGAGGTCCCCTCGAGTCAGACCTGCGAGAGTATGGACCATGGCGCAGATAGGCATCGGCCAACTGCCTACGTAGAATGTCTTTGTAGTAGTTCAGTTTGTCCTCCCTCTCGGTGGGTTTAAAAAATGCCCCCATTTTGTGCCGGAAGCGAGGGTCCAGTAAGGTGGACAGCCAGAAGTCATCCCGCCGACAAATGGAAACAATTCTGGGGTCACTACGCAAGCACGTGAGCATGCTTCCTGCCATTTGCGCAAGTGACTCGGATGGACTACCTGTCTCCATCTCCACTGCATACTGCCACGGTGTGTCCGGGTCCTCTGTCTCACCTTCCTCAAAACCCTCTAGCTCCTCTGGCTGCTCCTGCTCCTCCTCTCCTGTCCGCTGACTAGATAAACCAGCCATTTCGCCAAGCCTAAACTGTGTTTCACTGGGCAACTCCTCCTCCTCTTCCTCCTCCTCCTCAGCTCCAACGGGGTTCATGTGGCCGTAAGATGTAGACGCCATGTCTCCAGTGCCCTGACCAGCCATGGTTTCCAACATGTGCTGTAGTACATGAAGCAGTGGAATCACGTCGTTCATCCTGTAATCCTGCCGACTGACAAATAAAGTGGCTTCCTCAAAGGGCCTGAGCAAACGGCAGGTGTCACGTATGAGCTGCCACTGGTTGACATTGAAGTTACACAGGGGAGTCCCCCTATCCACTTGGATCATCAGGAAATCCGTGATGGCTTTTATCTGTTCATATAATCGGTCCAACATGTGAAGGGTGGAATTCCAACGGGTGGAAACATCGCAAATCAGACTATGTTGGGGGATACCGTTCTGACGCTGTAGCTCAAGAAGGGTGTGTTTGGCGGTGTATGAGTGGCTGAAGTGCATGCAAAGTTTCCTTGAAGTTGTTAGGATGTCTTGCAGATGGGGGAAACACTTCAGAAACCGCTTGATAACCAGATTGAAGACGTGAGCCATGCAGGGGGCATGGGTCAGGCTTCCTTGGTGCAGCGCAGACAAAATGTTCTTCCCATTGTCGGTAACCATGATTCCCATTTTGAGTTTTCTTGGAGTAAGTAACTTGGACAGGAGCACATTCAGCTTCTGCGCCGTAGGATGAGTGGGCGCATACTGCTGTCTCTTGGACATGGCTTCGCTGATGGATTGCTGGCGGGATGCATGACTTGGAGGAGGAAGAGGAGGAGCAGGAGCGACAGAGGATGGGTATGACGCAAAGCTGCCTTCAGCTGAGGTGCTGGAGCCTTGGCTGGCAGAAATTGGGAGCGGCGTGACACTTGGTGAGGAAGCAGACTGGACCACCCCTTGGGAGCCTCGGTTCTCCCAGGTCGCTTTATGGTGACGCATCATATGTTGACGCAGGGCCGTGGTGCCAACATTTGGGCCCTGGCCACGCTTCACCTTCTGCCTACATATCTTGCATGTGGCCATGTTACCCTCCTGCGGATGCTTCAGGAAAAACTGCCACACTGCCGAGTAGCTACTTTTCCCACCAACAGGCCTCACTGATTCACTGCTATTGTCGCCAACTCCAGGAACCCCTGCCCCACTACCTCCCGATAAGGTAGCCTGCCGTGCAGCAGGTGCTCTACCCCGGCCCCGTTTGGCTCCAGGCTTTACAATTGTGCCCCCATGCTGACTGCCAACCATGCTGCTAACACCTTGCTGCCTGAGCTGCTGACTCCGGGGCAACCTGCGCCCCTCTTCTGCTGATGATGACGATGAAGCCCCTTTATCACCCGGCTCCCAAGTGCGATCGGCTTCATCATTATCATCATTATCACCGAGTTGTGGCTGTACGTCACTGATGTTCGTGGATTCGTCAACAGTGTCTGGCGCAGGAGCTGGAACGGAGCACGACACTGTCCACATCACTATTTGTCTGCCTAGCTAAAGAAGCCACCTCCATTTCTTGGCTGGGCAGTAGCTGCTGTCCTCTATCTGATCGTCCTCCTCACTAAAGAGTGGAGCTGAACCCAAAGCATAGGATACGTCGCTGGGGGAGGGAACAGCGTAGGACAGAGGCAATGGGAGGACAGGGACTGCTCTCGGGGCATGCCAACTCAGGGTTGTGCCAGAGGAACCTACCAACCCTAGACTGGGGGTCTCAGACGTAACTTGTGATGATGTTGATGAGCGCGTTAACCAATCTACCACGGCAGATGCGTTACTGGTGGAGACACGACCACTAGCAGATACGGGCAGATCAGGTCTCTCACCGTGACTCCTGCTGCCACTCGCCCCTAGTCTGCTGCGACCTCTGCCTGCTGAATCTTGGCCTCTGCCACTCTTCTTTGAACATCCTGGCACTTGTCTGCCTGACATTTTTATGTATTTGCTTATTTAGTATAAACAGATAGGGTTCAAGGTGCAGCTTTGGGGTGCCCTGTGGCCTGGTTTATTAAAAGCAGTCAAAAACAAGTGCAAACTGAAGTAGCTTAATAAAGCAGCTGATGCTGATCAACGCTTATGTTGTATAACAGATAGGGTGCAAGGTGCAGCTTTGGGGTGCCCTGCGGCCTGGTTTATTAAAAGCAGTCAAAAACAAGTGCAAACTGAAGTAGCTTAATAAAGCAGCTGATGCTGATCAACGCTTATGTTGTATAACAGATAGGGTTCAAGGTGTAGCTTTGGGGTGCCCTGCGGCCTGGTTTATTAAATGCAGTCAAAAACAAGTGCAAACTGAAGTAGCTTAATAAAGCAGCTGATGGTGATCAACGCTTATGTTGTATAACAGATAGGGTTAAAATAGCATGTGCCTTGGGAAAAAATCCTTAATTTCATGCCGATCAATCCAAAGGTCAATGCCCCCAACAAAAATAGGGTTCGGCATAAGTTTTCCTTCTGGAAGGACGTAACCTTTAGTTTAAATGGTTGTGGTAGATTATATTACAAATTGGGATACCCCAGGCAGCAGTGTCATTGAAAGAGACAGATTGTAATGCAGACCATACGCAAGCAGAGAAACTCAGGCTGTAACAGGCCTCTTTAGTTTACATGGTTGGGGTAGGTTTATTTACAAATTGGGATACCCCACTGTATATGAAACCGAATATAATGCACACCCAAAAGTGGACAATCAGCCTCCAAGAGGCCTGCTTTGTTTAAATAAGAGAGCTGCTTAGCTTAAATAAGAGAGCTGCTTAGTGTAAATAAGAGGCCTGCTTAGTTTAAATAAGAGAGCTGCTTAGTATAAATAAGAGAGGTAGGTTATGTTATGTTACAGAATGGGATACCCCCAAGCAGGCTTTAGAACAGTATATATGCACAGCAACAGGGGATAAGCAGGCTCCAACAGGCCAAATTACTTTAAATAAGTGTGCAGCTTAGTGAAGATCAAGAGGGGTATGGTATGTTATAGGGGTCGATTCAAAGAAACATGTAACAGCTTTGATTTTGGTGCCGATCATCCTATTTTTCCCGAACGCTCGTGCGCTCGTATGAACTTGCGAGTGATTCTATAAGCTAATACGTTTCTATCCTAAAATTTATGTCCGTTCGTATGGCAGTTCGCGAATCAGACCTATGTCAGTTTCCATCCTGAATTTTCCGTTTCATTTCTCAGGTTGCAACATTGGTTTTGCCCTTTTTCCTTTTTTGTCTGGACGTAAATCCTTCTGATCTTTCGCCTGCGCACTACAAACTTACCTCATTAAAGTGCATTCTAAATATTTGGTTTTTTATTTTTCTTTATTTCATTCATTTTGTAGTAACCAACCATTAATGAACGCATTTGCATAAGTAAATCTTACTTTGTTTAATTTTTAGTTAACTTGCATTTTTTACTTGTGGATTTAATTTTAATATTTTGGCTTCAAATGGTACAACTTAAAATTTTTGGTGTGGTTACCCACACCCTCTACATACAGATTGCTCTCAAAAATTAAAAAACACCCAGCAACTTCGGCATGTTATGAGCCTAGAAACAGCCAAGATGGCGGGTCAGGTATTATCGGGCAGCCTGCAAACAGAAAGGGCCTTGTGACTGTGTTGCTCTGCATTCTTTGATTTCTGACCTTTCCGTGCCCCCAGCTCTGCTGTGTCTGCAAAATACAGTAGTAACCCACATCCTGCACTTTATCCCGCTCTCCTCTCCTCAGTAAGTGTGATGCATCTGACCAAAGATGAGCTAAAATAATTAAACAAAGCAAAGGTAAACAACTACACCAATAAATTCAAATTAAAAATATTATTCTAGTACATCAATTTAAAAATAAATAACAAAGGACATAAGTTTCTTTAATTAACGCAAATATATGGATGTATTGCAAAATAAAGGTTTACATGCAAAGGACTAATTAAGGTCCACATTAAAATGCTTTTATAAGGCATACATGAAATGTATTGAATCAGGTATGCATTGCCATACAATTTATGGCCTCGGCCATGCTGATACATGCAGTTCATTGGAGCTCAAGACGCGCAGACTCCTCCACATAGCCAAAAAACCTGTTCAAGAACAGCAATCCGACTGCTAAAAGGTGTCGGAAGTGGCTTTCTTTTAAAACGTATTTAGAGGTTGGAAAACTGCTCTCTGAATCACACGTAAACACATCCGATTATCCTAAGTTTTAGGTTTTGATCCTAAGTTTTAGGTTTTGATCCTAAGTTTTAGGATTTGATCCTACAATTTAGGAACGAACTTCCGATGATCGTAAGAGCATATACGAAATCGTACGTAGGCTCGTGCGAGTCGGAAATGGCCAAAAAAACAGGAAAAAATGACAAACACCCACCCAAACTTAGGATTCTAGATCCGAAATCAATTAACTTTTGCTCTTTGAATCGAGGGGATAGAGTGGGATACCCCCAAGCAGGCTTTAGAACAGTATATATGCACAGCAACAGTGGATAAGCAGGCTCCAACAGGCCAAATAACTTAAAATAAGTGTGCAGCTTAGTGAAGATCAAGAGGGGTATGGTATGTTACAGAATGGGATGCCCCCACAGCAGACCTGAGATCAGTATATATGCACAGTAAAAGTGTCTAAGCAGGCTCCAACAGACCAAATTACTTTAAATAAGTGTGCAGCTTAGTGAAGATCAAGAGGGGTATGGTATGTTATAGAATGGGATGCCCCCACAGCAGACCTGAGATCAGTATATATGCACAGTAAAAGTGTCTAAGCAGGCTCCAACAGGCCAAATTACTTTAAATAAGGTTGCAGCTTAGTGAAGATCAAGAGGGGTATGGTATGTTACAGAATGGGATGCCCCCACAGCAGACCTGAGATCAGTATATATGCACAGTAAAAGTGTCTAAGCAGGCTCCAACAGGCCAAATTACTTTAAATAAGTGTGCAGCTTAGAGGAAATACAGAGGCTAATGGGATGTTACAGAATGGGATGCCCCCACAGCAGACTTGAGATCAGTATATATGCACAGCATAAGTGTCTAAGCAGGCTGCAACAGACCAAATTACTTTAAATAAGTGTGCAGCTTAGAGGAAATACAGAGGCTAATGGGATGTTACAGAATGGGATGCCCCCACAGCAGACTTGAGTTCAGTATATATGCACAGCAAAAGTGTCTAAGCAGGCTGCAACAGGCCAAATTACTTTAAATACGTGTGCAGCTTAGAGGAAATACAGAGGCTAATGAGATCTTACAAAATGGTAATGTTACCACAGCAGACTTCAGTTCAGTATATATGCACAACATCAAAAGTGTATAAGCAGCCTGAAACAGCTAACAAAGCCAGTCAGCCAGCCAGTAACTCAGGCTGGATGAAAAAAAAAAAAATCTCCCTGTCACTGCCTCCGATTTTTCCTAACTTTCCCTGCTTCTCACTGACTTCCTGCCTGTCTCCTGCCTGTCCCTGCCTGTCCCTGGCTCTCTAACTTTCTCTCCCTGAATACAGCAGGGTCCTGTCTCTCACGAATTCAATAGAGAAATGAACAAAAGCAAGATGTCCGCCGCCTTATATAGCGCTGTGACGTCACCGGGCTTGCTGGCTGCTGATGTGACTGCCCCAGCATGCACTGGAGCGGGGTAGATGTCTGGACATGTCCCGTCCGCCATCTTAGAATGCCTGTAATGTAAATGAATGGATGTTAAAGAAAAACTTCGAGCGATCGAAGCACGGGTAAATTCGGATTCGATCCGAATCGAATTTTTCATGAAATTCGGATCGAATCCGGGTTCGTCCGGACGATTCGCTCATCCCTAGATATGACGTTCCCAATTGATAAGGGACCTGCTAGCCAGGACCCCTGTTCGGATTTCCGCCCTGAAGAAAGCACTACAACTCCAAAGTGTTGTAAAATATAGCTTTAATAATAGCAAAGATATATAATGACAGCTTAAAACACATAAATAGCATAACACTTACACAAAAACAAAGAACATGAAAACACTTAATCACAGCTTTAATCAACACTGCTTAATGGTACCGCTCAATCATTTCAAACTGTATCCTATATCCTTCAGATACATCTAAACATGATCAACAAGTATTCCATGGAATGTTTAGCTTACCTACCCAGCATGCATATGGTTAATCATGAGTCCTGGTCGCCGAGGAGCTCCACGGCCGATGCGGCACAGCGAGATCAGGATGAGCTTGGGAGGTCAGTGGGTTAACAGCCCCACAGATCACTGTCCATGACAGACGTCCCTCGTCAATGGCTCTTGAGTCTCCTGATTCCACAGTGGAATACCCCTCATATTTATGGCGCTGTCTCCCCAAAAAGCTGGCCAAATTCCAAGGGGTGAAAGCAACCTGTTTCTTGATAAGAGTTTATCTAATCTTCCATACCTATCTCACCCAAGAATTGGCCAAATTCCCAGGTAAGATAAGTTAGGAACATATGTCACAAATCCATATGCTATACTGATAAGCCCCCCAACTCCACGTCACAGCTGTACATTTTGAAAAACATGTTTTTGACTTAAAACTTTGGTAAACATGTTTTTCACTTACATTTGCTATATTATAGTTGTTTTTCACATTCTGGACATGTCAGGGCATATTCCTGGAACACATTTGCTATGTTATAACACTATGATCACAACATGTCTGCTAGTGGCATCCATCTTAGAACACAAAATGGTGGATGGTAATAACATTTATGCAAAATGGAGGACAAAACAGACAAGATGGCGGGCAGATTGCCATTTCACCTATTATTATCACACTTATTTATGGGGTTTTGAGGAACAAATATCCACAGCATTGCTGTGCTGCTTATGTGTGTAAAAAGGGGTAGCCCTGCCCCTGGCCACATGCCAACATAAAAGGTGTTGGTAATTGAGCTGATGCTTTAATATAAATGATATACCAGAAAAACACTTTGCTATTTTATTTTTCTGTTACAAGATATTATCAAAATTTTTTACCACTTTTATGCAATGTGTACTTTATGTTTTGTTAGAAAATCTGGATTTCCATGGTACTGGCCAATATTTTGCTAAATAGAATTTTAAGTGCAGTGCTTTGTATAATAATCATAACGTAAATCATTTAAAATATGATTACGTTTAACTCTTCATAAATTAAATCTGCTATCACCCACGAAGGCTTACAATATGCTCAGTGAAAACCTGCCAAAATCTTACATTTAAAAATGTTTCGCGTTGAATTTTAAATTTGGAGTGGTTCAGGAATGTAGGAAAAGCAACCACAAGTCAATGGAACAGATTGAATAATATTAAAGACCACAATGTGTGAATTGATTTTCTGTTATGTTCTTGCGTAATCTTTACCTCAGAGTGTAAGAGAAATGTATTGTATTATCACTAAAGCCTGACTTTAAAATCCTGTATTTAGCTTTTGGTAGTGTGTTTTTGCTGCACTACTGTATGCGAGTGAACTGCCTAGTTTAATGCAGGGGACTTCTGTCAGTAGCAGAAGAAATTTAGCAATGTTTTTGCTTTATCTGTTTTGTTTTTTTAATACAATATATTTCTGCAGACATGTGGTAGATCATTTTGTTTGTCCTTTCTCTTTAGTTCATCAGCCTGACTGCACTCTACAGGGGACCTTATCCCAAGATTCGTCCTGCTCTCTTGTGATTAGCTAAATAGTAGGGGTGTCAGAAAAAATTGATTCGCTCCAGTATTGCGATATTTCATTTGATGATACTGAATCGTTTTTTCCCCTCCCTAGTATGGATTGTGACTCGCCCCGCTACAGCAATAAGAAAAGTAAAAAAAATCACTCACCTGGCCCCTCGTTCAATCCGGCCAGCTCTCCTCTTCACCCGGGGAGCCTGAGATTCTGCCTGGGGTTCTTCAGTCTTCAGGAGAGAGCCTGACAGGCCCTCTCCCACTCCTTTCCCGATGGGCACCTTTAGGGGCGGGGCTAATGACAACACCATGCGGACGTCATACTGACTCTGGGTGGCTCAGCTGTCAGATGCGATGTTCGCTGGCAACAGGAAGAGGAGTGCAGGGGATCCTCTGATCTCCTGCCTTCCCCTCCCCTCTTTTTTTTTAATAAAGACATTTTTTCTGAGGTGTGGTGTGTTTTTTTACTGTTAACCCCTGGTATCCATGAGACCCCTATACCAGTTCACAGGGCTGGGAGCTGGCAAGTCACCTGCGGCTAGCGGGTGACTTGCTATTTACCCCCTGCTCCCCAATTAGCTGCCCCCCCAAAGCCCTGGGGGGCAGAAGGGCCAAGGCCCATGGAAGCTATGTGGGCCTGTAGCCAGCAGGGTCTGCTCCCTGGCCTACAAGCCCTGCATAGCTGGTCCCAGGCTGGTTATGCTTGGTACGGGGGACCCCATGTCATTTTTTGGGGGGGGAATAAAAAATGGGGAAGGGAGACCCGGGAAGGGAGGCACATGCTATTTAACCCTATCTGTTAAATAAAAGCATTTCTCATAATTGGATTAGTGTTAATAGTTTCTGTTCAGCTTAAAATACATTACGCCACACTGGCATCCCAAGGCACGTGCTATTTTAACCCTATCTGTTAAACAAAAGCATTTCTCATACTTGGATTAGTGTTAATAGTTTCTGTTCAGCTTAAAATACATTACGCCACACTGGCATCCCAAGGCACATGCTATTTATCCCTATCTGTTAAACAAAAGCATTTCTCATACTTGGATTAGTGTTAATAGTTTCTGTTCAGCTTAAAATACATTACGCCACACTGGCATCCCAAGGCACATGCTATTTAACCCTATCTGTTAAACAAAAGCATTTCTCATAATTGGATTAGTGTTAATAGTTTCTGTTCAGCTTAAAATACATCAGGCCACACTGGCATCCCAAGGCACATGCTATTTAACCCTATCTGTTAAACAAAAGCATTTCTCATAATTGGATTAGTGTTAATAGTTTCTGTTCAGCTTAAAATACATTACGCCACACTGGCATCCCAAGGCACATGCTTTTTAACCCTATCTGTTAAACAAAAGCATTTCTCATACTTGGATTAGTGTTAATAGTTTCTGTTCATCTTAAAATACATTACGCCACACTGGCATCCCAAGGCACATGCTATTTAACCCTATCTGTTAAACAAAAGCATTTCTCATACTCGGATTAGTGTTAATAGTTTCTGTTCACCTTAAAATACATTACGCCACACTGGCATCCCAAGGCACATGCTATTTAACCCTATCTGTTAAACAAAAGCATTTCTCATAATTGGATTAGTGTTAATAGTTTCTGTTCAGCTTAAAATACATCAGGCCACACTGGCATCCCAAGGCACATGCTATTTAACCCTATCTGTTAAACAAAAGCATTTATCATAATTATATTAGTGTTAATAGTTTCTGTTCAGCTTAAAATACATTACACCACACTGGCATCCCAAGGCACATGCAATTTAACCCTATCTGTTAAACAAAAGCATTTCTCATACTTGGATTAGTGTTAATAGTTTCTGTTCAGCTTAAAATACATTACGCCACACTGGCATCCCAAGGCACATGCTATTTAACCCTATCTGTTAAACAAAAGCATTTCTCATACTCGGATTAGTGTTAATAGTTTCTGTTCAGCTTAAAATACATTACGCCACACTGGCATCCCAAGGCACATGCTATTTAACCCTATCTGTTAAACAAAAGCATTTCTCATAATTGGATTAGTGTTATTAGTTTCTGTTCAGCTTAAAATACATCAGGCCACACTGGCATCCCAAGGCACATGCTATTTAACCCTATCTGTTAAACAAAAGCATTTCTCATAATTGGATTAGTGTTAATAGTTTCTGTTCAGCTTAAAATACATTACACCACACTGGCATCCCAAGGCACATGCTATTTAACCCTATCTGTTAAACAAAAGCATTTATCATACTTGGATTAGTGTTAATAGTTTCTGTTCAGCTTAAAATACATTACGCCACACTGGCATCCCAAGGCACATGCTATTTATCCCTATCTGTTCAACAAAAGCATTTCTCATTATTGGATTAGTGTTAAAAGTTTCTGTTCAGCTTAAAATACATTACGCCACACTGGCATCCCAAGGCACATGCTTTTTAACCCTATCTGTTAAACAAAAGCATTTCTCATAATTGGATTAGTGTTAATAGTTTTTGTTCAGCTTAAAATACATTACGCCACACTGGCATCCCAAGGCACATGCTATTTAACCCTATCTGGGTTAAATAGCATGTGTGTCTCATACTTGGATTAGTGTTGATAGTTTCTGTTCTGCTTAAAATACATTACACCACACTGGCATCCCAAGGCACATGCTATTTAACCCTATCTGTTAAACAAAAGCATTTCTCATAATTGTATTAGTGTTAATAGTTTTTGTTCAGCTTAAAATACATTACGCCACACTGGCATCCCAAGGCACATGCTATTTTAGCCCTATCTGTTATACAACATAAGATTCCAGACAGGGTGACCCCTAAATCACCCTTATGTTCCCCCAAAAAGAGACTTAATCTTGCACTCAAAAAGTATCAAAAGATCAAATCATTTTATTGTAATTAGAATTAAAACCAAGTTAAAAACACTAGGTTCAGGCCATATGCATATTTTAGACACCGGGGGGCGCAACTACTCTCTATTTTAAAACATCAATGTGAGCTGCAGTGATTTCATATAACTATAACACCCAATAACAATAGATTATATACATATATTAATCTCAAAACAATATATTATTAAACATCAAAAAACTCCTATCCTACTTCATCCCTTATAAAGTGCCAGTGCTTCCATATCAAATAAAAAATCTGTGCAAAAATATTCAGAGGCGTTCCATATGAGAGAGACAGCTAAAACAACACATAATCAAACAAGTGCTTACTGTTCTGATGACCAGCAGGTGATCCTCCCGGGCTAAGACCCAACGCGTTTCGAGTTCAGAAATGAACTCTTGCTCACGGCCAGATACGTCCTAATCTACGAGGCTGGGGGCATGGTGAATCCATGTCCCTTAAATACGCACCTGCCCGACCTCTCCCGCGCCCGGCCCCGGACGGCGCACTCCGGCCGGAAGTGCGCGCGCCCCCACTCACAGAAACCATGTGACTGCGCTTCAGAATGAGGCGCACGTCACGCACCGTAATAGGCCCTGCCCCCCGCCTGCTGATGGAACGGAGGCGGAGGGAACTTCAGAGCCCATGACGGGCCAGGCGTCGTTAGCAGCAGGCTGGTACATATTAGCACAGCCTCACCTTAACCATTACCTTACCTTATTACAATAGGTTATTACATGTTACTACTATGATGTACACTTATAATCACAAAAGCATCCTATATTTAGACAATATCCACTTACTGTGACCCAAATTACCTTTGATAGGGATATGGCTATATATTTAGGTATTTTGCTGTGCTCTATAACATAAAAGCACAGCACTCCAATTTATCCTAAATAGGGATATGGCGATATACTAATCATTTGCTGTGCTGTGCAACATAAGTGCACAGCACTCCATATTAGAATAACTGCATTAATAGAGCAATGATCCCTCTTTAATCTATTTACCTACTATGGAGTTCCTAATGGGATATTCTTTTCCCTCCTCCATATCTGGGCCAGCACGACCAGGCGGAAAGGAATAGGGACTTGGGGAGAACTTTGTCTCCAGTTGCGAGGCACTTCCTAGAGAAACATGACAGCAATGTGGAACGATTACAGGTGGTTGGGCTGGAGAGGGTGTCCTTGGGGTTGAGGGGAGGGGACCTAAAGAAAAGGTTACAGCAAAAAGAATTGCGGTGGATCCATGATTTGGATACACAATTCCCATGGGGGCTGAACGAAGATGTGGCCTTTACGCCATATTTAGGTTAAAACAACTTGTTTTCACATTTGACTATAGCACACCACATGCACATGTATGCGTGGGTGGTTGGGCACTTGCAAATAGTAAGGTTTTTTGTCAGTATATACGGGCACAGTGGGCTAGTTGCCCACACTCCCCCTATTGGTCAATTTGGTGTTCCTCACTTGTTGTATGTTTTGTGTCACACAGGTGGGTGGGGGTTGGGATGTGTGGGGGGGGGTTTGGCGGAGTTTACATTGGAGTGATCACACATGTTGGTTTCAGGTATGTAGTACTAATTCACGTTCTTACTGTGGTGTGCAAAAAGCTAATGTGTCACCCTGTTTCATAGAGGTGAAGATCTATATGGCAGGAGTCCATATCGGGATGCCCGTGAGGAATTGTGGTAGCATGTATGTTCATCAGGTGCATCCCACCGTGTTTCTATAATACATCCTGGAATACTGGGTGAACGACAAGTTGGAGGAGCTGGAGAACCTACACACAAGAAGAAAGAAGGATGAGAATAGTAGAAAAATAGAAAGAGAAAAAGAGAAAGAGAAAAAGAAAAGGAGAGAAATTGGAAGAAAAGGGCCATGTATTAGTATCAAATGTTGAACTTAGTGGTGTTTTTAAAATCAGATGCATGGCGTTGTCCAAATAGGATGCAGACCAATAGTCGCCCAAAGAGTTCAGTTTAGGTCCGCTTACCTCCTCTACTTTCCTCCCTTGGTGTCCCCCCACCCCTCCCCTCTCCTGTTCTCTCCCCCCTTTATACTTCATCTGCTTCCCCCTCCTTTCTCTTTCCCCCCTTCCCCCTCCTCCTAGATTTGGAGGATTTCATTATATGTAGATTTGTATGGCATCGTTTATTTTGTTACCAAGTGTACTTTTTCCTGAGGCCTCCTGGTCGTGCTGGCCCAGATATGGAGGAGGCAAAAGAATATCCCATTAGGAACTCCATAGTAGGTAAATAGATTAAAGAGGGATCATTGCTCTATTAATGCAGTTGTTCTAATATGGAGTGCTGTGCACTTATGTGGCACAGCACAGCAAGTGATTAGTATATCGCCATATCCCTATTTAGGATAAATTGGAGTGCTGTGCTTTTATGTTATAGAGCACAGCAAAATACCTAAACATATAGCCATAACCCTATCAAAGGTAATTTGGGTCACAGTAAGTGGATATTGTCTAAATATAGGATGCTTTTGTGATTATAAGTGTACATCATAGTAGTAACATGTAATAACCTATTGTAATAAGGTAAGGTAATGGTTAAAGTGGACCATCACCCTCCTGTGATCACCTCCCTCCCCGCGGGACATCCGAGATTGGGATGTCCCGCGGTGAGGGACCCCCCCAAAACCCCCCAAAAACTCACCTCCGCCGCCTCCCGCGCGCTCCTCTAGGCGTGCGTGCGCCCGCGCCGGCCGTTTGTGAATGACCGGCGC
This sequence comes from Gastrophryne carolinensis, assembly GCA_027917425.1. Classification (NCBI taxonomy): domain Eukaryota; kingdom Metazoa; phylum Chordata; class Amphibia; order Anura; family Microhylidae; genus Gastrophryne; species Gastrophryne carolinensis. The sequence continues at coordinate 304,055,391 of CM051234.1, read as the reverse complement.
GGGCGCGCGCCCTGTCAGAGCGACGTGCGGGAGGCGGCGGCGGGCGCACTGTCTTGTCCGCCGCTTGTCCGTGAGCATGGTGAGGTGAGTTTTTCGGGGTTCTGGGGGGTTTTACACAGCGGGACACCCCTAATCGGGGTGCCCCCCTGAAATGGACCAAAACCCAGGATAGTCAAAATTCTGGGTGTTGGTCCACTTTAAGGTGAGGCTGTGCTAATATGTACCAGCCTGCTGCTAACGACGCCTGGCCCATCATGGGCTCTGAAGTTCCCTCCGCCTCCGTTCCATCAGCAGGCGGGGGGCGGGGCCTATTACGGTGCTCGACGTGCGCCTCATTCTGAAGCGCAGTCACGTGGTTTCTGTGAGTGGGGGCGCACGCACTTCCGGCCGTAGTGCGCCGTCCCGCTCACAGTCCGGGGCCGGGTGCGGGAGCGGTCGGGCAGGTGCGTATTTAAGGGACATGGATTCACCATGCCCCCAGCCTCGTAGATTAGGACGTATCTGGCCGTGAGCAAGAGTTCATTTCTGAACTCGAAACGCGTTGGGTCTTAGCCCGGGAGGATCACCTGCTGGTCATCAGAACAGTAAGCACTTGTTTGATTATGTGTTGTTTTAGCTGTCTCTCTCATATGGAACGCCTCTGAATATTTTTGCACAGATTTTTTATTTGATATGGAAGCACTGGCACTTTATAAGGGATGAAGTAGGATAGGAGTTTTTTGATGTTTAATAATATATTGTTTTGAGATTAATATATGTATATAATCTATTGTTATTGGGTGTTATAGTTATATGAAATCACTGCAGCTCACATTGATGTTTTGAAATAGAGAGCAGTTGCGCCCCCCGGTGTCTAAAATATGCATATGGCCTGAACCTAGTGTTTTTAACTTGGTTTTAATTCTAATTACAATAAAATGATTTGATCTTTTGATACTATTTGAGTGCAAGAGTAAGTCTCTTTTTGGGGGAACATAAGGGTGATTTAGGGGTCACCCTGTCTGGAATCTTGTGAAGCTTTGGGCACTAACCCCACAAGAGCAGTGCACCTACATTGACATTTATTAGTGCTGCCCACATTTTCTTGCCCTTGCCATGGAGCATCAATTAGTAATTGTTATACAACATAAGCGTTGATCAGCATCAGCTTCATGAAGCTACTTTAGTTTGCACTTGTTTTTGACTGCTTTCAATAAACCAGGCCGCAGGGCACCCCAAAGCTGCACCTTGCACCCTATCTCTTATACAACATAAGCGTTGTTCAGCATCAGCTTCATTAAGCTACTTCAGTTTGCACTTCCTTTTTGACTGCAGAGGCCAAGATTCAGCAGACAGAGGTCGCAGCAGACTAGGGGCGAGTGGCAGCAGGAGTCACGGTGAGAGACCTGATCTGCCAGTATCTGCTAGCGGTCGTGTCTCCACCAGTAACGCATCTGCCGTGGTAGACAAATAGTGATGTGGACAGTGTCGTGGGTGTTGCGAGATTTCCAGCTTCTGCACCAGACACTGTTGAGGAAACCGAGAACATCAGTGACGTACAGCCACAACTCGGTGATGATGATGATGAAGCCGATCGCACTTGAGAGCCGGGTGATGAAGGGGCTTCATCGTCATCATCAGGAGAAGAGGGGCGCAGGTTGCCCCAGAGTCAGCAGCTCAGGCAGCAAGGTGTTAGCAGCATGGTTGGCAGTCAGCATGGGGGCACAATTGTAAAGCCTGGAGCCAAACGGGGCCAGGGTAGAGCACCTGCTGCGTGGCAGGCTACCTTATCGGGAGGTAGTGGAGCAGGGGTTCCTGGAGTTGGCGACAATAGCAGCAAATCAGTGAGGCCTGTTGGTGGGAAAAGTAGCTACTTGGCAGTGTGGCAGTTTTTCCTGAAGCATCCGCAGGAGTGTAACATGGCCACATGCAAGATATGTAGGCAGAAGGTGAAGCGTGGCCAGGGCCCAAATGTTGGCACCACGGCCCTGCGTCAACATATGATGCGTCACCATAAAGCGACCTGGGAGAACCGAGGCTCCCAAGGGGTGGTCCAGTCTGCTTCCTCACCAAGTGGCACGCCGCTCCCAATTTCTGCCAGCCAAGGCTCCAGCACCTCAGCCGAAGGCAGCTGTGCGTCATACCCATCCTCTGTCGCTCCTGCTTCTCCTCCAAGTCATGCATCCCGCCAGCAATCCATCAGCGAAGCCATGTCCAAGAGACAGCAGTATGCGCCCACTCATCCTACGGCGCAGAAGCTGAATGTGCTCCTGTCCAAGTTGCTGGTGCTGCAGTCGCTCCCTTTTCAGGTGGTGGACTCTGCACCTTTCAGAGAACTGATAGCTTGTGCCGAGCCGAGGCGGAGAGTTCCGAACCATCATTTCTTTGCCAAGAAGGCAGTACCAGCGCTGCACACTTTTGTTGAACAGAAGGTGGGCCAGTCCTTGAGCCTGTCGGTGTGTAGCAAAGTGCATGGCAGCGCCGATGTCTGGAGCTGTAACTACGGTCAGGGACAGTACATGTCGTTTACGGCCCACTGGGTGAATGTGGTCCCTTTGCAGCAGCAGCAGCAACTTGGACAGGTCATGCCGCTTCAGCCTCCACTCTCCTTGCCCATTGGGCCTGTGACACTGTGCGACTCTGCCTCCTCATCCTCCGCCATCTCCTCACCCTCCACTGTAGGCTCAAGTCTCCATGCCCCTCCAGTCTACCATGTGTGCAGGGCACGGAGGTGTCACGCAGTGCTTCACATGGTTTGTCTTGGCGAAAGGAGTCACATAGGGGAGGAACTGCTTAAATTTATTCATCAGGAAATCCAAACAAGGCTTACTCCAAGAAAACTTAAAATGGGAATCATGGTTACCGACAATGGGAAGAACATTTTGTCTGCGCTGCGCCAAGGAAGCCTGACCCATGCCCCCTGCATGGCTCACGTCTTCAATCTGGTTGTCAAGCGGTTTCTGAAGTGTTCCCCCCATATGCAAGACATCCTAACAACTTCAAGGAAACTTTGCATGCACTTCAGCCACTCATACACCGCCAAACACACCCTTCTTGAGCTACAGCGTCAGAACGGTATCCCCCAACATAGTCTGATTTGCGATGTTTCCACCCATTGGAATTCTACCCTTCACATGTTGGACCGATTATATGAACAGAGAAAAGCCATCATGGATTTCCTGATGATCCAAGCGGATAGGGGGACTCCCCTGTGTAACTTCAATGTCAACCAGTGGCAGCTCATACGTGACACCTGCCGTTTGCTCAGGCCCTTTGAGGAAGCCACTTTATTTGTCAGTCGGCAGGATTACGGGATGAACGACGTGATTCCACTGCTTCATGTACTACAGCACATGTTGGAAACCATGGCTGGTCAGGGCACTGGAGACATGGCGTCTACATCTTACGGCCACATGAACCCCGTTGGAGCTGAACTGGAGGAGCAGGAGGAGGGGCACAGTGAAGCACAGTTTAGGCTTGGCGAAATGGCTGGTTTATCTAGTCAGCGGACAGGAGAGGAGGAGCAGGAGCAGCCAGAGGAGCTAGAGGGTTTTGAGGAAGGCGAGACAGAGGACCCGGACACACCGTGGCAGTATGCAGTGGAGATGGAGACAGGTAGTCCATCCGAGTCACTTGCGCAAATGGCAGGAAGCATGCTCACGTGCTTGCGTAGTGACCCCAGAATTGTTTCCATTTGTCGGCGGGATGACTTCTGGCTGTCCACCTTATTGGACCCTCGCTTCCGGCACAAAATGGGGGCATTTTTTAAACCCGCCAAGAGGGAGGACAAACTGAACTACTACAAAGACATTCTACGTAGTCAGTTGGCCGATGCCTATCTGCGCCATGGTCCATACTCTCGCAGGTCTGACTCGAGGGGACCTCTGCGCTCACCTTCCACTGCCATGGCTGCTGGGGGGGGTTGGCAGGAGCAGCATCAGCCTCAGTCTTCAGTCGCTAATGAGTAGCTTTCTACACCCGCATAGTGAGGCTACTCATGAGCAGCAGGAAGACCTGGAGCAGGACCTCAACCAGCAGATCATGTCATACCTTGAAATGACCATGGCAACACACCTTGAGGATCCTCTGGACTTCTGGGCAGCCAAACTTGATTTGTGGCCGCAACTAGCAGAGTTTGCCCTGGAAAAGCTGTCCTGCCCGGCAAGTAGCGTGCCATCTGAGTGGGTGGTTAGTGCGGCGGGGGCCATAGTTACGGCGAGGAGAACTCGTCTGTCAACTAAAAATGTGGAGAGACTCACCTTTGTCAAAATGAATCAGGGATGGATCAGCCAGGATTTCCACCCACCAATTCCTGATGCATGTGACTAGATTCAGCATGGTGCCACGTTTTACACTTTCCAAATGGTGCAAAACATATTTATGTCTTTAGGCCAATTTTTGGGCTCCTGCTGATGCCAACTTCAGGGTGTGCCTTCCAACCAATTTTTGGCCTCCTGCTGATGCCAACTTCAGGGTGTGCCTTTCAGCCAATTTTTGGCCTGCTGCTGCTGCTGCTTGCAACTCCAGGGTGTGATTCATCCAATTTTTGGGCTCCTGAAGCCAACTCCAGTGTGTCTTTCAAGCTAGGTTTCGGCTGCTGCTGCTGCTGCTGCTGCTTGCAACTCCAGGGTGTGATTCATCCAATTTTTGGTCTCCTGCTGCCAACTCCAGTGTCTCTTTCAGCCAATGTTGGGCTCCTGCTGCTGCTGCTGCTTGCAACTCCAGGGTGTGTTTCATCCAATTTTTGGGCTCCTGAAGCCAACTCCATTGTGTCTTTCAAGCTATGTTTGGGCTCCTGCTGCTTGCCACTCCAGGGTGTGATTCATCCAATGTTTGGGCTCCTGAAGCCAACTCCAGTGTCTCTTTCAGCCAATGTTGGGCTCCTGCTGCTTAAAACTCCAGGGTGTGATTCATCCGAGTTTTGGGCTCCTGCTGCCAACTCCATTGTCTCTTTAAAGCAATGTTTGGGCTCCTGCTGCTGCTGCTTGCAACTCCAGGGTGTGATTCAGCCAATTTTTGGGCTCCTGCTGCCAACTCCAGTGTCTCTTTCAGCCAATGTTGGGCTCCTGCTACTGCTGCTGCTTGCAACTCCAGGGTGTGATTCATCCAATTTTTGGCCTCCTGCAGCCAACTCCAGTGTGTCTTTCAAGCTATGTTTGGGCTCCTGCTGCTTGCAATTCCAGGGTCTGATTCATCCAATTTTTGGGCTCCTGCTGCCAACTCCAGTGTCTCTTTCAGCCAATGTTTGGGCTGCTGCTGCTTGCAACTCCAGGGTGTGATTCATCCAATTTTTGGGCTCCAGCTGCCAACTCCAGTGTTTCTTTCAGCCAATTTTTGGCCTCCTGCTGCTGCTGCTGCCAACTCCAGGTTGTCTTTCAAGCAATGTTTGGGCTCCTGCTTATGCTGCTGCCAACTCCACGGTGTGCCTTTTAGCTAATGTATGTGCTCCTGCTGCTGCCAACTTCAGGGTGCCTTCCAGCCAATTTCTAGGTTCCTGCTGCTGCTGCCAACTCCATGGTGTGTCAGTCAATTTTTGGGCTCCTGCTGCTGCCAACTCCAGTGTCTCTTTAAAGCAATGTTTGGGCTCCTACTGCTGCTGCTTGCAACTCCAGGGTGTGATTCAGCCAATTTTTGGGCTCCTGCTGCCAACTCCAGTGTCTCTTTCAGCCAATATTGGGCTCCTGCTGCTGCTTGCAACTCCAGGGTGTGATTCAGCCAATTTTTGGGCTCCTGCTGCCAACTCCAGTGTCTCTTTAAAGCAATGTTTGGGCTCATGCTGCTGCTGCTTGCAACTCCAGGTTGTGATTCATCCAATTTTTGGGCTCCTGCTGCAAACTCCAATTTCTCTTTCAGCCAATGTTTGGGCTCCTGCTGCTGCTGCTGCTTGCAACTCCAGGGTGTGATTCATCCAATTTTTGGGCTCCTGAAGCCAACTCCAGTGTCTCTTTCAGCCAATATTGGGCTCCTGCTGCTGCTTGCAACTCCAGGGTGTGATTCATCCAATTTTTGGGCTCCTGCTGCCAACTCCAGTGTCTCTTTAAAGCAATGTTTGGGCTCCTACTGCTGCTGCTTGCAACTCCAGGGTGTGATTCAGCCAATTTTTGGGCTCCTGCTGCCAACTCCAGTGTCTCTTTCAGCCAATATTGGGCTCCTGCTGCTGCTTGCAACTCCAGGGTGTGATTCAGCCAATTTTTGGGCTCCTGCTGCCAACTCCAGTGTCTCTTTAAAGCAATGTTTGGGCTCCTGCTGCTGCTGCTTGCAACTCCAGGTTGTGATTCATCCAATTTTTGGGCTCCTGCTGCAAACTCCAGTTTCTCTTTCAGCCAATGTTTGGGCTCCTGCTGCTGCTTGCAACTCCAGGGTGTGATTAATTCAATTTTTGGGCTCCTGAAGCCAACTCCAGTGTCTCTTTCAGCCAATGTTGGGCTCCTGCTGCTGCTGTTTGCAACTCCAGGGTGTGATTCATCCAATTTTGGGCTCCTGAAGCCAACTCCAGTGTGTCTTTCAAGCTATGTTTGGGCTCCTGCTGCTTGCAACTCCAGGGTGTGATTCATCCAATTTTTGGGCTCCTGAAGCCAACTCCAGTGTCTCTTTCAGCCAATGTTTGGGCTCCTGCTGCTGCTGCTTGCAACTCCAGGGTGTGATTCATCCAATTTTTGGGCTCCTGAGGCCAACTCCAGTGTTTCTTTCAGCCAATGTTGGGCTCCTGCTGCTGCTGCTTGCAACTCCAGGGTGTGATTCATCCAATTTTTGGGCTCCTGAAGCCATTTCCAGTGTGTCTTTCAAGCTATGTTTGGGCTCCTGCTGCTTGCAACTCCAGGGTGTGATTCATCCAATTTTTGGGCTCCTTAAGCCAACTCCAGTGTCTCTTTCAGCCAATTTTTGGCCTCCTGCTGCTGCTGCTTGCAACTCCAGGGTGTGATTCATCCAATTTTTGGGCTCCTGAAGCCAACTCCAGTGTGTCTTTCAAGCTATGTTTGGGCTGCTGCTTGCAACTCCAGGGTGTGATTCATCCAATTTTTGGGCTCCTGCTGCCAACTCCAGTGTCTCTTTAAAGCAATGTTTGGGCTCCTGCTGCTGCTGCTGCTTGCAACTCCAGGTTGTGATTCATCCAATTTTTGGGCTCCTGCTGCAAACTCCAGTTTCTCTTTCAGCCAATGTTTGGGCTCCTGCTGCTGCTTGCAACTCCAGGGTGTGATTCATTCAATTTTTGGGCTCCTGAAGCCAACTCCAGCGTCTCTTTCAGTCAATGTTGGGCTCCTGCTGCTGCTGTTTGCAACTCCAGGGTGTGATTCATCCAATTTTGGGCTCCTGAAGCCAACTCCAGTGTGTCTTTCAAGCTATGTTTGGGCTCCTGCTGCTTGCAACTCCAGGGTGTGATTCATCCAATTTTTGGGCTCCTGAAGTCAACTCCAGTGTCTCTTTCAGCCAATGTTGGGCTCCTGCTGCTGCTGCTTGCAACTCCAGGGTGTGATTCATCCAATTTTTGGGCTCCCGAGGCTAACTCCAGTGTTTCTTTCAGCCAATGTTGGGCTCCTGCTGCTGCTGCTGCTGCTTGCAACTCCAGGGTGTGATTCATCCAATTTTTGGGCTCCTGAAGCCATTTCCAGTGTGTCTTTCAAGCTATGTTTGGGCTCCTGCTGCTTGCAACTCCAGGGTGTGATTCATCCAATTTTTGGGCTCCTGAAGCCAACTCCATTGTCTCTTTCAGCCAATTTTGGCCTCCTGCTGCTGCTGCTTGCCACTCCAGGGTGTGATTCATCCAATTTTTGGGCTCCTGAAGCCAACTCCAGTGTGTCTTTCAAGCTATGTTTGGGCTGCTGCTGCTGCTTGCAACTCCAGGGTGTGATTCATCCAATTGTTGGCCTCCTGCAGCCAACTCCAGTGTGTCTTTCAAGCTATGATGGTCTCCAGCTGCTTGCAACTCCAGGGTGTGATTCATCCAATTTTTGGGCTCCTGCTGCCAACTCCAGTGTCTCTTTCAGCCAATGTTTGGGCTCCTGCTGCTGCTGCTTGCAACTCCAGGGTGTGATTCATCCAATTTTTGGGCTCCTGAAGCCATTTCCAGTGTGTCTTTCAAGCTATGTTTGGGCTCCTGCTGCTTGCAACTCCAGGGTGTGATTCATCCAATTTTTGGGCTCCTGAAGCCAACTCCAGTGTCTCTTTCAGCCAATTTTTGGCCTCCTGCTGCTTGCAACTCCAGGGTGTGATTCATCCAATTTTTGGGCTCCTGAAGCCAACTCCAGTGTGTCTTTCAAGCTATGTTTGGGCTGCTTCTGCTGCTTGCAACTCCAGGGTGTGATTCATCCAATTTTTGGCCTCCTGCAGCCAACTCCAGTGTGTCTTTCAAGCTATGTTTGGCTCCAGCTGCTTGCAACTCCAGGGTGTGATTCATCCAATTTTTGGGCTCCTGCTGCCAACTCCAGTGTCTCTTTCAGCCAATGTTTGGGCTCCTGCTGCTTGCAACTCCAGGGTGTGATTCATCCAATTTTTGGGCTCCTGCTGCCAACTCCAGTGTCTCTCTCAGCCAATTTTTGGCCTCCTGCTGCTGCTGCCAACTCCAGGGTGTCTTTCAAGCAATGTTTGGGCTCCTGCTTATGCTGCTGCCAACTCCAGGGTGTGCCTTCCAGCTAATGTATGTGCTCCTGCTGCTGCCAACTTCAGGGTGCCTCCCAGCCAATTTCTAGGTTCCTGCTGCTGCCAACTCCAGGGTGTGTCAGTCAATTTTTGGGCTCCTGCTGCTGCCAACTCCAGTGTCTCTTTAAAGCAATGTTTGGGCTGCTGCTGCTTGCAACTCCAGGGTGTGATTCATCAAATTTTTGGGCTCCTGAAGCCATTTCCAGTGTGTCTTTCAAGCTATGTTTGGGCTCCTGCTGCTGCTTGCAACTCCAGGGTGTGATTCATCCAATTTTTGGGCTCCTGAAGCCAACTTCAGTGTGTCTTTCAAGCTAGGTTTGGGCTGCTGCTGCTGCTTGCAACTCCAGGGTGTGATTCATCCAATTTTTGGCCTCCTGCAGCCAACTCCAGTGTGTCTTTCAAGCTATGTTTGGCTCCAGCTGCTTGCAACTCCAGGGTGTGATTCATCCAATTTTTGGGCTCCTGCTGCCAACTCCAGTGTCTCTTTCAGCCAATGTTTGGGCTCCTGCTGCTTGCAACTCCAGGGTGTGATTCATCCAATTTTTGGGCTCCTGCTGCCAACTCCAGTGTCTCTCTCAGCCAATTTTTGGCCTCCTGCTGCTGCTGCCAACTCCAGGGTGTCTTTCAAGCAATGTTTGGGCTCCTGCTTATGCTGCTGCCAACTCCAGGGTGTGCCTTCCAGCTAATGTATGTGCTCCTGCTGCTGCCAACTTCAGGGTGCCTCCCAGCCAATTTCTAGGTTCCTGCTGCTGCCAACTCCAGGGTGTGTCAGTCAATTTTTGGGCTCCTGCTGCTGCCAACTCCAGTGTCTCTTTAAAGCAATGTTTGGGCTGCTGCTGCTTGCAACTCCAGGGTGTGATTCATCAAATTTTTGGGCTCCTGAAGCCATTTCCAGTGTGTCTTTCAAGCTATGTTTGGGCTCCTGCTGCTTGCAACTCCAGGGTGTGATTCATCCAATTTTTGGGCTCCTTAAGCCAACTCCAGTGTCTCTTTCAGCCAATTTTTGGCCTCCTGCTGCTGCTGCTTGCAACTCCAGGGTGTGATTCATCCAATTTTTGGGCTCCTGAAGCCAACTCCAGTGTGTCTTTCAAGCTATGTTTGGGCTGCTGCTTGCAACTCCAGGGTGTGATTCATCCAATTTTTGGGCTCCTGCTGCCAACTCCAGTGTCTCTTTAAAGCAATGTTTGGGCTCCTGCTGCTGCTGCTGCTGCTTGCAACTCCAGGTTGTGATTCATCCAATTTTTGGGCTCCTGCTGCAAACTCCAGTTTCTCTTTCAGCCAATGTTTGGGCTCCTGCTGCTGCTTGCAACTCCAGGGTGTGATTCATTCAATTTTTGGGCTCCTGAAGCCAACTCCAGCGTCTCTTTCAGCCAATGTTGGGCTCCTGCTGCTGCTGTTTGCAACTCCAGGGTGTGATTCATCCAATTTTGGGCTCCTGAAGCCAACTCCAGTGTGTCTTTCAAGCTATGTTTGGGCTCCTGCTGCTTGCAACTCCAGGGTGTGATTCATCCAATTTTTGGGCTCCTGAAGTCAACTCCAGTGTCTCTTTCAGCCAATGTTGGGCTCCTGCTGCTGCTGCTTGCAACTCCAGGGTGTGATTCATCCAATTTTTGGGCTCCCGAGGCTAACTCCAGTGTTTCTTTCAGCCAATGTTGGGCTCCTGCTGCTGCTGCTGCTGCTTGCAACTCCAGGGTGTGATTCATCCAATTTTTGGGCTCCTGAAGCCATTTCCAGTGTGTCTTTCAAGCTATGTTTGGGCTCCTGCTGCTTGCAACTCCAGGGTGTGATTCATCCAATTTTTGGGCTCCTGAAGCCAACTCCATTGTCTCTTTCAGCCAATTTTGGCCTCCTGCTGCTGCTGCTTGCCACTCCAGGGTGTGATTCATCCAATTTTTGGGCTCCTGAAGCCAACTCCAGTGTGTCTTTCAAGCTATGTTTGGGCTGCTGCTGCTGCTTGCAACTCCAGGGTGTGATTCATCCAATTGTTGGCCTCCTGCAGCCAACTCCAGTGTGTCTTTCAAGCTATGATGGTCTCCAGCTGCTTGCAACTCCAGGGTGTGATTCATCCAATTTTTGGGCTCCTGCTGCCAACTCCAGTGTCTCTTTCAGCCAATGTTTGGGCTCCTGCTGCTGCTGCTTGCAACTCCAGGGTGTGATTCATCCAATTTTTGGGCTCCTGAAGCCATTTCCAGTGTGTCTTTCAAGCTATGTTTGGGCTCCTGCTGCTTGCAACTCCAGGGTGTGATTCATCCAATTTTTGGGCTCCTGAAGCCAACTCCAGTGTCTCTTTCAGCCAATTTTTGGCCTCCTGCTGCTTGCAACTCCAGGGTGTGATTCATCCAATTTTTGGGCTCCTGAAGCCAACTCCAGTGTGTCTTTCAAGCTATGTTTGGGCTGCTTCTGCTGCTTGCAACTCCAGGGTGTGATTCATCCAATTTTTGGCCTCCTGCAGCCAACTCCAGTGTGTCTTTCAAGCTATGTTTGGCTCCAGCTGCTTGCAACTCCAGGGTGTGATTCATCCAATTTTTGGGCTCCTGCTGCCAACTCCAGTGTCTCTTTCAGCCAATGTTTGGGCTCCTGCTGCTTGCAACTCCAGGGTGTGATTCATCCAATTTTTGGGCTCCTGCTGCCAACTCCAGTGTCTCTCTCAGCCAATTTTTGGCCTCCTGCTGCTGCTGCCAACTCCAGGGTGTCTTTCAAGCAATGTTTGGGCTCCTGCTTATGCTGCTGCCAACTCCAGGGTGTGCCTTCCAGCTAATGTATGTGCTCCTGCTGCTGCCAACTTCAGGGTGCCTCCCAGCCAATTTCTAGGTTCCTGCTGCTGCCAACTCCAGGGTGTGTCAGTCAATTTTTGGGCTCCTGCTGCTGCCAACTCCAGTGTCTCTTTAAAGCAATGTTTGGGCTGCTGCTGCTTGCAACTCCAGGGTGTGATTCATCAAATTTTTGGGCTCCTGAAGCCATTTCCAGTGTGTCTTTCAAGCTATGTTTGGGCTCCTGCTGCTGCTTGCAACTCCAGGGTGTGATTCATCCAATTTTTGGGCTCCTGAAGCCAACTTCAGTGTGTCTTTCAAGCTAGGTTTGGGCTGCTGCTGCTGCTTGCAACTCCAGGGTGTGATTCATCCAATTTTTGGCCTCCTGCAGCCAACTCCAGTGTGTCTTTCAAGCTATGTTTGGCTCCAGCTGCTTGCAACTCCAGGGTGTGATTCATCCAATTTTTGGGCTCCTGCTGCCAACTCCAGTGTCTCTTTCAGCCAATGTTTGGGCTCCTGCTGCTTGCAACTCCAGGGTGTGATTCATCCAATTTTTGGGCTCCTGCTGCCAACTCCAGTGTCTCTCTCAGCCAATTTTTGGCCTCCTGCTGCTGCTGCCAACTCCAGGGTGTCTTTCAAGCAATGTTTGGGCTCCTGCTTATGCTGCTGCCAACTCCAGGGTGTGCCTTCCAGCTAATGTATGTGCTCCTGCTGCTGCCAACTTCAGGGTGCCTCCCAGCCAATTTCTAGGTTCCTGCTGCTGCCAACTCCAGGGTGTGTCAGTCAATTTTTGGGCTCCTGCTGCTGCCAACTCCAGTGTCTCTTTAAAGCAATGTTTGGGCTGCTGCTGCTTGCAACTCCAGGGTGTGATTCATCAAATTTTTGGGCTCCTGAAGCCATTTCCAGTGTGTCTTTCAAGCTATGTTTGGGCTCCTGCTGCTGCTTGCAACTCCAGGGTGTGATTCATCCAATTTTTGGGCTCCTGAAGCCAACTTCAGTGTGTCTTTCAAGCTAGGTTTGGGCTGCTGCTGCTGCTTGCAACTCCAGGGTGTGATTCATCCAATTTTTGGGCTCCTGAAGCCAACTCCAGTGTCTCTTTCAGCCAATGTTGGGCTCCTGCTGCTGCTGCTTGCAACTCCAGGGTGTGATTCATCCAATTTTTGAGCTCCTGCTGCCAACTCCAGTTTCTCTTTCAGCCAATGTTTGGGCTCCTGCTCCTGCTGCTGCTTGCAACTCCATGGTGTGATTCATCCAATTTTTGGGCTCCTGCTGCCAACTCCAGTGTCTCTTTCAAGCTATTTTTGGGCTCCCGCTGCTGCTGCTGCTTGCAACTCCAGGGTGTCATTCAGCCAATTTTTGGGCTCCTGCTGCCAACTCCAATGTCTCTTTGAGCCAAATCCAATGTTTGGGCTCCTGCCGCTGCCAGCTCCAGGGTGTGTTTTTCAGGCAATATAGGGGCCCCTCATAGTGATGCCACCTCAACTCTCTGTAATTGTGCCGCTCTGCGATTCTAATAGCGATGCCTCTGATCTGCATGTCCTAATTATTTACAGTATTATTTCACTAACCCAGCACGCATCCTATGCGTGTTACAGCAAGGCAGAATGGTTTACAAACCTATTGAGGCTCTAGGAAGCTCAGAAATAGCCATTTTTAATAGCGATTCGTCGTGAATAAATTCGGGTCGAAACGATTTTTGTCGTAAAATTCAGCGAATCAGTCGAAACGAATTTTTCAAAAGTTCGCTCATCTCTAGTTGTAACCACCAAAAAGATGGCGCCAGGAATACATCTGAATTCACTAAAAGAGGCACACAACCACCAGAAGAAGGCATGGCACTGGGGCGGGAGGGTGTGGTGCAGCCTCAATGAATGAATACAGTTGTTGGTCAGGTGGAAAGGCAGACCCCTATGGGAGGAAGAGGAGAACGTCTGTCTCTAAAGGACAGGGGAGATGTGGTACAATTATAAACACTTCAATCACCATGATTATGGATACTGAAAAAATATAAAATTGATTAACATTTTACCCAACAAAACTTTCACGACAATACATTATACATATGCATATCCTAAATACATACATCTGTGAATATAGTTTAATGCATTGAATAAATATACTCATCACTTCAGTATAATGGATTATTAAATTATTAATTCTTTTATAATACATATAATTGCCAAAAATATACCTATAATGCCATCATACATAAATAGAACATTACATACAAAATATAGGCAGCACAGCCAATGGGAAAGCCCCCAGAAACCCCAGTCTCCACACACCAATCTCCTCCTGGCCACTGGTTTAAACAAAAAGCAGTGATGGCAAATTTTATTTTTATATGAGAGTAACAGTTATAATGAGGGAAAGACACACATCCTAGAACATAAACTAAAGGTAAATTACCCAGAGAGAATTGTTATAGAGGGGATCTGCTCATAGTGTTATAGTTTATACCTTGGCTATCATGGCAGCTAAACAGCGCTAAGGGGTGAATAAAAAACCACATCCAACAGCAAATAATGTATTTTTCACTCTATAAGACACACAATTCCCCCTAACAGTAGGGGGGGGGGGGGGGTATCAGTACATCTTATCGAGGTGAATGTGTGTGTAAGAGGAGGGCAATAGAGGAAGGTGGGCAGGAAACAGATAAACTTACACTTGTTGCCTGCCTATCCCCTGATGCCTGGCACCACATGCAGACATGCACAGGCGCAGACACTTATACACAAAAACACACAAAATACTTACAGGCTCCAGTGGTACTGCTTGCATTCTTGTCTTTGGTGGATGGGGGTGGCCTATATGTGGATGGGTGTGGCCTATTTACATCTGGTATCTGTGAATGGACACCGGTCATTCTTCCAACGTCCACTTATACATAGGCCATGCCCCCACGCCAAAGATGAGAATGTGATTATCACCGTGGGCCATCTATGTGTATGCATAATATATATATATATATATATATATATATATATATGTATATGTATATATATAGAGAGAGAGAGATAGGGGGCCACCTGTGGCACTAGGAAGTAGCCTGCAGATCCTCTTGGAGTGACGCTCACCTCTGTTCCTGTGTGTTTGACTTTTCGGCTCTGACTTCTGGCTTTGGATTATGACCTGATCCAGCTCTGACCCGACCTCTATCTGCCTCTCAACCCCCTGCTTGGATGATTACCTGTTTTGGCTTTCTGAACTCCGCCACTGACTCTCCGTCACCCTCCAGCTAATGACTCCCTTCCTGAATGCTTTTCAGGGGACCAGAAAAAAATTGCACTGTTAAGAACAGTTGTCAGTTGATCTTTACCCTGCAACCCCGCACCTATGCTTCGGACTTTACCTGGGTGTGATTTGTTATATCCATCACATTTTGGAACAGGATGATTCTTTCTTATACCCCCGGACAGCTTCTTCAAGGCATCGGGTGATTTGTATGATGACCTAGGCCTCATGGCTTCTGCTGAGTATGTTCTGCACAAGCTGAAACAAGGAATTTGGCCAGTAGAGGAGTATGCTGCAGAATTTGGATGTTGGACAAGCGACGCAGGTTAGAATGACAATGCTTTGAAATTTAAAATCAGATTAGGGCTTTCAGACTCTATTAAAAATGAACTGGCCTGAGTTGAGGCAATTGGTGGATTTGTGAATTTAGATGACACATGGCTTAGGGAACGCTGCTCATACACTCCTGGTTTAACCCTGTAAACTTTCAGTCATCCTATTTTCCCCGGGGATCCAGCTCCACTACAGAAACAGCACCTAAAGCCTATGCTACTAGACTTGATGCAACCACCCTTGCCTTTTGAGGAAAGGGCCCGCCACCGCTCTCAAAATTTGTGCCTGTACTGCAGGGTAGCCAATTGCCCTGCTAAATGCTCATGAAGGAGTACTTCTAACCCCTACCCTGCCAGCTGCTGTTTTGCCTAATGTTGGATAATGTAATGCCTAATCTGTTCCACTTTTTTTTCAGCTGCCCAACAGAAAGATTAAAGTCACAGCCATTGTGGACCTAGGGGCTTGCATTTATGTATTGGACTTGAGTATAACATTCCCATCCAACCTAAATCAACTCCTCTTTCTGTCACCCATGAGCTTGGGTCCTATCTGTTTTGAAACTCCTGCTCTCCCTATCTTAGTCAAACTGTCTGTCTGTTTTGAAATATGATTACGTTTAAATAAATTGCGTTTAACCCTTTAAGTGCCAAGCACGTAACACCTACGTGCTGGCTTGTCAAGGAGACCTAAGTGCCAAGGACATAGGTGTTACGTGCTTGACTTTCCCCCCTGCTAGTTAAAAAAAAAAAAGAAAATACTCACCTGACCCCTTGTTGGATCCGGCCTGGTCTCCTCTTTAATTAGGTGCCACCCGATCCCCCGTGGGGGCTTGGATGGCTCCAGGAGAGCCCCCGGAATAGCGCCCCCCACCCCGCTTCGGCAGCAGCAGCTGCTAACTGAAAAAAAAAAAAAAATGACATTTACTTACCTGCGGTTGCGCTGTCTCCCGCCGGGTCTCCTCTTCACTGAGGGGCCTCCGATCGCCCCCCAGACTCTTCCGTGGTGAGGAGAGGGAAGAAATCACCCTCCCCCCACTTCCTAGATTGCGACTGCTAGCCCCGCCCCCTGGGGCCAGGTGACATCATTGTGGTGTCACCAGCAGCCGGCTTCTTAATACCGGCACCCGAGACTGAGAATCAGTCTGGCTGAGTGCTTGGAGGAGAGAGGTGGGGAGGAAGAGGGGGCTGTGATCGCCCCCCATCCCCAGGCTCTCTCCTCCAAACACCCGGCAGCTGTCAGCTGTCGTCGCAGATCGCCGGGGGACAGTGGATCGGAGGTGAGTAAAGTATGTCAGTGTGTTTATTTTTAAATTTTACCCCTTGTGAACTGGTAAGGGGTCCATGAGACTCCTATACCAGTTCACAAGGCTGGTGGCTGGCAAGTCACCTGCGGCTAGCAGGTAACTTGCCATTAACCCCCAGCACCCCTATTACCTGCCTCCCCAAAGCCCGGGGGGGGGCAGAAGAGCCTGGGCCCACATACTGCACACTGCAGGGTGGGGGGGCACAAAAGCTGGCCCCTCCACTCTGTTCCTACAAGCCCCCATAGCTGGTCCCAGGCTGGTAATGCTGGGTAAGGGGGACCCCATTTCATTCTTTTTTTGGGTTTTTAAGGGTTTTTAACCCTTAAAATTCTCAAAAAAAAATTGGGTCTCCCCCCCCCCCCCCATGTCATTTTTTTTTTAAATTAATCCCTTATGTTCTGTCACCCAGCAGCTATAAAAGGCTTCAAGCTGCAGCAGGAGAGCAGAAGTCAGCTTGATCAGCGTGGGACACAGGGATGGATGGGAGGTAAGTATTAAAAAGTATTAAAAAAAAAAGAAAAAATATTTTTTCTGCTTGTTTCTGTTTTTTTTTTTTACACTTAACCCCTTGTGAACTGGTAAGGGATCCATGAGATCCCTATACCAGTTCACAAGGCTGGGGGCTAGCAAGTCACCTGCGGCTAGCGGGTGACTTGCCGTTAACCCCCGGCACCCCAATTACCTGCCTCCCCAAAGCCCAGGGGGGGGGAAAGAGCCCGGGCCATTGCTATGTGGGCTTGTAGCCTGCAGGCTGGGGGGGCACCAAAGCTGGCCTCCTTGCACCCTGTTCTACAAGCCCCCATAGCTGGTCCAGGGCTGGTTATGATGGGTAAGGGGGACCCCATATCATTTTTTGGGGAGTTTCAAGGATTTTTAACCCTTAAAATTCCCCAAACAATGCCCCCCCCCCCCCCCCAGGAGGGGGGACCCTATGTCATTTTTTTAAAATTAACCCCTTATGTTTATAGTGTGGATAGTAGTAGTATTTTATTTGTAAATGTTATAAAGTGCTATTTTCAGTTTGTGGGGTCTCCTGGGCAAGAATGGGGGGGCTACTGATACATATGTGGTACCGTTGTAATCAGAAGAAATTGGGCTTTCACATGCAATATGGTTTTCTCTAATAAAGCAAATGTTTTATTTAAAATAAAGGAGACAATTGTCTAAAAAATATTTATTTAATTATTTTTTTGTTTTTTTACACAAAAATATTTAATAAAACTGTAGAAAAATTACAAAATCCTGGGAAATCCCTGGAAATCCTTTCAAAAATCACAGGTGAACATGTATAGTGCAAAATAGCGAAACATGGCCTGGCAACAGAGGGTGACAAAAGCTACAGGTAGGCTGGCACTTAAAGGGTTAAATCAGACTATTGCTTTCAAAATTGGGAAATCTCGGAATCCTCACTCCCCCCTCAAGCTTTCTATGCAATCACTTCTAAAACCTTCTAAAATCTCAAAACCTAATATTGAGTTTCAAGATGTGGCTGATGAGAAGAGGGTAGACACTTTACCACTGTGAATACGATTGTACTATCAATCTGTTGCCTGATGCTGCTATACTTTTCACCCCGCCTCTTCCAATTGACTGAACTAAAAGTCTTGAAGGAATATATTGAGGAGAACCTGCAAAAAGGATTCATCTGTCGGTCTTCTTCACCAGCTGGTGCAGGCATATTTTTTTGTAGAAATAAAACATAAGTGTCTTCGTCCCTGCATAGATTATAGGGAGTTGGACAAAATTACTATTAACAACAGATATCCATTTCCATTAATATCAGAACTTTGTCAGGGTCTTCATGCTGCCACCATTTATATTGACTTGACCTGTAGAACCTGGTGCGTATTAAAGGAGGGTGTGAATGGAAAACTGCTTTTAGAACTCACTTCGGACACTTTGAATATTTGGTGATGGTTTTTAGTTATGTAACACCGCTGCTACCTTTCAGCACTTCATTAATGATGTTTTCCGTGAATACCTGGATATCTTTGTTGACATTTATCTGGACGATATATTGATCTTCCCTGACAACCTACAGCTCCATCGGGTCCATGTTCTTCAATGCCTTTGGAACCACCATCTTTATATTAAATGAGAGAAGTGTGAATTTGAGAAGAGCTCTGTACAGTTCCTGGGGTTTGTATTCTCCGGCACTGGGATAGCCATGGATCTCAGCAAGGTCTTGGACATCCTAGAATGGCCTATTCCCAGTTCCCACAAGAAAGTCCAGCACTTTGTGGAATTCACAAATTTTTACGCCAAACTTACGGGGTGTATTTCCTGTTGAAAGTTTGCTATCGTTGTGTGAGTTGCAGTGTGATGGAGGCGGATTATGTGGAGGAATATGAGCGTCTGCAGCTACGCGGCATACTATGCATCTTTATGTCAGATTTCAGGTTGCATCGTACACGTTTGGTTATCGCTTTCACGCATGACGTTGAGCTATTCGAGCTCACCTCACTGAACCGTGTTTCCCTTGAGAAACTGTATAGAGAGCTGCGGCCATGGTTGGCCCCCACACCAAATTGGTTGGCTGCCTTCAATTTATAGCGAATGGCTCATTCCAGAGGCTGGATGCCCTCTCCGTGGGCATGTCCCAGCCTACTCTGAGCCGCACACTAAACAAGTTTCTGGATGGCATGGCTACCATGTTTCAAAAATACATTTGTTTCTCTGATAACGTGATAGCCTGGAATCGGTTGAAGTTGGGCTTTTATGATATAGCGATAGCAATATAACGGCATGGGTGCGATCGACTGTACGCAAATAGCGCTGGTGCCTCCAGCTGTGGATGAACATCTATACAGGTATGTGGTTTTTATGCCCATCCTTCCTTATATGTAACATAATGTAGCCTTGCATTGTATATGTTAATGTTGACCGAAATCTAAATGTAAAGCTACTTTGTATTTCTACTGTTAGATATGAGGTTTTTCCACCCAATATTAACTAATAAGGACCCCTTAACAATTAGAAATTAAAATGTAAACTATATTTTTTTATTTTTTTTCTTTTGCAATTACAGGAACCGAAAGATGTTTCATTCCATAAACGTCCAGTGTGTTGTTGGTCCAGACCTTCGCTTTCTCAACGTCATGGGTGGGTTTCGTGATTCTACCCATGATGCCTATATTTTTAGGAATTCCAGTCTCTATGGGCGTTTTGCGTCTGGCAACTTGTCTGGTGGTTGGCTACTGGGAAAGTATAGGTTACTTGGTTTTTCAATGTGTAACTACTATAAATTTAGTCCCCTGCCTCAACATATGATGGTCTTCCACTCTGAATAAATGATATACAATGTAATTATGATATTTTTGTTTTATAGATGATTCAGGACAGGGCCGGCTCCAGGTTTATGTGTGCCCTCCGGCGGCATGGTCTCAGTGGGCCCCTTTGTGGTGGAGCGGCTCAGAAGTCTATAAATTCCATGACATAGAACAGGGTGCAAGGACCAGCCTCTGTGCTGGCGCTTGCACCCCGTAGGCAGGTTTGTAGCCCTGCAGGCTACAAACCCGCACTTGCCAGCCCCTAAGCCTTGTGAACTGGTAAAGGGGTCTCCTGGACTCACTCCAGTTCACAAAGGGTTGAATGTAAAAAATAAAAAAAACACACAGAAAACATTATTTTATTTGTTTTTTTTTAAAGTGGACCAAAACCCAGCTGGATCGGCCCAGGAATCTAAAATATTCCCGGGCCGATCCATTACCTCCCCGCGGAGCATCCAAAATTGGGATGCCCCACTGTGCCAAACCCCCCAGGTCACCCGCTACACTTACCTTAATCCCGGTCCAACGGCGCATGCGCGGGTCGCATCCCCGCTATCCCTCTAGCAGGGTGTGCGGGCGCGCTGTTCATTTGAGAATGACCGGCGCGGGTGCGCTCCCTGTTAGAAGGAAGCCCAAGATTGCTCAGACGTGCATAGCTCAGTGGCTCCAAGCGCACTTATTGGACTAGCAGCTGTGCATGCACCGGAGGACCACGGTGAGGTGAGTTGATGCGGGGAGATCTGGGGGGTTTCACATAGCGGGGCACCCCCAATTGGGATGCCCTGGGGAGTGGACCAAAACCCAGGATAGTCAAAATCCTGGGTTTTGGTCCACTTTAATACTTACCTCCCATCCATCTCGCACTGTGTACCCTCCTTGTGGGGGGCACCCCATTTTTTTAAAAAACCCTTAAAATGCCAGAAAAAATTACATGTGGCCCCCCTACCCAGCATAACCAGCCCGGGACCAGCTATTGGGGCTTGTAGAACAGGGCGCAGGGGCCAGCTTTGGTGGCCCCCTGCCCTGCCAGCTACAAGCCCACATGGCTTTCGTTGGCTCGTCTGCCCCCCCTGGCCTTTGGGGAGGCAGGTAATTGGGGGAGCTGGGGGTTAATGGCAAGTCACCCGCTAGCAGCAGGTGACTTGCCAGCCCCCAGCCTTGTGAACTGGTATAGGGATCTAATTGATCCCTTACCAGTTCACAATGGGTTAACAGTAAAAAAGAAACCACATTGACACAGAGAAAAAAAAATGACATTTATTAGTTTTTTTTATTTTACTCACCTCCGATCCTCTGCTGTCCCCTGACGATCCGGGCCCACGGCACTCCGATGACAGCTGCCGGGTGATTGGTGGAGGGGGCAAAGGGCTGTGATCCCTTGCCCTCCCTCCACCGATCACCCGGCAGCCCATCCTCTCACCTCCACTCGCCTGGCACTACTGTGCCTCTTGGGGACGGGTGCAAGATGATGTAATAGAATATGTCATCCGCCCCGCCCACAAAAGGCGGGGCTAGTGGCCGGGCGATTGCGGAGGCGCTGGGGAGGAGGTATTTTGCCCTCTCTTCACCACAGAAGAGCAGGGGGGCTCCCCTGGGCTCCTCCGTGGTGAAAATACGGCGAAATACAAGGCATCGTGGCTGTAGGTAAGTAAATTTTTTTTTTACCCTACAGATTTGTACCAGCTGCCAGTGGCCCCCCTGGGGGTGGGGGCCCTCGGCAGCTGACCGGGTTTGCCGGGTTCTAACGCCGGCCCTGATTCGGGGTACCCCCTTTTTCCATGACTAATGACCCCCATCCTTCACCCTCAGATGCAGCCACAAGAATTATATAATCGGACCCATTGGAAGACTCGGGCTGCAGTTGAAAGGGCATTTGCCTTGCTGAGGAGTAGTTTCCGCTGTCTGGATCATAAAAATCATATTTGCCATCATGGAGAAGGTGCCCCAATATATTGATGTTTCTCCCTCTCCAGCACTTCTGGACATACCAGAAGAGCTGCATGTTGGCACCCAGAGTTCCTCTGGTCAGTCTGTCAGGGAGCACCTGATTTCCATTGATTTCAGTTAAGATTTATGTCATGTGTTTTTTAGCAATCTGTGTTTTTTTCTGTTACTTATTTGTTTTTTTTCCGTGCCAAATTAAAATTTGGTAACACAAACTTTGTTTATGATAAATTCTTTTTAATATTGATTGGGGTTTTTTTAAAGAAAAGCTTGTTAAGTGTAAAATAATATTTTAAGGTAATTGGACATGATTGTCACTCATGCTCAATTGGCCTTACATAGCAAATCAAAAATTTACCAAGCAACTTAATGGTATGGTGGCTGGCCAAAGTATGGTTGTTGTGCGGCCTGTTGACTGGCCACCATCTGGGCAAGGGTAGAATTCAGCATCTGCCACTGCTCCTCCCTCTGTCTATTGCTGGTCAGCCTTTCCTCCAGCAGGGATTGCAGAGTTTTATTAACTTGGGTCATGTGTGTAGCCATATTTTGTTGAAATCTTTCGCCGTTTTGGTGGAAGTTGCGGCTATCACTTCTCCAAGCTGACTCCATCAGCTGCACACGCCTCACCAGGGTAAGATGGTAACGGTGCTGAGTCCATCATCCTCTTACCCGGTTTTGGAAGCATGCAGCTGCTGGTAGGCCAATGCTAGTGACATTTCCAGATGGTGATGCCAAATCCTCTGCAGCAGAGCTCGGCCACGTAACTGTTTGTTGGTTAGGTAGCTGCTGGCCATGCTGGTGCTGGTGTTCGGGCTGTGGCAGCAGAGGGAGTGATTGAGTCTGTTGCAGAGGATTTGTGGGAGGCTGGAGCTGGTGCAGTGGCAGCTGCTGTTGCTGTGTTTCCTGTTGGGGTGGCAGCGACATGTTGGCATCCTCCTCAAGCTCATGGATGTCTGCTATAATGGGTGGTGTCTGTAGGGACAGAAATTACAGTATTTAGCTAGTGTTTCCCAAATATCCAGTGGGAAATTGTCATCTTGCTTCACATGCATCACCAGGTAGGGAACATTACACTTACCAGATGTAATTGTTCAGTAATAGGACTCCTTGCTAACGGCTGCTGTGAAGAAGTGGCACCCGAACCTCCAACTGTTGGTTGTGCAATCAGTGGAACTGTTGGTTGTGCTGAAATTACATGGTAACCTAAGGTTAACACACACGCATATCTTGTGGTCTGAAACAATTTAAAAACATTTTTGTGCCCAAAAAAGATCATCCATTAGTTGTAATACTAACCTACTGTCTCAATAACAATGTCATCCTCCCTGCCACGCCCTGAAGTGTTGCTGTGTGTATTAAACCTAATACCAGTTCCTCGGCAGCAGTAAATAGGAGTTTTGCTGGGTATACACCTCCTGTTTGCAACCTTAAACAATATAAAAAAAAAAATTAGGTCATGCACCACATCAACCTGGCCAACCCAAACAACCATCTTTACCCAAGCAACTTGCGCTTATTAATCTTCTGATGAATGGCATACTTCAGGCAAGTCAGAAAATTTTCTTTGCAGTTGCTCGATATCTTTACGTTCCGTGTCAGAGCAATTCACCTGCCTGGTGATCTCCACCCAAATTTCCATTTTTCTGTACTTGCTGGTTGCTTTGAATCTGATCCCATATAATTCATGGATATGGTCAGAGACACCAGTAGCCAAAGCCATATATTGGGGCTCACTAAACCACCCACTCAAACTGCCACGGCACAGGTTTCTGCCAACTGATGACCTGTCTGCCTCATCCTGGGTAGTTGACAAAATAGGTGACATTTGAGCCTGACTAGCGGATGAGGATGAATGAGACCTTTCGCTGGCGAATGAGTGGGCAGGACTTGCATGAGGGCTGGGTGTGTTTGCTTGGTTGGTCCAGGAAGAATCAGCCGTTGAGGCACACGGTGACACAGGGCTCTCTACATTTGATTCAGGCAAGTTGCCTCTAACAGGAGAGGGTGTTTTTTGGGGGCTATGGTGTTTTGGCCTTCTCTGCCCCTTGGCCTTACTACACTTACTGGCTTTAGATGTTTGAGTAAGGGGAGCATTGTGGCTGGAGGAGGATCCCTTAGGCTTCCGGGTTAGGGCAATTTTTAGTGGAACTGCAGTCTGCCTCAAAGTATTATCTTTTTGCCTTTTAGAAGCCTTGGTAGCCTGAACATTCTGAGATGGCTGAGAATGGCTTCTTCCACCACTATTTTTAGAAGTGGCCTGGCTGGACCTGGTATCTGGCCTCCCACTGTGTTGCCTGGAAGTTGAAGGTCATCTTGATGTGTTAGCAGAAACATAGCTGTGTTGGCGGCTACCCTTTAAGTAGTTGTCGCTGTCTATGACGTCGGTGCTTATGGCCCGGAAACTGCTGGGGCGCACCACATAACCAAAGAGAAACACCCAAAGATGGCCCCCAAGCTCTTCACCCGCCAGCAGCAGGAGACCATTATGCGCGTGTTATTTGCAGACGTTTATTTGCACGCCAAATGCATGCATAGGTGTTTAGGCATCATGGCCAAAACAAGTGGGCCAAAAATGATTTGGGAGAATGAATTGTAGGCAGCTATAAGCGAATGTTTGTGCGCCCATGTGCACAACCCAAAAATGTACTATTCGAGGATAGGTACAGACATTAACCATGATTTAACATGTTTGGGGGAGTGAGAATAATAACCTGCTTGCATAATCAATGTGATCTGTATGATGCTTTATTTAATTACATCTGTTTTTCTTCCACCTTTTAGATGATGCTGACACATTGGTACGATTACCTGCCGAACAGCTTTGCCAAACGGACATTGGCACTGGACATTGTAGCCAAGCTGCAGGAGGAATCTAACACCACCTTCACCTACACCCAGATCATCCAGCACCGGTCGGACCTAAAACACAGGAAGAGGCCCCGGGTGAGGAAATTCTTCCGGCAAAATTTTCCTAATAAGTACATTACTATTACATCTTAGGAATACACTGACCTTAGGCAGGCCTGTGTTTATGAATGCTATTCTCTTCTAGTGAGCGAATTTAACTATCATAAAGCATAAAGCCCACCCAGAGGCGAGGAGTCCGGCCAAGGCTGGATAGATCTGGGAGACAGGAAGGTGGTGGCAGACCAGTGCCAATGTCCTCACCCTCCTCTGCAAGTCCTGAAGAACAACCCCTGGACCTGTCTGCAGAGGAGGGGCATCAGCTGTTCGGCAGGGAATCGTCGGAGGAGATGCAGGAACAGCATCACTCAGGTATGATTATCACACAGAAGCACACACAGGTACATGCACTGTAAACACACACTCATTTCTTACTTATATACTTTTAGATGCTGAGGTGGCGGGTGAAGAGCCTAGATTGGAGACCCCACACAGAGAAGCACCTGAGGTGCAAGGAGAAGGTGGGTGATGTCACACACACATTCTAATTTAAATGTCGTCATTAACAAATATGAAATTATAACTAACAATATTTTTGCTTGCTCTACAGACTCAGACCAAGAGGAGTGGCAGGCCCCAGAGAGGGGGGTGGTCCCCCAGGAACAGGTCGCCCACCAGCCTAGTAAGTTTGTAAACAACTTAGTTTATTTAAGTTAACATGCCTTCCTCAACAGGTATTCCCAATGCATAGCTTAGAAATTAATATTATTTTCCTCAACAGGTATTCCCAATGCATAGGCTCGAAATTAATATTATTTTCATCAACAATGCATAGGCTAGAAATTAATATTATTTTTCTTTTAACAGACAGCACACAGCAGCGGCTACAACTCACAGCTGCTGCTCATAGGCTGGTGGGCGAAATTGAGGAGCTGCCAGCTTTAATGGGGACCACTGAGGACTAGAAATCTGGGAGCCTGCCATGTTTTTTGAAAATAGTTTTTTTAAAATGTTTTAAAATAAAAGTTTTTAACAAACCCCCAAAAAATATGAAGAAGTAAGAACATTTTTTTTATTATATATACAAGGAAAAAAAAATAATAAAATTTTAATACATTTTTTACATCTTTATAATGTTTATGATGGCTATCATTTATTGATAATTAATATACATTTAATGAGTTCACAAATCCACTTATGTACATAAATCCGAGAAAAGCCACAAGGAATTGAAAAATATCTAAAGCCTAAAGGAAATATTGGGATACATGAATACATACAGTGACAAGGGAGTTAAGGTAAGCATGAAAATATTGGGATACAGGAATACATACATTTACAAGGTAGTTAAGGTAAGCATTAATAGAGTTGGACAGAGAAAAACATACAGTGACAATGAAGTTAAGGTAAGCATTTCGCTGCCAGCCAACCTGGAGAGTTTGTCACCCTTGTTGCCAGACCATTTTGCACTATTTTGCGCTCCACATGTTCAACTGTGATTTTTTATTTTTTATAATTCTTTATTTCTCAAAAGGTTTACAAAGTACCAGACATTCCGCCTTGCAAGGCGGTTAAAAGAAAACATACATACATACAAAAGCATGTAGATAACAACATCTTCTATGAGAAGGGTAAATGCATAAACATTGAAATTCTTTTTATTTATTTATTTCTGGTCATCTGAGGTACCCCCTACCACCATAAAACACCATAAACCATAACACCTTATTTTACCCGCGTACAGCGCTCATTATCCACCTAACATACAAGTGAAGAAGAAAAAGGAAAATGGAAGGAATGGGAGAAAATAAGAAAGGGAAATCGGGGCAACACACACACAAGACCAGACAAGTGGACTTTTTTTACTTCTAATTTGCGTTCTTTTTTAATCCTAGTAGCATGTTTAATGATAATTCCCCTAATCACTGCTTTGTGGGCCTGCCAATTAGTGAAGGGCAATGTGTCCTCTGCTTTATTCAAGTCAAAAAACTATTTTTTTTGTATCTCTTGGGCCACCACTGCATCTTGAAGTAAGGACTCATTTAGCCGCCACGTCCACTCCCTCTGAGTCACCTCACCATAAAAGAATGACAGGCTAATAGGGGCATGATCCGAAATAGTTATCGGTTCAATTTTGTACGGGGCAAGAGGTCATGGGAAACCAGGATATAGTCAATTCTAGAATTGGATGCATGTACCGAGGAGAAGAAGCAATAGTCCTTTGTAGTGGGGTGATGAGTCCACCACGGATCACAGAGCTGTGCTTTTTGGAGTGACTTCTTAATTCTCCTCAGTGCAGCATATGCCATTGCCGACTTACCCGTAGACGCATCCAGGAGGGGGTCTAGCGTCAAATTCAAGTCTCCCCCAATATCACAGGTCCCTCTTGCACACCTATGAGCTTGATTATAAAATTTCAAGCCCAAAGTGAGACATGACTAGACAAGGGGAAGGGGGAGGAAAAGGATGTAGAACAGAAACAGGGAAACAATCAGAAAGTTAATGAAAAGAAAAGAAACGCAAGTTATTTGGACTCCCCCCCCAACCTGAAGCACAAGTCCGGGGGGTGGCCCAAAACCGCAAAAAGCGAAAGAAACCGCATGGACTCGATGTCCAAATCGGTACTAGCACCAGACCCGCTTAACCGGCTGTCCGGGCAACGGGCAAGAGCAACAAGACCTCTGGCCCGCCCGGCGTCAATTGGGGACCGAGTGGCCAGCTGCCCAGCTCCACCAAAGTTGTACCTGGCGAAACAGGACCTCCGCCCACCCCCGGCCCCCCAAGCCAAAACGTAATGTTACTGTTACCACCAACGACCCCAGGCCGCCCACCTAAGAGCATAAAAACATACAATTCCAAAACTTTGCATATTAAATGTGCATCTTATATTACGAAACAACTTATGATAAAACAACAAAATATGATAAGACAACCAAACAGAAAGTAAAGGAAACTCTACTAGAACCAAAACCGCAGGGGGGACCGCGCACAGTGGACCCCTAGGAAGGTACCCCCCCGGAATCAGGGAGGGAGGCCACCTCCCCAGGAGCCCCCCCCCCCCGCCATCACCAAAAACATCCAAGCGATGTCAGATCATCCCACCTATCCTCTGCGCAAATTTATAGCCCATAGACCCTGCAGGACCCCGCCCTCTGAAACGAAACATCCAATATACATTTTAATGTAAACATATGACCTGAGATCTTCCTTCTCACTGCTCCCCTAATCACAATCTTCAAGGGGTGGATCTCTGCAGATGCATCACCGTCACATAGTCCACTTTAGTCTCTGCCTAAGGGGCTGCAACAGGTGGGGGGCCTCTCTTCCTGGATTGCGAAGGAAGAGTCCGGGGCCTGCACCAGCCAGTGCGGGACGTAGACCGGATGGATGTTGAAATAATCAAACAGCAGTGAAAGATCCTCATGTTTACGAAGCGTGGAAGACCTGCCACCCTTGGAGGCCACTAACGAGAAAGGGTATCCCCAACAATACAAAATATTATTCTGCTTTAGCTCTCCCAGCAAAGGACGCAGGATTCTTCTTCTTGCCAACGTTGCTCTCGAAAGATCCACATAGAACTGCAACTCCGCTCCGTCAAAGTTCAGGGTTCCCCTCTTTCTAGCCGCCACCATGATCGCTTCCTTTTCTTGAAAGAAATGGACCCTGCATATAACATCCCTTGGTGGGTCACTCTGTCGAGGAGAGGTTGCAATAGCTCTGTGTGCACGGTCAATCTCAATTTTAGACTCATTAGAGGCAGATTCCCCCAACAGGGAGGCAAAGATTCCTTGCAAAGTGGGTATAATGTCTTCTGCCAGTGTAGCTTCCGTCAGGCCTCTGATGCGAATATTGTTTCGCCGATTTCGATTCTCCAAATCTTCCACCTGAAGGGTTAAGGCGGTAGTCACCACTTCTTGCGTTTGCAATCTATGTCTTAGTTGTTGAATTGTCCTCCGGTCATCTGCTTGCTGTTGTTCCACAGTGGCCAGCCGGGTGTCCATTTGCTTCAGATCACTCCTCAGTAAACCAACTTCTTCCCAAAAATTTTCGCCAATGGAACGCGAGACTGCAGCAATGTCATCCTTTGTGGGCATCACTTTTAGGTGAGAGCATATTTCGCTAAGGGTGCTGTCAGAAGTTGAGCTGTTTGATGCGGTCCCTCCGCAGGTCTTGGGGTCTCTTCCCTGCTTCCCTCGTCGTGGCGAAGACCCACCCGCCAAGTCTGCTTCTCGCTCATGGTCTGGTGGTCTGGCGATGAAACGGCTCAGGTCCCCCTGCGACGACGATGCGCTCCTGTTGTGGCACTTTGTCTCCCTGGCCTTAGTTCCTCCACCCATAACTCTAATTTAAACTCCAAGCTTGACAGTGGGGCACAGGGGAGTCTCTTTAGCACACTCCTGCTCTTCAGTAGCTGATGTGGAGACACCTTCCCCAGCACAGACAGCCCTCCGATCAAAGGTGCGACCCAGGCTCCAGGTAGCCAAATGCAGCAACAATCGGAGCTCTGCGTGCTACTCTCTGATCCTTCTTATTATTATTATTTTTCCTTGCTTTTTTGCTCACTTAAAACCGGCTTCAGATCAGTCCACTACTGCTGTCCTCGCTCCCAGGTCCCTTATATGCTTCAGAGGCTGCCTGCCAGAAACCTTTCTCCCTCCGTGCTCGTTCAGCTGTCAGGTTCCCCCCCTCGCCTGCCGCGTTATGCTGTGGTTTCGATCACCTGAGGGGTTGACACACGGGAGGGAAACCGCCGCCTTCCCCCTTCACCACGCTCATGCTGCAGCTGTAATCGCCGGTGCGCCTGTCTGTGGCACCTTTCCGCTGTGCCTCTGCTTTCCCCTCAGCCCGAGGTAAGGCTTCTCCACCCCGCCGCTCTCTCCGTCTCTCGCGGCGCTGATCGCTGCCAGTTTCTTCTTCGCGCCTTTCCTCCTTCTCTCCAGGGGTGCGCGCTGTGGCCAAGATGGCGGAAGCTTCACCCCTGCCCTCCTTCGCTCCTCTTTGCTCCTATCACCCCCGGCCGAGTCCGTTTCTGGTACGCTGCTGCTTGTAAATTGCTATTAAAGGCTTGTGAGGCCGAGGGCGGGTCCTTCAAGCGTCCTCACCGGGCCATAGCAAGCTCCGCCCCCACCCAACTGTGATTTTTGAAGGGGTTTCCAGGGATTTCCCAGGGAAATTATATATATATTTTTTTCAGCAGAGTCTGGGCTTTAACATGAAACTTCTTGTTTGTCATTTTTTAGGTGTATATTGGCAAAAAAAATAAAAAGACTCCCTTTCCTGCCCAGGAGACTCCCCCAAACTGAAACAGCGCTTTAGGAGATTTTCAGATAAAAATACAACTGTGCTAGGCGCTATGCGCTACTTTCAGTTTTTCAAGAAAATCAAACGTTTACAATTGAAATACCTCCCACAAACTATATATTCTCTGGAAATACAGACCTCAAGCTTTCTAGGCATGCCAGGCTTGTTGACATGGGCGCAGTTTTCTGGAAAATGTCATTTTTTTTTTTTGTTAAACAGGAATTGCCCGCTTACTTCTTTTTTACTGTAACAGGGGGGAAAGTCAGGCACATAGATTCTACCTGCTTGGCACTTAAATGGAGTGGAAGCGAGCACGTAGAATCTACGTGCTTGGCACTGAAAGGGTTAATAGAGTGGGACAGAGGAAAACATACAGTGACAAGGGAGTTAAAGGAGCAGTATCGCGAAATTTGCATTAAAAAAGATAAATAATTAAATAGCCACACAATAGCTTCTAACATGTGTATAAATAATCTGGTGATAGAAATAGGAAAAAATATATGCCTTTCTTTTAAATTGTATAATTACAATGGCTCAGTCCATTTGCTGAATAGGGGGATCTGTATTTAGTGAGCTGCTTCATTTAGCCCACTGGTCTCCTAGCAACACTTTACCTCAGAGGCTGACACTGTAATTAGTGGTAGCGGCTGTGTGTGTGTGAGGTGCTGCTTTTGTTATGAGACCAGGTGACTCAAATGTGTAAAATCTATACAAAATAAACTAAACTGACTGAAAATAACTGAAAGGTATTAAAGTGGAACAAAACCCTGAGTTGCCGACCCTGAAGTCTATAAGACCCGGCCATTGACCTTCCCCCTTGGGCATTCTAAATCAGGATGCCCACTGTGTGAAACGACCCCTGGATAACCAAAGATCCCCCCTTTTTTCTGGTGCGCTCACGCAGATAGTCATTTAGACAGGCCGGGTGGTCAGGAAGGTTTCTGCTCAGGCTCCCCATCTGCGTGCAAACAGCGCTGATTGGATGAGAGCCCACTCATGCGCTGTGGGACAGGGTAAGGTATGTTTTCACAGGCGAACTTAGGGATTTCACATATCAGGGGGATGCCCCTAGGGGCACAAAACAAAACTCCAGATAGTGAAAATCCTGGGTTGGGCTTTGCTCAAAACACACAAAGCTGAAAGAAAGATCATATGGAAAAATGAAAAATAAGAATATGAAAGAGAAAATGGTAAACTGAAAGATTCTGCAGCAGAGCCAACATGAAGGGAAAACTGTCAAAATCAGCTAAATGACTTCTAGAGCTTTTCTCTCTGTTTTAGATATATAAGTTCTGGCCAGGCAATGTTGCAATGTTGTTATCTTATGCTGGACGGCTGCCAGCACTGAACAGCTGATACTTTGATACATTGTTTACCCCTCTCCTCAGCATGGAACAGGCCAGAGTGTCGGGTCCCGACACTAAGAAGACATAAACATGAGCTATTAGTCTCCAGCTGCTCAACACACACATCATTTTTTTCTAAATTTGTAATTCTTACTCCAACACTTACCTACATTCAAAGTACCATTTAAATATAAGTCACCAAGAAAAATTCGCGATACTGCTCCTTTAAGGTAAGCATTAATAGAGTGGGACAGAAGAATACATACAGTGACAAGGGAGTTAAGGTAAGCATGATAATATTGGGATACAAGAAAACATACATGGGCTTCTACATCAAAATTACGTTACTTTTGAGAAACATGCAAGCTGAATATTGCAGGACACTGAAATTCAACGTTGGAAGGTACGTCGAAAAACGCAGAAAAACGGTAGTAGACGAGGCTTACAAAGCAACTTAAACGAAAACCTCATCCTCTCGCGTACGCTACGAGAGCCGTACACAGCCATTCACAATGACGTACGCAGCTACAAAAAGTAAACGGGACACTCCCAATGGTGGCTCTGCATCATGCGTACGCACATAGACATGCAGGAAAAATTTTAAAAATACACATTTCGAGACAAAAACAAGATGGTTTTGAGAAGGCTATGAATCAGCCCTAATATCTGTTGTTACACCACATATCTTCAAGACAATTGGAATTCGCTCCTGCCACTTGCTGAATTCACATTCAATAACTCCATACATGTCTAAACAAGCTTCTCTTCACTTTTTTGCAAACTATGGTTACCATCCTGCAGTAATTCTCAAGCCTCCGGTGGATATCAGTCTGCCGACAGTCCAGGATCTTGTTAATCAGGTATCTTAGGCCCATCAGCAACTTAAAGGAGCACTATCGTGAAAAAATGAGCCAATAATAAAAATCAATATAAATATGCTGGATGGCGGGAGGAGAGGTCACTTATATACCCAGCATCAAGAAATATCCAGCCAGGCTTGTTTTTTATTTTTATTAATGGAAGGAAGAGGATACACTAAACCTGTCCCCCCTGGATTGTATTCCTACCAGTTTTGGGTTTTAAATATTACACAATTGGGGGGGGCGTGGCTAGGCACCGAGGAAGATGACTGCTTCCTCCTAGTGCTCGGCATCACGGAGCACAAAAGCCACCTCTTAGCAGCTTCAAAAGCGCCTAGGTAGCCCACATTCCAGCAGCCGACACCCTGCTTACCTTCCCCGGCCCGCGGATGGGCATAAGCGGAGCCAAATCGAAGGAGAGGAGGACGGGCAGAGAGAAGAGGAGCGCCACAGGCCCTCGCCAGCCCGACATCATGGCGGGGCTCCAGCGTCAGGCCCAGACCGCCCAACACGTGCACCATGAATGGGACGCACAGCGCGAGTCCCCGCCGAACATACAGCCACAGCAGTTGCGGCTCCCACGACCACCTGCACTGGAGGAGGCGGGCCAGCCGACGGGACAAGAGGTAGGAGCCGCATTGAGCCCCGAGCGCACATGCGGGAGACGGCCGTCCCCGCCGGCGCCGTTGTCACCCGCCTTGCCCCCATCACCCGACGCATTAAGCTCTCCCCCGCTCCCAGAGACCAACATAGCCCGGGAGGGGGAAACGAGGGAGCCATCATCACCTCCTCACCCCACATTGTAGACCTCGGGATCTCCCTTAATAACCCATGCTGCGCCCCAGGACACAACAGGGCAGCCCCCCCCCGCAGTGGGCACGCGGCGACCCTCACCTGAGAGAGAGGGCTGGCGACCCCCGGCCCACGCAACACAGCTCCTGGATGACTGGGGTCCCTGGAGGGGACCGAACCCCACATGCAGGCTTACCTGGCCGCAGCAGCTGGGACCCAGACGGCTCGCCCCTGTCCCTCCCTGATGATGAGTTCCCGCTGCTCCTCAGGGAAACCCCTGCAGCGATCGATAATAACCCTTCCCAGATCTTGCTGGAAGACGTCCCAGAGGGAGATCGGCTGAGTGCACAAAATACTCCCTATCCAGCTGATCCAATCGTGCGAGATGAGCAACTGTTGGCTAAGTTTAAGCTTCTGCTGCAACAAGAATTGGCTGCCGCTGTAACCCAGCTTACCGCCAGCTTTACCAGCGACATTCGGGACCTGGGTGACCGAACCAATACTTTGGAAGAGAGAGTGGATGAAATCGTGACGGTCCTGGAGTCCAACGGGTCCGCTGCCGAAGCCGTGCGTGATGAGGTGGGCCTATTGCAGCAAAAATGAGAGGATCTTGAGAACAGATCCAGGAGAGAAAATGGAATCTATGGAGGATGTTCCCACCACGGTCACAGCGCTACTTCAGGAACTGCTCCCTTCTCTGCCAATTGACCGCTTGGAACTGGACAGAGCGCATAGGGCCTTGGGCCCAAAACGATCGGACGGTCGCCCCAGGGACATTGTAGTAAGGCCCACATTCTACCGCACGAAGGAGACCATTCTTCAGGCATCCAGAGAAAAAGCCAACTTGTCTTTTCAGAACCATGCCTACCAGATATTCCCCGATGTTGCCCCCCAGACACTTCAGCGTCGGCGAGAGATGAAACCGGGGCTGGACATTTTGAAGTTGCATAACGTCAGGTACCGGTGGGGATTCCCCTTTAGATTACTGTTCTCCCATGCGGGCCGGCAATGCTCGGCCGGCTCCCTCAGCGAGTTGCTGGCACTTATACGTGAGCTTGGCCTGCCCGTGGCTGACCCGCTAGCGGCCCCGCCGGGCCACCTGGTCAGTCCGAGCACCGGCCCTTGCTGCCCTTGTGGGAGAAGGTTCGCCCGCGGAGGAGACGGGATCGGGGGGCTGGCCGCCCTCCCTCTTCGAGCTCTGGCCCGGGCTGAGGGGGTTTTTTCATCCTCGGCCCGGATCGGAGTCCCTTGGTGGGGTGCCCATCCCCCCCGATCTCAGGGAAAATTGGTGACCGTGGATAGGTCGCCCTTTGCACTGTTGTTGGTTATATTTATCGCTTAATTAACTTCAAAGTATTACTAATGTAGAGTTTAATGCAGTTTTTGCCCACCCTGCTGGCCCTTTGTTGCAGCTTGCTGCGGCTTGGAACCCTATGTCATTAGGGACCTATGATAGTGAGATGCAGGCCGGACGGGTCCGAGTAACGCCTGGCGATGCCCAGCCCCTCCCCCCCTCCTCTCTAGCTCGAGTTTTAGTATTCTTTAGTTTGCTTCCATAGGCATTTTTCATAGCGAGGTGGTCATTTGTGTCTCCGAGAGATACCCCCCCCATAAAACATGTTGACCCACGCTGGGGTACCCCCGTCCCCAGCGCCTGAGTCGCTCTCTGCTGTGGCAGGAATTGGTTGGGCCGCCATGGGCCCAAAGTGTTGCACTGGACCTCGGTCCCTCTTATCTAGACTGTTTTTTGTATTTAGATTGTTTGTGTTAAGTTTCCTTTTGTCTCTTTTTATTAATGTTTCCCTTCCCTCCCTCCCCTACCCAAACCTCAGTTTCTTCCCTTGCTCCCTCGCGCCTGGTCTGCCCTTTTCCTCACTCGTGAACCGACTCTGTCTGGATGGTGGGGCTTAACGTTAAACTAATTTCCCACAATGTCCAGGGCTTCAACAGCCCTGTTAAGAGGAATAAAGCTTTTCACTATTACAAGTCCTGTAAGGCGGATATACTTTTCCTACAAGAGACGAGGTTCTCAACCCACTCCAGGCCGAAGTACCTGAGCCATCACTACCCGGTGTCCCATATGTCATGCGCTAGAGAAAAGAAAAGGGGGGTGTTGATAGCTTTTAGTAAGAATCTCCCCTTTATCTGTTGTAAAGAAATCGTTGATCCGACGGGTAGATATGTGGTTCTTCAGGGGTCACTATACGACATTGATATCACTCTGGTCACATATTACACGCCTAATTCCTTCCAGACACGCTTTTTTAAACACCTACTGTCGGTAGTCTGGAACAACACTAAGGGCATCTTGATAATATGCAAAAAATACACAGAGCTAACTTAAACTAATAATGTCCAAGGACTACAATGTCCAAAATAGTGAACTGATCCTTCAACCAAAAAGTGCAGAAAACATTCATGTAATCTTCCTATATTCTTCAACCTTATCCCAAGGTGCATGCACACTCCTCAGTGCTCTCAACACCCCTATGTGCAAATTCTTACCAAACGGGTATCTTGACCAACGCCTCTCAAGTAGAATAATAGTTGAATATTTTCCACCAGCCGCTGAACACCCGGTTCAATTAAAAATCATTCCCATCCAGCTTTAGCTCCCATAGAATAGGCGTTTATAGCATAATCATTCAGGATGCATCATAAACCGTCCGCACATGAAGGGAAAAATAGAATGGCAAAACTAGTGCAATAATGTTTAAAAACGCTATTTAATGTAAAACACATCCAAGAATTGCACTCACAGATTGAAAGCATAAAAATTGCATATCAGATGGAGGCAGGTCTCACCGCCAGTCTTCAATGCTCCCGCCGAACGGACCAAACATACAGACAATGGACACTCCAACCAGGCTGTGGCCCTGTCCCTCGAGTCCAAAGGAGACTGCCAAATTCCAACCCGTTTCGTCGCGATCTGCGACTTTAACCAGGTATTCGGCAGCTGAGAATAACGTATCCTTTTATACCGGAAGTAAAGAGGGAGCTCCCGCCCTCCTCCTCTGGCATATGCTGACAAAAGCTACGGTTGCTAGGTGATCAGAGTAAACATAGAGGAGAGGCAAGATGGTCAGTTCACGCATAACACGGAAGTGGAGAGGCCGGAAGCGCCGTCTCCGCCCTCCTCCTCTGACACGCTCTCGCATCAACTAGGTTGCTAGGCAATCCACTTACGCTTCACCTGAGCACGCAGCGATGAAAGAGCAGTGAGAAACAGAGTTCTCATCCTCCATTCAATGCGTCAGTTATGACGCTCCGGTTGCCTAGGTAGCCTTGTTACGCTACCGTCAGCTGCAGGGACGGACCTTTCAATGTATAAGGAGCGGCCACCCGCTCTGCGGTACAGAACCACACCTCCCGTCCGCTCACTGTCAAAATACACACAGCCCAGCATTCACCACGGGCCTGCATGGAGGCTGCCAGCCTGCATCCGCTTAAGTTCACAGTATATATGTAGCCACAGAGACTCACCAAAATGGCAACACCCCCTCTGCAATTACTTTGTCCCTAATTATATATTAAACAGTGAGAATCATAAACCTATCATATAAAGGCAGAGCATTGAAAACTGACTGCTCGGCCGACCTCCATTTCAGATCATACATAATAGAACAAATTAATTATGCAGGAAAAAATTATACAGATTATGGTATTTGATAAAAACAATTGCCCATAAAACCATTATATTTCACAATTAATAGAGAGACATACAAAATATTATTATAAAAATGACTACTAAAAAACTAAGAATTCTCAATAAAACAATTAAGATCAAACTCTATGTTTAAGCCATTCAGACTCAGAGTATTAAAATCAAAAATCCATTTCCCTTCTCGCTGTGATAGGTCTCTAGTGACATTAGAACCCCTCCAATGATGTGCCACTCTATCAAGGCCCATGAAAGAAAGCGAGCCGGGATCACAAGCATGTGCCAGTTTATAATGGGCAGAGACACTGTGGGCCTCATAGCCACGTTTGATGTTATAAATGTGCTCCCGCACCCTCACACAGAGCTGTCTCGTGGTTCGTCCCACATAAATCAGATTACAAGGGCATCTCAACAAATACACAACATTCGTGGATTTGCATGTTATTAATTGTGAGATTTTGACTTCCTTCCCTGTGTGGGGATTAGTGACAGTTTTAAATGACTTAGCAATTGAGGTCGTTGTCTTACAACCACAACACGCTCCACACCTATAGAAACCTTCTAATTTGTTGGAGACTATAGGGATTGGCTTTGGTGGGTCCACGAAACTTTTTGTCAATTTGTGCCTCAAGTTAGGTGCTTTCCGGAACATACAGATGGGTTTGTCCAGAACCATGGCCCCCAATATTGGATCTTCCTTTATTATATGCCAATGGGTTTCTAACACTCTTTTGATCTGTCTATATTGTGTGTTGAACCCAGTGACAAAGGCATACTGACTCTCATCCCCAGTCTTGGACTCTTTACTAGCCCTATTCCTGGTTAGAATTTCCTCCCGTGCCATAGATCTTACTTGCAGGTATTGTGATTCTATCTCTTCCCCTTTGTAGCCCTTGTCTATGAACCGATTTTTCAGGAAAGTTGCCTGTCTGTCATAGTCATAAAGACTACTGCAATTGCGTCTTATCCGCATGAATTGCCCATATGGGATCGCTTTCAGCCAATTTGGGTGGTGACAACTGTTCGATGGCACATAGCCGTTGCGGTCAGTGGTTTTAAAATAGGTCCTAGTAGTTAATTTCTGATCCTCCTTTCTAATTGTTAAATCTAGGAAGTTTACTGATGTCGAATCAATTTCAGCCGTAAATTCCAAGTTACTCTTATTTTCATTTACTTGTTGGAAAAACTGAACTAAAGAGGCCTCTGACCCCTCCCAGACCACTAGCACGTCGTCTATAAAGCGCCTCCACACCTTCAAATTTGGTATGTCCCGGCCAAAGATGAAGGTGGACTCCCAAAGGTAAGGCAAAGGTAAGGCATTCTAAGATGAAGCTAATTTGTGATTGCGGAAGGCCGGAGCTCAGCTTTAGAAAATATTCCACCGCCTTAAATACCCCCTTGATGGGGGATCACGGTATAGAGAGAGGTAACATCTGCCGTTGCCAGCATAGACTCCATACTCACTGTTAAGGAGTCACATAACTGCAGCACCTGTCCAGAATCCCTGAGGTAAGCCGGTAGGGCACAGACCAGAGGCTGCAGGAATGAGTCCACATACTCTCCTAGCCTGCAGGTTACGGAGTCTATGCCGCTTACTATCGGGCGGCCGGGGGGTTTGTCCAGTCTCTTATGGACTTTGGGCAATTGATAGATGGTCGGTATTTTGGGCGCTTTTATATTTAAATACCCAAATTCTTTTTTACTAAGGATGCCCATTTCTTTTCCTTTTGTAAGTAATATAAGTAGGGCCTCCTGATATGCCCCCGTTGGATCCCTTGCAAGCGGGGCATAGGTCTCTGTATCCATCAATAACCTATTCATTTCTTCTAAATAGTCCTGCTTATTCAAAACCACCAGCCCTCCCCCTTTATCAGCTGGCTTGATAACCAAATCATGTTTCCCTTCCAGTGTTTTAATGCTCCTAGAAATATCCACAGGACACCTATTACGTTTGGTTGATATTTTATTAAGGTCTCTGAGTACCACTTTACGAAAGACTTCTAGATGTGAGTTAGAGGGGATAGTTGGATTAAACACTGATCTACATCGACATTTGAGACGTAGTTCCTTATTCAATAGCCGGAATAGACCCTTGCATTCTTCCTCTAAGTCCAAACTAGTGTCAATTTCCCTTCCTGTTAGATCATTAAAATCCGCCCCTTTAAAAGTGCTATAGGTGAAAATATCCATGGTACTCAATTAATAGCTGCAGGTGTAAAAATGGGATTGGTGCCAAAAAATTATATACAAATGTGCAACACCGCGCTTCCAAATAGAACAATTGGAACAATTAAACATACACAAGTGAAATCTTTTAGTAAAGCTCAACGTGTTAAAAAGTCCCAAACTTTCCAATGAAATATGCAAAAAATACACAGAGCTAACTTAAACTAATAATGTCCAAGGACTACAATGTCCAAAATAGTGAACTGATCCTTCAACCAAAAAGTGCAGAAAACATTCATGTAATCTTCCTATATTCTTCAACCTTATCCCAAGGTGCATGCACACTCCTCAGTGCTATCAACACCCCTATGTGCAAATTCTTACCAAACGAGTATCTTGACCAACGCCTCTCAAGTAGAATAATAGTTGAATATTTTCCACCAGCCACTGAACACCCGGTTCAATTAAAAATCATTCCCATCCGGGTGTTCAGCGGCTGGTGGAAAATATTCAACTATTATTCTACTTGAGAGGCGTTGGTCAAGATACCCGTTTGGTAAGAATTTGCACATAGGGGTGTTGAGAGCACTGAGGAGTGTGCATGCACCTTGGGATAAGGTTGAAGAATATAGGAAGATTACATGAATGTTTTCTGCACTTTTTGGTTGAAGGATCAGTTCACTATTTTGGACATTGTAGTCCTTGGACATTATTAGTTTAAGTTAGCTCTGTGTATTTTTTGCATATTTCATTGGAAAGTTTGGGACTTTTTAACACGTTGAGCTTTACTAAAAGATTTCACTTGTGTATGTTTAATTGTTCCAATTGTTCTATTTGGAAGCGCGGTGTTGCACATTTGTATATAATTTTTTGGCACCAATCCCATTTTTACACCTGCAGCTATTAATTGAGTACCATGGATATTTTCACCTATAGCACTTTTAAAGGGGCGGAGTTTAATGATCTAACAGGAAGGGAAATTGACACTAGTTTGGACTTAGAGGAAGAATGCAAGGGTCTATTCCGGCTATTGAATAAGGAACTACGTCTCAAATGGGACATAGCTGCCCTAGAGAAATATGTTAGTCTAAAAATGGTCCCTCAACAGCTACGCTGGTCTTTACAAATTTTTGATGGGGATGACAGTGTTGAATCTAAAAGAGAGTGGTTTGAATTTTTCAATGGGTGTGGTTTGACACTGGTTGAAAAACTAATTACTAAGAAAAAGATTCAATTAAGGGGAATTGAGTCGATTAAAGAGGAACTAAAACAGAAATTAAGTCCATTAGGCACCTCTGAGCAGTTTATAAAACGAACTAATGAGTTTAAGATCAAATTGGAAAAGGAAGATATAGCCATCAAGAATAAAAAGTTGAGGAAACTGCAAAGAGACACAAAGGAATATGCTAGTAATAAGGTCTTTAAAGGTCTTTAAATGGCAGTTTCTTGATGGCTATGATAAGGGGTTAGAACCTGGAACTAATTCAGAAGTGTATAATCCTCGACCATTATTATGGCGAGAGGAAAAGAAGAGACCTGTGAGGACCCCTAATCATAAACTCAGGCGCCAGTCAGTGGATTATGAGCGGCCTGGTCCCTTAGGAAAAAGGGGGGGACAGTTTCCCAATGAGGGGAGAGGCCAGATACCCAGAAGGTATAATGAGATGAATGAAAGACTAGACAGGGGACCCCAGAGAAGGTCAGTAATTAGCTGGAGGAGGAGATCACTATCATGGAGAGACCATAATCGGCCTGAAAGAAGTATGGCGACTAATAACTTTTATAAAAGGGGAATGGAAGTAAATAGAGGGAGGATGGAAGAAAGGAAAGAGCAAGAGCCTCTGTCAGATTCCGCCTATCCTCAAGGATTATTCCCCAATAAGGGACAGGGGGAGGGGAGGTTTGAGGAAAAGAAAAGAGTGGGACAGCGTGGAAAACGAGGTGGAGCCAAGCATAAAAAGAAGGCTGTAGGAGAGGGCATCTTTAATCTCAGCTCAGTTGCCCTGACTAATAGTGAACTAAGACTGTTAGATTTAGGGCTGAAATATGCCCCCCCCAAAAATATGGATAGATTTGCCACCTATATCGATGTTCAGAAGTATGTGAGGAAATTGAGCATAAAAAAGTTTTTTCTGAACCAATCCACAACTTCCACACCTGAGTGTCCATCTTTAAACCAGGTGATAACAGAGGATCAGCCTGAGCCTGAACTCTTTAGACACACAGAGTTAAAAAATAGATCAGTGTTTAATCCAACTATCCCCTCTAACTCACATCTAGAAGTCTTTCGTAAAGTGGTACTCAGGGACCTTAATAAAATATCAACCAAACGTAATAGGTGTCCTGTGGATATTTCTAGGAGCATTAAAACACTGGAAGGGAAACATGATTTGGTTATCAAGCCAGCTGATAAAGGGGGAGGGCTGGTGGTTTTGAATAAGCAGGACTATTTAGAAGAAATGAATAGGTTATTGATGGATACAGAGACCTATGCCCCGCTTGCAAGGGATCCAACGGGGGCATATCAGGAGGCCCTACTTATATTACTTACAAAAGGAAAAGAAATGGGCATCCTTAGTAAAAAAGAATTTGGGTATTTAAATATAAAAGCGCCCAAAATACCGACCATCTATCAATTGCCCAAAGTCCATAAGAGACTGGACAAACCCTCCGGCCGCCCGATAGTAAGCGGCATAGACTCCGTAACCTGCAGGCTAGGAGAGTATGTGGACTCATTCCTGCAGCCTCTGGTCTGTGCCCTACCGGCTTACCTCAGGGATTCTGGACAGGTGCTGCAGTTATGTGACTCCTTAACAGTGAGTATGGAGTCTATGCTGGCAACGGCAGATGTTACCTCTCTCTATACCGTGATCCCCCATCAAGGGGGTATTGAGGCGGTGGAATATTTTCTAAAGCTGAGCTCCGGCCTTCCGCAATCACAAATTAGCTTCATCTTAGAATGCATTACCTTTGCATTAAATCATAACTATTTTTGGTATGATGGGATATTCTTTCTACAGATAAAGGGCGTAGCCATGGGGGCTAAATTTGCCCCCAGTATGGCTAACCTTTATGTAGGCCTCTGGGAGTCCACCTTCATCTTTGGCCGGGACATACCAAATTTGAAGGTGTGGAGGCGCTTTATAGACGAGGCCTCTTTAGTTCAGTTTTTCCAACAAGTAAATGAAAATAAGAGTAACTTGGAATTTACGGCTGAAATTGATTCGACATCAGTAAACTTCCTAGATTTAACAATTAGAAAGGAGGATCAGAAATTAACTACTAGGACCTATTTTAAAACCACTGACCGCAATGGCTATGTGCCATCGAACAGTTGTCACCACCCAAATTGGCTGAAAGCGATCCCATATGGGCAATTCATGCGGATAAGACGCAATTGCAGTAGTCTTTATGACTATGACAGACAGGCAACTTCCCTGAAAAATCGGTTCATAGACAAGGGTTACAAAGGGGAAGAGATAGAATCACAATACCTGCAAGTAAGATCTATGGCACGGGAGGAAATTCTAACCAGGAATAGGGCTAGTAAAGAGTCCAAGACTGGGGATGAGAGTCAGTATGCCTTTGTCACTGGGTTCAACACACAATATAGACAGATCAAAAGAGTGTTAGAAACCCATTGGCATATAATAAAGGAAGATCCAATATTGGGGGCCATGGTTCCGGACAAACCCATCTGTATGTTCCGGAAAGCACCTAACTTGAGGCAAAAATTGACAAAAAGTTTTGTGGACCCACCAAAGCCAATCCCTATAGTCTCCAACAAATTAGAAGGTTTCTATAGGTGTGGAGCGTGTTGTGGTTGTAAGACAACGACCTCAATTGCTAAGTCATTTAAAACTGTCACTAATCCCCACACAGGGAAGGAAGTCAAAATCTCACAATTAATAACATGCAAATCCACGAATGTTGTGTATTTGTTGAGATGCCCTTGTAATCTGATTTATGTGGGACGAACCACGAGACAGCTCTGTGTGAGGGTGCGGGAGCACATTTATAACATCAAACGTGGCTATGAGGCCCACAGTGTCTCTGCCCATTATAAACTGGCACATGCCTGTGATCCCGGCTCGCTTTTTTTCATGGGCCTTGATAGAGTGGCACGTCATTGGAGGGGTTCTAATGTCACTAGAGACCTATCACAGCGAGAAGGGAAATGGACTTTTGATTTTAATACTCTGAGTCCGAATGGCTTAAACATAGAGTTTGATCTTAATTGTTTTATTGAGAATTCTTAGTTTTTTAGTAGTAGTTTTTATAATAATATTTTGTATGTCTCTCTATTAATTGTGAAATATAATGGTTTTATGGGCAATTGTTTTTATCAAATCCCATAATCTGTATAATTTTTTCCTGCATAATTAATTTGTTCTATTATGTATGATCTGAAATGGAGGTCGGCCGAGCAGTCAGTTTTCAATGCTCTGCCTTTATATGATAGGTTTATGATTCTCACTGTTTAATATATAATTAGGGACAAAGTAATTGCAGAGGGGGTGTTGCCATTTTGGTGAGTCTCTGTGGCTACATATATACTGTGAACTTAAGCGGATGCAGGCTGGCAGCCTCCATGCAGCCCCGTGGTGAATGCTGTGCTGTGTGTATTTTGACAGTGAGCGGACGGGAGGTGTGGTTCTGTACCGCAGAGCGGGTGGCCGCTCCTTATACATTGAAAGGTCCGTCCCTGCAGCTGACGGTAGCGTAACAAGGCTACCTAGGCAACCGGAGCGTCATAACTGACGCATTGAATGGAGGATGAGAACTCTGTTTCTCACCGCTCTGTCATCGCTGCGTGCTCAGGTGAAGCGTAAGTGGATTGCCTAGCAACCTAGTTGATGCAAGAGCGTGTCAGAGGAGGAGGGCGGAGACAGCGCTTCCGGCCTCTCC
Organism: Gastrophryne carolinensis; assembly: GCA_027917425.1. NCBI lineage: Eukaryota > Metazoa > Chordata > Amphibia > Anura > Microhylidae > Gastrophryne > Gastrophryne carolinensis. The sequence goes on along the minus strand of CM051234.1, from coordinate 304,012,004 downwards.
ACTTCCGTGTAATGCGTGAACTGACCATCTTGCCTCTCCTCTATGTTTACTCTGATCACCTAGCTTTTGTCAGCATATGCCGGAGGAGGAGGGCGGGAGCTCCCTCTTTACTTCCGGTATAAAAGGATACGTTATTCTCAGCTGCCGAATACCTGGTTAAAGTCGCAGATCGCGACGAAACGGGTTGGAATTTGGCAATCTCCTTTGGACTCGAGGGACAGGGCCACAGCCTGGTTGTCCATTGTCTGTATGTTTGGTCCGTTCGGCGGGAGCATTGAAGACTGGCGGTGAGACCTGCCTCTATCTGATATGCGATTTTTATGCTTTCAATCTGTGAGTGCAATTCTTGGATGTGTTTTACATTAAATAGCGTTTTTAAACATTATTGCACTAGTTTTGCCATTCTATTTTTCCCTTCATGTGCGGACGGTTTATGATGCATCCTGAATGATTATGCTATAAACGCCTATTCTATGGGAGCTAAAGCTGGATGGGAATGATTTTTAATTGAACCGGGTGTTCAGCGGCTGGTGGAAAATATTCAACTATTATTCTACTTGAGAGGCGTTGGTCAAGATACCCGTTTGGTAAGAATTTGCACATAGGGGTGTTGAGAGCACTGAGGAGTGTGCATGCACCTTGGGATAAGGTTGAAGAATATAGGAAGATTACATGAATGTTTTCTGCACTTTTTGGTTGAAGGATCAGTTCACTATTTTGGACATTGTAGTCCTTGGACATTATTAGTTTAAGTTAGCTCTGTGTATTTTTTGCATACTTCATTGGAAAGTTTGGGACTTTTTAACACGTTGAGCTTTACTAAAAGATTTCACTTGTGTATGTTTAATTGTTCCAATTGTTCTATTTGGAAGCGCGGTGTTGCACATTTGTATACATCTTGATAATAGGCGGGGATTCTAATATGGTTGTGAACCCTAAGGTGGACAACCTGCTACTGCGACGCAGGGTTTGGATCCTCACTCTACTGGCTTTGGTGATCTCCTGGACACTCACGCCCTTTATGATGTCTGGAGGGAAAAAAACCCCACCACCAGAGACTTCATGTTCTATTCTAATCCCCATGGGTCCTTTTGTCGGATAGACCATATTTTTGTCCCACAGGCTATACTCCCGGCAATCATTAGCTCCAAAATCTACATCTCGACCTGGTCAGACCATAATCCTGTAATGGCGGCGGTTGACTTGCTGGTCCCAACCAAGCGCTCCTATAATTGGAGATTAAACGACTCCCTCTTATGCTCTCAGGACACATGCCTGAAGATCCAAGACGCCCTTAAGGATTATTTTACCCTGAATGTCGACTCCGTCCGCTCCCCGATCACCCTTTGGGAGGCCCAGAAAGTTGTTATGCGGGGTAGCATCATAAATATTGCTTCTCTCAGGAAAAGAGAGAGACAGAAGCGACTTAAGGAATTCACGGTAAAGTATGAGCAGGCAGAGGCACAGTGGAAGAGAGCCCCGAACCCTAAGCATAAAAAGACCGTCGATAGGCTTAGGGTGGAGCTCAACATGCTCCTGGATGATCAGGCTGAAAAGCGGCTTCGCTGGGCCAGACAAAAATTTTACGCTAGGGGCAACAAGCCTGATACTGGAATGGATGACCCGGAAGCTAAAAGCCACCGTCTTAGATAGACAACGGCCAGTGAAGCTTAGGCTTAGCTCGGGTTCCACAACGGCCAACCCGGACAAAATTGTAGCCGCATTTCGGGGGTTCCTATCTACATTATATTCGCCCCCCCCAAAGGCCAATAACGCCGACCTTGAGAGATTCTTTGAGCACGTTGAGCTACCGCCCATCACCCCAGACCACATTGCCCTGATGGACTCCCCTGTCACACCTCAGGAGATAATAGCGGCCATTAAGTCTACCAAGACCTCCAAGCCCCCGGGACCTGATGGCTTCAGTAACCTTTACTATAAAAAGTTTGCACCCCTCCTGGCACCCCACCTGGCCAACCTCTTCAATGCCATGTGCGCAGAGGCTTCCCTGGGCCCTAGCTCCCTATTGGCAGATATTTGCATGATACCTAAGCCCGACGAGGATAGCCTGTTAATACCCAACTACAGGCCCATATCTTTAATCAATGCTGATGTGAAGCTGTTGGCCAAAGTGTTGGCAACCAGACTGAATACGTTTCTGGAGGGCCTTGGTCATAGTGATCAGGTGGGTTTCATACCATCTCGCCAGGCTGGGGACAATGTCAGGAGGGTAGCCCACTTGGTTCACCATGCCCGGGCAAGAGGCATCCCAGCCTTCCTATTGTCCCTTGATATACAAAAGGCTTTTGACACTATCTCCTGGGATTACTTGCTCTGGGTGTTGGAGAAGTGGGGTTTTGGGCAAAGATTTCTGGACTGGATCAAGGCCCTCTATAATGGCCCAACAGCATGGGTGCGGTACTTGGGCTTTACTTCCGAGACCTTCCGGATTTCTAGGGGTACGAGACAGGGATGCCCCCTCTCCCCGATCCTTTTTGTACTGGCTTTGGAGCCTCTGGGTATAGCGATAAGGCGAAACCCAAACGTTAAGGGACTGGAAGTGGCGGGAATCCACCATAAGGCCCTCTTCTTTGCAGACGACGTTATGATGGCAGTCTCGCAGCCCCTTACCTCCCTCCCAAACTTATATGCCATTCTAGATAACTTCGCTCACATCTCCGGTTTGACCATAAATAGTGACAAATCCCAGGCCCTCAATATATCCCTGACCTCAGAGGTGGTGACACAAATTAAAAATAATTTTTCCTTTAAATGGGCGACAGAGCCACTTCTATACTTGGGGGTACGCATTACGGCGACATACGAGGACCTCTATGGGGCTAATTACCCACCCTTGTTTAGATCCCTAACACAGCTGCTCGACACTTGGATGCCATACTCACTCTCCTGGCTGGGCCGTATAAATGCAGTTAAAATGTCCATCCTCCCTAAACTCCTATACTTTTTTAGAACATTGCCAGTACCAATCCCATTGTATAGACTGCGTGCGATGCAGAGGAGAGTATCGACTTTTATTTGGTCTGGCGCACGCCCGCGAGTACCCAAGCGCACCATGTTCTGCCACAAATCGTTGGGTGGGCTTGGTGTCCCCAACATTAGTATGTATTACAGGGCCTCCCAAATAGCCCAGCTGGCCCCCATGCATTCCTTTTCAAAGCCTCCCCTCTGGACGTTTCTGGAACTCCCAGACTGCTCGCCGACCCCGGTAGATGGCTTGCTATGGATGGACCCGGCATCCAGACCTGCGACGCTTAGCCCCCTAATGAAACACTCACTTTCAGTGTGGGACTCGGTGAAATACTCCGCCTCCCTGATGTCTCCCCACACTCCTCTAGCACATCTCTGGGGTAACCCGTCCTTCCCTCCGGGAATGGAAAATAGTTCAACTTATAAGTGGTGGACGGAGCACGGGATGACTAGGGTGTTACACCTCCTGTCAGAGGATGGGTTCGTGCCTTATGGCTCCCTGAGAGAAAAATTCGACGTCCCCCAGAGGGCCTTTTTCCAGTATCTACAATTGAGGCACTGGTTATCACCTCTAACTAGATTGGGGCAACCCTTTCGGAGGTGTACCCCCTTTGAGGAGATCTGTAGTGAAGACCCGTTCCGCAGGGGGTTAATATCTATGTTGTACTCTAAGTTGAATAGCATGGGGGCGGGTGTGCATGCCCACGTGGAGAAATGGGAACGAGACTTGGGTCCCTGTCAATCAGATAGGGGGTGGGCGGAAATTTGGAATGCGGCCTCCTCATGCTCCATGAATGTTTTGACAACTGAAACGGCTTATAAAGTTCTGTTTCGTTGGTAATTGGTGCCCAGTCTCCTCGGTAAAATGTTCCCAGGGCAGGCCAATACATGCTTCAGGGGTTGCAGCGCTGAGGGTACCTTTATGCATATATGGTGGACCTGCCCCATGTTGACCCGTTTTTGGTCTCATATATACAGGATGGCCGGCAAAATGTTTCAGACAAACGTCAGAAGGGATCCCTGGGTGGCCCTCCTTCACCGTAGACCTCCAGAGCTTACTAAAAAACAGGCTGTTCATTTACTTGCTCCTGGCGGCGAAGCAGACCATCGCCAGGGCCTGGAAGAGACATATTGTTCCGGTATCGGAGGTGTCGTCTAGAATGAATGGATTCTTGGTTAATGAGAGGCTCTCAAGCATTCTGGCCGACACCCAGGATAAGTTTCTCTCCATCTGGGAACCATGGATACAATATGCCTGGCCTAATGCTCCATTGGGATTGCTCCATTAGGCGATCGGTGCAGACCAGGTTGCGGGGACCCTCCCCCCCCTTATCCTCCCCTCGTCCCTCACTCCCTCCTCCCATCATGTCCTCCCTTCTTCCCCCCCCTCCCCTTTTTTGCTTTTCTTTCTCCCTGTGATTCTCTCTGCCTCTCATCGTATGGCCAGCCTCCCGTCGGTTCCTGGGCCAAGGCCGGGGTTGGGCGACGGGGGGTGGGCTGCGGTGAGATGCCAGTATGGTTTGCATATAACGGCAGTTAATTGACGCGAGAGACAACGTGATTGATGATTGACAAATTCTGATGTACTAATTGTATATTCAAACTTTTGCCACACTGTAATTACATTGCCAATCATTTTCTTGTTGATCTGAAATACTGCGTCTCGCTACTGGCCTAGATCACGAGAACTTGCTGTAACCACTGTGTTGTTTGCCTCCCCTGCGCGGGATGGATTCCTGCTTGGCTGATCATCTATTTTTTGTACTGCCTTCTTTGAATAAAATAAAAATATTGAAAGATAAATATTACACAATTTTATGATAGTGCTCATTTAAAGATGATATAAGCCCAGGAGAGATAAAAGAGAACTGCGGACACCTCCAGAAATCCTGATCCGTCATACTCAATTGAGGACAGGGTCCTGCTATCTTCAGTAAACTTAAGATTGGGGAGACCCTCACAGAAATGTGGGCTTAAGTTCATCTGTCCTTATGCAAATAAAAAGAAAAATTAATAATGTGCCTTTTGAACTCCAGTTACCAAGATCATACAGAATCCATCCTGTCTCCATTCCTCCCTGTTGAAAGCTTTTTGACCACCTGCCTCTAGTTCCACTGCCCCAGAACTTGTTTAGGATGATGGCATGCCAGAGTACGAGGTGGAAGAGATCATTGATACAAGAAGAGGGTTGCACAATCAGTTGGTGGTCAGGTTATGATGAAGAGGAGAATTCTTGGGAACCTGCATTCAAACATCCTTCACTTTTTCGAAGGTTCCATCAAGGCCAGCACTCAAGGTTGTTTGGAGGCTGCCCCTTGGGGAGGCAGTGTCACAATGGGAGACCTGGTCTTACTCATATGTCTTGGCAGGTGTGTGCTCATCTCCATGAGTGTGCATGCTTGGTCGCGCCTCTCAAGTATCTCCGTTTGGGCTGTGTATGGCCTGGGGTGTGTGTGGACATGTAGGTAACCGGCATGAAGGTCTGTGCAAGCTTGGATAGCCCTTGACCCTGTGTGCGCTCTGCACATACATAGCAGGCACTTTCTGGGTGCTTAAGGGCCTTGAAAAGGGGGGTCTGTGGTGCTAGGAAGTTGCCTGCAGATCTTCTTGGAGTGATGCTCGCCTTCCTGTGGGACTTCCTGGTTTGACTTTTGGCTCTGACTTCTGTCTTATGACCTGTTCCGGCTCTGTCCCCACTGGCTCTTGGATTACAACCCTGCTCTGTCTCTGACCCCCTGGCTTTGGACACCGACCTCTCTCTGGCTTTCGACCCCCTACATCAGCTTCCCCGAAAACCCAGACTGGCCACTGGTGACAGTAGTGGGACCCCGACTTTCCTGCAGGGCAGTCTGAGCCTCCTTGCAGAAGGCTCTGGTAAAAACCAGATCTGACAGCAGACTCCCCATGCTGAAACCGGTGCGTGGTGTAGCACTTTACCGTTACTCCCTGCTGGCTACCCTCAGTTAGAATCAGCTTTAATTCACTATTGCTTTCCAGATCTCCCTCAGTTATTGCCTGGTGTTCCCGATTCTGCATAATCTTCACACGTGACACTCCGGCCCTCCCCTCTGATTTTCCCCAGTCTGCACTCTCTGGGGAGGCTGCAGGCAGTATTGCTGGCAGCTGTCCTTATCTACTTCGACCCACTGAACAGTCATGACCAACAATTGATTTGATAGGAATTTGAATTGACTTGCATATACAAACTCTCAAAAAGTATTGATATTCTTATTTTCCTCTTTTTTAGTTTGTGTTGCTATTTAGTTATCTGTATCTTCAAGTTAAACATTTTTTATGGTATTGCACTAATTTTCTTGTTTTTGTAAAATAAACTTCAAAATACAGCTGATTCTCTAATGCTCTAATGCAGGGGTCCTCAAACTTTTTAAACAGCGGACCAGTTCACGATCCCTCAGACCGTTGAAGGGCCGGACTATAGTTAAAAAAAAAAACTATGAACAAATACCTATGCACACTGCATATATCTTTATTATTACGTTGGCAGTATAGTTCCCCCCACATTAGGCTGGCAGTATGTTCCCCCACAGGCATACAGCCTCCAGCCATACAGTATGTGCCATTATATTCCCCCCTCTCATGCCCCATGTGCCATTATATTCCCCCCTCTCATGCCCCATGTGCCATTATATTCCCCCTCTCATGCCCCATTTGCCATAATATTCCCCCCCTCATACACCATGTGCCATACTATTCTCTCCCCCCCCTCTCATACACCATGTGCCATACTATTTTCTCTGCTGCTCAGACTACTGCCACTGCACCTCAGACTGCTGCTACTGCTGCTGCTCAGACTGCTGCCACTGCTGGTCAGACTGCTGCTGCTGCTCAAACTGCTGCCACTGCTGCTCAGACTGCTGCTGCTGCTCAAACTGCTGCCACTGCTGCTCAGACTGCTGCTGCTCAGACTACTGCCACTGCACATCAGACTGCTGCTACTGCTGCTGCTAAAACTGCTGCCAATGCTGCTCAGACTGCTGCCACTGCTGCTCAGATTGCTACCACTGCTGCTCAGACTGCTGCTACTGCTGCTCAGACTGCTGCTGCTCAGACTGCTGTCACTGCTGGTCAGACTGCTGCTGCTGCTCAAACTGCTGCCACTGCTGCTGCTGCTCAAACTGCTGCCACTGCTGCTCAAACTGCTGCCACTGCTGCTCAGACTGCTGCTACTGCTGCTCAGACTGCTGCTGCTGCTCAAACTGCTGCCACTGCTGCTCAGACTGCTGCTACTGCTGCTCAGACTGCTGCTGCTCAGACTACTGCCACTGCACCTCAGACTGCTGCTACTGCTGCTGCTCAAACTGCTGCTGCTCAAACTGCTGCCACTGCTGCTCAGACTGCTGCTTCTGCTGCTACTGCTGCTCAGACTGCTGCCACTGCTGGTCAGACTGCTGCCACTGCTGCTCAGACTGCTGCCACTGCTGCTCAGACTGCTGCTACTGCTGCTCAAACTGCTGCTGCTCAGACTACTGCCACTGCACCTCAGACTGCTGCTACTGCTGCTGCTTAAACTGCTGCTGCTCAAACTGCTGCTACTGCTGCTCAAACTGCTGCTGCTCAGTCTGCTGCCACTGCTGGTCAGACTGCTGCTGCTCAGACTATTGCCACTGCTGCTCAGACTGCTGCTACTGCTGCTGCTCAGATTACTGCCACTGCTGCTCAGACTGCTGCTACTGCTGCTGCTCAGACTGCTGCTATTGCTGCTGCTCAGACTACTGCCACTGCTGGTCAGACTGCTGCTCAAACTGCTGCCACTGCCGCTCAGCCTCCTGCGATCGAAGCAGACAGCTGAGCCGGCCGCCGCTCGTCCATTAATCACCCACCTGCAGTCTTTACGAATGCCATATTGCACATGCCATCTGCACGCCTTTCCTCCCGGCCGCCAGCTCCGCCCCCTGCCTTCCCACCCACTGCCTTACTTCAGGGTCTCCGACCCCACCCACTGCCATCCCTCACGGCCGCCGGCTCCGCCCCCTGCCTTCCCTCCCGGCCTCCGGCCCCGCCTGCTCTCCTCCCTCTCGGTCTCCGGCCCCGCCCGCTGCCTTCCTTCAGATCTCCGATCCCACCCACTGCCATCCCTCCTGGCCGCCGGTTCCGCACCGTGCCTTCCCTCCCGGTCTCCGGCCCCGCCCACTGCCTTCCCTCCCGGCCGCGGGTCCCGGTAGCTGTGCGAAGTGCGCAGACGCCGGGCAGAGCTGCGCGCGGGGGTAGCTGGGGGTGCGCGGCCGCGCACTGCCGGCGGGCCGGGTAAATGCGCTCCACGGGCCACATGTGGCCCGCGGGCCGTAGTTTGAGGACCCTGCTCTAATGCAGCATGAGAATAAAACATAAAATTTGATGCCATCAGCAGCTAGATCTACAATTTGAAATACATGCAATGAAACACCCTGTTGTGCCTTCACAGAGAAATTCATGCTCTTATAGATACTGAAGGGAAAATCTCAAATATTTGATGGTACTTGCAAGCGGATGAATAACACAGCAGTGGTTACTAATCTTAAAAATAATGGCAGGATAGCAATTATCCTGATAACTAAATTGGAGGCTGTTTAAAAGCACTCACAAACATCTATTAGTAACATGACATTATGCACTGTTCTAGTCTACAGTAAAGGCAAACGGTGAGAAGAATAATGCTGACCCTGTGAAGTCAGTAAAATTTACTAAAAGAGAAGTAGCAGGGTTGGAAAAGTCAGTAGTAATTAAGGATGAGCGAATCGAATCTGACGAATCCAAATTCATTACAAATCTCAGGAAAAATTTGATTCGCAACGAGTCCGAATATCGCTGAGATTCCATCACGCGAATCGCTTTCGGAAACTCCATTTAGTGCGGTCCAGGCCATCTAAAATGGTGGATCCACATGCCAGGACATGTCCCATGGGGCAAAGAACCCTGGGAAGACATCACATGCAGCCTATCAGCAGCCAGCCCCACCGGTGATGTCACAGCCCTATTTAAGCAGCGGCCATATTGCGGGTGCTCATTTCAGCTGTGTATTGCGGCTAGAACAGGTCAGGGAGAGATAGAGACAGGGGGAGAAAGAGCCAGGGAGAAAAAGATACAGGGAGAGAAAAAGACAGTAAATTGCGACAGAGTGACAGTGTACAGTGTGTTTGCATTTGGTTTTATGCCCAGTTCTTGAAAGCCAAGTTAGTGTTCAAGGCCACACACCTAGCCAAAAATAGCCACCTCTTGCTTTTGTACCAAAACCTTGTTTTAAAGCTTGCTGTAGTGCATTTAACTGGCTCTCAATGTGGGCATCCCATTTAAGGGCATCTGAGAGTTTTTGACTAAGTACGTCTGGCCTTTCACAGTAACTAGTCCCTGAAGTTTTTAACAGGACCAAATTGGTACAACTCTTAGATGTGCATATGTGGTATGCACTGACGAGGGCAGTTCAATGCGTTCCAGTATGCTCTAAAACTGTTTTTTTTGGACAACAGTAGCAGGTGTATAACTATGGAGAGACTGCCATGTGTGAAGATGAATCAGGCATGGATCAGCCAAGATTTCCACCCACCAATGCCTGATGCATCAGAATAGATTGATCATGGTGCCACACCGATACTTCAGAAATATGGATAGTGCAAAACAGATTTAAGGTGCTGCTCTCCAGGTACAGACATTCCTCCGCATATAAGTATTATAAGTAATTATAAAGGAAATGGTAACTTTTAATAATATTCTTAAGATAACATATATGTGGCCAAAAATTTTATATTTATATTCTATAGTTCTTTTCATGCTGCTGCAAACTCCAGAGTGTGTCTTTCAGGTGATATATGGGCTACTCATGCTGCTGCCAACTCCAGTGTGTGCCTTTCAGGCAATATATGGACTCCTCATGCTGCTGCCAACTCCAGGATGTGTCTTTCAGGCAATATATGGCCTCCTCATGCTGCTGCCTACTCCTATGCGTCTTTCAGGCAATATATGGGCTCCTCATGCTAAAGCCAACTCCACTGTGTCTTTCGGGCAATATATGGGCTCCCCATGCCGCTGCTAACTCCATTGTTTCTTTCTTTCAGTCAATATATGGTCTCATCATGCTGCTGACAATGCCATGGTGTGTTGTTCAGGCAATATATGGTCTCCTCAGGCTGCTGCCAAATCCAGGGTGTGTGTTTAAGGCAATATATGGTCTCCTCATGTTACTGCCAACTCCAGGGTGTCTTTCAGACAATATATGGTCTCCTCATGTTACTGCCAACTCCAGTGTGTCATTCTGGCAATATATGGCCTCCTCATGCTGCTGCCAACTCCAGGGTGTGTCTTTCAGCCAATATATGAGCTCATCATGCTGCTGCCAATTCCAGGGTGTGTCTTTTATGCAATATAAGGGCTCCTCATGCTGCTACCAATTCCAGGGTGTGTCTTTCAGGCAATATATTGTCTCCTCATGCTGTCAAACCCAGGGTGTCTTTCAGGCAATATATGGTCTCCTCATGTTACTGCTAACTCCAGGGTGTATTTTAGGCAATATATGGTCTCCTCATCTTATTGCCAACTCCAGTGAGTTATTTGGTCAATATATGGGATCCTCATGATGCCAACTTCAGGGTGTGTCTTTTAGGAAATATATGGGCTCCTAATGCTGCTGCCAACTCCAGGGTGTGTATTTCAGGATATATATGGTTTCCTTATGCTGCTGCATACTCCAGGGTGTGTCTTTCTGGCAATATATGGTCTCCTCATGCTGCTGACAACCCCAGGGTGTGTCATTCAGGCAATATATGGCCTCCTTATGCTGCTGCCAACTCCAGGGTGTGTCTTTCAGGCAATATATGGGTTCCTCATGCTGCTACCAATTCCAGGGTGTGTCTTTCAGGCAATATATTGTCTCCTCATTCTGCCAAACCCAGGGTGTCTTTCAAGCAATATATGGTCTCCTCATGTTATTGCCAACTCAAGTGAGTCATTCGGTCAATAAATGGGATCCTCATGATGCCAACTTCAGGGTGTGTCTTTTAGGAAATATATGGGCTCCTAATGCTGCTGCCAACTCCAGGGTGTGTCTTTCTGGCAATATATGGTCTCCTCATGCTGCTGACAACCCCAGGGTGTGTCTTTCAGGCAATATATGGGCTCCTCATGCTGCTACCAACTCCAGGGTGTCTTTCGGGTGATATATGGTCTCCTCATGCTGCTGCCAACTCTAGGGTGTGCCTTTCAGGCAATATATGCTCTACTCATGCTGCCAACTCCAGGGGGTCTTTCAGGCAATGTATGGTCTCCTCATGTTATTGCCAACTCCAGTGTGTCTTTTGGTCAATATATGGACTCCTTATGCTGATGCCAGCTTCAGGGTGTGTCTTTTAGGCAATATATGGTTTCCTTATGCTGCTGCCAACTCCAGGTTGTGTCTTTCAGGCAATATATGGGCTCCTAATGCTGCTGCCAACTCCAGGGTGTGTCTTTCAGGCAATAGATGGGCTCCTCATGCTGTTACCAACTCCAGGGTGTATTTCAGGCGATATATGGGCTCCTCATGCTGCCAATCCCAGGGTGTCTTTCAGGAAATATATGGTCTCCTCACGTTACTGCTAACTCCAGGGTGTCTTTTAGGCAATATATGGTCTCCTCATGTTATTGCCAACTCCAGGGTGTGTATTTCAGGATATATATGGTTTCCTTATGCTGCTTGTCTTTCTGGCAATATATGGTCTCCTCATGCTGCTGCCAACTCCAGGGTGTCTTTCAGGTGATATATGGGCTCCTAATGCTGATACCAACTTTAGGGTTTGTCTTTTAGGAAATATATGGGCTCCTCATGCTGCTGCCAACTCCAGGGTGTGTATTTCAGGATATATATGGTTTCCTTATGCTGCTTGTCTTTCTGGCAATATATGGTCTCCTCATGCTGCTGCCAACTCCAGGGTGTCTTTCAGGTGATATATGGGCTCCTAATGCTGCTGCCAACTCCAGGGTGTGTCTTTCAGGCAATAGATGGGCTCCTCATGCTGCCAATCCCAGGGTGTCTTTCAGGAAATATATGATCTCCTCATGTTACTGCTAACTCCAGGGTGTCTTTTAGGCAATATATGGTCTCCTCATGTTATTGCCAACTCCAGTGAGTCATTCAGTCAATATATGGGCTCCTCATGCTGATACCAACTTTAGGGTGTGTCTTTTAGGAAATATATGGGCTCCTCATGCTGCTGCCAACTCCAGGGTGTGTATTTCAGGATATATATGGATTCCTTATGCTGCTTGTCTTTCTGGCAATATATGGTCTCCTCATGCTGCTACCAACTCCAGGGTGTCTATCAGGTGATATATGGGCTCCTTGTGCTGCTGTCAACTCCAGGGTGTCTTAAAGTTGATATATGGGCTCCTTGTGCTGCTGCCAACTCCAGGGTGTGCCATATATGCCCTACTCATGCTGCCAACTCCAGGGGGTCGTTCAGGCAATGTATGGTCTCCTCATGATGCTGCTAACTCCAGGGTGTCTTTCAGGCAATATATGGTCTCCTCATGTTACTGCCAACTCCAGTGTGTCCTTCAGTCAATATATGGGCTCCTCATGCTGATGCCAGCTTCAGGGTGTGTCATTTAGGCAATATATGGTCTCCTTATGCTGTTGCCAACTCCAGGTTGTGTCTTTCAGGCAATATATTGTGTCCTCATGCTGCTGCCAACTACAGGGTGTGTCTTTCAGGCAATAGATGGGCTCCTCATGCTGCTACCAACTCCAGGGTATCTTTCAGGCGATATATGGGCTCCTCATGCTGCTGTCAACTCCAGGGTGTCTTTCAGGTGATATATGGGCTCCTCGTGCTGCTGACAACCCCAGGGTGTGCCTTTCAGGCAATATATGGGCTCCTCATGCTACTACCAACCCCAGGGTGTCTTTCAGGTGAAATATGGTCTCCTCATGCTGCTGTCAACTCCAGGGTGTGCCTTTCAGCCAATATATGCCCTACTCATGCTGCCAACTCCAGGGGGTCTTTCAGGCAATGTATGGTCTCCTCATGATGCTGCTAACTCCAGGGTGTCTTTCAGGCAATATATGGTCTCCTTATGTTACTGCCAACTCTAGTGTGTCTTTCAGTCAATATATGGACAAATATAGACAATATTAAAAACAATTGCACCAATAGGTAGCCTTATTGCTCTGATAAAAATAAATCAGAGACTTCATCACCTCCATACTGGGAAGCTCACATCAAAAACAAAACTAAATTCATAATGCTACACATATCCTATAGATACTACTTCTATCCAATACAGAAAAGATACAATAAATATAAATGTGGCAATATATATATATATATATATATATATATATATCCACCCATGTGCAATAAACTACATTGAAACAAATTGATGGTAGCAGCTGAGCTCTCCTAATATAAAGTGCAAATGCTGAAATGACAGTGCAATACCAGTAATCAAGCTAAATATAAATTCACTTTGTGATCCTACAAAACTATGATTGAGTAAAATACTCTTCACCTATACCTAATATTTTTACATATTTTATAAATAATACTACTAAAGTAAATATACTTGGGAAGCAACATGAAAAAATCACACAACTTAGGTCAAATAAATGAATGAAAAGTATATGAGATACTTCCCCTATGGAAATCTGTATATCATCTGAGGGCTGGTACAAAACAAACAACCTCACGCGTTCCACCACCACCTGTGGCTTCTCAGAGGTACCGGCCTCCCCTTGGAAGGTTCTACCTTCTCCGTCTTTGCCTTTTTGAGAAAAATATCCATATTCCTTCAGGATGAGAAGCAGATTGCAACCACATTCTTATATCTGAGAAAATTATGTTATGATCCCTCTTTTTATTTTATTTATTTTTCGGATGAGAAATATATCCATATTCCTTCAAGATGAGAAGCAGATTGCAACTACATTCTTATTATTTGAGAAAACTAACTATGTTATGATCCCTCTATTTATTATTAATATATATATATATATATATATATATATATATATATATATATATAATTATTTGTTTTGTATGCTTATCATCTGATTATAGATAATTTGGATATCTACAAAATGTCTGTACAATTGAATGAATTTGTCCCTGTTTTTTTATTGCTGTTTTGATTGGTTATTGTTGAGACAACATAAATAAGCACTTTATATTCAATATAGTAAGGTATCATTAGGCATGTGACTTGTGATGTGTTTTGCAGCGTTGATGCCCTGCTCTTTCCTGTTCCCTGGCCCCCAGATGGCTGGGACTTTTGTCCCTCCTTGCCACTTATTTTACACCAGACAAGTGGGTCGATTCAAAGAAACATGTTACAGCTTTGATTTTGTTGCCGATCATCCTATTGTTTCCGAACGCTCGTGCACTCGTATGAACTTGCGAGTGATTCTATAAGCTAATCTGTTTCCCAGCGTAAAATGCCCGTCCGTTCGTATGTTATCTTCCAAACTTGGCTCAGTCATTTGTCTATCGTAAATTACAGGTTGATGTGATCACTTGTTGCGGCGGCTGCCTGTTTTTTTCCCCTCTTCCATCGTCCACCTCTTCCAATTAATTGCGTTTGCCTCTGGTTTTCAATGGATTTTGGCCTCTTATATTCGTTCGTTCGTATATATATAAGGAGTTGCGCATGCGCGATCCAAGCTACACTCCCCAAACCAATGTGGGTCCTATCTGACACTACCAATCTCACCCCAACTACTTAGCGCCAGTCTAACAATTACCTTTATGAACCCTAAAACTTACCCAAACCCCTTAGCGGTTGCATTTTTCTTCATTTGGACGACCCTAAAACTTACCCAAACCCCTTAGCGCTTGCATTCTTCTTCATTTTGACGACCCTAAAACTTACCAAAACCCCTTAGCGGTTGCATTTTTCTTCATTTTGACGACCCTAAAACGTACCCAAACCCCTTAGCGGTTGCATTTTTCTTCATTTTGACGACCCTAAAACTTACCCAAACCCCTTAGCGCTTGCATTCTTCTTCATTTCTCGGACCCTAAAACTTACCCAAACCCCTTAGCGGTTGCATTTTTCTTCATTTCTCGGACCCTAAAACTTACCCAAACCCCTTAGCGGTTGCATTTTTCTTCATTTTGACGACCCTAAAACTTACCCAAACCCCTTAGCGCTTGCATTCTTCTTCATTTCTCGGACCCTAAAACTTACCCAAACCCCTTAGCGGTTGCATTTTTCTTCATTTTGACGACCCTAAAACTTACCCAAACCCCTTAGCGGTTGCATTTTTCTTCATTTTGACGACCCTAAAACTTACCCAAACCCCTTAGCGCTTGCGTTCTTCTTCATTTCTCGGACCCTAAAACTTACCCAAACCCCTTAGCGGTTGTATTTTTCTTCATTTTGACGACCCTAAAACTTACCCAAACCCCTTAGCGGTTGCATTATTCTTCATTTTGACGACCCTAAAACTTACCCAAACCCCTCAGCGGTTGCATTTTTCTTCATTTTGACGACCCTAAAACTTACCCAAACCCCTTAGCGCTTGCGTTCTTCTTCATTTCTCGGACCCTAAAACTTACCCAAACCCCTTAGCGGTTGCATTTTTCTTCATTTCTCGGACCCTAAAACTTACCCAAACCCCTTAGCGGTTGCATTTTTCTTCATTTTGACGACCCTAAAACTTACCCAAACCCCTTAGTGCTTGCGTTCTTCTTCATTTCTCGGACCCTAAAACTTACCCAAACCCCTTAGCGGTTGCATTTTTCTTCATTTTGACGACCCTAAAACTTACCCAAACCCCTTAGCGGTTGCATTCTTCTGCATTTTCTCGAGCATAAAACGTACCCAAACCACTTAATGTACATATGTCTATATGTTTATAAGCATGTATTTTCGTGTTTGTGTAAATGTATTTTTTTGCGCATATTAGAAATGACACATTTCTAAAGCATTAAAATCTTATTTATTTTATAAAAATTGGTTGTTAAAACTATTTTACAAAATTAGCCAGGACCAAGGGCACTAATCCTCCTCCTCTTCTTCTTCAGTTGGCCCCAACGTCGCCTGTATGGCCATCAGCTCGGCCACCAACTCCTGGATTCGTTTTTTTTTTTCAGCCACTGTTTGTGGGCTCATCCCTGTAAGCAATAGAGAAATAAACATAAATAGTAGTACCAGACCGGTTTGTATGGTGGGAATAGATTTTTGGTTAATCAAATACATGTAAATGCATGACATATGTCATTCTTCAAAGGAATAAAGTAAATGCATTTCCCACAGGTAAGTAGTGAAACTCCTTAAACCGGACCTTCAACATGATGTAATGAAAAGCAAAAACTCTTTACAAATGATTCGGCACCAGATAAAAGTACATTTTGGTGCATTTTTTATTACTGCGCCGCCATCTGGACTCAGAAGCATAACACTTAATGAGGAGAGGAGAGTGGGATAAAGTACAGGGGAGCAGGTTACAGTTGTGCTTTGGTAATACAGAGCATAGCTGGGTTCAGGGAAAGGTCAGCAGTCCCACAATGCATGGCTATATCGTATGCCGCCGCACACCAATCAAGCATAGGAGAGGGGGTGCACGGTTAGCGGTGACACCGCAAATCCAGAAATCGAGAGAAAACCAGCACTCCAGTAGTAAGCACAAATAGAACTATATTAGTGAGTTTCAATCCAATCCAACGTTTCGGGGGTTACAGCAGGCCCCCTTCATCAGGGTCAACACACAACAAGTGGCACACAGACACAGCACATTATATATACATGAGTAACCAATAGCAGAGTCAGAAAAGCCCACCTGACGTCAGAGGGACGTCACAGCGGTGCCTGCTGTCAGAACTGACAGTGGCATCTTATAATAAACACATCAAACAGATAATAATCAAAAATACTCACTGGCAGAGCCCCCCCAGGCAAAAACCGCTGTGCTGCACTACTTGTATGGCAGCAGCAGCTGGTAACACACTCATACTGGCAGGCTGGTTGCTAGGAAAACAGCCTGGCCAGGCCTCCAATGAGAGGAGGCGGAAGTGACATCACAGTGAGACTAAGAACAAAACATTTACATATGTAACCATAAAAATAAATGGATATTACACAGAGCCCCCGGATTGGCCCGGGGGCTCTATTTTGACGGGCCAATCCGGGGGCTCTGTGTAATATCCATTTATTTTTATGGTTACATATGTAAATGTTTTGTTCTTAGTCTCTCCTGGTCAGGGCTCCCCTACAGGCACACACTTTGTCTGTCTTTAGTGACAGAAGCTGCGCCCAGAGCCTGTTTAGGCTCTTGTGGGCGGACGTCATCATGTGAGGGCTTCACTGCCCTCACTGTGACGTCACTTCCGCCTCCTCTCATTGGAGGCCTGGCCAGGCTGTTTTCCTAGCAACCAGCCTGCCAGTATGAGTGTGTTACCAGCTGCTGCTGCCATACAAGTAGTGCAGCACAGCGGTTTTTGCCTGGGGGGGCTCTGCCAGTGAGTATTTTTGATTATTATCTGTTTGATGTGTTTATTATAAGATGCCACTGTCAGTTCTGACAGCAGGCACCGCTGTGACGTCCCTCTGACGTCAGGTGGGCTTTTCTGACTCTGCTATTGGTTACTCATGTATATATAATGTGCTGTGTCTGTGTGCCACTTGTTGTGTGTTGACCCTGATGAAGGGGGCCTGCTGTAACCCCCGAAACGTTGGATTGGATTGAAACTCACTAATATAGTTCTATTTGTGCTTACTACTGGAGTGCTGGTTTTCTCTCGATTTCCACAATGCATGGCAGCACATTACTTTGGCAAATCTGGATGCCATGCTGCCTGTAAATATGGCGCATTCCCTATGCCGCCATCTTGTATGTTTAAAGGCTCCTAACATGCAGTAGATGCAGGTAGCCTGTTTTGGAATGTTCGCAATCTGTATGTACAGTGTGTGGGATACTTATTAGCTAGGCTCTTAATACGAGTTATGGTCCGCTTTAAGCTAACGAAGTGCCCACATGAAAGTGTTAACTATACATTGGCTACGCCTTTAGTTATGTGTGTGTTATTAGCCAAAAACACATAATTCTGAATAATGGCATGGCTACTTACTTGGTTGGTGGCCGACAGATGGCTGGTTGGGGCCAACAGGATGCCCTTGGTCCTGGCTATGCTGTGAAGAAGTCCCTGGAGAAACATATGAAATTTGGTTATTTGTTGGACAGAGTCACTATTCCCCAAATATCTGGCTCCCAGTCTGGCTGACATCACTCACCTTCGCCAGGATCAACTTCAAGCATCTCTGCTGCCTCCTCCTCCACTACCTCACCCGCTTCCGAAGCATCTAGAAATACAGAATAAAGGAGCACTTAGTTTTTTTACTTGCATGTATATCTTTGTGCATATACATGAAGAGTGACATACCAGAGCCTTCCCCATGCCTGGCAGGGTATGACTCCGCGCCCACGCGGTTGCGCCCCTCCTCTGTAGTAAGGTCCAGGGGTTGTTCGGAAGAACCCACAGAGGAGGGGTAGGTCCGTCGCCCGGGAGATCCACCACCTTCACTCACAGATGCAGAATCATGCAGCACTGGTCGGCCTGTGCGCCTCCGGGTGCGGCGAATGCGGGAATCCATTTCAAACACTAACCAAGAAAAGTCATTAGAAATAAAGGCATAACTTATAAATTGGGAACATATACCATGCAATCGCTTTGTACTTACTTGGGAAATGGATCCCGAAAAACCTCCACACCCGGTACATGTGCAGCCGTTTCAGGTCCGACCAATGCTGCATTATCTGTGTGTGAGTGAAGGTGGTATTGGTCACACGTTGTATTTCCGCGATGATCTCCCGGGCGATGTCCCTTTTTTCACAACAATTGGGCGCGAAGTCATACCGGCGCTGAAGCATGATCTGCAAAACATAATGTACACAGAGCTTTTACTTTTACACACAGAGGCATATGTGTTGCATCATAAGGTTCGAATTTAATGTCATTAACACACACATTTAGAGTGAAAGCCATTTTTGGGTTGTGCCTTAAAGCGGACGTTCACTCTGAAGCATAGTCTCTGTTATATGTTTTACACACCCTGTACATACAGATTGGCAACATTACAAATCATCACCCCTGCATCTATGGCATGTTATGATGGTTTTAACATCCAAGATGGCGGCTTATGTAAGCTGCCATCTTTGCAGGCAGCCTGCAAACAGGAAGTGCATGCAAACTGGAAGTGTGTGTGGTGCTCTGCATTCTTGGACTGCTGACCTTTCCATGACCACAGCTCTGCTGTGTCTGAGCAAAGCACAGCTATAACCCACCCCCCTGTACCTTATCCCACTCACCTCTCCTCAGTAAGTGTGATGCTTCTGAGTCAAGATGTCTGCGCGCATATCCTAACTTCTTGAACAGAGTTGCATGCCAGTGGAGGCAAGAATAATATGTTAGTGGCTTAAAATGTCCAATATTTTAATTTGATATGCTGTGTCCTCGTTTTTTATGTTTTAGTGGTTTGCATTAAATCACGCTGAAGGTCCGGTTTCTGAGTTTTTGTGCACGTGTGTGGCTTGCCGTTGTGTTTTTATGTCTTAGCCAAACAGTGGTCCTCAAACATCCGCCTCAAGGGCCGAGACAGGCCAGGTTTTTCAGCTCTCCACGCTACTCCACAGGTTAATTAACTGGTGCTAAGCCAGAGCCATATCCCTAATTATTACATCAGCATAGAGAGCAGAAAAACGTGGGCTGTCTTGGCCCTTGAGGATGAAGTGTGAGGACCCCTGTTATAAAACATTAAGATCCTCCAAACTTGTTCCAAGCGCGTCATTTACATGTAGTACATCAGTCAGTATGAGCTTAAAAGGCAGAGCAAGGCACTTACCAGCATGAGGATCTCTTCTTGTTGACGGGTGAAGATAGTGGGCGCCATCTTTATGCTTCTTCAAGGCAGCAGATAAGTGAAACCCCTGCGGTTTCCTGGTTCCGCACGAACGTACGTCCGTACGATCGCGTAGGCGTGCGCATAGGCGTCAGACGCTGGGCGCCTTATTTAAAGGTCCCTGCACCCAAAGCTCATTCTCTTTGACTTTTTTGAGAAAATGGCACCCAAAAAGCCAGCAGCAAAACGCGGCAAGCAAAGCCAGACCTCTGCGGGCCCAACAACCAGGTCCCAGCAAGCCCAAAAGAAGCTACGGCACAAAAAGGCAAGTAGCAGCTCGGCCCCACCAAGGGACAGTGGACCCTCCATTTCGCCCAAAAGGCCCACAAAGGCACGTGCCCCTGCGGCCAAAAAACAGGCTAAACGGGTCGGAAGCCCCACAGCAGGCACCAGCACATCTGCCCCCCTAAGAGGCCGCACAAGGGACCCCACACCACCCATGCTCTCAAGCCGGGCACTTATCCAACCCAGGCCCCGCAGCAGGGCCAGAAGCCCGTCCAGGCCCAGAAGCAGGGCACACAGGCCATACAGGCCCCGCAGCAGGGCCAGAAGCCCGTCCAGGCCACGAAGCAGGGCACACAGCCCATACAGGCCCCGCAGCAGGGCCAGAAGCCCGTCCAGGCCCAGAAGCAGGGCACACAGCCCATACAGGCCCCGCAGCAGGGCCAGAAGCCCGTCCAGGCCCAGAAGCAGGGCACACAGCCCATACAGGCCCCGCAGCAGGGCCAGAAGCCCGTCCAGGCCCAGAAGCAGGGCACACAGCCCATACAGGCCCCGCAGCAGGGCCAGAAGCCCGTCCAGGCCCAGAAGCAGGGCACACAGCCCATACAGGTCCCGAAGCAGGGCCAGAAGCCCATCCAGGCCACGAAGCAGGGCACACAGCCCATACAGGTCCCGAGGCAGGGCCAGAAGCCCGTCCAGGCCCCGAAGCAGGGCACACAGCCCATACAGGCACCGCAGCAGGGCACCTAGGCCAAGTCCAGGCACCAGCAGGGCACCTAGGTCAAGACCTGGCACCAGCAGGGCACCTAGCCCAAGACCAGGCACCAGCAGGGCACCTAGCCCAAGACCAGGCACCAGCAGGCCACCTAGCCCCCCAAGAGGGCCAAGAAAGGACATCATCCTTCAAGATATAATTACCTCATCTACACCTGGAAGTTCTGTGGCCAGCCACGCAAGAACACCCAGTCCCTTGGCCAGTCCAGTCCAGTCATTGGGAAGCCAGCAATCCTTGCATTCCCCTACCCAGCCCCAGGCCATAATGTCACCACATGTGTCTGCACACATGGAGGAGCCACAAACCCAACCATCTGGCCGCACATTGCGGCGCAGCCATTTGTGTGGGCGATTCTCACATGAGCAAGTAAATGCAGCGGGGGAAGAGAGGAAAGATGTTGGACAAATCCAAAAGAAAATTGCGGATATGAAATATGCTGTACGGCAAAAAGAAATTAAAAGGCATAATTACAGGTAAATAAATGATGTCTCCAAATGTAATTATTAGGATGTACTGTATGCACCTTTTCTGTGTACCAAACTATACTTTCATTTCAGCATCAAAACTGGAGGGGGCTATCCCACCAAACTGGAGTTTACACCTGCTGAGGAGATTGTGCTGGGCCTTCTCCATCCTGTCGCGGTCGGTGGCCATGCGGGTCTAAGGGACACAGACTCACCGACCCGTACACAAGGTGAGTAATCTTAATCTGCATGTTTTCCTTGTTGCAAAGTAAATTAAAGTTCACTAGGACAAAGTTGACGCTATGCCCCTATGGTGTGGGTTGGTTGGGCTAGCACTAGTGTGCCTGTTTCTGTCCTGTTTGGGTCCATGTGAAACCCACACTTGGGACCACATACATTATGTAAATGACCAATTAACACTAATTATGTTTATGTGTCAAGTAACGAAGTTTAATAAGGAAAGTGATATATTTGGACTCAATCACAAAACACACATCATTATGTGTTGATGGTGATGTGTTGTCTAGTTGTTGTGTGAGTTGTGTTTGAGGTAACAATTTAAATCAAGAGGCACAAACATATATGACCTAGAGAATGGTAGTCAAACTCAAAATAGGTTCTATGCAAGTTGTATGCTGACTGGGTACACTTCCTGACTTCGAACTGAGGTCAGTTAGCAGTTTACTCGATCCATTTCACATATCTTAAAGTGAGTGGATTGGATAAATCGGCCCCGTTGATGTAGAGTTGCTTCAGATTTCAAATAGTGGCTTGTTTAATTACCTACCGAAACAATGCTTATGTGTGTGTTTACCTTGTTTCGTTTTCTCTTCTTCAGCCCAGCATGACCCCTCAGCAAGTGTAAACTCACCCTCCAGTTTGAATATGCCTTCCAGTTCCGTACAGCATAGGAGCCCAGATCCAAGTTTTCCGGTAAGTTTATTTAGTACCAAAAATGATACCAAGTGATTAAGCATGTGTTAAACTGATGGAATCCTAATTAGGAACGCAAACTTAACATTTTTTTCTCTATGTCCCTACAGACCCACACACTCATGGAAGAGATCCAGGAAATGGAGGAAGATGGATCCATGCTGGGCCCGTCCGAAGACCTCCCCCTGGGTCCCAATCTGCAACTGCTCCATAATGTTTCTGTGCCAAATCCTCAGCAGCAGAGTCAATCTGCATCCATTGTGCATGCACATGGGGAGACTGAGACAACAGTCCCCAGTGTTCACTCTGCTGCTGAGGATTTGCCAAGCATGCCTGCTGCTGTTGAGGGCCCGAGACAACACGGCAGGGCACGCCCAAGAGCCAGGGTAATTGTGCGGCGGACTCCATTACGCCGCACAATTTCCCAGGGGAGGCAGAATGCCCTGCTTGATTTATGGAACCAGGAGAGGGACTCTTTTGAGGCACAGCAGCAAAATGAGCGGGATGAAAGGCATGCCGATATGGCGAACCTCAATTCCACCTTACAGGCCATCCTCGCTGAGTTTCGGACCCACAACAGCAACATGGCCAATGCAAGTAATGGAATCCAGGCATCCATGGCTGAATTGATCAATATGCAGAGAAACATTATGGAGCAGTTGCAGATTAACAATGCAACCATGGCCCAGGTTAGGTCCCATCCACACGGACCTCCCCCTGGGTTTTATGGGCAGCCACCCTATTAATTCCTCCATTATTGTGTGGGACATCTTTTCTCTCCCCCCCCCCCCCCTGTATTTACTTGTCGTTTGAGGTTTTTCAACATCCATTTTGTGTGTGACATGCAGGTTGGGTTTTGGATTTGCTCCCATAGAGCTCCTTAGAGTAATGAGTAAGGCCACTAGCCAATGCCATAGGTCTATGTGGAGTGTAGGTGGCAATTAACATGTGCCACTTATGGCTTTTTCCATTTATGTTCGGTTTGTGCTCCTCCTGTTTGCAGACATGTTTGTGTGACATTATGGCCATGCCCAAATATCCCTTGGCACAGGCAATATTAATGACTGGACTAGGCTGGCCTTTGGACTGGGTGTCCTTGTTTGGTTGTGCCACTAACTTCCAGGTGTAGATGTGCTGTATTTCTGTTTAAGAACTTCATGCATTTTGAGCCACAGTTGTATGTGGAATGTTTTATATTATGCACAACCATTCAAAGTCCCAAAAGTAAAACATTTACACAGTTACAATACTTGTGTCGTTTTTAGTTGAAACACATTTCACATCACCTTGGGCTAAAGCAGATACATTTTTGTTTAAGAGGTGTAAAAATGTAAATATCAATCTAAGGAAACAACAGGAAACACATTAGCCAACAATTAAGGGTAAAAAAATGTATTTGAAGGTAATGCCACATTACGGCCTATCAAAAAAATAAAACAAAAAAGGCAAATACACACACACAATCGAAAAGAACAACAACAAGGCTTTAACTAAAATGCTGCAAGATCAAATTGGATCGCAGTGATTGACCCGACTCACTGGGTGGGCCAACATAATTATCACCATCATCTTCTATGGCTGTAGAGGGCAGAACATCCACATAACGGGGGACACGTTCTTTAATAGCAAAATTATGCAGAACAGCACATGCCATTATGATGTCTATAACCTTTTTTGGATCATATTGCAGGGCGCCCCCGGTATGGTCCAAACACCTAAAACGGGTCTTCAACAGTCCAAATGCCCTCTCAACAACAGCCCTGGTCTTGCGGTGCGCACGGTTGTAGGCTTCCTGAGAAGCATCCTGGGGCCGCAGCACAGGCGTCATGAGCCAGGGGAGAAGTGGGTAACCTGAGTCACCTTAACAAGACAATTAAAAGCAAAAAATTACACAATTGCAAGGCAACAAACACAAACAATTTAACATATATCAAAGTGATGTAAGCTAAAGGCCCAAAAAAAACACCAAGGCCACATTATAAAAAACACTATTGGCACAAATGTAGTACATAACGAAAAAAGCAGCTTAAATGAACCAAAAAATGATAACACATCTGCTCGGACAAGGGTATTTCCAAATATGGTTGTTTTTCTGGTTTAGGAAATGTTACAATTAGGATGGTGCTGAGGGGCCCCCAACATTTCTCTAAAGAATGCACTGTATGCAGTTTAAGTCCACTTTGTCATTTACAGACCAATACTACAAAAGGACCATAAACTATCAGATACTTCTGTACAATCTGCTACCCAATAGATTTTGAGACATGGAAGTTACAGACATCCTAACCAAAGTTAGACAATTATGAAGGACAAAGTGAGCCAAACGCTTGTTTGTTTTTGCCACAAAACCCCCCAAAAAAACACTTGCAAAATGTGGGATCATGTTTATGTAAAAAATTCAAAAGCAAAACTAGCAAAAAATAACAGATTCCTATGAGATATCTATACACAAAAAGAGGACACACTTACCAAGCAGCCATGCACCCGAAAATTCACCAGACTCAAATCGCCTAAACAAACCAGATCGTCTCAGGATATAGGAATCATGCGACGATCCTGGGTAGCCGACAAGAACAATCATGAAACGCATGTCCGGCCCCACCACTGCCTGGACATTAAGGGAGTGTCCCATTTTTCGATTCCTTAAGGCCACAAAAAAAAAAATGGGTAAGTGATAAGGGCAAAACACATTGGAAAACAAAAACATGTCTGCACACAATTTAAAACAACAAGTGAAAATCCAAAATAATACAAAATAAGGCATGTACGCAAAGTAAAAAAAAAATATATGCTGCTGCAAAGTAAAACAGGTTACATTACACGTTGGGCCCCATAAAACCCCCCCCCAAAAAAAATATATATCTACCTATATATATACTCGTCGGATGCCCTAGGTACGAGTGCCACATGTGTGCAGTCAACAGCACCAATTACGTTGGGCATGTCGGCGAGATTATAAAAACCAAGCTTAATGGCGTTTCTGGCTGCCATATCATCAGGAAAAAGAATATATTTGGGAGTTATGGCAGCCATGCCTTCCAAAAATTTTGATAGTGCGCGGCTCAGCCTAGGCTGTGAGATCCCCACGGAGAGGGCACCCAGCCTCTGGAACGAGCCGTTCGCCAAAAATTGCAGGCAGCCAAGCATCTTGGTCATACCTGAAATTGCTTGCCCCTTCCTTGTGGTGCGGGCTAACCATGGCCGCAGCTCACTATATAATTTATGGAGGGAAGCGCGATTAAGCCTGGTCAGCTCGAACAGCTCAACATCATTCATGCTATCGATGTTCATGCGACGACGCAGGGGCAATCTGCTCTCAGACATCCTGATCAAATCGATGCCAAAAAGCATAAGACCCTGATGTGCCAGAAAATCGCTCCTCTCCATCCTACTCCCGACGCCAAATAGCTGCCGGCAAACATTTCGGAAAGCAGCTATTTACTGGCCTTCAAAACAATTAGCAATCAGCTTTCTGAATTGGTCGCAAGCCCATGTCAATCACGTAAAAAATAGGATCGAACGCAAAAAATACGATTCGGACGAGAAAAAGACACGAACTAACGCAAAAAATCCAATTGACGTGCGAAATGCGTATGTTCATATACGTCTATGCGCGAACGATCGTGCGAATACGAAATGGCCCAAAAAAAAGGAAAAAATGACAAACACCCACCCAAACTTACGATTCCCGATCCGAAATCAATTAACTTTTGCATTTTGAATCGAGGGGAAGGAGTTGTGTATGCTGGGGCTCGAGTGGCTGGCGCGACCGAGGGAGCATAAAGGAGGAGGACATCGGCGAGGCCAGTACCTCTGAGAAGCCACAGGTGGTGGCGGAACGGGTGAGGTTATTTGTTTTGCACCAGCCCTCAGATGATATACAGATTTCCATAGGGGAAGTTTCTCATTTACTTTTTGTTTATTTATTTGACCTAAGTTGTGGAATTTTTTCATGATGCTTCCCAAGTATATTTACTTTAGTAGTATTATTTATAAAATATGTGAGAAATATTAGGTATAGGTCAATAGTATTTTACTCAATCATAGTTTTGTAGGATCACAAAGCGGATTTATATTTAGCTTGATTACTGGTATTGCACTGCCGTTTCAGCTATAATCAATTTGTTTCAATGTAGCTTATTGCACATGGTTGTATATATATATATATATATATATATATATATATATATATATATATATATATATTTATATTCACATTTATATTTATTGTATCTTTTCTGTATTGGATAGGAGTAGTATCTAGGATATGTGTAACATTATGAATTTAGTTTTGTTTTTGATGTGAGATTCCCAGTATGGAGGTGATGAAGTCTCTGATTTATTTTTATCAGAGCAATAGGGCTACCTATTGGTGCAATTGTTTTTAATATTGTCTATATTTGTTTTTTATGTAGTAGAGTCACTAAAATAAAGATTTATATTTTTACTATATATTTTGTGCTGTGCCCATTTGTGAAAGGTTTTCTTGTGCCTATGTGGTAGTTTATAGTTATTGATGTGGCACAGACCTAGGAGCAGGCACATGATTTTGATTTAGGCTGTGCCTGCTGCTCTCTTTTTTGGAATCTTAGTTTTTAAAGGGACCGCTACTTAGCTTTCTGTACCTGGAATCCCTATTTAGCAGAGCACGCCAATATGCCTCTCAACATCGAGTTATTGGAAAAACAGTGGACAGACAGAGTACAGAATGTGTTTGGGGATGTAGCCATGGGAAATAGGGGCCCAGTTCCAGACAATTTCCGGGTCACATCAAATCGATTGAAAGATGCCTACTTTAATCATACAAGATTATGTTGGAATATACAAACCTTGGAGGCATATAAGGAACAGGGCCTGTGCCCAAGGGGTCTGCGGGTTCAAATCTTCCCTGCTTGGGAACCCTCAGACAACTTTAGATCTACTTGGGAAGCAGGATTGAAAAAATGTTCAACTATCATTATGAACATGTTAATAACACATGATAAAGAATTGATGAGCTCTTTAAAAACAGAGATACATGACCTGGAGAATCAGTTGGGCCAATTGGAACACACACAAATGGTTGCACCATTCTTAGAATCCTTACAAAATGAGGTGACTAAATTTGAACATCGAATTTCAGAATGAAAGAAGAGAAAGTTCTATAGAGACAAACAGGATGCTCTGAATAAAAGAGAATATAGATGGAGACATAAGAACAATCACAGAGACATCCCCCAAAACAAACGGAGGGAGCCTAAAACTGGGGGAATGGTATTAGATCGCTCCACCCAAGACACCAGGGAGAGGCTGCATAGATCACAAAGCTCCTCTTTTTTTATCCAGCAGCGAAGCCGAAGAGTAAGACGGGGGAAGAGACAGAAACAGAGGAGTGGGGGATACTGCCCGGATTTGAGACTGAGGGATCGCAGTAAATGGGGCTACAGAAAACAGGGCAGAGGAAACAATTAACAGGAGGGAGTCAGGCTGAATCACCTACCTCCTCCCATTTTAGTTTCCCTCGCACCCCCCTTCCTCTATAAGGGACAATTCGGAAGTCTCACAGGATTACTTCCAACAAACGATCCCTTGTCCCTCTTCTTCAGAGC
The DNA here is from genome assembly GCA_027917425.1 of Gastrophryne carolinensis. Taxonomy (NCBI): domain Eukaryota; kingdom Metazoa; phylum Chordata; class Amphibia; order Anura; family Microhylidae; genus Gastrophryne; species Gastrophryne carolinensis. The sequence goes on along the minus strand of CM051234.1, from coordinate 303,984,174 downwards.
CCATGACAATGGACAATCCTGATATTGAAATGCAACGGACATCTGGGACACTAGAGGTCATCAATTTATCCCCGGTGCCTCTAACAGTGGCCGAAAGGTCAGTCTTAGAAAAGGGGTTATCTTTTTCTCCCACACGTGATATTAATAGGTTCCAAACGATTAAGGACCTGAATTTGTTTTGCAGACGGCTTCTTTTAAAAAAAATACTTTGGTAATGCAAGAAGACGACAAGATGGAGTAGAATGGGACTCCCAAGAATTACCGTATTTTTCGCCCTATAAGACGCACTTATTTTTCCCCAAAAGTGGGGGAAAAATGTCAGTGCGCCTTATCGGGCGAATGTAAAAAAAAAAAAAAAATAAAAAAAAAAAAAAAACTCACCCGTCCCCCGGCGCTCCCGCGTTGTCTGGCACACTGCGAGAGGCCAGAGGAGCTGCAGGGGCTCTGTCCCGGCCCCGCCGCTGCGATCGCTGTCTTTTCAGGCAGCGATGACAGCGGCGGGGCCAGAGACAGAGCCCCTGCCGCTCCTCCATCTGCTCCTCCACACGCGAGCACGAAGGTCCCGGCAGTGGGTGGGCGTGGCCTGACCTTCGCAAAATAAGTAAAAAAGGGAGGTGGACATTAGGAAAGGGAATGTTGTCAGCAGGAAGGGTGCAGAAAGGAGGAACTATTAAGAGTGGCATGGAGAAGAGGCACAGCAGCAGCAGCAGGAAGAAAGTAACAGAGAGACAATGATGGCCAGCCAGGGAAATTGACCATATAGAAGGGGATGAAAAAGACAGCAGGGGAACAAAGTGGACAGTGAGAGGGGGTAGAAAAAATAAACAGCTACAGCTTATCACTTTTTTAAACATGGTCAGCGGTGATCAAGTAGCTGCAGCCTCCACCCCTCTAATAATAAAATATTTACATAGCTACTGTTGTCCAGCTCCATCCCAGGAGCCATAAAAGAGAAACCAAGAAGTCAGACACACAGACTTGCTAATTAGTCTGCACTATGGCTTTGCTCATATGTCGCTCGCCTCTTACCCTCGGCTAGATCACTGTCACCCAACACATAAATCTTCTTGCTAGTGTGGATGCCGGAATCCCCCGCCCCCCCCCCCTCCCTTTCCAGCTCAGGGGCTGTTTTTCTTCCCGCCAGGGACAACACCAAGCAGCACCTTTGATCTGTTCTGTAGTGTGCTGCTGAGTGTTCTCCCAGGCGGGTCATAAACTAACACTCGGCCAAGTAGGCAGCCTGTCTCCTCCGCTTGCACGCACCTTGACTTGAAGATTTAATGATCGCTGAATCCTCGGGCAGCCCCAGCGGTAGCAGCTGCAGCTCCCAACCCGTCTTCCTCCTCCAATGCTGAAAGTGACGCCAGAAGGGGGCGGAGCCGCAGCAGCTCATACCAATAGCACAACGCACAGAGCTACGGAGGAAGCGGGGAGCCCGCAGTATGTAGAGACTACGCCGGCAACAACTTATTTTGGCAGGCCGTCGGCGCTTGTTCTCGGCACTGCACCACTGAATCTTAAATGGAAAAAAATGAAAAGAAAATGTCGGCAATGCGCCCCCCAGCGAGATTTTGCCGGTGGATCGGCGGCCTCACGATCGCCGCCCCCGCTGATCAGCTGGCTGTCGTCGGATGAAAAAAAAAAAATATTTTTTTTTGGTTATGCACCCCTGAAGAGCCGCCCCCTTTACAATGTTGCCGCCCTAGGCACCGGCCTAGAATTGCCTTGCGGCAAATACGGCCCTGCCTATGGGAATGGGGGGATGGGGATGCCACACAGCCTTTGGGAATGGGGGGAGGGGTATGCCACACAGCCTATGGGAATGGGGGGAGGGGGATGCCACACAGCCTATGGGAATGGGGGGAGGGGGATGCCACACAGCCTTTGGGAATGGGGGGAGGGGTATGCCACACAGCCTATGGGAATGGGGGGAGGGGGATGCCACACAGCCTTTGGGAATGGGGGGAGGGGTATGCCACACAGCCTATGGGAATAGGGGGATGGGGATGCCACACAGCCTTTGGGAATGGGGGGAGGGGGATGCCACACAGCCTATGGGAATGGGGGGAGGGGGATGCCACACAGCCTATGGGGGGAGGGGGATGCCACACAGCCTTTGGGAATGGGGGGAGGGGTATGCCACACAGCCTTTGGGAATGGGGGGAGGGGTATGCCACACAGCCTATGGGAATGGGGGGAGGGGGATGCCACACTGCCTTTGGGAATGGGGGGAGGGGTATGCCACACAGCCTATGGGAATGGGGGGATGGGGATGCCACACAGCCTTTGGGAATGGGGGGAGGGGTATGCCACACAGCCTATGGGAATGGGGGGAGGGGGATGCCACACAGGCTATGGGAATGGGGGGATGGGGATGCCACACAGGCTATGGGAATGGGGGGATGGGGATGCCACACAGGCTATGGGAATGGGGGGATGGGGATGCCACACAGCCTTTGGGAATGGGGGAGGGGTATGCCACACAGCCTATGGGAATGGGGGGAGGGGGATGCACACAGCCTTTGGGAATGGGGGGAGGGGTATGCCACACAGCCTATGGGAATGGGGGGAGGGGGATGTCACACAGCCTATGGGAATGGGGGATGCCACACAGCCTATGGGAATGGGGGGAGGGGGATGCCACACAGCCTATGGGAATGGGGAGAGGGGGATGCCACACAGCCCATGCTAATGGGGAGAGGGGAATGCCACACAGCCCATGCTAATGGGGGAGGGGGATGCCACACAGCCCATGCTAATGGGGAGAGGGGGATGCCACACTGCCTATGGGAATGGGGAGAGAGGGATGCCACACAGCCTATTCTAATGGGGGGAGGGGGAAACCCACACAGCCAATGGGAATGGGGGGAGAGGTGGATGCCACACAGCCTATGGGAATGTGTGGAGAGGGATGCCACACAGCCTATACTAATGGGGGGAGAGGGGGATGCCACACAGCCAATGGGTATATGGGGAATGGGAGGGGGGGATGCCACACTGGATATACGGGGAATGGGATGGGGGCATGCTACACTGTCTATGGAATGGGGGCATCCCACACGGCCTATGGGAATTGGATAGGGGAATGCCACACTGTCTGTAATGGTGCGTTTTTGATTGAAAAAATGTTTTTCTTATTTTCTGCCCCCAAATCCTAGGTGCGTCTTATGGGCAGGTGCGTCTTATAGGGCGAAAAATACGGTACATGCACTCAATTTACTGGAAGAACTGAGGACAGAGGGAGAGGATGGTGAAGGTGGGTGCAATATGCACAAGAAGAAATCCACATTCACCCCACCCATGTCCATTAGCCCATCTGTACAGACCTTCTACCAACTGGTGAGTGAAGAGATTAAACAACTATCTGGTGGGAGGGGCCACTCTAACCTGTCTAGAGAGGAGTGGCTGGCTCTGAGAACACTGGATCAGCGTACAGACGTAGTAATAAAGGAGGCAGACAAAGGGGGTAATATTGTCATCATTTCAATAGAACAATATAAGGGGGAAGTACATAGACAACTGGGAGATATTATGAGAGGCTCCCTGGAAACCCCTTACCCGTTTATAAATGCCATTTTGATAGATTATTGGATACAGCAGTTGAGAGTCAGATAATTACCAAAAAAGAAGTGGGGTGTCCTGTGATACTGACTTTTTACATCCTACCCACATAAGGACTTGATCAATCCACCAGGGCGCCCCATAGTGTCTGGTATTGGGTCATTAACAGAACAAGCCAGCGTGTTCATGGATGATCACTTACAGCCCCATGTGACGAGCTTGGCTTCCTATTTAAAGGACACATTAGACCTTTTGAAAAAGGTGGACATGCTGGAGGTTCCCCCAGAGACCTTGCTGGTGACCTGCGATGTAGAAGCACTGTATTCTAATATTAGACATGAACATGCAATCATGGCAGTGCGTTACATCCTAGATATGGAATCTCGGGCATCACAGCGCAAACAATGATTCATCTTAAAATTATTACAGTTTGTTTTGGAACATAACCACTTCCTTTTTGACAACCAACACTTTAGACAGAGGAGAGGCGTAGCTATGGGAGCCCGCTGCGCTTCTCTGTAGCCAATTTATTCCTTGGTTGGTGGGAGAGGGAAGTGGTGTTCAGGGAAACAATGAACCGATACCAGAAGAATAGTATCTCATGGTTTCGTTTCATAGATGATATCCTGTTGATCTGGCAGGGGCCTGTGGAGGAATGTGAACAGTTCTTTAAGGATCTCAATCAGAATGAACTACACATCAAGTTGACTTACACACATTCCAGGTGAATTTTCTAGATCTACACCTACAGGTATCACAGGATTGTATGTTGGAAACCACACTGTATGGGAAAGACACTTCGGGCAACAGCTTGCTTTATTACCAAAGTTTTCATCAGTTGCCGCTCAAGAGAGGGATTCCGACTGGACAGTTCTTGAGAGTTTGAAGGAACTGTACGGACTCAGTGGAGTTTGAAAAGGAGGCGAAACAACTAGAACAAAGGTTTGTGTACCAGGGTTACCCACATAGGGTTATTAGAAAAGCGTATAGTAGAGCCAGGCACATAGAAAGGGCTAGCCTCTTACAAAGTAGAAAAAGAGAGGATGACCGTACTATTAGGTTCATAACGGGATACAATAGACAGTGGTCAGGGCTACGTTCTATCCTACAGAGACACTGGAACATCTTAAAGAGTTATACAGATCCGTCTCCCTGGTTAACAGATTCTCCCAAAATGGTTGCCAAACGTGCACGGAACTTGAAAGATCGGTTATGCCACAGCCATTTTGTCAGTCCACGAAATTCATGGTTACTACCGAAGGACGTGAAAGGCTGTGGGCCATGAGGACATTGTACCATTTGTCCCTATGTATCAAGAACCAAGACGATAACAAACTTAGTCACAGGTAAGAAATTCCCTCTTGGAGGATACATCAACTGTAACAGTATAGCCGTCATATATGCATTACAATGTACATGCAAAATGACGTATGTGGGGGAAACCAATGCTGAGGCACCAAGGGGCCTCAATGAAGAGGTCAACTACTCACCTTACTTGATGTAACTGTAAATAAGGGGCCTTCATGGAAAATCAATATTGTTAATAATGTTGCATATATAAATATAAGAATATACAGCATGGAATGACATGAAGTGGGAAGGCCTAGGGCAGGTATTCCAAGTAGATAGCATCAGCATCCTGAGACCAACAGGCCGGGCAGGAATTGTATTCAAAGCAGATAGTATCAGCATCCTGAGACAATAAAGAAATAAAATCCAAACAAAGGTTGGGACTAGGAGAACATAAACTTATTACCAGGGTCATAAAAGGGAAGGAAGACCAGAGATCAAAGGCTTTTTTGCCTACAACTGGGGGGAGCCTTAGGTGGCAAGGGGAGGAAGGAGGGGCAGAGAGGAGAGAGAAGAGAGAGAGAAAGGCATGAAGGCTGCCAGCTGAAAGGTCTGCTGGTGGGTGCCCGTTTCAGGAGGGTAATGCTTTTAATGTTGCCTCGTGTTGCCCTCGTGTTATTTTGTCAACAATATATCTCTTTATTTACTACTTGTCTCAGTGTCCTCTGCATATACCAGAAGTCGAAAGAACCTACAGTCTAATAGTCTTATGCGTGTATCCATTGGCCAGATATTGATAATATTTGTATACGTGTTTGCCTATTTTAGTCAAGCCGGGCAGGATAAATATACATATATAATATTATTGATATTTTAGTTATTCAGGAGATTATTTATATTTACATATTTATCGCCCTCTAGAGACGGATATATATATATATATATATTGTGGAGATTAGCTCTGGTAGGCGACCGGGTGTCAGCAGTATAGAGGCGGAGGCAAACAGTTCAAAATAAAGTCTGTGTTTATTTCACACAAAAATCCTCAAAAGCATATGTCCATACAGGTTACATCACCTTTTCAGGAAACCGCAGCATAAATGATACAGTCAGGCAAACAGCTTTTAGTCCTTGAGCAAAGGTCCTGTTTACAGTCAAATAGGCCTCAGGTCCGCATGAACAGCCTCCACAGGAGATTTCAGCCAGGCTCACAGAGTCTCACTCCCATGTCTAGACAAAGGACAGGGAACAGCTGATTTCCCAGGCTATTTAAACAGCCCGCAAAACCCGGACCTGGGTAGTGGGATGGAGTCCCACCCTGCTCTACTCCATCCCAGTAAAGCCGTCCCAGGTTAGCCTTTTGGCTATTCTAAATCATCAGCAGCAAACTGCCACCAGCAGCTGATGCTGGAAAACAAGCTATACGGCTTTACTGCACCAATGCCAGGTACATTGGTGCTACATACCTGCCGTCAATAACGGCCCCTTGCACCTTACCACATACCCCCCCCTTTGTTCAACCCTGAGGGGGTGGACACATGCCAAACAATGTGCTCGGGACAGGGCATCCGCATTACCCAATATTCGTCCCGCTCTGTGCTCTACTGTAAACTTGAAGTTTTGTAATGACAAGAACCATCGGGTGACCCTGGCATTTCTGACCTTAGCCTGGCACATCCACTTGAGGGGAGAGTGGTCCGTAATCAGCCGGAACCTTCTCCCCAGCAAGTAGTAGCGAAGAGACTCCAGGGCCCATTTAATGGCCAAACACTCCCTCTCCACTATACTATACCGGGTCTCCGCGGGTGTTAATTTGCGACTCATGTAGACAACGGGGTGCTCCTCCCCATTGACTTCCTGAGACAGTACAGCACCGAGACCTACCTCGGAGGCATCGGTCTGCACTATGAACTCCCTCTTAAAGTCGGGTGTCACCAACACCGGAGACCCACACAGGGCAGACTTCAAAGTGGAGAACCCTTTTTCGGCCTGTTCATTCCACTTCACCATGACAGACTTGCGTCCCTTTAACAGGTCCGTCAATGGTGCCGCTAGGGTGGCAAAATTGGGAATGAACCGCATATAATATCCCACCAACCCCAGAAATGACTTTACTTGGCGGGTGGTGTTAGGCCGTGGCCAGTTACGGATGGCTTCTAGTTTGTTAACCTGGGGCTTGATCACTCCTCGTCCAATCACATAGCCCAGGTATTTTGTCTCTTCTAGGCCTAAAGCACATTTTTTCGGGTTTGCCGTCAACCCAGCCTTCCTGAGGGAATCCACTACGGCCTGGACTTTGGGTAGGTGACTTTCCCAATCCGTGCTATGGATAATTATATCGTCCAGATATGCCGAAGCATACCGACGATGTGGCCTGAGGACAATATCCATTAACCTTTGGAACGTAGCAGGAGCGCCGTGTAACCCAAAGGGTAGTACCTTGTATTGGAACAGTCCCTCTGGTGTAATAAAGGCTGTTTTCTCCTTGGCAGCCTCAGTCAAGGGCACCTGCCAGTACCCTTTTGTGAGGTCCAAAACCGAAAAGTACCTGGCTTGGCCTAGCTTCTCAATGAGTTCATCTACCCAGGGCATAGGGTAGGCATCAAACTTGGAAACTTCATTAAGTTTGCGGAAATCGTTACAGAACCGCAATGTACCATCGGGCTTGGGAATCAAGACTATGGGGCTGGCCCACTCACTCTTTGATTCTTCTATCACGTCTAACCGGAGCATTTGCTGCACTTCCTCCGCGATAGCTTGTCGCCGGGACTCAGGTACCCGGTAAGGCCTCAACCGGACCTTGACCTGAGGTTCCGTGACAACATCATGTTGGATGACCGAAGTGCGCCCAGGGAGTTCTGAAAACACGTCCGTGTTTCTGCTAATAAACTCCCTGGCTTCCTGAGTCTGTTTAGAGGAGAGGTTGTCGCCAGTTTTCACCTCGACTACTGCTTCTCTAATAACAGACCGAGGAATGGGAAGCTCCACCCCCACCATACCTGGTCGGGGACTGTCACCCCCAGGGGTCTCCCTGTCTTTCCACAGTTTAAACAGGTTTACATGGTACACCTGCTCTGGCTTCCTCCGCCCAGGCTGATGTACCTTGTAAGTCACTTCCCCAACTTTTTCAATGACCTCATAGGGACCCTGCCACCTAGCTAGAAATTTACTGTCCACCGTGGGTACCAAAACCACAACTCTGTCACCTGGGTTAAAGTTCCGTACCCTGGCTTGCCGATTATAAATCCTGCTTTGGGCCCGCTGCGCTGCCTCCATATGTTCTCTGACAAGCGGCAAGACGGTCTCTATCCGTTCTTGTAGGTGAGTAACGTACTCTACCACACTTTTGTGGGGTGTGGGTTGCTGTTCCCAGGCCTCCTTGGCTATATCCAACAGGCCCCGTGGATGTCGACCGTATAAGAGTTCGAAGGGCGAGAACCCCGTAGAGGCCTGGGGCACCTCTCGCACTGCGAACATCAGATAGGGCAGCAGCAAGTCCCAATTCTTCCCATCCTTGGCGACCACCCTTTTTAACATGGTCTTTAAAGTTTGATTAAACCGTTCTACTAGGCCGTCTGTTTGCGGGTGGTAAACGGATGTCCGCAACTGTTTCACCTGCAGCAGTTTACAGAGCTCTTTCATTACTTTCGACATAAACGGGGTACCTTGATCGGTCAGGACCTCTTTAGGCAGACCTACTCTGGAAAACATTTCCATAAGCTCCTTAGCAATGAGCTTGGCAGAGGTGTGACGCAGGGGCACTGCCTCAGGGTACCGCGTGGCATAGTCCAAGATCACCAGAATATGTTGGTGCCCTCTAGCGGATTTTGGCACTGGACCCACTAGATCCATGGCAATCCGCTCAAAGGGTACCTCAATAACTGGGAGAGGAACTAAGGGACCACGATAATGAGGCTGAGGGCTGGTCATCTGACATGTTGGGCAGGACTCACAATATCTCTCCACCTCCTTGTACACACTGGGCCAGTAGAATCGTTGTAAAATGCGGTCCAGTATTTTCTGCTGGCCTAGGTGTCCACCCAGAACATGTTGGTGGGCCAAATCCAACACCAACTTGCGATATAGATTGGGTACCACCAATTGTTCTCTTCACCTCTTCACGTACCTTGTTTACTCGGTACAACATTTCCTGGTGAACCACAAAGCGAGGAAACTGTAACTCCGCCCCTGGCTGTTGTGGTTCACCTTCCACCTCAAGAACATTCTCCCAGGCCCGAGACAGTGTCGGGTCCTGGTGTTGAGCGGTACCAAAGTTAATTGTGAAGACATGGAGATCTGCCAACTCTGGACCTGTTGCCAACTCTTCCACATCTCCAACCATAACATTTAGTGGGGTTGACTCCCCCTCTTCCATTTTAGGGGCGGGCACCTCTTCCACGGTGCCTCCTGATTTCGGTTCCCAGGGCACCGGGGTCTCCCCTGAGTAGGGCCAGTCTATAGGGGACACACCCGCCTCGCGGGTTTCCGGAACTGCCAACTTGGCCCACAGTGACCTGAACCCTGGAAAGTCTCTCCCAATAATCAGTTCATACGGGAGTTTAGCGGCGACAGCGACTTCATGTTTCCAGCTGCCGGAGACGGTGGTGAGAGACACTTGTGCTGTGGCATAGTCTCTCAAGTCCCCATGAATGCACAAAACCCCGGTTTTCCGCCCAGTGTACTCATCGGGCAGTACTAAGGCGGGTCTTGCCAGGGTAACCATACTCCCCGAGTCCAAAAGGGCCACAGCCAGGGTGTCTCCCACTTTCACCTGACAGAGGTGACTTTGCCCCACAAGCTCAGGGACACCGGCAGCACACAGCCTCCTGGCATACATGGAAGGGCGGTAACCAAAGTTCACGTCCATGGGCTACCCCTGGTGGGGACAATTGGCTCTGATATGTCCCGGCTCCTTACATCCCCAACACAACACTTGGGCAGGGACTTTGGGGGGTAGGTCCTGAGGGGGTTTAGGGGACGCCACTCGCCTGAGCTGGGGCGGGGACCTCCAGGGTTTCCCCGAATCCCTCCTCATGGAGCCGCCTTGCAAGTTCCTGGTGGCCTCATATCGCTCCACTAGGTCCACCATCACTAGTGTGTTGTCAGGGGATACCTGGCCAACCCAGTGCTGAAGAGGGTGCGGTAAAGCCCTCCAGAAAATGTCCGCCAGCAAGTGGTCCAACATGGCAGTGGGGCTTAACAACTCCGGCTGCAGCCATTTTCGCAGCAGGTGCAGCAGTTTATAGTACTGGGGCCGGGCGGGCTCTGCCGACTGGTAGCTCCATTGATGCACCCGCTGAGCCCGAACCCACACATTCACCCCCAGTCTGGCCAGTATCTCACCCTTCAGAGTCGGGTAGTCAGCGGCTTGGTCCTCTGGGAGATCAAACAACACCTGCTGGGGTCCAGACGCCAGAAATGGAGCGACGACATCAGCCCACTGGTCATGCGGCAACTTCGTCCTTGCAGCCACCTTTTCAAACACCGCCAGGTAAGTCTCAACGTCATCTGAAGGGGTCATTTTTGTGAGCGCCGAGCGGACAGCTTTCCGGGCATCAGGAATACTTTTGGGTGCACCTGCAGCTTGCTGCGCCATCATATGTTGCAAAAACAGCTGGTTGGTCTCCTGCTGCTGCTTGTTGGCCTCCTGCTGCTGCAGATTCGCCTCCAAGAGCGCTTTCACGACCGCCTCCATTTTGTCTGCAGTCCCAGGTAGCAGCCTGGCAGGTTAAATATAGGACATGCACAAAACAAAAACTTTTTCGTCGGTTGCTCCTAGCAACGGCCTCACTGCTGTGCCCGCATCCGACACCAAATGTGGAGATTAGCTCTGGTAGGCGACCGGGTGTCAGCAGTATAGAGGCGGAGGCAAACAGTTCAAAGTAAAGTCTGTGTTTATTTCACACAAAAATCCACAAAAGCATATGTCCATACAGGTTACATCACCTTTTCAGGAAACCGCAGCATAAATGATACAGTCAGGCAAACAGCTTTTAGTCCTTGAGCAAAGGTCCTGTTTACAGTCAAATAGGCCTCAGGTCCGCATGAACAGCCTCCACAGGAGATTTCAGCCAGGCTCACAGAGTCTCACTCCCATGTGAGCTCTAGACAAAGGACAGGGAACAGCTGATTCCCCAGGCTATTTAAACAGCCCGCAAAACCCGGACCTGGGTAGTGGGATGGAGTCCCACCCTACTCTACTCCATCCCAGTAAAGCCGTCCCAGGTTAGCCTTTCGGCTATTCTAAAGCAACAGCAGCAAACTGCCACCAGCAGCTGATGCTGGAAATCAGACTACACGACTTTACTGCACCAATGCCAGGTACATTGGTGCTACATACCTGCCGTCAATAACGGCCCCTTGCACCTTACCACAATATATATATATATAAATATATATATATAATATCTATATATATCGAGGTCTCTCAAATATATAAAATGTAAGTCTTAAAAGTGATTCAAGTTTGCTGAGACTGATGGGACCCGATACATTACAGCACAATGCTATCACAACCTACAGTATCTCAAGTTACAGCCTGCATCCTTCAGCCACCACACAATGTTTTAATGCCACACCTTCTTCAACAGATCATCATACATAGTTCATATTTTTCCACCATCCATAACTGCTTATGTGATTTTGGGTGACCAAATCTGGTGACATCCGGATTTATTCACTGCTGCTGGTGCTGGATACACATCAGTCGACTTCCATTGTAAGTTGCAGACAATGCTTTATAAGCTGTCACTGAGTCTCCAAGGCCTGGATTATCAACGAAGTGGGTGCACAAGGTGACAGTCCATAATATACTGGGTGCACAGCCTCAGAACAGTCCATATCGTTATGGGTGCACATCATCAGAACAGTCCATATTGTTATGGGTGCACATCCTCAGAACAGTTCATTGTATTATAAGTGCACATGTAATTTGACCAATCATACAGACCATGAGGAGTTACAGCAACAGTCCATCTGCAATATTAGCAGCAATCGGTGATATACTCTCCAACACAGTGATGCACAGCAGACTCCAAGAAATTGAACTTGGTCACAGAGCAGTTACTCTGTAAGAACCTTGAACAAAAGAAAGTGTGACCCTGTAGATGTGGCTTTGGGGATTCAAGCTATAACCAAAGAACAATAAGATTGTGTAGCGATAACCCTTATCGCCGGAGGGCTTCACCGCCCGAGACGTCCTTTTACCAATCGTAAGAGGTGCTGCTGGAATTCCAGAGTCGTCCGTGAGGAAACAGGAACAGCCCTTACAAGGGCTAGTGAATTGTAATATAGCGTTTCCCCCAATAAGAGACAGAACTTCAGTATTGAGGGTGAAGGTGAAGTGAACTTTATTAGTGCCACACTGGGCCTTATATACACAAGTCTCTATTGCATGACACACACACCGACCAATAGCAGCAGGGCAAACAATCCCTCAACTCTGCCGGTGACGCAATCAGTAGAACAATAGCAGGCTGTAATATAATTATAATCAATCAGGACAATGCCATTGACTGTGACGTAATCAACAATACACAATGGCAGTCAAAATACAATGACATTGCCTGTAACAGTATCAAAATACAATGACCTAATTAAGAAAAGGCCAGTGAATGACCCGGTGGGCAACTGAATAGTGATGACATCCAAAAGACAGAGCGTCTGTCACAATGCCCCCTTTTTGTGGAACACCCGGCAGACCCGGATTGACCCTGTTTGGGTTAACGTGGGGCTGTCCGGACTCTTGTTATGGGCAGAGTTCTGTTTGCCAATAAGAGACAGAACTCAGTATTGAGGGTGAAGATGATACCCACACACACACACATACAGTTGTACTCACAGGGTGCTGGTCTTGTACACACACATGTACTCACAGGGTGCTGGTCTTGTACACACACACATACAGTTGTACTCACAGGGTGCTAGTCTTGTACACACACATGTACTCACAGGGTGCTGGTCTTGTACACACACATGTACTCACAGGGTGCTGGTCTTGTACACACACACTCTTAGCTCTGGTTGTAAGGCATTGAGAAAATGTTCTAGTAAAAACAACTGTAGGCTTCCGGGGTGACAGCGTGCCGGGCTAACAAAGCCTCCTTTACCAGATGGTAGTGTGGTAAGTCCGCATCAGGGATGGCCCGGAAAGCATCGGAAGCTTTCCCAGATAGTTTCCCTGATAATATGGTGACCCATTCCTCCGTGGGTACCCGGTGTAAAGCGCACTGGCGTTCAAAATCGGCCAAAAATCCGTCAATCTCGTCGTCACTTTCCTGGAAGGACTTAAATGCTGCAAATGGAATCTTTCTCCCCCCAGTGTAACTGAGGCTGAGAGGCTGCTGGGTTGAAAGTCGCCGATCTTCCCTTCGCTTACTGGCCTCTGCCTCCGCTGCGGCGAAGACTTGGTCGATCAGTTCCTGTGATGGATTCGGGCCATAGACTGACAATCTGTTCCGAACCGCTTGAACGAGAGCAGCGTCTTCATCGATCTCTATATTGGTTTCGGTCCTCACTGCTGCACGATCCATTTCGATCAGCTCGGCTATCAGTTCCTGACGTGGGCTGTTGCTAGCTGACCTTCCCCGGCTCTCGAGTAGATCCTTCAGGGTCAGCCTTTTCAACTTGTCATACTGACTCTCCATCAGGGTAGCACTCTCTCTGGGTACAAAGGACCATCCCACCGCTTGCCACCAATTGTAGCGATAACCCTTATCGCCGGAGGGCTTCACCGCCCGAGACGTCCTTTTACCAATCGTAAGAGGTGCTGCTGGAATTCCAGAGTCGTCCGTGAGGAAACAGGAACAGCCCTTACAAGGGCTAGTGAATTGTAATATAGCGTTTCCCCCAATAAGAGACAGAACTTCAGTATTGAGGGTGAAGGTGAAGTGAACTTTATTAGTGCCACACTGGGCCTTACATACACAAGTCTCTATTGCATGACACACACACCGACCAATAGCAGCAGGGCAAACAATCCCTCAACTCTGCCGGTGACGCAATCAGTAGAACAATAGCAGGCTGTAATATAATTATAATCAATCAGGACAATGCCATTGACTGTGACGTAATCAACAATACACAATGGCAGTTAAAATACAATGACATTGCCTGTAACAGTATCAAAATACAATGACCTAATTAAGAAAAGGCCAGTGAATGACCCGGTGGGCAACTGAATAGTGATGACATCCAAAAGACAGAGCGTCTGTCACAGATTGCCCTTATGCTAAATCAATAATCCCCTCTGTCTCTGCAAACTCAAATCAAGGGCGTCTCTGGGTCATCTATGGAAAAATACTGTTAAAAAGTTATGTTTACAACCATTATTACAACATTATACAACTTATTATCCCGACCATCCATAAGATATTAAGTCCACCTAATGCAGACCTCGTATATTGACAATATTGTACACTACTAAATGGTAACCTTCACCCACTTCATACCATTTCAAAGTAATACTTGTGGAAAAACTGGGGAGAAAAGCTGCTCGCCCACTTCATACCATTTAAAGTGAAGAAACATAAACAAACAGACAGTTTCAAATTGTGTGCCTGTGTACCAACTACAAAAAAGTTACTTAGGATAAAAAATGTTTCCTAACCCAATAACAAAACAAAAAAAAACTTACAGGCACACAATTTAAGCCAATTGAACCAATGAACAAGCCAAAATATGAATTTTAACCTGTTCATTGTAAAAGGGGAAAACAAAGCTTTAAAACCGGTTCCCAAAGCATTGTCACTGAAAAGACACTAGCTGTATAGAAATGCTAATCATCCTGGGAGTGACCCTCTGAAGCCCCATCAACAGAGCATTCCACACAGCCTGTCAGTGACACCTGGGAGCAAAGGCTACATAAACTAGGCTGGCACTAGTTATTAACTGTGCACAATCAATACAATATTGGGCAATCACAAAAAAACACCAAAATGTACACATTAATGGAAATCAGGGATAATTCAAAAACCCTGTCCATGCCAGCTTAGCAGTTCAGGTTTTTTAACTAAAAAAACTGACTGCTTTTATCAAATTAATCTTTGAGGCTTATCCTTAAAGTGCGCACCAAAAAAAAAAAACACAAACAGCCCACGTTAATGTCCCCAAAAGCTAATGGAAGAATCAAAGAGTTAATCGGAGACTTAGCCGGGGTTTTATCCAATGGACCTAAAAGACAAAGCACATAGAGTTAATAACAACTAACTGGGTGCCTCTCTATAACCTTTTGTCCAAGCCTTGGCTCATCCGACATTCTTCTATTCCCCGACATACTGACCTCCTCTCTTATGGCCATAACCTGTTGTATCAGGGAGCTCATATCACTTCTTAACTGAAGATTTTCTGCCATAAGGTACTTATTTCGGGCTCTTAACCATTTTACTGGGACACACTTTACAGGTTTGCTTTGACTATAATGCTCCCTAGCAAACTTCTTTTGGTTAAAGCTACCTGTCCCAAATCTAGCAGAGTAAACCATTGTCTGCCTTTTGTGGGTTCTATAATTCTGGGCCTCCTTACTATACATTTGTTTTGCAGAGGGGCAGAGCCTCGAAATGTGACCAGCTTGGCCACAGAAGTGACAATTCACACTTCTAACTCTCTTTAAATTGTCTCTGCAGGGTACAGCAGAGTTAATTTGTCTAGACATTGCTTGTTGTGATGGAACCTTGCGACTGCCACTGGAGCTTGTGAGACTGCACTAACCTTTGGGTCATTTTCACTCACACAATTACCTTGCACCCCTGATTCTATACACTCATTTGGTGAAGACCCACATGAAAGATCCTCAGCAGCACTAGAAAAGGCATCTTCCTGTCTCCTGATATCCCCAGGCACAAGTTTAACTTCTTTTTCTGTCAGCTTTTCTGACATTATCTGACTATTTCTGCGCAATTCTATGCTTTCAGCTCTCAGTTGCTCATAATTTTCCATAATTGCGCCAAAACTTTCAGCTGATGCCCTCATGGCTCCTAGTGCTTTACCCAGGGAGGTCACCTCCTCTCTGAGGCTTTCATTTTGTATTTTCACCAAAACAAACTCCTTTGCAATCCACACTGCCCCATAAATCAAAAAGCATTTGCCCTCAGATTTGCTTAGCAGCAATGCATTTAGAAAAATGATCCTGGGCCTCAGCCCATGGGTTACTGGATCCCTGCATTGCTCTAATAATCCCCTCTGCATTCTTTATCTTATTCATCTTTTTTACAAGGCCCTCCATGACTATAAAAATAAAGCACTTCCAATCAATTACAACACTTTAAAATATGCTATACTCACCAGTAGCAACAGTATACTCAATATTCACCACAACTCAGCGCTCTGCAAACACAAGATGCCTCCTGCCTGGCTTGCCAAATATGTAAATATAATTAATCTCCTGAATAACTAAAATATTAATAATATTATATATGTATATTTATCCTGCCCGGCTTGACTAAAATAGGATAACACATATACAAATATTATCAATATCTGGCCAATGGATACACGCATAAGACTGTAGGTTCTTTCGACTTCTGGTATATACAGAGGACACTGAGACAAGTAGTAAATAAAGAAATATATTGTTGACAAAATAACACGATAATGCAATCAAATCTTTCAACACGATGCAATACAGTTCTGAGACTGGCATACATATATACAGGGATTAAGGCAACATTAAACGCATTACCCTCCTGAAATGGGCACCCACCAGTAGACCTTTCAGCTGGCAGCCTTCATGCCTTTCTCTCTGTCTTCTCTCTCCTCTCTGCCCCTCCTTCCTCCCCTTGCCACCTAAGGCTCCCCCCAGTTATAGGCAAAAAAGCCTTTGATCTCTAGTCTTCCTTCCCTTTTATGACCCTGGTCATAAGTTTTATGTTCTCCTAGTCCCAACCTTTGTTTGGATTTTATTTCTTTACTGTCTCAGGATGCTGATACTATCTGCTTTGAATACAATTCCTGCCCGGCCTGTTGGTCTCAGGATGCTGATGCTATCTACTTGGAATACCTGCCCTAGGCCTTCCCACTTCATGTCATGCCATGCTGTATATTCCTATATTTATATATGCAACATTATTAACAATATTGATTTTCCATGAAGGCCCCTTATTTACAGTTACATCAAGTAAGGTGAGTAGTTGACCTCTTCATTGAGGCCCCTTGGTGCCTCAGCATCCATATCAAAAATCCACCTGAGTTCCTCTCTGAGCAGTCTGCATTTTAGATGCCCCTCACAGGCTCCCAGTTCTATCTTTTGTATCCCTATCACTCTCAAATCTCGCAGAACACCCCCATGTCTGATCAAGAAGTGTCTTGCCACTGGTGTAAGCTGTTTGCCCATCTTTTCATCTTGAGCTGCCAGGCGTATGTTCGATAGATGGGCCTGTAACCGTTTTTTCGGGAATTTCTGGTTTCCCCCACATATGTCATTTTGCATGTACATTGTAATGCATATATGACGGCTATACTGTTACAGTTGATGTATCCTCCAAGAGGGAATTTCTTACCTGTGACTAAGTTTGTTATCGTCTTGGTTCTTGATACATAGGGACAAATGGTACAATGTCCTCATGGCCCACAGCCTTTCACGTCCTTCGGTGGTAACCATGAATTTCGTGGACTGACAAAATGGCTGTGGCATAACCGATCTTTCAAGTTCCGTGCACGTTTGGCAACCATTTTGGGAGAATCTGTTAACCAGGGAGACAGAACTGTATCACTCTTTAAGATGTTCCAGTGTCTCTGCAGGATAGAACGTAGCCCTGACCACTGTCTATTTTATCCCATTATGAACCTAATAGTACGGTCATCCTCTCTTTTTCTACTTTGTAAGAGGCTAGCCCTTTCTATGTGCCTGGCTCTACTATACGCTTTTCTAATAACCCTATGTGGGTAACCCCGGTTCACAAACCTTTGTTCTAGTTGTTTCGCCTCCTTTTCAAACTCCACTGAGTCCGTACAGTTCCTTCGAACTCTCAAGAACTGTCCAGTCGGGATCCCTCTCTTGAGCGGCAACTGATGAAAACTTTGGTAATGAAGCAAGCTGTTGCACGAAGTGTCTTTCCCATACAGTGTGGTTTCCAACATACGATCCTGTGATACATGTAGGTGCAGATCTAGAAAATTCACCTGTATTGGAGAATGTGTAAGTCAACTTGATGTGCAGTATATTCTGATTGAGATCCTCAAAGAACTGTTCACATTCCTCCACAGGCCTCTGCCAGATCAACAGGATATCATCTATGAACCGAAACCATGAGATGATATTCTTCTGCTATCGGTTCATTGTTTCCCCGAACACCACTTCCCTCTCCCACCAACCAAGGAATAAAATGGCTCCAGAAGGGGCGCAGCGGCCACCCATAGCCTCCCATAGACAGAGGCTCTAAAGTGTTGGTTATGTCCCAAAACAAACTGTATTAATTGTAAGACGAATCCTTGTTTGTGCTGTGATGCCCGAGATTCCATATCTAGGATGTAACGCACTGTCATGATTGCATGTTCATGTCTAATATTAGAATACAGTGCTTCTACAGCGCAGGTCACCAGCAAGGTCTCTGGGGTAACCTCCAGCATATCCTCCTTTTTCAAAAGGTATAATGTGTCCTTTAAATAGGAAGCCAAGCCCGTCACATGGGGCTGTAAGTGGTCATCTATGAACACGCTGGCTTGTTCTGTTAATGACCCAATACTAGACACTATGGGGTGCCCTGGTGGATTGATCAAATCCTTATGTACCTTAGGTAGGATGTAAAAAGTCAGTATCACAGGAAACTCCACTTTCAAGAACCCCACTTCTTTTTTGGTAATTATCTGACTCTCAACTGCTGTATCCAATAATCTATCAAGGCAAGGGGTTTCCAGGGAGCCTCTCATAATATTGGGTATCTCCCAGTTGTCTATGTACTTCCCCCTTATATTGTTCTATTGAAACGATGACAATATTACTCCCTTTGTCCGCCTCCTTTATTACTACGTCTGTACGCTGATCCAGTGTTCTCAGAGCCAGCCACCCCTCTCTAGACAGGTTAGAGTGGCCTCTCCTACCAGAAAGTTGTTTAATCTCTTCACTTACCAGTCGGTAGAAGGTCTGTACAGATGGGCTAATGGACATGGGTGGGGTGAATGTGGATTTCTTCTGGTGCATATTGCACCCACGTTCACCATCCTCTCCCTCTGTCCTCAGTTCTTCCAGTAAATTGAGTGCATGTAATTCTTGGGAGTCCCATTCTACTCCATCTTGTCGTCTTCTTGCATTACCAAAGTATTTTTTTAAAAGAAGACATCTGCAAAACAAATTCAGGTCCTTAATCGTTTGGAACCTATTAATATCACATGTGGGGGAAAAAGATAACCCCTTTTCTAAGACTGACCTTTAGGCCCCTGTTAGAGGCACCGGGGATAAATTGATGACCTCTAGTGTCCCAGATGTCCGTTGCATTTCAATATCAGGATTGTCCATTGTCATGGGCTCCGAAGAAGAGGGACAAGGGATCCGTTGTTGGAAGTAATCCTGTGAGACTTCCGAATTGTCCCTTATAGAGGAAGGGGGGTGCGAGGGAATCTAAAATGGGAGGAGGTAGATGATTCAGCCTGACTCCCTCCTGTTAATTGTTCCCTCTGCCCTGTTTTCTGTAGCCCCATCGACTGCGATCCCGCAGTCTCAAATCCGGGCAGTATCCCCCACTCCTCTGTTTCTGTCTCTTCCCCCGTCTTACTCTTCGGCTTCGCTGCTGGATAAAAAAGAGGAGCTTTGTGATCTATGCAGCCTCTCCCTGGTGTCTTGGGTGGAGCGATCTCATACCATTCCCCTAGTTTTAGGCTCCCTCTGTTTGTTTTGGGGGATGTCTCTGTGATCGTTCTTATGTCTCCATCTATATTCTCTATAATTTAGAGCATCCTGTTTGTCTCTATAGAACTTTCTCTTCTTTCATTCTGAAATTCGATGTTCAAATTTAGTCACCTCATTTTGTAAGGATTCTAAGAATGGTGCAACCATTTGTGTGTGTTCCAATTGGCCCAACTGATTCTCCAGGTCATGTATCTCTGTTTTTAAAGAGCTCATCAATTCTTTATCATGTGTTATTAACATGTCCATAATGATAGTTGAACATTTTTTCAATCCTGCTTCCCAAGTAGATCTAAAGTTGTCTGAGGGTTCCCAAGCAGGGAAGATTTGAACCTGCAGACCCCTTGGGCACAGGCCCTGTTCCTTATATGCCTCCAAAGTGTGTATATTCCACCATAATCTTGTATGATTAACGTAGGCATCTTTCAAGCGATTTGATGTGACCCGAAAATTGTCTGGAACTGGGCCCCTATTTCCCATGGCTACATCCCCAAACACATCCTGTACTCTGTCTGTCCACTGTTTTTCCAATAACTCGATGTTGAGAGGCATATTGGTGTGCTCTGCTAAATAGGGATTCAAGGTACAAAAAGCTAAGTACCAGTCCCTTTAAAAACGTAGGCCCTTTTTTAACAAGGGATAGCGACAGGTAGCGTCTGGTGAGCGACCGGTAATGACGGGCACCACCAAGAGAACGCCGGCTCCCCACCACAATCACACATTTATCAAGCCGATCCTGCTTACCGACTGAGATAGCGCCAGATAGCCACTCATTTATCATTATTCCAGCCTCAGCCCACAGCGCCAGCATCCGATCTTGAACAGCGACTTTCGCTACCTGGCGTAGTATTCATAATTAATTCATATTAATGTTTTTTTTTTTTTTTTTAAATGTGAAAAATTCTGTGATCACTTCTGCCATGTTATATTTTTTTTTTTAAGCTAAAAAAAAAAAAAAAATTTGTGCAGAATTGATATTACAGGTCTGATATTAATGTATTAATATTACAAAATGTTATTAAAAACTTGTTTTTTTTGGTTTCCAAAAATATGGTTGTTTGGGGGTTAAAAACTACTTTTAACCCATCGCCGCCAGCGCTCTGGGGTTTAAACATGCATTTCACAGCGCGAGAATTTTTTGAGCGTGATTTGTTAATGAATATGGTGGGAGCCGGTCGCTATGGCCAGTCGTTATCATGCGCTCCCATACAGCGCGGAACCTGTCAAGTAGCGACTCCTCACCCAATATTCAACATTACTGCACACCGACTGAGTCGCTGTAAACAACCAAACAATGGCCAAGCACAGTGACTACTAGCGGGCGCTGTGAAAATACGGCTACAATCGCTCAACTGTCGCTACCTGCCGCTATTAATGAATCGGCCTCCCCGATTCCAAAAAAGAGAGCAGCAGGCACAGCCTAAATCAAAATCATGTGCGTGCTCCTAGGTCTGTGCCACATCAATAACTATAAACTACCACATAGGCACAAGAAAACCTTTCACAAATGGGCACAGCACAAAATATATAGTAAAAATATAAATATTTAGTGACTCTACTACATAAAAAACAAATATAGACAATATTAAAAACAATTGCACCAATAGGTAGACCTATTGCTCTGATGAAAATAAATCAGAGACTTCATCACCTCCATAATGGGAATCTCACATCAAAAACAAAACTAAATTCATAATGTTACACATATCCTAGATACTACTCCTATCCAATACAGAAAAGATACAATAAATATAAATGTGACAATATATATATATATATATATATATATATATATATATATATATCCAACCATGTGCAATAAGCTACATTGAAACAAATTGATGATTGCAGCTGAGCTCTCCTAATATAATGTGCAAATGCTGAAATGGCAGTGCAATACCAGTAAGCAAGCTAAATATAAATCCACTTTGTGATCCTACAAAACTATGATTGAGTAAAATACTATTGACCTATACCTAATATTTCTCACATATTTTATAAATAATACTACTAAAGTAAATATACTTGGGAAGCAACATGAAAAAATACCACAACTTAGGTCAAATAAATGAACAAAAAGTATATGAGATACTTCTCCTATGGAAATCTGTATATCATCTGAGGGCTGGTGCAAAACAAATAACTTCACGCTTTCCGCCACCATATGTGGCTTTTGTTTTTGATGTGAGATTCCCAGTATGGAGGTGATGAAGTCTCTGATTTATTTTTATCAGAGCAATAGGGCTACCTATTGGTGCAATTGTTTTTAATATTGTCTATATTTGTTTTTTATGTAGTAGAGTCACTAAAATAAAGATTTATATTTTTACTATATATTTTGTGCTGTGCCCATTTGTGAAAGGTTTTATTGTGCCTATGTGGTAGTTTACATTATAATATATAACATGATTAATATCAGAAAATTAGTTAATACTGGTGTACTAGTTTTGTCTGAAAATGGGATTCTTCAGCGCCAACTCTTGTACTAATTTGTCAGAAATACATTTCATTTGCATATGTCCTACAAGAAAAGGATTAAAAGAGAAAAAAAAAGGGTCTTTTTATTTTTCATTTTATATTTTGGTTTTCGATATATATTAATTTTATGTCATGCTTCTATAAGGTATTACATTAGATTGAGGCTACATATATTAGCTTCTACATCCTTTAAACCCTTATTACTAAGTTTTTACATAATTACCTGATAAAAAGTTTAGGTGCGCTTTGGCAATAATTCACCCAGATAGAATATGGGTGTAGCATGAAGACACCAATACTATCAAATGTCCACAAAGTTCTGGAATGAATAATAAACCAGAATATGATCATATATGGTACTCAAGTATATATATTTTAAGAGCGGGAAATATAAAGCACAGCGTAGTACTAAGTGTACTCACTTGTATAGACGGGCAGGCTGATTCATTACTAACGCCAGGTAGCGACAGATAAGCCTCTGTATTGCGGCGCTATTAGCGACTGCTAGTGGCCCCACGATTAGCTGTCAGTCGCTATTCCAGGACTCCTCAGTCGATACAGAAAGAGTAGTAGGTGCTTGGAACAAACTTCCAGCAGAGGTAGTTGAAACATCAACAGTCACTGAATTTAAACATGCCTGGGATAAGCACACATCTATCCTAAGATAAAGAGTACATACAGTATACACATAAGGGCAGACTAGATGGACCATATGGTCTCCTTCTGCCGTCAACCTTCTATGTTTCTATGTTTCTATGATACCTGCCGTTATTAGGAATCACGCTGCCAATGTTGAATATTATGTTTCAGATGTGCTTTAAAGGCGCTGTTGAGTTGTTACACCATATTCAATACAGCGCCTGAGCGTTTCTTTGCTGTTGTATAGAAATCAATCTGTAAAATTAGGAAATGTGATCTAACATTATGCAAATAACACATGGAAACAGTTTTTTTGGATTTATTTAAGCAGATATTTGGTTTAATTTTGAAAAAACAAAAACAGGTGTTGCCATGTTCATGGTGCCTAAAATGAGAAAAAAAGTGTAGTTAGTTAATATTGTTGCTTCAAAACATATTTAACAAAATCCCCTTTGTTTGTTGTGGTTGAATTTAATTACATAACAAACACCTTTAAACTTTAGAGATTGAAAGCAAGCTACTTTTGCTTTATCCATATCAACTACCACCCACATATTTTGTTTTTTAATTACTTTAAGCTACACATTTTTCTGGGTAATAATTAGAGACCAACCACATATTTGTCAAGTAATGTTTTGAAGGGCCCTGTAGTACAGTAGTTATAGTATCGTTAAGGTAACATAGTATGTAAGGCTGAATAAAGACTTTAGTCCATCCAGTTCAGCCTGTTTAACTCCTTCCAGTGGTCTAGTAGACATAACTGGAAATGTTATTACATGCCAAGAAGGCAGCAATGCCACTTTTGAAGGTTTTTACTGTATCCTTCATAACTACCTCCTCTGGCAGCGAGTTCCATATTCTCACTGTTCTTACAGAGAAGAATCCCCTCCTATGTCGGTGGAGAAAGCACCTTTCCTCTAACTTCAGTGGATGCCCTCGGGTTATAGTTACACTCCGAGGTATAAATAGATTGTGGGACAGATCTTTGTATTGACCCAGAATATATTATATATATATACATAGTTATTAGATCACCCCTCAATCGTCTTTTTTCTAAACTAAATAAACCTAACTTTGACAATCTTTCAGGGTACTCTAGTCGCCACACTCCTTTTATTAACTTTGTTGCCCTTCTTTGAACGCTCTCCAGTTCTGATATGTCCTTCTTAAGCACAGGTGCCCAGAACTGTACACAGTACTCCATATGGGGTCTGACCAGTGACTTGTACAGGGGTAAAATGATGCTCTGGTCATGAGCACCTATGCCCCTCCTGATGCACCCCATGATCCTATTTGCTTTCGCAGCAGCTGCCTGGCATTGATTACTACAGTTGAGCTTATTGTCAACTAAAACCCCTAGGTCCTTTTCCATTATTGCTTTACCAATTGTTTGTTTATTTAGTGTGTGAATATTGGTACAGATTTCTCCTTCCCATGTGCATAACCTTACATTTATCTGTGTTAAACTTCATTTGCCATTTAACTGTCAATGCTTCCAATTTATCTAAATCTGTTGGTGCTGCCTGCTGACCTCTTTTGTTTTAATTACTTTACACAGCTTAGTATCATCTGCAAAGATTGAGACTTTACTGTTTAATCCATACCCAATGTCATTTATATATATATTGAAGAGAATTGGTCCCAGCACTGACCCTTGTGGTACTCCACTAGTAACAGGGACCCAATCTGAGTGTGTACCATTGATAACCACCCTCTGCTTCTGATCATTAAGCCAATTTCCCACCCATCTGCACACGTTTTCCCCTAGTCCAAGCATTCTCATCTTTTGTACCAGCCTTTTATGTGGCACAGTATCAAATGCTTTAGAAAAGTCAAGATATATGATATCCAATGACTCCCCCTGATCCAATCTTGAACTTACCTCCTCATTAAAGCTGATTATGTTTGTCTGGCAGGAGCGATTCCTCATAAATCCATGCTGATATGGAGTAATAATGTCATTTTCCCCAAGGTGCTCCAGGATAGTATCCCTTAAGAAACCTTCAAACAGCTTGCCCACCACAGATGTTAAGCTTACCGGTCTGTAGTTCCCAGGTTCCCCCTAGATCCCTTTTTGAATATTGGCACCACATTTGCCAAGCGCCAATCCCTCGGAACAGACCCTGTAGTTATTGAGTCCACAAATATTAGAAATAATGGCTTGTCTATTACTGTACATAACTCCATTAAAACACGAGGATGTATGTCATCTGGTCCCGGTGATTTATCGATTTTTAGACTGCTTGAGACGGTTCTGGACTTCTTCCTTGGTTAGACCAATGACATTTAATGGAGGGTTTCAGTTATTCCCCTGCATTTCACTCGGCATGTCACATTCTTTTGTGAATATAGAAGCAAAGAAGTTGTTTAGTAAATTAGCTTTCTCCTCATTTCCCTCTATAGGTGTCCCCTCCTTGCTTTTCAGGGGGCCCACACCCTCAGGTTTGTACCTTTTACGGTTTATGTAGCTAAAGAATAATTTGGGGTTAGTTTTACTCTCTTTCGCGACCAGTCTTTCTGTCTCCAGCTTAGCTGCCCTTATCTGTTGTTTACATTGTTTATTTTCGTCTTTACAATTTTTTAACGCTTCCGCTGTCCCTTCCTGCTTTAAACATTTAAATGCCTTTTTTATGTTGTTTATTGCACCCTTAACCTTTTTGTTTAGCCACATCGGTTTACATGTGTGTCTAATAGTTTTATTCCTGTAATGTATATATCTGTCACAATGAAAATTAAGTATTCCTTTGAAAGTATCCCACTTAGTGTCCATGCTCTTGTTTTTAAGGACATGTTCCCAGTTAATGCAGTTTAGGGCATCTCTAAGTTGGTCAAACTGCGCCTTTTTGAAGTTCCGCGTTTTTGTGGCTCCTTGATAAGGCACCCTAGTGACTGCTAAGTGGAAATTAATGATATTATGATCACTGCTTCCAAGGTGTCCCCCAACCTGTACCTTTACTACTTTGTCTGGTACATTGGTTAGTGTCACACTCTGGTAACTCCAGCCCTCTAGGTAAGCCCTCAACCCCCAATCTCCGCAGCCAGCTTCACCTGTAGGAGCCCCCGCTTGCCGGGACGCAGAATACGCCTGCCTGGGATTGGTTGCCCCCAGGACTTCAATGGCTCAAAGGATGAGAGCTTACTGGTTTAGAGGTCTGAAGAACCAATGGCTAAGAGCGAGTGTAGTGGAAGTCCAGAGACAGGCCAGAGGTTGACACGGGGAAGTCTGAGTTAGCAGCGGTACAGAGGAGAGAGACAGCTCGAGGTCAAGGTACAAGGCAGAGGTCGGCAACAGAGATCAGATCGAGAATGGTCGGTTCAGGCAGGGGTCGGCAACGGAGATCAGATCGAGAATAGTCGGTTCAGGCAGGGGTCGGCAACGGAGATCAGAATAGTCGGTTCAGGCTGAGGTCGGCAACGGAGATCAAACAAGGTAAATCAAGACTATACAGGGTACAAGGCGCTATCACAGGCACTGAGCAACTGACAGAGTGAAACCTTTATAGGGACAGATATGATGGGAGGTGAGTGTGTGATTGGTGCAACTAGGAACTGGTAATTGATTGGGAGAACAGGGAGTGCCCAATATGGACTCATTGGGCCAGACAGGAGGGGGGCGTAAGCCCCACTGAACCTAAGGCTCATTGGCCCTTCAGCAGCACAACACTCCCCCCACCCCACCTGGCCCTTTAATTAATTCTTCCTCCGGCGGCCGTGCTGGGATGGGAACGGAACGGTGTGAGGAAGCTGGGGCCGCCGGCTGGAGGACGGGGAGGCGCGCGCACACCCGCAGAAGCCGCCGCTCGCTGCGGCTGCCGGGCAGGAAGCCGCGCAGCGGGCGGCCGCACCATGGGGACGCCGCTGGACCGAGGAACGGGGGAGTGGACCCTGACATTACCCCCCCTCTCACGAGGGGCCTCCGGACCCTCACCAGGTTTCCCCGGATTGTCACGATGGAACTTCTTTACAAGAGCCTTGGCGTGAACATCTCTTGCTGCCACCCAGCATCTTTCCTCCGGACCGTAGCCAACCCAGTCCACCAAATACTGTAAGGAATTGCGAATCCTACGTGAATCTAAGATCTTATTCACTTCATATTCTGGCTCATTATCAATGAGAATCGGCAAAGGGCCAGCAAAAGGAGTGTTCTTAGCTGGTTTTAACAACGAAACATGGAAAGAGTTAGGTATTTTCATAGTCGGCGGGAGTTGAACTTTAAACGACAAATTATTCAATTTCTTGATTTTCGGAAAAGGGCCAATGAATTTTGGACCCAATTTGCTAAAAGGTTGACGGAGCGCAATATTTTTAGTGCAGACCCAAACTAGATCGCCTACTTGAAGAGTAGGTTCCTGTGATCTACGGCGATCGGCAAATTTCTTATATCTTAAACTAGTGGTCTTAAGAATTTCCTGAACATGTGTCCAGATATTCTTCCGTTCTTGAAGCCACTCCTCCAACGCCGGCAAATTGGAAGGTGACCCTGAAAGGGAAGAAGCTCTAGGATTTTTCCCTAAGTTACAATAAAAAGGCGATATCTTGGTACTCTCACTAGGCGCGTTATTGTAAGCAAATTCAGCGAAATCGATAAATTCTGCTCATTGTTCTTGGGCATCAGAGACATAACACCTTAAGTACTGTTCCAAAGTTTGATTAGTTCTTTCCGTCTGCCCATTGGACTGGGGATGGTAGGCAGACGAAAGAGAGATCTGTATACCCAGCCGTGAACAGAAATGTTTCCAAAAACGGGAAGTAAATTGGACACCCCGATCAGAGACTATATTGGACGGAATACCATGAATACGAAAAATGTGTGAAGTAAATAGTCGAGAAAGCTCTGGTGCAGAAGGAAGCTTGGCCAAAGGAACGAAGTGTGCCATCTTACTGAAACGATCAACGACCACCCAAATAACAGTATTCCCGTGTGATAAAGGCAAATCTACAATAAAATCCATAGAAATATGAGTCCATGGTTCAGCAGGGATTTCAAGAGGAACCAAACCGCCACTGGGATCCTTGTGAACCCCTTTACTTCGAGCACAAACAGCACAAGCGTCGATAAAGGCAGTAATATCGCGTCTCATGGTTGGCCACCATACATGGCGACGGGCAAGCATAAACGTTTTTCGGTTACCCACATGACCAGCAGATTTAGCATCGTGAAATTCGCGAATTACATCTGAACACAAATGTGGCGGTACAAACTGGCATCCCAAGGGAACATCACTAGGAGATTCGTCTTGAAACGGCACCAAGGTGTTAGAGAGATCAGGAAGTAATGCCCCGACCACACAACCCATAGGTGGAATCGGATCACCAGTATCACCCCGATCCTTACATTCACCGAACATGCGAGATAGAGCATCCGCTTTAGTATTTTTTACACCCGGCTTGAAAGTAATAATAAAATTAAAACGCGAGAAGAATAATGCCCAACGTGCCTGACGAGAGTTCAACCTCTTGGCAGACCCAATGTATTCAAGATTTTTGTGATCGGTATACACAGTTATAGGATGTAATGAACCCTCCAGCCAGTGTCGCCATCAAAAGCCAGTTTAATAGCTAATAGTTCCCTATTACCGACATCATAATTTTGTTCCGCGGTACTGAATTTACGTGAAAAATAAGCACAAGGATGAAGACGCTCAGGGTTACCAGAGTATTGCGACAAAACTGCACCCACCCCCAGCTCAGAAGCGTCCACTTCAACATTGAAGGCTTTAAGAATATCTGGATGAATTAACACAGGTGCCGTAGTAAAGGCCCGTTTTAAGGTCAGGAAGGCCTCACAGACAGAGGGAGACCAGTTAGCAGTAAAGACCCCCTTGCGGGTAAGGTTAGTAAGAGGTGCAACAACATGAGAAAAGCCTTTGATGAAACGTCAGTAAAAATTCGCAAAACCTAGAAAACGTTGCAATTCTTTTAGGGTCTTGGGTTGAACCCAATCCTGAACCGCCGAAACTTTCCCCGCATCCATCTCCAAACCCTGGTTTGTGATAATATACCCTAGAAAGGGAACTGTGGTGACCTCAAACAAGCATTTAGAAAGTTTAGCAAATAAGTTGTTCTCTCTCAATTTTTGCAGTACCAACTTAACATGACGTCTGTGCTCCAATAAAGACTTAGAAAAAATGAGAATATCATCCAAGTAGATGACCACAAATCTACCGAGATACTCTCTAAATATATCATTGACAAAATCTTGAAAGACGGCTGGCGCATTACAAAGACCAAAAGGCATGACCAGGTACTCTTAATGGCCGTCTTTCACATTAAATGCAGTCTTCCACTCATCTCCCTGCCGGATGTGAATCAGATTGTATGCCCCTCTTAAATCCAATTTGGAAAAAATTTTGGACCCTGTGACTTGATTGAACAGATCCCCGATCAAGGGCAAGGGGTATCGGTTCTTTACAGTGATCTTATTCAATGCTCGATAATCAATGCACGGTCTCAGGCCGCCATCTTTTTTCTCTACAAAAAAGAATCCGGCCCCAGCAGGCGAGGTAGAGGGGCGGATAAATCCCTTCCTTAAATTTTCGGTGATGTACTCCCTCATTGCTTGCTCTTCGGGCAGAGTAGGATTATAGATCTTTCCCCTCGGGGGAATCGTGCCAGGAAGCAAGTCAATAGGGCAGTCATAAGACCAATGTGGAGGAAGAGTATCAGCAGAACGTTCAGAGAAGACATCAACCCAGTCTGCATATGGCTGAGGTAATCTCTGAGGTAAAACTTGCACACTTCTGAGGCCAGTAGTAAAGCAGTGATTTTTGCAATGATCACTCCACTTAATCAACTCCCCAACCCGCCAATCTAACACTGGGTTGTGGAGTTGTAACCAGGGGTATCCCAAAACCACAGGAGTTTCTGGACAATCGAAGACAAAAAATTCTAAGAACTCAGAGTGGGAAGAGCCAACAATTAACCGAAGAGGTGGGGTCTTGGTATTTATAGGTCCCCCCTGGATGGCCTTCCCATTGATAGCCAAAACTTGTAGGGATCTTTCAAGGGGAACTAAAGGGATACCTAAAAGGGAGATCATACTCCTGTCCAAAAAGTTTCCCGCCGCACCACTGTCGATAAAGGCGGAAATAGTTTGCTTAGAAGATCCCCAAAATAGGTCAATAGGCACTAGCATTTTGTTTTGGCGAGAGTTGCAAACTGACTCACCCAGATCAGTACTCTCTACCTGGTCTGGGTGCGGAAGTTTTCCGCCGGTCTCCCCTTGTTGGGACAGGACCCTGCAAAATGACCAGAATTCCCGCAATACAGGCATAACCCCTCGGATCGCCTACGCTGTTTCTCTTCTTGGGATAAGCGGGTTCTCCCTAATTGCATAGGTTCTTCCTGGGGAGATGATGAGGTATTTTCCCCACGGGGAACCGGAGACCTATGACCTTGGACTGGCCTGAAGGACGTGGGAGCCCTGACTCTCTCCCTGGCCCTTTCTCTAAGACGTCGGTCTATTTTAATGGAGACCTGCATTAATTGATCTAAGTCCGCTGGCGGAGGAAAATTGACTAAGGCATCCTTGATGCTTTCCGACAGCCCCACCCTGAACTGACTACACAGAGCGGGATCGTTCCACCTAGCTTCGATAGCCCAGCGGCGGAATTCAGCACTGTAATCTTCAGCCGAATTCCGCCCTTGTTTTAAGGCCCGAAGCCTATTCTCTGCTGTAGACTGAGAATCAGGGTCAGCGTATAGGACGCTCATAGCGTTGAAAAATGCAGTTACAGATTGTAAGGCAACATCATGACTCTGCATACTAAAGGCCCAGGACTGCGGGTCTCCTTGAAGTAGAGAAATGACTAAGCCTACTCGTTGGGTCTCAGTGCCAGAGGAGACAGGCCTCAGCTTGAAATATAGCTCACAGCAATTCTTGAAGTTAGAAAATTTTGCTCGCTCTCCCAAAAATTTTTCAGGCAGAGGAATCTTCGGTTCGGAGAAATGAGGTGGTACAGAGGAAGTCGGCAATTGACGAGACTCCTGGGTGGCCACTCTTTGAGCGAGTTGGTTTATCGCTGTGGCCATAGCTTGCACCTGCTGTACCAGGTCATCCATGTTGTGGCCTGTGATAATGTCACGCTCTGGTAACTCCAGCCCTCTAGGTAAGCCCTCAACCCCCAATCTCCGCAGCCAGCTTCACCTGTAGGAGCCCGCGCTTGCCGGGACGCAGAATACGCCTGCCCGGGATCGGTTGCCCCCAGGACTTCAATGGCTCAAAGGATGAGAGCTTACTGGTTTAGAGGTCTGAAGAACCAATGGCTAAGAGCGAGTGTAGCGGAAGTCCAGAGACAGGCCAGAGGTTGACACGGGGAAGTCTGAGTTAGCAGCGGTACAGAGGAGAGAGACAGCTCGAGGTCAAGGTACAAGGCAGAGGTCGGCAACAGAGATCAGATCGAGAATGGTCGGTTCAGGCAGGGGTCGGCAACGGAGATCAGATCGAGAATAGTCGGTTCAGGCAGGGGTCGGCAACGGAGATCAGAATAGTCGGTTCAGGCAGAGGTCGGCAACGGAGATCAGATCGAGAATAGTCGGTTCAGGCTGAGGTCGGCAACGGAGATCAAACAAGGTAAATCAAGACTATACAGGGTACAAGGCGCTATCACAGGCACTGAGCAACTGACAGAGTGAAACCTTTATAGGGACAGATATGATGGGAGGTGAGTGTGTGATTGGTGCAACTAGGAACTGGTAATTGATTGGGAGAACAGGGAGTGCCCAATATGGACTCATTGGGCCAGACAGGAGGGGGGCGTAAGCCCCACTGAACCTAGGGCTCATTGGCCCTTCAGCAGCACAACACTCCCCCCACCCCACCTGGCCCTTTAATTAATTCT
This sequence comes from Gastrophryne carolinensis, assembly GCA_027917425.1. NCBI lineage: Eukaryota > Metazoa > Chordata > Amphibia > Anura > Microhylidae > Gastrophryne > Gastrophryne carolinensis. The sequence goes on along the minus strand of CM051234.1, from coordinate 303,952,530 downwards.
TCCTCCGGCGGCCGCGCTGGGAGCAGCGCCGCCGGAGGGCATAAACGGAACGTGCTCGCGCGCCACACTATGGGGACGCCGCTGGACCGAGGAACGGGTGAGCGGACCCTGACAGGTTAGTATTAGGTCCAATATGGCTTTCCCCCTTGTTGGAGCTTGTACTTGTTGGGAAAGGTAGCCATCTTTTGTTTTAGATAAAAACTATTACTTTTATGCGAAACACATGTTTCAGGTCCCCCATAATCACTACCTCATTTAGTTTCGCGGCTATATCTATTTGCCTTAGCATCATATTTTCTATGGATTCGGATATATCTGGAGGTTTGTAGCAAACCCCCATCAGAATTTTATTTTTGTTTCTCCCTCCATGTATTTCTACCCATACAGACTCCACATGGTCATTCCCCTCACATATATCCTCCCGCAGAGTGGGTTGTAGAGAGGATTTTACAATTAAGCAGACTCCACCCCCTTTGTGTTTGTTACGGTCCCTCCTAAACACACAGTAGCCCTGTAGATTTACTGCCCAGTCATCCAGCCAGGTCTCTGTTACCCCCACTATGTCATATTGCTCTTCTGTTATTATCAATTCTAGTTCATCCATTTTATTAGTCAAGCTTCTAGCATTTGTAAGCATGCATTTCAAATGCTTATGATAATTTTGTATATTGCCCTTTTTCCTCCTAGATGTGCTAACCCCTCCCCCCTCTCCACCCCCAGTTTCATGGCTACACCCACTGTCACTTTCTTTCCTAACTTCCCCTTTGTAACTGCTATAACCCCCCCTTGCTTAGTTTAAACACTCCTCCAACCTTTTAGCCATCCTCTCCCCCAGAACAGATGCACCCTCCCCATTGAGGTGCAACCCATCCCTGCCAAAGAACCTGTAGCCCACTGTGAAGTCGGCCCAGTTCTCTAAGTACCCAAACCCCTCCTTTTTTCTCCAATTTTTGAGCCACCTGTTTACCTCTCTAATCTTCCGCTGCCTCTCTGGTGTGGCTCTTGGTACTGGTAGTATTTCTGAGAATACTACAGTTGAGGTCCTTGCCTTAAGCTTACGGCCTAAGTCCCTGAAATCATTTTTAAGGACCTTCTACCTACTTCTTCCTATGTCATTTGTGCCAATATGCACCATGACCGCTGGGTTCACGCCAGCCCCTCCCAATAATCTGTCAGCCCGCTCCGCTACATGCTGTACTTTTGCCCCAGGAAGGCAACACACTGTTCAGCAATCCCGGTCTTTCTGACAGATTGCCCTGTCCGTTCCCCTAATAATAGAGCCACCCACTACCAGCACCTGTCTTGCCTGCCCTGTTCTCCCATTTCCCCTCCCTTTCTTACTGGAGCCGACAGATGTGTTTTGCTGCAGCTGTCCCTGAGCTAACATCCTCCTCATCTGCCAACCGGGCAAACTTGTTTGGAGGTGCCTTTTCAGGGCTAGCCTCCCTCTAACCTTTACCCCTACCCCGCCTTCTAACTGTTATCCAGCTAGCTGCCTAATTTTCCTGCTTTTCCTCTCCCCCCATACTACCACCCTCCCCCTCCCCTGACCCATGTAGTGCCAGATCAGTGAGATCCAGACTCTTTTGCATGACAACAATGTCTCTCAGTGTTGTAAGGTGACCTAGCTTACCAAAAAAAAAGAGGTAATCATGCTTTCCCGTCGCTCAAACCCAGTCTGAGTGTCCCCGTGACTGTCTGCGGCCATGTTGAGGACTTCTGGCACCAGTGCTGTTTCCTGGGGGGTTTGATTCGGTGACATATGCAAATATTGTGTAGGACACAGCTTGCGAGGATGATTTTGGAGACCTTTTGTGGATTGTACAACATCTCTCCTCCTGGGCGTGCCAAACAGAGAAAGCGTGCTTTCAGCAGGCCGATGGTTCTTTCCACAATGCATCTGGTTTTGCTATGTGCTGCATTGTATAGTACTTGGGCAGTGGTCTGTGGGGTTCTGACCGGAGTCATTATCCACGTTTTCTGCCCATATCGCTTGTCCGCTGTTGAATAATCAAATTGAGAGAGAACAATTAGTAAAGTACCATGAACATAATGTATACATTAAAGCTTCTGTTATCTAGTTTGTCAGTTTAGTAGGCCCCATATCAAACTTGTAATTATGTCAAGGATTATTAATTACCCAGTAGCCAGCCAGGTGGCATTTCATTGTTCTCAAACTTCCGGCACAGGACTGATTGCTGGAGCACGTAAGAATCATGGCATGAGCCAGGAAGGCCAGATCTCACGGCCCGCAGCTTCATCTCATGGTCACACACTACCATGACGTTCATGGAATGGAACTGTTTCCGATTTCTATAATGCAGCTCCTGTGCACGGGGAGGGCGGAAACGGATATGTGTATCATCCACACACCCTAGCACATTAGGGATCCCACCCATGCGGTAGAACGCACGTTTTATATTGGCAACCTCCTCCTCATCCTCAGGAAATTTGATATAAACAGAGATAAGGTCGCAAATAGCCAGGACTACCTTGTAAAATATGCGGCTCATTGTAGCCTGGCTGATACCGCTGAGGAGGGCGGAGGTTGCCTGGAAAGTCCCCCGTGCCACAATATTTAGCATGGCACATAGGCGAACTATGCCAGGGATGGAATGGGTGCGTCTGGTGGATGGATCGATTTTGGTCTTAACCTGATCATATAGGGACTTTAGTGCTGCACGATTCAGACGAAAACGACTTCTGATCTGCTCGTCACTTATTTCCCATGCAGAGAGGTGGATGCCAAAGGATCGGAGTGCCCTAAGCCTCACAGCACCCTCCTCCCATGACTCCTGACCTTCCTGTATGCTACATCCATAACCCAAACATCACCCTCTCATCCATCTCACAATCACTGGCTATAGCTCAGGCACTGCACAAAAAACAATACCAACACACACACAACCACTCCACATACACAATCACAATCCTCACACAATCACACAAATGCAACCCACCACAAAACCAGATGTATAGTGGTTAGAACCATCAGGCTGCTGAAAGTATGCTTTCAAAGTTGCTGCACAACCCACAAAATGTCCCCAAAACTATCCACACTTGCTGTATGCTAGACAATATTTGCAGATGCCACCAAGAAAAATCTCAAAAGAAACAGCACTGATGCCAGAAAAGCTCAACAAAGTCACAGACAGTACTCAATAATCCCAGCCAGACACTTTGTGCAAGCTAGGGCTTAGTAACCAAAAACATCCCAGCCTTTGCCACAGTGTATCATGAAAAGAATGCTTAAAGTATTCTGAATTTATACTTAACTTATCCATAGGGCTGGTCTGCTTAGCCACCTCTTGCGTTTCTTAGCAGTTTCCAGTCTGTAATTAGCTTACCACAGGTGTGGCGGAAATGCTTAGCGCTTGCATAATAGCATACTTTAGCGGATCTGGCTGTCCAAGGCCAAGCGTCCATTTGCCAAGAATTTAATTTGGCGGATAATAATACTCTTGTGCGTCTGAGACTGGCTAAATGGAAGTTATTATTTGGCTCCCAAAGTCAGTGTTTAGGCAAACAAGAAAGGAGCAAATTGTGGGATGCCATTGGTAAGCAGCTTACTAGCACTGCTCAATACCCATGTAGTGGCACATCCTGCAAGAAACTCTTCTACACTTTGCAAAAGATGAAGAAGATGAAGAATGATCTACTTGTAGACAGTGGGACAAAGCAGGGTCCAAAGAGTAAATACAGGCCATATGAGGAGATGCTGAAGTGCAAGATTCCACTCTGTCGGCTGCAGGGGGTGGATGCTGCGGATGACACCACAGGTTGGGGTGAAGGTACATTCATTTAATCTGGAAAATGATTGTTGATAACAATGTTGTTACATTTCTCCTAACCAAATATTTCTCATAGTAAAAGTAGGTCACGGTAAGTAGTAGATTTTAGCTATGTCCTTTTTTATAAACATTTTTCTGGCTTTATGCATAGTGGCACATGAGGACTCCCAGGAGTCGGGTGATGAGGTGACCCAGAATCCTGCCCTTCCCCCAGCCTCAACCTTAACGCAGTCTGATGTTGAAGGCAAACAGTCTGTATATATATATATTTTCTTTTTTAACATTTTTTGTACACATTAACAATGCATAATTATTTACTTTTGATTATCATAGATGCCCTCAGAATTGCACCAGCATCTCCTCATGAGGCTACCTACTCTTTGGATGCCAGTAAGTGCATGTGCCAACCTGGTTTAGGTAATATAAATGTGTGAATGTCTCTCAATCATGGTTTGTAATTGTAGGCCAAGTCCCTGCTTCATCTTTGGACCCCACTTCCTGTGTTGCAGGCCTTCAGGACCCTGTTGGTGTGTATGGCAAAGCACACTGTATCCTTTGTGGTTTTTGGGTAACAATGTGTATCTTTTTATATGTTAAAATGCCAAACCCTGATACATTACTTTCCAAAATAGATAGTTTTTTAGGTTTGTGCAACAACCAGATCCTCTTTTGGCATTTACAAATGATGGAAATGCATTATACATGTTTTTGCGTTAAGCTGCTATTGTGAAAAAATGACATTAACAATACTATGGGAGGTGCTAATTATATCCATTCTGCTTTATTTTAGGCCAGAATACAGGAAGTGCTGGTCCTGAAAGGGGGAGACGACGTGCAGGGTCTCTAGGCCGCATGATGGATCCTCGTAGGTGTAAACCGGAAGTTGAAAAAACGAAAGTGAAAGCAAAAAATATGACACTCCTCGCATTAATAATACGCTAATATACGCATAGGAAATCGCAAGGATACGCTAAGATCTCATTAGCTACATGCACACACGCTAAAATGTATTTGACACATTTTGATTTATGCTGCGTAATTATTTTTAACAGCGTAAGAGCATCTATATATAGATGTGTGAATGTGTACAAAACCAGACTCCAGATATAGCTTTAGATACATTGGAATGCTTCAATAATGGAAGGTGTCAAAATGTGTTGCACAATGTGATGCCTAATGGGTTCATATTTGCTTGAACTATGGTTTCAAGGTCATGCTATTGCAGTCAGATGCGCGCAAATGTCTGCTGCGTATTCTACAACAGCGACTCTGGGCGTCATAAGGTATTTCTGCACAAAAGCAACAAATGCACATGTATGAACAGCGCAGCGCCGCAGCCAGCGACACGTAGCGACTCTGCATAGCGACTGGCCCTCGCCGCAATAACCCCGATTCAACAAGGAAATTTCTAGGAAAGAGCGTGGGCGCTGTTTTTGGCTGACTGTGGCATAGCAAAAAATGATTATGTTGTTTTTAAAAATAAAAAACACTAAAAATAATGGGAATGACATTGGGGTAGGGGTGTGAGTTTAACATTTAATTGACACAGTACAAATCAACTTTTGAAAAAAAAAAAAAAACGAAGGAAACATTACATACACTTCAGAAAAAATCTTTAACACATTTGCATTTTAACAAAAAAAAAAAGCACAAAAAAAGCCATTCGAGTGTCTGCCATAGAAATGTATGGGAGAGCGCCAGGTAGCGAGAGGTAATCTCTGGCGTTCGGCAAGGCTGAATGCAGGCGCTGTTTGCTGTGGCTGGGAACATGTTGAATCTTACGCTACATGGCGTTCTCCCAGTCGCTAAACAGGATCGGCTTCATAAATGTGTGATTGCGTATTTGAGCTGGCGTTCTCGTGGCGATACCTCTCGTTACATGTCGCTAAATAGTCGCTACCTGGCGCTATCCCTTCATGAATAAGGCCCTTAGTGACAGAGATTGAAACAAGTCGATCCTGTAATGCCTTTTTGTCTCAGAATAGAACTCGCTATGGGCCGGTGGGTACATCTAGATTGTAGGGAAGCTTCATTGTTAGGCTTATGGTCAGCTTGCCTCCTCTGTCCAGGTGAGGTAAGCAAAAAGTGTCTAACATAGGCACTCACATACTGGACTTCCGCCCATTTCCTGGGCGGTATCCCTCTCCTCACCTGCTCCCCATTATACAATCCTAGTTGGCAGTGTCTGTAGTCACTATTTTTGCAGAGCCCTCCATATCACCATAGGTGTGTTGTAGGGCCCCCCTGGTGGTATTGTATATCTACAACAGTATGAAAAGCATACAACATATAATTAAATATGAATAAATTCAGTATGAAAATTTAGATTACTCAGATAAATAAACTGTCTGTGATATAGCATAGCCTAGTGGGCGATATTGTTTGGGTAGACTGAGTCTTAGATTAATTCCTTTGTGTTGCTGTGCTTATACCAACTTAAGAGGTAGCTTAAAAAAAAAGAAAAAAGGGAGAGGGGGGTTACGTATAGTGCTGTTATAAACAGGATGCAAAACTGATGGTTTCATTTGATTCCAGAGGGATGTGAGCTTTCAATCTATTGATCCATCTCGTTTACCTCTGGAGTGTAAATTTCTCCCCCCCATGGGGTATGTGAATATGATCTAGCCCCTGGACTGTTAACCATTTGGGGTCTTGATTATGCCTGTGATTAAATTGGGTCCTATAGGTGTTTTGAGATTACCTACCCTTATATCATATTGATGTTCGTATATGCGTTTTTTAAGTTTACGGTTCGTCTTCCCCACATAAGATCTACCAGAAGGGCAGCTGAGAACATAGATAACATTGGTTGTTTCACAGTTTATGAAATGTCTCAGTAAGATAGTTTGGCATCTTGGTATGTCTACCGATTTGCCCTGTTTTATATATTTACACGTGCAACATTTCTTTTGACATTTAAACGTGCCCACTGTTTTGCAACATCTTTCACTTTTGTCATTGGAGTAATGACTATGTACTATCTTATCTCTGATGTTGTTGCCACGTTTATATATAAACTTCAGTTTGTTGGGTACAAGATTCCCCAGTTGGTGGTCATCCTTAAGAATATGCCAATTTTGTCTAATTATGCTCTTGATTTTATGTTGCTGTTCAGAGTATGTTATGGTGATGGTCAGTGGGCGGTTTGTTTTTTTAAGTTTGGGTTTATACAGGAGTTCGGACCGGGTTTTTAATTTGGCTTTCTTGTATGCTTTAGTCAATGCTTTATTGCTGTATTTCAGACAGTCTCTTTTTAATGCCATCTGCTGCTACTTGATCCGTAGTGCAATATCTACGGGCACGGATGTATTCACCAAAAGGTATGCTGTGTAACAGGTGTTTAGGGTGTGAACTAGATGCTCGTAAGATAGTGTTAGCCGCCATTGATTTGCGGCAGTAGTTGGTGTGTACTAGACCCTCTGAGTCCAGAAATATTGTTAAATCCAAGAAATTTAGCTGAATATTACTCATGCTGTGGCCAAATATTGGGTGTATGTTTCAGGTAATATATGGTCTTATCATGCTGCTGCCGACTTCAGGGTGTCTTTCAGGCAATATATGGGCTCCTCGTGCTGCTGTCAACTCCAGGGTGTGTTTTCAGGCAATTTATGGGCTCCTTATGCTGCTACCAACTCCAGGGAGTGTCTTTCTGGCAATATATAGGCTCCTAATTCTGCTGCCAACTCTAGGGTGTGTCTTTCAGGCAATATATGGGCTCCTCATGCTGCTGCCAACTCCAGGGTGTGTCTTTCAGGCAATGTATGGACTAAATTTGAAAAATGGGGGACGGTGTGATTAGCCCAACTAGGCGCATCACCTCTCCCCCAAGTTGGAATCATGACCCACACCATAATATAGACATAAATTGGGCTGGTACATACTCGGGTCTTAATCAAATAGTATACAAGCTAAGCAATTGCATGGGTCTAGGTAAACCCTACTTTTTAAGACCTCTGAGTGTGACCACGCCTGATAAATTAATATTGACTACACGTTTAAGACAAATCTGTAGATTCTTTATTATGTTATCAAAGGCATAAAAAGGAGGGAGATGACATCTCCAGGTTAAAAAACTATTTTTTCCATGATTAATTTGAACATTTGTACAATTGCAATTGATTTCCTTGGTTTGTACAATGTAACACAAGGGAAATTTTCACTTGTAATACATAATGTTAGCACATCTAGATGATCAACATGATTTAAACAAATTAAATTAAAGGTGGAGGTGAACTAGTTTCACCCCTCGGGGCTTCTTCCGCACCAATTTTCACCTTATAATTGTCTGACAAAATTTGCTGATTCACATCCATGTGATAGATTTCTTAGCCTAAATAGTGCATAGACCACACTTTCAGAGGGGCAAGGTACCTTATTTAGGGAACAGGACGTTTCCTTTTCATTGGACAGTGCCCTCTCCCTCTTCTAAGACCAAGGGGGTTACTATATTAGTAGATAGAACTCTGGTGTTTTCTGTGATATCTGAAGTTATTGATAAAGAGGGGTGCTACATCTTTCTGAAGGGGCGGTTTCCATCAGGAAGGGTGCTTACACTGGCCAATATTTATGCTCCCAATAGGTTACAACACCAATTTCTCGCCTCCACTATTGATAGGCTACAGACCTTCAAGGAGGGATATCTGGTTGTGGGAGGGGACCTGAACTGCGCGTTAAACCCACTAGTGGATACCTCTAATGCAAGTCCTACCATTGCATACAGGTCTTTGAAGAGTATTATAATGGCACTTCAAATGGTACAAGTAGTTGACACCTGGAGATTTGCGCACCCTGATGGTAGGGATTATACTTATTTTTCCCCCATTCATTCAAAATACTCAAGGATTGATTACTTATTCTTGTCCCAGAGGGATCTCGAGTGGATCGAGGCGGTTGAGATTGGCACAATTACATTCGCGGACCATGCCCCGGTGGTCCTTAGATTAGTGCTGCCGGGGAGGTCTCACAGGGAGTGGAATTGGAGAATGAATACTAGCATTCTAAAGGATGTGGTAGTGGCTAACAGGGTAAAGGAACAGATCATCCAGTATTTTCGAGAGAATGTGGTGGATGACATGGACCCGCTTACAATCTGGGAAGCACACAAGTCCACAGTACGGGGGTTTCTTATACAAGAGGGAGCGAGATTAAAAAAGGAAAGATTGGCTAAAATCGAGGGGCTTACCCAGAGAGTGTCTGTTCTGGAATACCAACACAAAAAATCACTTTTGGAGAGGCATTTAAAGGAACTGGTGGACAAGAGAAAGGAGCTCAGTGCTGCCCTGTTAGAGTCCGCCAGGAGGGCCTTTACGTTCCGAAATGGGCTCTATTATGAACAGAGCAATAAGCCAGGCAAAATTCTCGCGGGAGCCCTTAACCCGAAGGGCCTCAGGGCCTGGGTGGCCGGGATTAGAGACTCAGTGGGGGCCTTGCACCAAGCAGAGAAGGATATTGCGGAACAGTTTAGGAGGTATTATTTGGCTCTTTACAATCTCCCAGGCCAAGCTTCAGGGGGAGGACGCAAAAACCAGATGGCAGGGTACTGTAGAGTGGCCCAAATGCCCCAATTACCTAAGGATGCCATTGATCAGTTGAAAAGTCCGATATCAGTTGAGGAGTGTCTGCTAGCGATCAAGGAAACCAGGCCAGGAAAGGCCCCAGGGTCGGATGGATTCCCCAGTCAGTATTGAAAGGCGTTTGCTCCCCAGTTGTTCCCACATATGGTGCGAGCCTTTGAAAGTGCTGCAAAAACTGGGGTACTCCCTCCGTATTCCTTGGAGGCCCGTATTGTGGTTATTCCGAAGTTGGGAAAAGATGAGAGTCAGTGCCAAAATTATAGACCTATATCCCTGCTAAATGTGAATATAAAGTTGTATGCAAAGGTGTTAGTGAGAAGATTGGTGGGCTTCTTACCAGCACTGGTCCAGCAGGATCAGGTGGGCTTTATCCCCGGTAGGGAAGCATGGTGAAAGCGTTGAATGTTCACTGGTGGGCCACCTCCCACAGGCTGAGGCTATGATGCTTTCCACAGACGCCGAATAGGCATTTGATAGGGTTGATTGGGAGTGGATTGGGTCAGTCTTGGAACATATTGGCCTGGGGGAGATGGCCCGGAACAGGATCCTGGCCTATTCAAATCCTCGAGCGAGAGTTGGGGTGAATAACGTGACCTCGGACGGGTTTCCAATTCATAACGGGACTAGGCAGGGCTGTCCCCTGTCCCCATTGGTTTTTGCAATTACTTTGAAGCCTTTCTTGAGGATGGTGAATTTGAACCCTGATATTCAGGGAATTCAGGTGGGGGGTAAGGAGCAAAAGTTGGCCGCCTATGCGGACGATATGCTGTTTTTTCTTTCGTCCCCCTGGGTTTCAATTCCCTGTTTGCTCAGAGAATTTGAGAGATTTGGGAGATTACCTAATCTGAAAATTAACTGCTCGAAGTCTGTAGCTTTGAACATTTCTCTCCCTACCAGAGAGAGGGTGAACCTAGAGGAGACGTTTCCTTTCAAATTGGAGTCAAGGAGTATCACCTATCTTGGGATGCAACTACCTGTGGAGTTGTCTCAGTTGTTTCAGCTAAATTTTGCCCCTCTTGTCAATAAGCTAAAGGCGGACCTGAATAGGTGGAACAGTTTGATATTATCATGGTTTGGGACATTAGCAGTTTTGAAGATGAATGTACTTCCAAGGTTGCTGTACCTGATCCAATGCATTCCAATAAAACCCCCGAGCTCTTACATTTTGGATGTCCGGAGAACCTTTTCAGGGTTTCTTTGGGTCGGAAAGCCTCCAAGAGCAAAAATAACTACTCTTATTTTACAGAAGGCCAGAGGTGGACTGGGTCTTCCCTGCATTGATACTTATGTGAAAGCAACACACCTGGCAAGGATTGTTGACTGGTAGGTGAACAAATCCCAGAAGGAGTGGGTTTCAATTGAGGATGAGATATGTGGGGGCCTTTTGGCTCACCTTTGTGCCTTTAAGAGGGTAGACATCCCAGAGAAGGTTAGATCTCACCCTATCATTGGCACTACATTAGAAATATTCTGGCATGTCTGCAAATGTTATACAGGGGTTTCATCGGTGCCCGCGCCTCTTCTACCGCTTCATAACAATGCAGGCTTTCCTTTTTGAGCCATTGCAGGGGTCCGTATCCACTCAGAGATGCTCATGTATTCTCACAGGGTGTGTTTATGCAGAAGCAGGACCTACAAGATAAACTTGGGGGGTATATGTCCCACTTGGAATACCTTCAGGTGAGACACTTTGTTCAATCTAAGAGTTTGAGGGGCAAAGTGGAGAGGGAACTCTGCTGGGGGGGGGGGGGGGTCCTGTTCCGAGGAGACCCTGGGAAGGAAGATGGGAGAAAGATTTGAACTTAGAGCTGACCGAGGAGGATTGGGAAAGGATATATCAGAGAGCACACAAGGGGTTGGCTAACTCCTCTACTCAAGAGACAAATTATAAGCTAATTACTAGGTGGTACAGGACTTCAGAGGTGCTACATAGAATGTTCCCTTCCACCTCGGATATTTGTTGGAGGTGCAATCATAGGGGTACTGACATGTTGCATATATGGTGGTTGTGCCCGTTTATAGTCCCTTTTTGGAAGGAGATACATAGTCTGATTGGGAAAATTTGGGATTTTTCCCCAGAATGGGATCCAGCCTTTTACTTGTTGAATTGGAGAAGGGAGGGGGTTGGATCACAGGACCTTGGCCCTCTAGGTATTCACTTAACTAATGCTGCTCGAAGGGTAATACCTAGGAGATGGAGATCGACGATGTCCCAACAGTGAAAGATTGGTTCCAACAGCTGAATCATGTCGAGGAAATAGAGGAAGTTTTGCACCTAAAGCAGGATAGGGCTGAAGCGTACAGGAAAACATGGACAATTTGGTCCCTCTTTAAGACTTCCCTTGAGTATAGGGCAGTAATGGAGCCATCAGCTTTACAATAGACTAGCCATTGAAACTCACTCGATGGATTCCGTTCTGTGTAATTGTGGCTGGGGTGGCGGGCTGGGTTCTCGCGGGGCTCCTCCTTCTCCCCCCTCCCCCCCCCCTGCCCCGGGGGCCCCTTCCCCATCCCTTTCTTTCTCCTTTTTCTGTGGTGTTTTGGTTGTCTCTCCCATCACCCCCACATTTCTTCCTGTTTTAATGTTGGCTTCACTCGGTACAGCTGACTTTCTGTCTCTTGTTCTTTTTTTTCTTGCTCTAGCTCTATATTGAAAAGATGAGGCTGTGGTGGCAAAACATTGAAGAAGCCTGGGTTCTTAGGTCGGAGCTGACTTAAGCAGGGTGTACTAGGGATCCCATGGCGGGGGTTCCAGACTGGCAGCAGTCTAGCTCTCGGAGGGGTCTGGTGGAGAGCTTTAGTCTTGCAGACGAACTGGTTATCCGGCACTGTTGCCTTACCACGCTGGGTGTTTTGGATGTTTTATAGCGCTAATTGTACTATTATGCCAGGCTGCGACCTGAACCTATTTTGCTGCTATGGCCAGGTCAAATGTTTGTACATCATGTCTTTGCCTCGGAAAACATTTTTGAATAAAGATCAGTATGTAAAAAAAAAAAAAAAATAAGTAAAAAAATTGCCTAAGGTAGAACATCTTATTGCACTTACTTGATCTGGGTTCAGTGGCCTTGTAAATCGCGGGAAATCGGTGGAGGTCTCCACCTAACAGCATGCTGGCAGGCTGGGGGGAGACTGGGGTAGCTCCGTCCGGGTCACTGCTCCATCCTATCCCGACTGCATGAAGGGTAGCCGGATGCGCTTTTGTAATGGAGCGCATCACTGTTATCCAGGAAGTGCAGATAACCTCCAGGACAGCTGGAACGCAAGGACTGCGTCACACCCGACCCCGGAAATGCTGCACCGCTAAAGGAGGAAGAATGGGCGCACGTGGGGTAGAGGGTGGAGGGAGGGACGCGCAGGGTGGCCAGAAGGCGCAGGCACAGTACGCGCTCTGCATCTCAACGCGCAGTCAGTCCCCACCCAGGTACCAGCAACAGCCGGCCGCATTGGGCAGGGATGCATGTCTGACTGCGCTCCACCCCTCCCAACAGTCTCCCCACCAGAAAGGGGAATGTAGACGCTCACATGTACAGGCCTCCATGTCCAGGCTCAACGAGGCCTCGGAGGAGTATTGCCACCTTTTATGCCTTACCTAAGGTGCATAAATCGGTGTCTGCGACTCCAGGCAGACCCATAGTGTCGGGCATGGGGTCTCTCACAGATCGTGCAAGTCGATTCATCGATCTCCACCTTCAACCTTCGGTGCACCAATTACCATCATCCTTAGGACACTGGACACCTTCTCCGCATTCTCGATGGACTGACTGTACCCCCGGGGACCTTATTGGTGGGCCTGGATGTGGAGGCACTTTATTCCAGTATTCCACACGATCAGGGCCTATTAGCAGTCCAATACTTTTTGAACGAATTGAAATTTGTCCCCACCCACAATCTCTCTTCGATGTCCAACTATACCATCAGGTACAGGGCACAGAGATGGGGAACACCTGTGCCCCATCGTATGTCAATCTGTACCTGGGCCATTGGGAGAGGGGATTGTGGGCAGAAGACAACCTCGTGATGTACCTGTGCCATGTACTCACATGGCACAGGTACATTGACGATATCTTCATTTTATGGCCCGGTCCCAAACCACTCTTGGAGGACTTCATTAAGATCTTGAATCAGAACAATCTAAACTTAAAATTAATTAAATTAATTTTCTTGACTTGACTATCTACATTGACACACGGGGACAACTTCATTCTAATTTTTTCCGTAAGGCATCAGCTGCCAATACAATTCTACGAGCATCGAGTTTCCATCCTCAACTGCACTACTGAAAGTGAGTTCAAAAGGGCTGCGGATGGAATTTGGGATAGATTGTCAAAAGGAATGTCATTGGCAATCACCCTTACATAGTCGGCACACCAGCATACATTAAAAAATATATTTAGATAACACTGGCATATTTTGACGAATGACCATCGTCTAAGGGAGATTATACCAATGAAACCACAATTTATCTTTGGACGAGTACAAAATCTTCGTGATAAACTCGTCAATAGTCATTATACTGATAGAGATCGTACAAAGTGCTGTAAGACCAGGGGCACATATCAATGTCAAAAAAGATGTAGCTGTTGCCAATTTATTAAATCAGGAAAAACTATACAGATACCAGGCCAAGAACCGGTACAATCAAAACATTTTATTAATTGTGAAACTCCCCACGTGGTTTATGTGTTAACATGCCCATGTGGGTGTTTCTACGTTTGCAAAACCAACAGACCTCTGAAAAAGAGAATCAATGAACACCAATATGACATTCGATCTGCAAATTCCAAGACACCCATAGGACGGCACTGTCAGGAACCGCTTACCTGATCCCCGTTCCAGCAACGTCTCCAGGCGGCCAGCTGCAGCTGTCACTGTGCGGCGGCCGCGCCGAGCGGCGTCGGCTCGAGCGGCGCCCAGCTCAGCCACGCCCCCCGCTTCCTCCTCCAGGAGACGTGCTCGCGGCCGAGCCTGTCTGTGTCTGTTATGCCCTCCGGCGGCGCTGTGCCGATCCCGGGTAGGCGTATCTTGCGTCCCGGCAAGCGGGGGCTCCTACAGGTGAAGCTGGCTGTGGAGATTGGGGGTTGTGAGCTTATTAAGAGGGCTGGAGTTACCCCGAGCGTGACATTATCACAGGCCAAAAAATGGATGACCTGGTACAGCAGGTGCAAGCTATGGCCACAGCGATCAACCAACTCGCTCAAAGAGTGGCCACTCAGGAATCTCGTCAAGTGCCAACTTCCTCTGTACCACCTCATTTCTCCGAACCTAAGATTCCACTGCCTGAGAAATTTTTTGGAGAACGAGCAAAATTTTCCAATTTCAAGAATGCCTGCGAACTATATTTTAAGTTAAGACCTATCTCCTCTGGCACAGAGGTCCAACGAGTAGGCCTAGTCATTTCCTTGCTTCAAGGAGACCCACAGTCCTGGGCCTTTAGTTTACCGTCCCATGACATTGCTCTACAATCAGTGACTGCCTTCTTCAATGCTATGGGCGTTTTATACGCCGATCCAGATATACAGTCTACCGCAGAGAATAGGCTTCGGGCCTTAAAACAAGGACGGAATTCGACTGAAGACTACTGTGCTGAATTCCGCCGCTGGGCTATCGAAGCTAGGTGGAACGATCCAGCTTTGTGTAGTCAGTTCAGGGTGGGACTGTCGGATAGCATCAAGGATGCCTTAGTCAATTTTCCCCCGCCAGTGGACCTAGATCAATTAATGCAGGTCTCCATTAAAATAGACCGACGTCTTAGAGAAAGGGCCAGGGAGAGAGTCGGGGCTCCCACGTCCTTTAGACCAGTCCAGAGTCATAGATCCCCGGTTCCCCGTGGAGAAAATACCTCATCATCTTCCCAGGAAGAACCTATGCAATTAGGGAGAACTCGCTTATCCCAAGAGGAGAAACAGCGTAGGCGATCTGAGGGGTTATGCCTGTATTGCGGGAATTCTGGTCATTTTGCAGGGTCCTGTCCCAACAAGGGGAAACCGGCGGAAAACTTCCGCACCCAGACCAGGTAGAGAGTACTGGTCTGGGTGAGTCAGTTTGTAACTCTCGCCAGAATAAGATGCTTGTACCTATTGATTTGTTTTGGGGGTCCTCTAAGCAGACAGTTTCCGCCTTCATAGACAGTGGTGCGGCTGGAAACTTTATGGACAGGAGCATGATCTCCACCTTAGGGATCCCTGTAGTTCCTCTTGAAAGATCCCTACAAGTTTTAGCTATCAATGGAAAGGCAATCCAGGGAGGTCCTATAAATACCAAGACCCCACCTCTCAGACTAATTGTCGGCTCTTCTCACTCTGAATTCTTAGAATTCTTTATTTTTGATTGTCCGGAAACTCCGGTGGTTTTGGGATACCCCTGGTTGCAACTCCATAACCCGGTGTTAGATTGGCGGGCTGGGGAGTTGGTCAAGTGGAGTGACCACTGTAAAGGTCACTGTTTTAATACAGGCCTCAGAAGCGTTCAAGTCTTACCACAGGAATTACCTCAGCCATACGCTGATTGGATCGATGTATTCTCTGAACGCTCTGCTGATACTCTTCCTCCACATCGGTCCTATGACTGCCCCATTGACTTGCTGCCTGGCACAATTCCCCCGAGGGGAAAGATCTATAATCTTACCCTGCCCGAGGAGCAAGCAATGAGGGAGTATATTACCGAAAATCTTAGGAAAGGATTTATCCGTCCCTCTACCTCGCCTGCTGGGGCCGGGTTCTTTTTTGTAGAGAAAAAAGATGGTGGCTTGAGACCGTGCATAGATTATCGAGCCTTGAATAAGATCACTGTAAAAAACCGATACCCCTTACCCTTGATTGGGGATCTGTTCAATCAAGTCACAGGAGCTCGAATTTTCTCCAAATTGGATTTGAGAGGGGCTTACAATCTGATTCGCATCCGACAGGGGGACGAGTGGAAAACTGCATTTAATGTGAAGGATGGGCACTATGAGTACCTGGTCATGCCCTTCGGTCTTTGTAATGCGCCAGCCGTTTTCCAAGATTTTGTTAATGATATATTCAGGGAATATCTTGGTAGATTTGTAGTCATCTACTTGGATGATATTCTCATTTTTTCTAATTCTTTACCGGAGCACAGACACCATGTTAAGTTGGTGCTACAAAAATTAAGAGAGGACAACTTATTTGCTAAACTGTCTAAGTGTGTGTTTGAAGTCACTACAGTTCCCTTCCTAGGGTATGTTATTACCAACCAGGGTTTGGAGATGGACGCGGGGAAGGTTTCAGCAGTTCAGGATTGGGTCCAACCCAAAACTTTAAAGGAATTGCAACGTTTTCTAGGTTTTGCAAATTTTTATCGGCGTTTCATAAAAGGCTTTTCCCATGTTGTTGCACCCCTTACCAACCTTACCCGCAAGGGGGCTTTTACTGCTAACTGGTCCCCCTCTGCCTGTGAGGCCTTTCTAACCTTGAAACGGGCCTTTACTTCGGCACCTGTCTTAGTGCACCCAGATATTCATAAAGCTTTTATTATTGAAGTGGATGCTTCTGAGCTGGGAGTGGGTGCAGTTTTGTCACAATATTCTGGTAACCCTGAGCGTCTCCATCCATGCGCTTATTCAGTACCGCGGAACAAAATTATGATGTTGGCAATAGGGAACTATTAGCTATTAAACTGGCATTTGATGAATGGCGACACTGGTTGGAGGGTTCATTACATCCTATAACTGTGTATACCGATCATAAAAATCTCGAATACATAGGTTCTGCCAAGAGGCTGAACTCTCGTCAGGCACGTTGGGCATTATTCTTCTCGCGCTTTTATTATTACTTTCAAGCCGGGTGTAAAAAATACTAAAGCTGATGCTCTATCTCGCATGTTCGGTGAATGTAAGGATCGGGGTGATTCTGGTGAACCAATTTTACCCACAGGTTGTGTGGTGGGGGCGTTACTTCCTGATCTCTCCAATACCTTGGCGCCGTTTCAAGATGAATCTCCTAGCGATGTACCCTTGGGGTGCCAGTTTGTTCCGCCGCACAGCGTTCGGATGTAATTCGCGAATTTCACGATGCCAAAACTGCTGGTCATTTGGGTAACCGTAAGACGTTTATGCTTGCCCGTCGTCATGTATGGTGGCCTACCATGAGACGCGATATCACTGCCTTTATCGATGCTTGTGCTATTTGTGCTCGAAGTAAAGGAGTTCACAAGGCTCCTAGTGGCAGTTTGGTTCCTCTTGAAATTCCTGCTGAGCCATGGACCCATATTTCTATGGATTTTATTGTAGATTTGCCTCTCTCACATGGTAATACTGTCATTTGGGTGGTCGTAGATCGTTTCAGTAAGATGGCACATTTCGTTCCTTTGGCCAAACTTCCTTCTGCACCTGAGCTTTCGCAGCTGTTTACTTCGCATATTTTTCGTATTCATGGTATTCCGTCCAATATAGTCTCTGATCAAGTTACTGTTCAATTT
The DNA here is from genome assembly GCA_027917425.1 of Gastrophryne carolinensis. NCBI lineage: Eukaryota > Metazoa > Chordata > Amphibia > Anura > Microhylidae > Gastrophryne > Gastrophryne carolinensis. Next base: position 303,934,727 of record CM051234.1, on the reverse strand, counting down.
ACTTCCCGTTTTTGGAAACACTTCTGTTCGCGGTTGGGAATACAGATCTCTCTTTCTTCTGCCTACCATCCCCAGACTAATGGGCAGACGGAAAGAACTAATCAAACTTTGGAACAATACTTAAGGTGTTATGTTTCTGATGCCCAAGAACAATGGGCGGAATTTATTGATTTCGCCGAATTTGCTTACAATAACGCGCCTAGTGAGAGTACCAAGGTATCTCCTTTTTATTGTAACTTAGGGAAAAATCCTAGAGCTTCTTCCCTTTCAGGGTCACCTTCCAATCTGCCGGCGTTGGAGGAGTGGCTTCAAGAACGGAAGAATATCTGGACACACGTTCAGGAGATTCTTAAGACCACTGGTTTGAGGTATAAGAAATTTGCCGACCGCCGCAGATCACAGGAACCTACTCTTCGAGTAGGCGATCTAGTTTGGGTCTCCACTAAAAATATTGCGCTCCGTCAGCCATCTAGCAAATTAGGTCCAAAATTTATTGGTCCTTTTCCAATCGTCAAGAAGTTGAATAATGTGTCTTTTAAAGTTCAACTCCCGCCAACTATGAAAATACCTAATTCCTTTCACGTTTCACTGTTAAAACCGGCGAAGAATGCTCCTCTTGCTGGTCCTGCACCAATTCTTCTTAATAATGAGCCCGAGTATGAAGTGAATAAGATCTTGGATTCACGTAAAGTGCGTAATTCTTTACAGTATTTGGTGGATTGGGTGGGCTATGGTCCGGAGGAAAGATGCTGGGTGGCAGCGAGGAATGTTCATGCCAAGGCTCTTGTAAGAAGGTTCCATCGTGACAATCCAGGGAAACCGGGTGAGGGTCCGGAGGCCCCTCGTGAAGGGGGGGGTAGTGTCAGGAACCGCTTACCTGATCCCCGTTCCAGCAACGTCTCCAGGCGGCCAGCTGCAGCTGTCACTGTGCGGCGGCCGCGCCGAGCGGCGTCTGCTCGAGCGGCGCCCAGCTCAGCCACGCCCCCCGCTTCCTCCTCCAGGAGACGTGCTCGCGCTCGGCCGCGAGCACGTGTCTGTTATGCCCTCCGGCGGCGCTGTGCTGCGCGCACCCGCCGGATGATCAAGTAAAGGGTTAATGAATCCTAGGGGATTGAGGGCTTCGCCCTCTTCTGCTCTGCAGCCAATTACCCTTGGAATCCTATGTGCTCCAATCAGTACACTGCTTCCCTCAGACCTGTTCCTATAAAGGCAATTCCCTCTCAGTTGTGAATTGCCTGTGATAGCGCTCAGAACCCTGTGTTACCTACTCCTGTGAAGTCTAGCCTGTTGCTGATTTGATTGTACGACCATTCTCGATCCTGAATCCTTGTTGCCAACCTCTGCCTGAATTGACGCCTCTCGATCCTGAATCCTTGTTGCCGACCTTTGCCTGAACTGACGCTTCTAGATCCTGATCCCCAGTTGCTGACCTCTGCCTGAACCCCGACTACGTCTTGCCTGACCCCTGGTGCCGCTACGATCTCTGCCTTCCCGTTATCGACTTATTGCCTGTCTCTGGACTTCCGTCACTCACGCTCTTGCTATTGGTTCTCCAGACCTCCCACATATAAGCTTACATCCTTTGAGCCATTAAGTCCTGGGGGCAACCGATCCCGGGTAGGCGTATCTTGCGTCCCGGCAAGCGGGGGCTCCTACAGGTGAAGCTGGCTGTGGAGATTGGGGGTTGTGAGCTTATTAAGAGGGCTGGAGTTACCCCGAGCGTGACAGGCACTTTGCCGTTATCACAATCAGGAGCCAAAACGCTTGACAGTCCAGGGGTTGGACCGTATTCACCCACACCCCAGGGGTGGCAACATCGAAAAGGTGACCTTGCTGAGGGAAACCCGTTGGATAAGCAGAACTAAAGCCCACGAACATCCGGATCTAAATGAGGCAATTAGCTTTGCCCCATTTTAGGATCGGGACCACGCTGACTAAGGAGTTTGGCACCTTTTTTTTTTTTTTTTTTTTTTTTAATACAACATAATTTAATCCAACTCAACTGAATTTGGTTCAATTTAACTCAACTTTATGCAATGTAACTCAATTTGATTTCGATCAATAGAATTTGATTGAATTTAAAATGAATTTAGTAAAAATGAATTTAGTCTATCCTGAATTGATGCGTTCCTATTTAATATCAATTTTATTAATTTAGGTTGATGTGCCTTGATTAAATTTACTTTTCAATTTAATTTAATCAATTTATGTCTGTTACAATTTGATTAGTTTAAAGTCAATTTGATCTGATCTTGAATTTAGCTCAATAGGAATCTATTTAGGTTTAGACCTATATAAATCGATTTAATAATGATTTAAGATAATGTATTCGGATTGAATTCAACCCATTTACCATCTTTGAATTAATTATATTGATCTTACTCAAACTCATGCATGCATTGTCACTGGATCTGATTTATTTCCTGCAGCTATGTCTGAGTGAAGTAGATCGAATTGATTTATGTACAGGTGTATGGGCGGTACCTGAAACCAAAAAAATTGCACAATGGATGTATTGGACTGGCCTCATAGGTAATAAATCACCCTCGAAGCACCTCAATGTATTTTATGTTTTGGGTCAGTATCCCTACCCACTGGTTTAGTTCCATTTATTGCCAACTGATCATTTATTAGTGATTTTTTCCCAACCTGTTTATTCCTAAATTGATCTTAATATCTGGCAAATTATCAAGCCAGTAATGTATTTTTAGTTTTACCAATTGCTGAGATATATCTATTCCTTAATGGTGAAACTATGGCACCGATACCAGTGGGAGGGAACGGGCGTGATAGGGGGGAGTGGGGCGCAACGGGGGTGGTATTGAATCCCCCTTGGCCATTTGTCCAGGGGGAGTACAGGATGGGGTGGGGGGGGGACGCCTGACCCACCCGCCGGGCAGTGTGATGAACGCTGAGAGCGTCCACATTCCCCTTTCTGGCGGGGACTGTTGGGAGGGGTGGAGCGCAGTCAGACACGCATCCCCGCCCAATGCGGCCGGCTGTTGCTGGCACCTGGGTGGGGACTGATGAAAGAATAAGCCTTTTTGCTCTAGAGCGATCTCTCTGGATCCTCTTTTAGGCACGCTGTCTGGCAATTATAATAAGTCTGATGTGTGATTTCAGATATCTGAGAGAATTGCACTGGGGTTCAATAATAGCGACACACACTCAAGCTCCCGGTGCAAACTCTACTTTACTTCCGCTTTAGGGTGGACTTATAAAGCAAGAAACCACAGACACAGTATGTACTTGTTCCACATTTGCGACATATATGTCAAAACCACAGAGAAGTGCAAACTTAGTTTCCTCATACAAGAAGGTCAACAGGTACGTAGTTCGCGAGAAGTTGCCCTATTTAGCTGTTATTGCGGTTTGACAGTTAAGTTTCGCTAGTATACATTTCTGCAATAAATTTCCACTCAGAAGCTCACAAAATATTCTATCTTATGCAGCCTTACATGTAACTATATCTGGCAGCCAGTTTGTTCACTTCCTACATTTTGTTAGCAAGATTCATGAGGCCTATTGCCTCTGCCAACAAACCCTTCTTTGAGTCTCAGAACTTATTACAAGTTCTCAGACTCACCAACCATGGCATCACCATATGTCCCAGATTCAGCCCCGCGAACTATATAATCATAGTGAGCTTTATTCTCTGCGAAGTAAGCAGCGTAAGCTCCCTGTTGCTTATTAGTTTTCATAGCAATGACACACATAATGATCTTAAATGTAACAATAGCAATGATCACCAGTAGGGATGAGCGAATCGATCAGGACGAACCCGGATTCGATCCGAATTTCATGAAAAATTCGATTCGGATCGAATCCGAATTTCCCCATGCTTCGATCGCTCGAAGTTTTCCTTTAACATCCATTCATTTACATTACAGGCATTCTAAGATGGCGGACGGGACATGTCCAGACATCTACCCCGCACCAGTGCATGCTGGGGCAGTCACATGCAGCCTATCAGCAGCCAGCAAGCCCGGTGACGTCACAGCGATATTTAAGGCGGCAGACATCTTGCTTTTCCTCATTTCTCTATTGCATTCGTGAGAGACAGGACACTGCTGTAGTCAGGGAGAGACAGTTAGAGAGACAGGGACAGACAGGGACAGGCAGGAGACAGGCAGGAGACAGGCAGGAGACAGGCAGGAAGTCAGCGAGAAGCAGGGAAAGTTAGGAAAAATCGGAGGCAGTCACAGGGAGATTTTTTTTTTTTTTTCATCCAGCCTGAGTGTTACTGCCTGGGTCACTGGCTTTGTTAGCTGTTTCACCCTGGTTAACCACTGTTGCTTTGCATAGTACTACTGCTCCCAGGTGCACTCCGGTTGGGGCATCCCATTCTGTGACTACACCAGCCTCTATTTACTATAACCCTTTGCACTTATTCTAAAAGTAATTTGGCCTGATAAAGACACTTTTGCTGTGCATAGTACTACTGCTCCCAGGTGCACTGCGGTTGTGGCATCCCATTCTGTGACTACACCAGCCTCTATTTACTATAACCCTTTGCACTTATTCTAAAAGTAATTTTGCCTGATAAAGACACTTTTGCTGTGCATAGTACTACTGCTCCCAGGTGCACTGCGGTTGGGGCATCCCATTCTGTGACTACACCAGCCTCTATTTACTATAACCCTTTGCACTTATTCTAAAAGTAATTTGGCCTGATAAAGACACTTTTGCTGTGCATAGTAGTACTGCTCCCAGGTGCACTCCGGTTGGGGCATCCCATTCTGTGACTACACCAGCCTCTATTTACTATAACCCTTTGCACTTATTCTAAAAGTAATTTGGCCTGATAAAGACACTTTTGCTGTGCATAGTACTACTGCTCCCAGGTGCACTGCGGTTGTGGCATCCCATTCTGTGACTACACCAGCCTCTATTTACTATAATCCTTTGCACTTATTCTAAAAGTAATTTGGCCTGATAAAGACACTTTTGCTGTGCATAGTACTACTGCTCCCAGGTGCACTGCGGTTGGGGCATCCCATTCTGTGACTACACCAGCCTCTATTTACTATAACCCTTTGCACTTATTCTAAAAGTAATTTGGCCTGATAAAGACACTTTTGCTGTGCATAGTACTACTGCTCCCAGGTGCACTGCGGTTGTGGCATCTCATTCTGTGACTACACCAGCCTCTATTTACTATAACCCTTTGCACTTATTCTAAAAGTAATTTGGCCTGATAAAGACACTTTTGCTGTGCATAGTACTACTGCTCCCAGGTGCACTGCGGTTGTGGCATCCCATTCTGTGACTACACCAGCCTCTATTTACTATAATCCTTTGCACTTATTCTAAAAGTAATTTGGCCTGATAAAGACACTTTTGCTGTGCATAGTACTACTGCTCCCAGGTGCACTGCGGTTGGGGCATCCCATTCTGTGACTACACCAGCCTCTATTTACTATAACCCTTTGCACTTATTCTAAAAGTAATTTGGCCTGATAAAGACACTTTTGCTCTGCATAGTACTACTGCTCCCAGGTGCACTGCGGTTGGGGCATCCCATTCTGTGACTACACCAGCCTCTATTTACTATAACCCTTTGCACTTATTCTAAAAGTAATTTGGCCTGATAAAGACACTTTTGCTGTGCATAGTACTACTGCTCCCAGGTGCACTGCGGTTGGGGCATCCCATTCTGTGATTACACCAGCCTCTATATACTATAACCCTTTGCACTTATTCTAAAAGTAATTTGGCCTGATAAAGACACTTTTGCTGTGCATAGTACTACTGCTCCCAGGTGCACTGCAGTTGTGGCATCCCATTATGTGACTACACCAGCCTCTATTTACTATAACCCTTTGCACTTATTCTAAAAGTAATTTGGCCTGATAAAGACACTTTTGCTGTGCATAGTACTACTGCTCCCAGGTGCACTCCGGTTGGGGCATCCCATTCTGTGACTACACCAGCCTCTATTTACTATAACCCTTTGCACTTATTCTAAAAGTAATTTGGCCTGATAAAGACACTTTTGCTGTGCATAGTACTACTGCTCCCAGGTGCACTGCGGTTGTGGCATCCCATTCTGTGACTACACCAGCCTCTATTTACTATAACCCTTTGCACTTATTCTAAAAGTAATTTGGCCTGATAAAGACACTTTTGCTGTGCATAGTACTACTGCTCCCAGGTGCACTGCGGTTGGGTCATCCCATTCTGTGTCTACACCAGCCTCTATTTACTATAACCCTTTGCACTTATTCTAAAAGTAATTTGGCCTGATAAAGACACTTTTGCTGTGCATAGTACTACTGCTCCCAGGTGCAATCCGGTTGGGGCATCCCATTCTGTGACTACACCAGCCTCTATTTACTATAACCCTTTGCACTTATTCTAAAAGTAATTTGGCCTGATAAAGACACTTTTGCTGTGCATAGTACTACTGCTCCCAGGTGCACTGCGGTTGTGGCATCCCATTCTGTGACTACACCAGCCTCTATTTACTATAACCCTTTGCACTTATTCTAAAAGTAATTTGGCCTGATAAAGACACTTTTGCTGTGCATAGTACTACTGCTCCCAGGTGCACTGCGGTTGTGGCATCCCATTATGTGACTACACCAGCCTCTATTTACTATAACCCTTTGCACTTATTCTAAAAGTAATTTGGCCTGATAAAGACACTTTTGCTGTGCATAGTACTACTGCTCCCAGGTGCAATCCGGTTGGGGCATCCCATTCTGTGACTACACCAGCCTCTATTTACTATAACCCTTTGCACTTATTCTAAAAGTAATTTGGCCTGATAAAGACACTTTTGCTGTGCATAGTACTACTGCTCCCAGGTGCACTGCGGTTGTGGCATCCCATTCTGTGACTACACCAGCCTCTATTTACTATAACCCTTTGCACTTATTCTAAAAGTAATTTGGCCTGATAAAGACACTTTTGCTGTGCATAGTACTACTGCTCCCAGGTGCACTGCGGTTGTGGCATCCCATTATGTGACTACACCAGCCTCTATTTACTATAACCCTTTGCACTTATTCTAAAAGTAATTTGGCCTGATAAAGACACTTTTGCTGTGCATAGTACTACTGCTCCCAGGTGCACTGCGGTTGGGGCATCCCATTCTGTGATTACACCAGCCTCTATATACTATAACCCTTTGCACTTATTCTAAAAGTAATTTGGCCTGATAAAGACACTTTTGCTGTGCATAGTACTACTGCTCCCAGGTGCACTCCGGTTGGGGCATCCCATTCTGTGACTACACCAGCCTCTATTTACTATAACCCTTTGCACTTATTCTAAAAGTAATTTGGCCTGATAAAGACCCTTTTGCTGTGCATAGTACTACTGCTCCCAGGTGCACTGCGGTTGTGGCATCCCATTCTGTGACTACACCAGCCTCTATTTACTATAACCCTTTGCACTTATTCTAAAAGTAATTTGGCCTGATAAAGACACTTTTGCTGTGCATAGTACTACTGCTCCCAGGTGCACTGCGGTTGTGGCATCCCATTATGTGACTACACCAGGCTCTATTTACTATAACCCTTTGCACTTATTCTAAAAGTAATTTGGCCTGATAAAGACACTTTTGCTGTGCATAGTACTACTGCTCCCAGGTGCAATCCGGTTGGGGCATCCCATTCTGTGACTACACCAGCCTCTATTTACTATAACCCTTTGCACTTATTCTAAAAGTAATTTGGCCTGATAAAGACACTTTTGCTGTGCATAGTACTACTGCTCCCAGGTGCACTGCGGTTGTGGCATCCCATTCTGTGACTACACCAGCCTCTATTTACTATAACCCTTTGCACTTATTCTAAAAGTAATTTGGCCTGATAAAGACACTTTTGCTGTGCATAGTACTACTGCTCCCAGGTGCACTGCGGTTGTGGCATCCCATTATGTGACTACACCAGCCTCTATTTACTATAACCCTTTGCACTTATTCTAAAAGTATTTTGGCCTGATAAAGACACTTTTGCTGTTCATAGTACTACTGCTCCCAGGTGCACTCCGGTTGGGGCATCCCATTCTGTGACTACACCAGCCTCTATTTACTATAACCCTTTGCACTTATTCTAAAAGTAATTTGGCCTGATAAAGACACTTTTGCTGTGCATAGTACTACTGCTCCCAGGTGCACTGCGGTTGTGGCATCTCATTCTGTGACTACACCAGCCTCTATTTACTATAACCCTTTGCACTTATTCTAAAAGTAATTTGGCCTGATAAAAACACTTTTGCTGTGCATAGTACTACTGCTCCCAGGTGCACTGCGGTTGGGTCATCCCATTCTGTGTCTACACCAGCCTCTATTTACTATTACCCTTTGCACTTATTCTAAAAGTAATTTGGCCTGATAAAGACACTTTTGCTGTGCATAGTACTACTGCTCCCAGGTGCACTGCGGTTGGGGCATCCCATTATGTGACTACACCAGCCTCTATTTACTATAACCCTTTGCACTTATTCTAAAAGTAATTTGGCCTGATAAAGACACTTTTGCTGTGCATAGTACTACTGCTCCCAGGTGCACTGCGGTTGGGGCATCCCATTCTGTGACTACACCAGCCTCTATTTACTATAACCCTTTGCACTTATTCTAAAAGTCATTTGGCCTGATAAAGACACTTTTGCTCTGCATAGTACTACTGCTCCCAGGTGCACTGCGGTTGGGGCATCCCATTCTGTGACTACACCAGCCTCTATTTACTATAACCCTTTGCACTTATTCTAAAAGTAATTTGGCCTGATAAAGACACTTTTGCTGTGCATAGTACTACTGCTCCCAGGTGCACTCCGGTTGGGGCATCCCATTCTGTGACTACACCAGCCTCTATTTACTATAACCCTTTGCACTTATTCTAAAAGTAATTTGGCCTGATAAAGACACTTTTGCTGTGCATAGTACTACTGCTCCCAGGTGGACTGCGGTTGGGGCATCCCATTCTGTGACTACACCAGCCTATATTTACTATAACCCTTTGCACTTATTCTAAAAGTAATTTGGCCTGATAAAGACACTTTTGCTGTGCATAGTACTACTGCTCCCAGGTGCACTCCGGTTGGGGCATCCCATTCTGTGACTACACCAGCCTCTATTTACTATAACCCTTTGCACTTATTCTAAAAGTAATTTGGCCTGATAAAGACACTCTTGCTGTGCATAGTACTACAGCTCCCAGGTGCACTGCGGTTGGGGCATCCCATTCTGTGACTACACCAGCCTCTATTTACTATAACCCTTTGCACTTATTCTAAAAGTATTTTGGCCTGATAAAGACACTTTTGCTGTGCATAGTACTACTGCTCCCAGGTGCACTCCGGTTGGGGCATCCCATTCTGTGACTACACCAGCCTCTATTTACTATAACCCTTTGCACTTATTCTAAAAGTAATTTGGCCTGATAAAGACACTTTTGCTGTGCATAGTTCTACTGCTCCCAGGTGCACTGCGGTTGCGGCATCCCATTCTGTGACTACACCATCCTCTATTTACTATAACCCTTTCCACTTATTCTAAAAGTAATTTGGCCTGATAAAGACACTTTTGCTGTGCATAGTACTACTGCTCCCAGGTGCCCTGCGGTTGTGGCATCCCATTCTGTGACTACACTAGCCGCTATTTACTATAACCCTTTGCACTTATTCTACAAGTAATTTGGCCTGATAAAGACACTTTTGCTGTGCATAGTACTACTGCTCCCAGGTGCACTGCGGTTGGGGCATCCCATTCTGTGACTACACCAGCCTCTATTTACTATAACCCTTTGCACTTATTCTAAAAGTAATTTGGCCTGATAAAGACACTTTTGATGTGCATAGTACTACTGCTCCCAGGTGCACTGCGGTTGTGGCATCCCATTCTGTGACTACACCAGCCTCTATTTACTATAACCCTTTGCACTTATTCTAAAAGTAATTTGGCCTGATAAAGACACTTTTGCTGTGCATAGTACTACTGCTCCCAGGTGCACTGCGGTTGTGGCATCCCATTCTGTGACTACACCAGCCTCTATTTACTATAACCCTTTGCACTTATTCTAAAAGTAATTTGGCCTGATAAAGACACTTTTGCTCTGCATAGTACTACTGCTCCCAGGTGCACTGCGGTTGGGGCATCCCATTCTGTGACTACACCAGCCTCTATTTACTATAACCCTTTGCACTTATTCTAAAAGTAATTTGGCCTGATAAAGACACTTTTGCTGTGCATAGTACTACTGCTCCCAGGTGCACTGCGGTTGGGGCATCCCATTCTGTGATTACACCAGCCTCTATATACTATAACCCTTTGCACTTATTCTAAAAGTAATTTGGCCTGATAAAGACACTTTTGCTGTGCATAGTACTACTGCTCCCAGGTGCACTGCAGTTGTGGCATCCCATTATGTGACTACACCAGCCTCTATTTACTATAACCCTTTGCACTTATTCTAAAAGTAATTTGGCCTGATAAAGACACTTTTGCTGTGCATAGTACTACTGCTCCCAGGTGCACTGCGGTTGGGGCATCCCATTCTGTGACTACACCAGCCTCTATTTACTATAACCCTTTGCACTTATTCTAAAAGTCATTTGGCCTGATAAAGACACTTTTGCTCTGCATAGTACTACTGCTCCCAGGTGCACTGCGGTTGGGGCATCCCATTCTGTGACTACACCAGCCTCTATTTACTATAACCCTTTGCACTTATTCTAAAAGTAATTTGGCCTGATAAAGACACTTTTGCTGTGCATAGTACTACTGCTCCCAGGTGCACTCCGGTTGGGGCATCCCATTCTGTGACTACACCAGCCTCTATTTACTATAACCCTTTGCACTTATTCTAAAAGTAATTTGGCCTGATAAAGACACTTTTGCTGTGCATAGTACTACTGCTCCCAGGTGGACTGCGGTTGGGGCATCCCATTCTGTGACTACACCAGCCTCTATTTACTATAACCCTTTGCACTTATTCTAAAAGTAATTTGGCCTGATAAAGACACTTTTGCTGTGCATAGTACTACTGCTCCCAGGTGCACTCCGGTTGGGGCATCCCATTCTGTGACTACACCAGCCTCTATTTACTATAACCCTTTGCACTTATTCTAAAAGTAATTTGGCCTGATAAAGACACTCTTGCTGTGCATAGTACTACTGCTCCCAGGTGCACTGCGGTTGGGGCATCCCATTCTGTGACTACACCAGCCTCTATTTACTATAACCCTTTGCACTTATTCTAAAAGTATTTTGGCCTGATAAAGACACTTTTGCTGTGCATAGTACTACTGCTCCCAGGTGCACTCCGGTTGGGGCATCCCATTCTGTGACTACACCAGCCTCTATTTACTATAACCCTTTGCACTTATTCTAAAAGTAATTTGGCCTGATAAAGACACTTTTGCTGTGCATAGTTCTACTGCTCCCAGGTGCACTGCGGTTGCGGCATCCCATTCTGTGACTACACCATCCTCTATTTACTATAACCCTTTCCACTTATTCTAAAAGTAATTTGGCCTGATAAAGACACTTTTGCTGTGCATAGTACTACTGCTCCCAGGTGCCCTGCGGTTGTGGCATCCCATTCTGTGACTACACTAGCCGCTATTTACTATAACCCTTTGCACTTATTCTACAAGTAATTTGGCCTGATAAAGACACTTTTGCTGTGCATAGTACTACTGCTCCCAGGTGCACTGCGGTTGGGGCATCCCATTCTGTGACTACACCAGCCTCTATTTACTATAACCCTTTGCACTTATTCTAAAAGTAATTTGGCCTGATAAAGACACTTTTGATGTGCATAGTACTACTGCTCCCAGGTGCACTGCGGTTGTGGCATCCCATTCTGTGACTACACCAGCCTCTATTTACTATAACCCTTTGCACTTATTCTAAAAGTAATTTGGCCTGATAAAGACACTTTTGCTGTGCATAGTACTACTGCTCCCAGGTGCACTGCGGTTGTGGCATCCCATTCTGTGACTACACCAGCCTCTATTTACTATAACCCTTTGCACTTATTCTAAAAGTAATTTGGCCTGATAAAGACACTTTTGCTGTGCATAGTACTACTGCTCCCAGGTGCACTCCGGTTGGGGCATCCCATTCTGTGACTACACCAGCCTCTATTTACTATAACCCTTTGCACTTATTCTAAAAGTAATTTGGCCTGATAAAGACACTTTTGCTGTGCATAGTACTACTGCTCCCAGGTGCACTGCGGTTGGGGCATCCCATTCTGTGACTACACCAGCCTCTATTTACTATAACCCTTTGCACTTATTCTAAAAGTAATTTGGCCTGATAAAGACACTTTTGCTGTGCATAGTACTACTGCTCCCAGGTGCACTGCGGTTGTGGCATCCCATTCTGTGACTACACCAGCCTCTATTTACTATAACCCTTTGCACTTATTCTAAAAGTAATTTGGCCTGATAAAGACACTTTTGCTGTGCATAGTACTACTGCTCCCAGGTGCACTCCGGTTGGGGCATCCCATTCTGTGACTACACCAGCCTCTATTTACTATAACCCTTTGCACTTATTCTAAATGTAATTTGGCCTGATAAAGGCACTTTTGCTGTGCATAGTACTACTGCTCCCAGGTGCACTGCGGTTGGGGCATCCCATTCTGTGACTACACCAGCCTCTATTTACTATAACCCTTTGCACTTATTCTAAAAGTAATTTGGCCTGATAAAGACACTTTTGCTGTGCATAGTACTACTGCTCCCAGGTGCACTGCGGTTGGGTCATCCCATTCTGTGACTACACTAGCCTCTATTTACTATAATCCTTTGCACTTATTCTAAAAGTAATTTGGCATGATAAAGACTCTTTTGCTGTGCATAGTACTACTGCTCCCAGGTGCACTGCGGTTGGGGCATCCCATTCTGTGACTACACCAGCCTCTATTTACTATAACCCTTTGCACTTATTCTAAAAGTAATTTGGCCTGATAAAGACACTTTTGCTGTGCATAGTACTACTGCTCCCAGGTGCACTGCGGTTGGGGCATCCCATTCTGTGATTACACCAGCCTCTATATACTATAACCCTTTGCACTTATTCTAAAAGTAATTTGGCCTGATAAAGACACTTTTGCTGTGCATAGTACTACTGCTCCCAGGTGCACTCCGGTTGGGGCATCCCATTCTGTGACTACACCAGCCTCTATTTACTATAACCCTTTGCACTTATTCTAAAAGTAATTTGGCCTGATAAAGACACTTTTGCTGTGCATAGTACTACTGCTCCCAGGTGCACTGCGGTTGGGGCATCCCATTCTGTGACTACACCAGCCTCTATTTACTATAACCCTTTGCACTTATTCTAAAAGTAATTTGGCCTGATAAAGACACTTTTGCTGTGCATAGTACTACTGCTCCCAGGTGCACTGCGGTTGTGGCATCCCATTCTGTGACTACACCAGCCTCTATTTACTATAACCCTTTGCACTTATTCTAAAAGTAATTTGGCCTGATAAAGACACTTTTGCTGTGCATAGTACTACTGCTCCCAGGTGCACTGCGGTTGGGTCATCCCATTCTGTGTCTACACCAGCCTCTATTTACTATAACCCTTTGCACTTATTCTAAAAGTAATTTGGCCTGATAAAGACACTTTTGCTGTGCATAGTACTACTGCTCCCAGGTGCACTCCGGTTGGGGCATCCCATTCTGTGACTACACCAGCCTCTATTTACTATAACCCTTTGCACTTATTCTAAAAGTAATTTGGCCTGATAAAGACCCTTTTGCTGTGCATAGTACTACTGCTCCCAGGTGCACTGCGGTTGTGGCATCCCATTCTGTGACTACACCAGCCTCTATTTACTATAACCCTTTGCACTTATTCTAAAAGTAATTTGGCCTGATAAAGACACTTTTGCTGTGCATAGTACTACTGCTCCCAGGTGCACTGCGGTTGTGGCATCCCATTCTGTGACTACACCAGCCTCTATTTACTATAATCCTTTGCACTTATTCTAAAAGTAATTTGGCCTGATAAAGACACTTTTGCTGTGCATAGTACTACTGCTCCCAGGTGCACTCCGGTTGGGGCATCCCATTCTGTGACTACACCAGCCTCTATTTACTATAACCCTTTGCACTTATTCTAAAAGTAATTTGGCCTGATAAAGACACTTTTGCTGTGCATAGTACTACTGCTCCCAGGTGCACTGCGGTTGTGGCATCTCATTCTGTGACTACACCAGCCTCTATTTACTATAACCCTTTGCACTTATTCTAAAAGTAATTTGGCCTGATAAAAACACTTTTGCTGTGCATAGTACTACTGCTCCCAGGTGCACTGCGGTTGGGTCATCCCATTCTGTGTCTACACCAGCCTCTATTTACTATAACCCTTTGCACTTATTCTAAAAGTAATTTGGCCTGATAAAGACACTTTTGCTGTGCATAGTACTACTGCTCCCAGGTGCACTGCGGTTGGGGCATCCCATTATGTGACTACACCAGCCTCTATTTACTATAACCCTTTGCACTTATTCTAAAAGTAATTTGGCCTGATAAAGACACTTTTGCTGTGCATAGTACTACTGCTCCCAGGTGCACTGCGGTTGGGGCATCCCATTCTGTGACTACACCAGCCTCTATTTACTATAACCCTTTGCACTTATTCTAAAAGTCATTTGGCCTGATAAAGACACTTTTGCTCTGCATAGTACTACTGCTCCCAGGTGCACTGCGGTTGGGGCATCCCATTCTGTGACTACACCAGCCTCTATTTACTATAACCCTTTGCACTTATTCTAAAAGTAATTTGGCCTGATAAAGACACTTTTGCTGTGCATAGTACTACTGCTCCCAGGTGCACTCCGGTTGGGGCATCCCATTCTGTGACTACACCAGCCTCTATTTACTATAACCCTTTGCACTTATTCTAAAAGTAATTTGGCCTGATAAAGACACTTTTGCTGTGCATAGTACTACTGCTCCCAGGTGGACTGCGGTTGGGGCATCCCATTCTGTGACTACACCAGCCTATATTTACTATAACCCTTTGCACTTATTCTAAAAGTAATTTGGCCTGATAAAGACACTTTTGCTGTGCATAGTACTACTGCTCCCAGGTGCACTCCGGTTGGGGCATCCCATTCTGTGACTACACCAGCCTCTATTTACTATAACCCTTTGCACTTATTCTAAAAGTAATTTGGCCTGATAAAGACACTCTTGCTGTGCATAGTACTACTGCTCCCAGGTGCACTGCGGTTGGGGCATCCCATTCTGTGACTACACCAGCCTCTATTTACTATAACCCTTTGCACTTATTCTAAAAGTATTTTGGCCTGATAAAGACACTTTTGCTGTGCATAGTACTACTGCTCCCAGGTGCACTCCGGTTGGGGCATCCCATTCTGTGACTACACCAGCCTCTATTTACTATAACCCTTTGCACTTATTCTAAAAGTAATTTGGCCTGATAAAGACACTTTTGCTGTGCATAGTTCTACTGCTCCCAGGTGCACTGCGGTTGCGGCATCCCATTCTGTGACTACACCATCCTCTATTTACTATAACCCTTTCCACTTATTCTAAAAGTAATTTGGCCTGATAAAGACACTTTTGCTGTGCATAGTACTACTGCTCCCAGGTGCCCTGCGGTTGTGGCATCCCATTCTGTGACTACACTAGCCGCTATTTACTATAACCCTTTGCACTTATTCTACAAGTAATTTGGCCTGATAAAGACACTTTTGCTGTGCATAGTACTACTGCTCCCAGGTGCACTGCGGTTGGGGCATCCCATTCTGTGACTACACCAGCCTCTATTTACTATAACCCTTTGCACTTATTCTAAAAGTAATTTGGCCTGATAAAGACACTTTTGATGTGCATAGTACTACTGCTCCCAGGTGCACTGCGGTTGTGGCATCCCATTCTGTGACTACACCAGCCTCTATTTACTATAACCCTTTGCACTTATTCTAAAAGTAATTTGGCCTGATAAAGACACTTTTGCTGTGCATAGTACTACTGCTCCCAGGTGCACTGCGGTTGTGGCATCCCATTCTGTGACTACACCAGCCTCTATTTACTATAACCCTTTGCACTTATTCTAAAAGTAATTTGGCCTGATAAAGACACTTTTGCTCTGCATAGTACTACTGCTCCCAGGTGCACTGCGGTTGGGGCATCCCATTCTGTGACTACACCAGCCTCTATTTACTATAACCCTTTGCACTTATTCTAAAAGTAATTTGGCCTGATAAAGACACTTTTGCTGTGCATAGTACTACTGCTCCCAGGTGCACTGCGGTTGGGGCATCCCATTCTGTGATTACACCAGCCTCTATATACTATAACCCTTTGCACTTATTCTAAAAGTAATTTGGCCTGATAAAGACACTTTTGCTGTGCATAGTACTACTGCTCCCAGGTGCACTGCAGTTGTGGCATCCCATTATGTGACTACACCAGCCTCTATTTACTATAACCCTTTGCACTTATTCTAAAAGTAATTTGGCCTGATAAAGACACTTTTGCTGTGCATAGTACTACTGCTCCCAGGTGCACTGCGGTTGGGGCATCCCATTCTGTGACTACACCAGCCTCTATTTACTATAACCCTTTGCACTTATTCTAAAAGTCATTTGGCCTGATAAAGACACTTTTGCTCTGCATAGTACTACTGCTCCCAGGTGCACTGCGGTTGGGGCATCCCATTCTGTGACTACACCAGCCTCTATTTACTATAACCCTTTGCACTTATTCTAAAAGTAATTTGGCCTGATAAAGACACTTTTGCTGTGCATAGTACTACTGCTCCCAGGTGCACTCCGGTTGGGGCATCCCATTCTGTGACTACACCAGCCTCTATTTACTATAACCCTTTGCACTTATTCTAAAAGTAATTTGGCCTGATAAAGACACTTTTGCTGTGCATAGTACTACTGCTCCCAGGTGGACTGCGGTTGGGGCATCCCATTCTGTGACTACACCAGCCTCTATTTACTATAACCCTTTGCACTTATTCTAAAAGTAATTTGGCCTGATAAAGACACTTTTGCTGTGCATAGTACTACTGCTCCCAGGTGCACTCCGGTTGGGGCATCCCATTCTGTGACTACACCAGCCTCTATTTACTATAACCCTTTGCACTTATTCTAAAAGTAATTTGGCCTGATAAAGACACTCTTGCTGTGCATAGTACTACTGCTCCCAGGTGCACTGCGGTTGGGGCATCCCATTCTGTGACTACACCAGCCTCTATTTACTATAACCCTTTGCACTTATTCTAAAAGTATTTTGGCCTGATAAAGACACTTTTGCTGTGCATAGTACTACTGCTCCCAGGTGCACTCCGGTTGGGGCATCCCATTCTGTGACTACACCAGCCTCTATTTACTATAACCCTTTGCACTTATTCTAAAAGTAATTTGGCCTGATAAAGACACTTTTGCTGTGCATAGTTCTACTGCTCCCAGGTGCACTGCGGTTGCGGCATCCCATTCTGTGACTACACCATCCTCTATTTACTATAACCCTTTCCACTTATTCTAAAAGTAATTTGGCCTGATAAAGACACTTTTGCTGTGCATAGTACTACTGCTCCCAGGTGCCCTGCGGTTGTGGCATCCCATTCTGTGACTACACTAGCCGCTATTTACTATAACCCTTTGCACTTATTCTACAAGTAATTTGGCCTGATAAAGACACTTTTGCTGTGCATAGTACTACTGCTCCCAGGTGCACTGCGGTTGGGGCATCCCATTCTGTGACTACACCAGCCTCTATTTACTATAACCCTTTGCACTTATTCTAAAAGTAATTTGGCCTGATAAAGACACTTTTGATGTGCATAGTACTACTGCTCCCAGGTGCACTGCGGTTGTGGCATCCCATTCTGTGACTACACCAGCCTCTATTTACTATAACCCTTTGCACTTATTCTAAAAGTAATTTGGCCTGATAAAGACACTTTTGCTGTGCATAGTACTACTGCTCCCAGGTGCACTGCGGTTGTGGCATCCCATTCTGTGACTACACCAGCCTCTATTTACTATAACCCTTTGCACTTATTCTAAAAGTAATTTGGCCTGATAAAGACACTTTTGCTGTGCATAGTACTACTGCTCCCAGGTGCACTCCGGTTGGGGCATCCCATTCTGTGACTACACCAGCCTCTATTTACTATAACCCTTTGCACTTATTCTAAAAGTAATTTGGCCTGATAAAGACACTTTTGCTGTGCATAGTACTACTGCTCCCAGGTGCACTGCGGTTGGGGCATCCCATTCTGTGACTACACCAGCCTCTATTTACTATAACCCTTTGCACTTATTCTAAAAGTAATTTGGCCTGATAAAGACACTTTTGCTGTGCATAGTACTACTGCTCCCAGGTGCACTGCGGTTGTGGCATCCCATTCTGTGACTACACCAGCCTCTATTTACTATAACCCTTTGCACTTATTCTAAAAGTAATTTGGCCTGATAAAGACACTTTTGCTGTGCATAGTACTACTGCTCCCAGGTGCACTCCGGTTGGGGCATCCCATTCTGTGACTACACCAGCCTCTATTTACTATAACCCTTTGCACTTATTCTAAATGTAATTTGGCCTGATAAAGGCACTTTTGCTGTGCATAGTACTACTGCTCCCAGGTGCACTGCGGTTGGGGCATCCCATTCTGTGACTACACCAGCCTCTATTTACTATAACCCTTTGCACTTATTCTAAAAGTAATTTGGCCTGATAAAGACACTTTTGCTGTGCATAGTACTACTGCTCCCAGGTGCACTGCGGTTGGGTCATCCCATTCTGTGACTACACTAGCCTCTATTTACTATAATCCTTTGCACTTATTCTAAAAGTAATTTGGCATGATAAAGACTCTTTTGCTGTGCATAGTACTACTGCTCCCAGGTGCACTGCGGTTGGGGCATCCCATTCTGTGACTACACCAGCCTCTATTTACTATAACCCTTTGCACTTATTCTAAAAGTAATTTGGCCTGATAAAGACACTTTTGCTGTGCATAGTACTACTGCTCCCAGGTGCACTGCGGTTGTGGCATCCCATTCTGTGACTACACCAGCCTCTATTTACTATAACCCTTTGCACTTATTCTAAAAGTAATTTGGCCTGATAAAGACACTTTTGCTGTGCATAGTACTACTGCTCCCAGGTGCACTGCGGTTGGGTCATCCCATTCTGTGTCTACACCAGCCTCTATTTACTATAACCCTTTGCACTTATTCTAAAAGTAATTTGGCCTGATAAAGACACTTTTGCTGTGCATAGTACTACTGCTCCCAGGTGCACTCCGGTTGGGGCATCCCATTCTGTGACTACACCAGCCTCTATTTACTATAACCCTTTGCACTTATTCTAAAAGTAATTTGGCCTGATAAAGACCCTTTTGCTGTGCATAGTACTACTGCTCCCAGGTGCACTGCGGTTGTGGCATCCCATTCTGTGACTACACCAGCCTCTATTTACTATAACCCTTTGCACTTATTCTAAAAGTAATTTGGCCTGATAAAGACACTTTTGCTGTGCATAGTACTACTGCTCCCAGGTGCACTGCGGTTGTGGCATCCCATTATGTGACTACACCAGGCTCTATTTACTATAACCCTTTGCACTTATTCTAAAAGTAATTTGGCCTGATAAAGACACTTTTGCTGTGCATAGTACTACTGCTCCCAGGTGCAATCCGGTTGGGGCATCCCATTCTGTGACTACACCAGCCTCTATTTACTATAACCCTTTGCACTTATTCTAAAAGTAATTTGGCCTGATAAAGACACTTTTGCTGTGCATAGTACTACTGCTCCCAGGTGCACTGCGGTTGTGGCATCCCATTCTGTGACTACACCAGCCTCTATTTACTATAACCCTTTGCACTTATTCTAAAAGTAATTTGGCCTGATAAAGACACTTTTGCTGTGCATAGTACTACTGCTCCCAGGTGCACTGCGGTTGTGGCATCCCATTATGTGACTACACCAGCCTCTATTTACTATAACCCTTTGCACTTATTCTAAAAGTAATTTGGCCTGATAAAGACACTTTTGCTGTTCATAGTACTACTGCTCCCAGGTGCACTCCGGTTGGGTCATCCCATTCTGTGTCTACACCAGCCTCTATTTACTATAACCCTTTGCACTTATTCTAAAAGTAATTTGGCCTGATAAAGACACTTTTGCTGTGCATAGTACTACTGCTCCCAGGTGCACTCCGGTTGGGGCATCCCATTCTGTGACTACACCAGCCTCTATTTACTATAACCCTTTGCACTTATTCTAAAAGTAATTTGGCCTGATAAAGACCCTTTTGCTGTGCATAGTACTACTGCTCCCAGGTGCACTGCGGTTGCGGCATCCCATTCTGTGACTACACCATCCTCTATTTACTATAACCCTTTCCACTTATTCTAAAAGTAATTTGGCCTGATAAAGACACTTTTGCTGTGCATAGTACTACTGCTCCCAGGTGCCCTGCGGTTGTGGCATCCCATTCTGTGACTACACTAGCCGCTATTTACTATAACCCTTTGCACTTATTCTACAAGTAATTTGGCCTGATAAAGACACTTTTGCTGTGCATAGTACTACTGCTCCCAGGTGCACTGCGGTTGGGGCATCCCATTCTGTGACTACACCAGCCTCTATTTACTATAACCCTTTGCACTTATTCTAAAAGTAATTTGGCCTGATAAAGACACTTTTGATGTGCATAGTACTACTGCTCCCAGGTGCACTGCGGTTGTGGCATCCCATTCTGTGACTACACCAGCCTCTATTTACTATAACCCTTTGCACTTATTCTAAAAGTAATTTGGCCTGATAAAGACACTTTTGCTGTGCATAGTACTACTGCTCCCAGGTGCACTGCGGTTGTGGCATCCCATTCTGTGACTACACCAGCCTCTATTTACTATAACCCTTTGCACTTATTCTAAAAGTAATTTGGCCTGATAAAGACACTTTTGCTGTGCATAGTACTACTGCTCCCAGGTGCACTCCGGTTGGGGCATCCCATTCTGTGACTACACCAGCCTCTATTTACTATAACCCTTTGCACTTATTCTAAAAGTAATTTGGCCTGATAAAGACACTTTTGCTGTGCATAGTACTACTGCTCCCAGGTGCACTGCGGTTGGGGCATCCCATTCTGTGACTACACCAGCCTCTATTTACTATAACCCTTTGCACTTATTCTAAAAGTAATTTGGCCTGATAAAGACACTTTTGCTGTGCATAGTACTACTGCTCCCAGGTGCACTGCGGTTGTGGCATCCCATTCTGTGACTACACCAGCCTCTATTTACTATAACCCTTTGCACTTATTCTAAAAGTAATTTGGCCTGATAAAGACACTTTTGCTGTGCATAGTACTACTGCTCCCAGGTGCACTCCGGTTGGGGCATCCCATTCTGTGACTACACCAGCCTCTATTTACTATAACCCTTTGCACTTATTCTAAATGTAATTTGGCCTGATAAAGGCACTTTTGCTGTGCATAGTACTACTGCTCCCAGGTGCACTGCGGTTGGGGCATCCCATTCTGTGACTACACCAGCCTCTATTTACTATAACCCTTTGCACTTATTCTAAAAGTAATTTGGCCTGATAAAGACACTTTTGCTGTGCATAGTACTACTGCTCCCAGGTGCACTGCGGTTGGGGCATCCCATTCTGTGATTACACCAGCCTCTATATACTATAACCCTTTGCACTTATTCTAAAAGTAATTTGGCCTGATAAAGACACTTTTGCTGTGCATAGTACTACTGCTCCCAGGTGCACTCCGGTTGGGGCATCCCATTCTGTGACTACACCAGCCTCTATTTACTATAACCCTTTGCACTTATTCTAAAAGTAATTTGGCCTGATAAAGACACTTTTGCTGTGCATAGTACTACTGCTCCCAGGTGCACTGCGGTTGGGGCATCCCATTCTGTGACTACACCAGCCTCTATTTACTATAACCCTTTGCACTTATTCTAAAAGTAATTTGGCCTGATAAAGACACTTTTGCTGTGCATAGTACTACTGCTCCCAGGTGCACTGCGGTTGTGGCATCCCATTCTGTGACTACACCAGCCTCTATTTACTATAACCCTTTGCACTTATTCTAAAAGTAATTTGGCCTGATAAAGACACTTTTGCTGTGCATAGTACTACTGCTCCCAGGTGCACTGCGGTTGGGTCATCCCATTCTGTGTCTACACCAGCCTCTATTTACTATAACCCTTTGCACTTATTCTAAAAGTAATTTGGCCTGATAAAGACACTTTTGCTGTGCATAGTACTACTGCTCCCAGGTGCACTCCGGTTGGGGCATCCCATTCTGTGACTACACCAGCCTCTATTTACTATAACCCTTTGCACTTATTCTAAAAGTAATTTGGCCTGATAAAGACCCTTTTGCTGTGCATAGTACTACTGCTCCCAGGTGCACTGCGGTTGTGGCATCCCATTCTGTGACTACACCAGCCTCTATTTACTATAACCCTTTGCACTTATTCTAAAAGTAATTTGGCCTGATAAAGACACTTTTGCTGTGCATAGTACTACTGCTCCCAGGTGCACTGCGGTTGTGGCATCCCATTATGTGACTACACCAGGCTCTATTTACTATAACCCTTTGCACTTATTCTAAAAGTAATTTGGCCTGATAAAGACACTTTTGCTGTGCATAGTACTACTGCTCCCAGGTGCAATCCGGTTGGGGCATCCCATTCTGTGACTACACCAGCCTCTATTTACTATAACCCTTTGCACTTATTCTAAAAGTAATTTGGCCTGATAAAGACACTTTTGCTGTGCATAGTACTACTGCTCCCAGGTGCACTGCGGTTGTGGCATCCCATTCTGTGACTACACCAGCCTCTATTTACTATAACCCTTTGCACTTATTCTAAAAGTAATTTGGCCTGATAAAGACACTTTTGCTGTGCATAGTACTACTGCTCCCAGGTGCACTGCGGTTGTGGCATCCCATTATGTGACTACACCAGCCTCTATTTACTATAACCCTTTGCACTTATTCTAAAAGTAATTTGGCCTGATAAAGACACTTTTGCTGTTCATAGTACTACTGCTCCCAGGTGCACTCCGGTTGGGTCATCCCATTCTGTGTCTACACCAGCCTCTATTTACTATAACCCTTTGCACTTATTCTAAAAGTAATTTGGCCTGATAAAGACACTTTTGCTGTGCATAGTACTACTGCTCCCAGGTGCACTCCGGTTGGGGCATCCCATTCTGTGACTACACCAGCCTCTATTTACTATAACCCTTTGCACTTATTCTAAAAGTAATTTGGCCTGATAAAGACCCTTTTGCTGTGCATAGTACTACTGCTCCCAGGTGCACTGCGGTTGTGGCATCCCATTCTGTGACTACACCAGCCTCTATTTACTATAACCCTTTGCACTTATTCTAAAAGTAATTTGGCCTGATAAAGACACTTTTGCTGTGCATAGTACTACTGCTCCCAGGTGCACTGCGGTTGTGGCATCCCATTATGTGACTACACCAGGCTCTATTTACTATAACCCTTTGCACTTATTCTAAAAGTAATTTGGCCTGATAAAGACACTTTTGCTGTGCATAGTACTACTGCTCCCAGGTGCAATCCGGTTGGGGCATCCCATTCTGTGACTACACCAGCCTCTATTTACTATAACCCTTTGCACTTATTCTAAAAGTAATTTGGCCTGATAAAGACACTTTTGCTGTGCATAGTACTACTGCTCCCAGGTGCACTGCGGTTGTGGCATCCCATTCTGTGACTACACCAGCCTCTATTTACTATAACCCTTTGCACTTATTCTAAAAGTAATTTGGCCTGATAAAGACACTTTTGCTGTGCATAGTACTACTGCTCCCAGGTGCACTCCGGTTGGGGCATCCCATTCTGTGACTACACCAGCCTCTATTTACTATAACCCTTTGCACTTATTCTAAAAGTAATTTGGCCTGATAAAGACACTTTTGCTCTGCATAGTACTACTGCTCCCAGGTGCACTGCGGTTGGGGCATCCCATTCTGTGACTACACCAGCCTCTATTTACTATAACCCTTTGCACTTATTCTAAAAGTAATTTGGCCTGATAAAGACACTTTTGCTGTGCATAGTACTACTGCTCCCAGGTGCACTCCGGTTGGGGCATCCCATTCTGTGACTACACCAGCCTCTATTTACTATAACCCTTTGCACTTATTCTAAAAGTAATTTGGCCTGATAAAGACACTTTTGCTGTGCATAGTACTACTGCTCCCAGGTGGACTGCGGTTGGGGCATCCCATTCTGTGACTACACCATCCTCTATTTACTATAACCCTTTGCACTTATTCTAAAAGTAATTTGGCCTGATAAAGACACTTTTGCTGTGCATAGTACTACTGCTCCCAGGTGCACTCTGGTTGGGGCATCCCATTCTGTGACTACACCAGCCTCTATTTACTATAACCCTTTGCACTTATTCTAAAAGTAATTTGGCCTGATAAAGACACTCTTGCTGTGCATAGTACTACTGCTCCCAGGTGCACTGCGGTTGGGGCATCCCATTCTGTGACTACACCAGCCTCTATTTACTATAACCCTTTGCACTTATTCTAAAAGTATTTTGGCCTGATAAAGACACTTTTGCTGTGCATAGTACTACTGCTCCCAGGTGCACTCCGGTTGGGGCATCCCATTCTGTGACTACACCAGCCTCTATTTACTATAACCCTTTGCACTTATTCTAAAAGTAATTTGGCCTGATAAAGACACTTTTGCTGTGCATAGTTCTACTGCTCCCAGGTGCACTGCGGTTGCGGCATCCCATTCTGTGACTACACCAGCCTCTATTTACTATAACCCTTTCCACTTATTCTAAAAGTAATTTGGCCTGATAAAGACACTTTTGCTGTGCATAGTACTACTGCTCCCAGGTGCCCTGCGGTTGTGGCATCCCATTCTGTGACTACACTAGCCTCTATTTACTATAACCCTTTGCACTTATTCTACAAGTAATTTGGCCTGATAAAGACACTTTTGCTGTGCATAGTACTACTGCTCACAGGTGCACTGCGGTTGGGGCATCCCATTCTGTGACTACACCAGCCTCTATTTACTATAACCCTTTGCACTTATTCTAAAAGTAATTTGGCCTGATAAAGACACTTTTGATGTGCATAGTACTACTGCTCCCAGGTGCACTGCGGTTGGGGCATCCCATTCTGTGACTACACCAGCCTCTATTTACTATAACCCTTTGCACTTATTCTAAAAGTAATTTGGCCTGATAAAGACACTTTTGCTGTGCATAGTACTACTGCTCCCAGGTGCACTGCGGCTGTGACATCCCATTCTGTGACTACACCAGCCTCTATTTACTATAACCCTTTGCACTTATTCTAAAAGTAATTTGGCCTGATAAAGACACTTTTGCTGTGCATAGTACTACTGCTCCCAGGTGCACTCCGGTTGGGGCATCCCATTCTGTGACTACACCAGCCTCTATTTACTATAACCCTTTGCACTTATTCTAAAAGTAATTTGGCCTGATAAAGACACTTTTGCTGTGCATAGTACTACTGCTCCCAGGTGCACTGCGGTTGGGGCATCCCATTCTGTGACTACACCAGCCTCTATTTACTATAACCCTTTGCACTTATTCTAAAAGTAATTTGGCCTGATAAAGACACTTTTGCTGTGCATAGTACTACTGCTCCCAGGTGCACTCCGGTTGGGGCATCCCATTCTGTGACTACACCAGCCTCTATTTACTATAACCCTTTGCACTTATTCTAAAAGTAATTTGGCCTGATAAAGACACTTTTGCTGTGCATAGTACTACTGCTCCCAGGTGCACTGCGGTTGTGGCATCCCATTCTGTGACTACACCAGCCTCTATTTACTATAACCCTTTGCACTTATTCTAAAAGTAATTTGGCCTGATAAAGACACTTTTGCTGTGCATAGTACTACTGCTCCCAGGTGCACTGCGGTTGGGTCATCCCATTCTGTGTCTACACCAGCCTCTATTTTCTATAACCCTTTGCTCTTATTCTAAAAGTAATTTGGCCTGATAAAGACACTTTTGCTGTGCATAGTACTACTGCTCCCAGGTGCACTCCGGTTGGGGCATCCCATTCTGTGACTACACCAGCCTCTATTTCCTATAACCCTTTGCACTTATTCTAAAAGTAATTTGGCCTGATAAAGACCCTTTTGCTGTGCATAGTACTACTGCTCCCAGGTGCACTGCGGTTGTGGCATCCCATTCTGTGACTACACCAGCCTCTATTTACTATAACCCTTTGCACTTATTCTAAAAGTAATTTGGCCTGATAAAGACACTTTTGCTGTGCATAGTACTACTGCTCCCAGGTGCACTGCGGTTGTGGCATCCCATTATGTGACTACACCAGGCTCTATTTACTATAACCCTTTGCACTTATTCTAAAAGTAATTTGGCCTGATAAAGACACTTTTGCTGTGCATAGTACTACTGCTCCCAGGTGCAATCCGGTTGGGGCATCCCATTCTGTGACTACACCAGCCTCTATTTACTATAACCCTTTGCACTTATTCTAAAAGTAATTTGGCCTGATAAAGACACTTTTGCTGTGCATAGTACTACTGCTCCCAGGTGCACTGCGGTTGTGGCATTCCATTCTGTGACTACACCAGCCTCTATTTACTATAACCCTTTGCACTTATTCTAAAAGTAATTTGGCCTGATAAAGACACTTTTGCTGTGCATAGTACTACTGCTCCCAGGTGCACTGCGGTTGTGGCATCCCATTATGTGACTACACCAGCCTCTATTTACTATAACCCTTTGCACTTATTCTAAAAGTAATTTGGCCTGATAAAGACACTTTTGCTGTTCATAGTACTACTGCTCCCAGGTGCACTCCGGTTGGGGCATCCCATTCTGTGACTACACCAGCCTCTATTTACTATAACCCTTTGCACTTATTCTAAAAGTAATTTGGCCTGATAAAGACACTTTTGCTGTGCATAGTACTACTGCTCCCAGGTGCACTGCGGTTGTGGCATCCCATTCTGTGACTACACCAGCCTCTATTTACTATAACCCTTTGCACTTATTCTAAAAGTAATTTGGCCTGATAAAGACACTTTTGCTGTGCATAGTACTACTGCTCCCAGGTGCACTGCGGTTGGGTCATCCCATTCTGTGTCTACACCAGCCTCTATTTACTATAACCCTTTGCACTTATTCTAAAAGTAATTTGGCCTGATAAAGACACTTTTGCTGTGCATAGTACTACTGCTCCCAGGTGCACTGCGGTTGGGGCATCCCATTATGTGACTACACCAGCCTCTATTTACTATAACCCTTTGCACTTATTCTAAAAGTAATTTGGCCTGATAAAGACACTTTTGCTGTGCATAGTACTACTGCTCCCAGGTGCACTGCGGTTGGGGCATCCCATTCTGTGACTACACCAGCCTCTATTTACTATAACCCTTTGCACTTATTCTAAAAGTAATTTGGCCTGATAAAGACACTTTTGCTCTGCATAGTACTACTGCTCCCAGGTGCACTGCGGTTGGGGCATCCCATTCTGTGACTACACCAGCCTCTATTTACTATAACCCTTTGCACTTATTCTAAAAGTAATTTGGCCTGATAAAGACACTTTTGCTGTGCATAGTACTACTGCTCCCAGGTGCACTCCGGTTGGGGCATCCCATTCTGTGACTACACCAGCCTCTATTTACTATAACCCTTTGCACTTATTCTAAAAGTAATTTGGCCTGATAAAGACACTTTTGCTGTGCATAGTACTACTGCTCCCAGGTGCACTCTGGTTGGGGCATCCCATTCTGTGACTACACCAGCCTCTATTTACTATAACCCTTTGCACTTATTCTAAAAGTAATTTGGCCTGATAAAGACACTCTTGCTGTGCATAGTACTACTGCTCCCAGGTGCACTGCGGTTGGGGCATCCCATTCTGTGACTACACCAGCCTCTATTTACTATAACCCTTTGCACTTATTCTAAAAGTATTTTGGCCTGATAAAGACACTTTTGCTGTGCATAGTACTACTGCTCCCAGGTGCACTCCGGTTGGGGCATCCCATTCTGTGACTACACCAGCCTCTATTTACTATAACCCTTTGCACTTATTCTAAAAGTAATTTGGCCTGATAAAGACACTTTTGCTGTGCATAGTTCTACTGCTCCCAGGTGCACTGCGGTTGCGGCATCCCATTCTGTGACTACACCATCCTCTATTTACTATAACCCTTTCCACTTATTCTAAAAGTAATTTGGCCTGATAAAGACACTTTTGCTGTGCATAGTACTACTGCTCCCAGGTGCCCTGCGGTTGTGGCATCCCATTCTGTGACTACACTAGCCTCTATTTACTATAACCCTTTGCACTTATTCTACAAGTAATTTGGCCTGATAAAGACACTTTTGCTGTGCATAGTACTACTGCTCACAGGTGCACTGCGGTTGGGGCATCCCATTCTGTGACTACACCAGCCTCTATTTACTATAACCCTTTGCACTTATTCTAAAAGTAATTTGGCCTGATAAAGACACTTTTGATGTGCATAGTACTACTGCTCCCAGGTGCACTGCGGTTGGGGCATCCCATTCTGTGACTACACCAGCCTCTATTTACTATAACCCTTTGCACTTATTCTAAAAGTAATTTGGCCTGATAAAGACACTTTTGCTGTGCATAGTACTACTGCTCCCAGGTGCACTGCGGTTGTGGCATCCCATTCTGTGACTACACCAGCCTCTATTTACTATAACCCTTTGCACTTATTCTAAAAGTAATTTGGCCTGATAAAGACACTTTTGCTGTGCATAGTACTACTGCTCCCAGGTGCACTCCGGTTGGGGCATCCCATTCTGTGACTACACCAGCCTCTATTTACTATAACCCTTTGCACTTATTCTAAAAGTAATTTGGCCTGATAAAGACACTTTTGCTGTGCATAGTACTACTGCTCCCAGGTGCACTGCGGTTGGGGCATCCCATTCTGTGACTACACCAGCCTCTATTTACTATAACCCTTTGCACTTATTCTAAAAGTAATTTGGCCTGATAAAGACACTTTTGCTGTGCATAGTACTACTGCTCCCAGGTGCACTGCGGTTGTGGCATCCCATTCTGTGACTACACCAGCCTCTATTTACTATAACCCTTTGCACTTATTCTAAAAGTAATTTGGCCTGATAAAGACACTTTTGCTGTGCATAGTACTACTGCTCCCAGGTGCACTGCGGTTGTGGCATCCCATTCTGTGACTACACCAGCCTCTATTTACTATAACCCTTTGCACTTATTCTAAAAGTAATTTGGCCTGATAAAGACACTTTTGCTGTGCATAGTACTACTGCTCCCAGGTGCACTCCGGTTGGGGCATCCCATTCTGTGACTACACCAGCCTCTATTTACTATAACCCTTTGCACTTATTCTAAATGTAATTTGGCCTGATAAAGGCACTTTTGCTGTGCATAGTACTACTGCTCCCAGGTGCACTGCGGTTGGGGCATCCCATTCTGTGACTACACCAGCCTCTATTTACTATAACCCTTTGCACTTATTCTAAAAGTAATTTGGCCTGATAAAGACACTTTTGCTGTGCATAGTACTACTGCTCCCAGGTGCACTGCAGTTGGGTCATCCCATTCTGTGACTACACTAGCCTCTATTTACTATAATCCTTTGCACTTATTCTAAAAGTAATTTGGCATGATAAAGACTCTTTTGCTGTGCATAGTACTACTGCTCCCAGGTGCACTGCGGTTGGGGCATCCCATTCTGTGACTACACCAGCCTCTATTTACTATAACCCTTTGCACTTATTCTAAAAGTAATTTGGCATGATAAAGACACTTTTGCTGTGCATAGTAGTACTGCTCCCAGGTGCACTCCGGTTGGGGCATCCCATTCTGTGACTACACCAGCCTCTATTTACTATAACCCTTTGCACTTATTCTAAAAGTAATTTGGCCTGATAAAGACACTTTTGCTGTGCATAGTACTACTGCTCCCAGGTGCACTGCGGTTGTGGCATCCCATTCTGTGACTACACCAGCCTCTATTTACTATAACCCTTTGCACTTATTCTAAAAGTAATTTTGCCTGATAAAGACACTTTTGCTGTGCATAGTACTACTGCTCCCAGGTGCACTGCGGTTGTGGCATCCCATTCTGTGACTACACCAGCCTCTATTTACTATAACCCTTTGCACTTATTCTAAAAGTAATTTGGCCTGATAAAGACACTTTTGCTGTGCATAGTACTACTGCTCCCAGGTGCACTGCTGTTGTGGCATCCCATTCTGTGACTACACCAGCCTCTATTTACTATAACCCTTTGCACTTATTCTAAAAGTAATTTGGCCTGATAAAGACACTTTTGCTTTGCATAGTACTACTGCTCCCAGGTGCACTGCTGTTGTGGCATCCCATTCTGTGACTACACCAGCCTCTATTTACTATAACCCTTTGCACTTATTCTAAAAGTAATTTGGCCTGATAAAGACACTTTTGCTTTGCATAGTACTACTGCTCCCAGGTGCACTGCTGTTGTGGCATCCCATTCTGTAACATACCATACCCCTCTTTATTTACACTAAGCAGCTCTCTTATTTACACTAAGCAGGCCTGTTGGAGGCTGAGTGTTACTGCTCACTTTTGGTGTGCATTATATTCTGTTTCATATAGACCCACCACTGCCTGGGGGTTCTTAAAATATCACCTACTACCACGCCAGTTAGACTATGTCAGGCAGACAAGTGCCTGGAAGTGAAAGGAGGAGTGGCAGAGGCCAGGATTCCGCAGGCAGAGGTCGCAGCAGACTGGGGGCCAGTAGCAGCAGGAGTCACACTGAGAGACCTAATCTGCCAGTATCTGCTAGCGGTCGGGTCTCCACCAGTAACGCATCTGCTGTGGTAGATTGGTTAACGCGCTCATCAACAACATCATCACAACTTACGTCTGAGACCCCCAGTCTAGGGTCGGTAGGTTCCTCTGACACAACCCTGAGTTGGCATGCCTCGAGAGCAGTCCCTGTTCTCCCATTGCCTCTGTCCTATGCCG
The DNA here is from genome assembly GCA_027917425.1 of Gastrophryne carolinensis. Taxonomy (NCBI): domain Eukaryota; kingdom Metazoa; phylum Chordata; class Amphibia; order Anura; family Microhylidae; genus Gastrophryne; species Gastrophryne carolinensis. The sequence goes on along the minus strand of CM051234.1, from coordinate 303,903,683 downwards.
TTCCCTCCCCCAGCGACGTATCCTATGCTTTGGGTTCAGCTCCACTCTTTAGTGAGGAGGACGATCAGATAGAGGACAGTCAGCAGCTACTGCCCAGCCAAGAAATGGAGGTGGCTTCTTTAGCTAGGCAGACAAATAGTGATGTGGACAGTGTCGTGGGTGCTGTGAGCGTTCCAGCTCCTGCGCCAGACACTGTTGACGAATCCACGAACATCAGTGACGTGCAGCCACAACTCGGTGATAATGATGATGACGATGAAGCCGATCGCACTTGGGAGCCGGGTGATGAAGGGGCTTCATCGTCATCATCAGGAGAAGAGGGGCGCAGGTTGCCCCGGAGTCAGCAGCTCAGGCAGCAAGGTGTTAGCAGCATGGTTGGCAGGCACAATTGTAAAGCCTGGAGCCAAACGGGGCCGGGGCCGGGGTAGAGCACCTGCTGCACGGCAGGCTACCTTATCGGGAGGTAGTGGGGCAGGGGTTCCTGGAGTTGGCGACAATAGCAGCGAATCAGTGATGGGAAAAGTAGCTACTCGGCAGTGTGGCAGTTTTTCCTGAAGCATCCGCAGGAGGGTAACATGGCCACATGCAAGATATGTAGGCAGAAGGTGAAGCGTGGCCAGGGTCCAAATGTTGGCACCACGGCCCTGTGTCAACATATGCAGCGTCACCATAAAGCGGCCTGGGAGAACCTAGGCTCCGGAGAGGTGGGCCAGACTGCTTCCTCACCGAGTGGCACGCCGCTTTCAATTTCTGCCAGCCAAGGCTCCAGCACCTCAGCCGAAGGCAGCTGTGCATCATATCCATCCTCTGTCGCTCCTGCTCCTCCTCCTCCAAGTCATGCATCCCGCCAGCAATCCATTAGCGAAGCCATGTCCAAGAGACAGTAGTATGCGCCCACTCATCCTACGGCGCAGAAGCTGAATGTGCTCCTGTCCAAGTTGCTGGTGTTGCAGTCGCTCCCTTTTCAGGTGGTGGACTCTGCACCTTTCAGAGAACTGATGGCTTGTGCCGAGCTGAGGTGGAGAGTCCCAAGCCGTCATTTCTTTGCCAAGAAGGCAGTACCAGCGCTGCACACTTTTGTTGAACAGAAGGTGGGCCAGTCCTTGAGCCTGTCGGTGTGTAGCAAAGTGCATGGTAGCGCCGACGTCTGGAGCTGTAACTACGGTCAGGGACAGTACATGTCGTTTACGGCCCACTGGGTGAATGTGGTCCCTTTGCAGCAGCAACTTGGACAGGTCACGCCGCTTCGGCCTCCACGTTCCCTGCCCGTTGGGCCTGTGACACTGTGCGACTCGGCCTCCTCATCCTCCACCATCTCCTCACCCTCCACTGTAGGCTCAAGTCTCAGTGCCCCTCCAGTCTACCATGTGTGCAGGGCACGGAGGTGTCACGCAGTGCTTCACATGGTTTGTCTTGGAGAACGGGGTCACACAGGGGAGGAACTGCTTAAATTTATTCATCAGGAAATCCAAACATGGCTTACTCCAAGAAAACTTAAAATGGGAATCATGGTTACCGACAATGGGAAGAACATTTTGTCTGCGCTGCGCCAAGGAAGCCTGACCCATGCCCCCTGCATGGCTCACGTCTTCAATCTGGTTGTCAAGCGGTTTCTGAAGTGTTCCCCCCATCTGCAAGACATCCTAACAACTTCAAGGAAACTTTGCATGCACTTCAGCCACTCATACACCGCCAAACACACCCTTCTTGAGCTACAGCGTCAGAACGGTATCCCCCAACATAGTCTGATTTGCGATGTTTCCACCCGTTGGAATTCCACCCTTCACATGTTGGACCGATTATATGAACAGAGAAAAGCCATCACGGATTTACTGATGATCCAAGCAGATAGGGGGACTCCCCTGTGTAACTTCAATGTCAACCAGTGGCAGCTCATACGTGACACCTGCCGTTTGCTCAGGCCCTTTGAGGAAGCCACTTTATTTGTCAGTCGGCAGGATTACGGGATGAACGATGTGATTCCACTGCTTCATGTACTACAGCACATGTTGGAAACCATGGCTGGTCAGGGCACTGGAGACATGGCGTCTACATCTTACGGCCACATGAACCCCGTTGGAGCTGAACTGGAGGAGAAGGAGGAGGGGCACAGTGAAGCACAGTTTAGGCTTGGCGAAATGGCTGGTTTATCTAGTCAGCGGACAGGAGAGGAGGAGCAGGAGCAGTAAGAGGAGCTAGAGGTTTTTGAGGAAGGCGAGACAGAGGACCCGGGCACACCGTGGCAGTATGCAGTGGAGATGGAGACAGGTAGTCCATCCGAGTCACTTGCGCAAATGGCAGGAAGCATGCTCACGTGCTTGCGTAGTGACCCCAGAATTGTTTCCATCTGTCGGCGGGATGACTTCTGGCTGTCCACCTTATTGGACCCTCGCTTCCGGCACAAAATGGGGGCAAACTGAACTACTACAAAGACATTCTACGTAGGCAGTTGGCCGATACCTATCTGCGCCATGGTCCATACTCTCGCAGGTCTGACTCGAGGGGACCTTTGCGCTCAACTTCCACTGTCATGGCTGCTGGGGGGGTTGGCAGGAGCAGCAGCAGCAGCTCCATCAGCAGCAGCCTCAGTCTTCAGTCGCTAATGAGTAGCTTTCTACACCCGCATAGTGAGGCTACTCATGAGCAGCAGGAAGACCTGGAGCAGGACCTGAACCAGCAGGTCATGTCATACTTTGACATGACCATGCCAACACACCTTGAGGATCCGCTGGACTTCTGGGCAGCCAAACTTGATTTGTGGCCGCAACTAGCAGAGTTTTCCCTGGAAAAGCTGTCCTGCCCGGCAAGTAGCGTGCCATCTGAGCAGGTGTTTAGTGCGGCGGGGGCCATAGTTACGGCGAGGAGAACTCGTCTGTCAACTAAAAATGTGGAGAGACTCACCTTTGTCAAAATGAATCAGGGATGGATCAGCCAGGATTTCCACCCACCAATGCCTGATGCATGCGACTAGATTCAGCATGGTGCCACGTTTTACACTTTCCAATTTTTAGGCTAATTTTTGGGCTCCTGCTGATGCCAACTCCAGGGTGTGATTCATCCAATTTTTGGGCTCCTGAAGCCAACCCCAGTGTCTCTTTAAAGTAATGTTTGGGCTCCTGCTGCTGCTGCTGCCAACTCCAGGGTGTGATTCACCCAATTTTTGGGCTCCTGAAGCCAACCCCAGTGTCTCTTTAAAGTAATATTTGGGCTCCTGCTGCTGCTGCCAATTCCAGGGTGTGATTCATCCAATTTTTGGGCTCCTGAAGCCAACCCCAGTGTCTCTTTAAAGTAATATTTGGGCTCCTGCTGCTGCCAACTCCAGGGTGTGATTCATCCAATTTTGGGCTCCTGAAGCCAACCCCAGTGTCTCTTTAAAGTAATGTTTGGGCTCCTGCTGCTGCTGCTGCCAACTCCAGGGTGTGAATCATCCAATTTTTGGGCTCCTGAAGCCAACTCCAGTGTCTCTTTAAAGTAATGTTTGGGCTCCTGTTGCTGCTGCTGCTGCCAACTCCAGGGTGTGATTCATCCAATTTTTGGGCTCCTGCTGCCAACTCCAGTGTCTCTTTAAAGTAATGTTTGGGCTCCTGCTGCTGCTGCTGCCAACTCCAGGGTGTGATTCATCCAATTTTTGGGCTCCTGAAGCCAACCCCAGTGTCTCTTTAAAGTAATATTTGGGCTCCTGCTGCTGCCAACTCCAGGGTGTGATTCATCCAATCTTTGGGCTCCTGCTGCCAACTCCAGTGTCTATTTAAAGTAATGTTTGGGCTCCTGCTGCTGCTGCTGCCAACTCCAGGGTGTGATTCATCCGATTTTTGGGCTCCTGAAGCCAACCCCAGTGGCTCTTTAAAGTAGTGTTTGGCTCCTGCTGCTGCTGCTGCCAACTCCAGGGTGTGATTCATCCAATTTTTGGGCTCCTGAAGCCAACCCCAGTGTCTCTTTAAAGTAATGTTTTGGCTCCTGCTGCTGCTGCTGCCAACTCCAGGGTGTGAATCATCCAATTATTGGGCTCCTGAAGCCAACTCCAGTGTCTCTTTAAAGTAATGTTTGGGCTCCTGCTGCTGCTGCTGCCAACTCCAGGGTGTGATTCATCCAATTTTTGGGCTCCTGAAGCCAACCCCAGTGTCTCTTTAAAGTAATGTTTGGGCTCCTGCTGCTGCTGCTGCCAACTCCAGGGTGTGATTCATCCAATCTTTGGGCTCCTGCTGCCAACTCCAGTGTCTCTTTAAAGTAATGTTTGGGCTCCTGCTGCTGCTGCCAACTCCAGGGTGTGATTCATCCAATTTTTGGGCTCCTGAAGCCAACTCCAGTTTCTCTTTAAAGTAATGTTTGGGCTCCTGCTGCTGCTGCTGCTGCTGCCAACTCCAGGGTGTGATTCATCCAATTTTTGGGCTCCTGAAGCCAACCCCAGTGTCTCTTTAAAGTAATGTTTGGGATCCTGCTGCTGCTGCCAACTCCAGGGTGTGATTCATCCAATTTTGGGCTCCTGCTGCCAAATCCAGTGTCTCTTTAAAGTAATATTTGGGCTCCTGCTGCTGCTACTTGCAACTGCAGGGTGTGATTCATCCAATCTTTGGGCTCCTGCAGCCAACTCCAGTGTCTCTTTCAAGCTATGTTTGGGCTCCTGCTGCTGCTGCTTGAAACTCCAGGGTGTGTCAGTCAATTATTGGGCTCCTGCTGCTGCCAACTCCAGTGTCTCTTTCAGCCAATGTTTGGCTCCTGCTGCTGCTTGCAACTCCAGGGTGTGATTCATCCAATTTTTGGGCTCCTGCTGCTGCCAACTCCAGTATCTCTTTAAAGCAATGTTTGGGCTCCTGCCCCTCATAGTGATGCCACTTCAATTCTCTGCAATTGTGCCGCTCTGCGATTCTATTAGCGATGCCTCTGATCTGCATGTGATATTTATTTACAGTATTATTTAACTAACCCAGCACGCATCCTATGCGTGTTACAGCAAGGCAAAATGGTTTACAACCCTATTGAGGCTCTAGGAGGCTCAGAAATAGCCGTTTTTAATAGCGATTCGTCGCGAATAGATTCGGGTCGAAACGATTTTTTTCGGAAAATTCGGCGAATCAGTCGAATCGAATTTTTCAAAAGTTCGCTCATCTCTAATCACCAACATAACAATAATACTGAGCTGTGTGAGAAAACCTTTCCAGCTAGAAAAGAAATCTTTAAACCAACTGGACCAGTTAGCATCATTTCCTGCATTCTTTTTCATTTCCACGGCTAAAGTATCTAACCTTTCAATAGCCTTGGTCACTTTTCTATTTGGTCCAGTATTGTCCGGCACATAGGTACAGCAGCTCTCTCCAGCCATCTTACAGACCCCACCTTTCTCGGCTAGCATCATATCTAAGGCCATTCTGTTCTGGAAAGCCATTTCTGTTGAAGGTCCTAGCTGTTCAGCAATTCCTCTAAGGCCATCCCTAGTAGCATTCACAAAGCGTTGCTGATTATAGTACAGATAGTTAATCCAATCAGCATTCTTATTAGCAGTTACTATGGTGAATATGGATTCTAATCCAGTTTTTACAGGGTCTCGGGCCTTAAATTCATCAGGCACCCCTCTGGGGACACCTATGGCATCCAGCTACACGTGAGCATCAAAACTCCCGTTAGGTGATGCTGCCTCCCTCCTACTTCGTCGGGGGGTGTCTTGGAATTGTCCCTCATATACGTGTTTGTCCCAATCTATTGCTGGGGAGGTTACAAATGACATTATGAGCTTCACCGGTGCACATTCTCCTTCCCAGTCACGAGGCAGCATGGGATGTAATACTTCACCTCCACATAACCAGTATATATCAGCTACAGCTACCCTGTGGCCAATTAACACATTTTTATCAGTAACAGTAGCATACTTGTGGCACCAACCCTAAGTAAAATTACCTACGTTGAGTTTTCCCTTAGTTCTGCTATAACAAGTATAACAAGTATAATTACCCTTGTAAGTATAGATTCCTGAACCGGGCTCGGCGGGGTGGTTTAAAATGGGAAAATCACATGCCCACATGCGGCATTCGTCACCTGTAAGGGTCTGATTCTTGTAGATTTTCAGCAAACATGCCTAAATGAGGTCTAGCATTTGCACACACAAAACAATCAGTTCTATTTTGTTTAGCTGCAGTATAGTGGGCCCATTGTAGCCACAGATTCTGTTGTCCCTGAAATCCTGTTTCAGTAGCTAAAGTCTCCTCAGGGTCAGCTTCAGTCTGCACCTTTATGTTTGAGAGGCCTTATAAGTTAATATATTTGGGATGAGTTTTGGTTCAGACTTACTAGCAATATTTTTTATGTAAAATTTAATTCTAGGATTGGGGGAACAGAGACAATTATGAATATCCAACACATAAGTGCCCTCGTCATTAGGGGAGGGAGACTCTATGGAGAGTGTCACAGGTACACACCTATACCCCGGCGTGCCGGGCAAGTATCTGCCACAGAGCGCCCCTTTTTCCCTATACAGCTTCATCCTCGGCAATAGGGATCTTCCCTGCTCATCCTTTTTTGCTAGGGCACTCTCCGGTCGGTATCCCCAGTCCCTACCAGTTCCATAGGCATCCCTAGTATTCCAACCCACCGATCCCCAGTGGTCGCAATTCCGGCCCCAGTAATCATCCGTGACACAGATGTAATAGTGTGCAAATTTGAATCGTTTGAATTGTTTGAAGAATCTCCCTTACAAGGATATACGTCGCACAGATCAAATGTGTAAATCATGCTGGGTTTTGAGGTATTGAACCAGAATGTTACTTCACCTTTGGCATTTTTACTCACATATTTGGAGATGAGTTTATCTCCAGTAGACCTTTTCTTTACAACATGGGGCATGGGAGTTTCAGGCTGCGGACGCGGGGAGGGGGGTATAAGGGCACTCTGTCTCAAACCCAAAGGTTCACATACCTGCTGAAGTGGACCTATGGCGGGGCGATCATAAACACAGTTACACACAACCCACATTACTGACACTATCAGAAAAGACAGAATAATTGCAGTGCAAAAATGGTTGGAGCCATAGCACCAGCGGGCAAGCCAGTGCTGGCCTTTCTTCGGACCCATTCCACCTTGCTGGGGGTCTGCAACCAGCTTTTTCTTGTCCCCTTGGTGGGACGTCTGACTGTGGCCCCCTGGGTGGGGCGTCTGATCCTTTAACTTGCAGTACTTCATCCTCGTCCAGTATCTGAAGTGTAGGGACTTTCTTCACCTGAGTGGCGTGAATCCAATTTTGATTTCCTTCCACAAGCACGGCCGTCCGAGCGACTGCAATCACCTTTGTCGGCTTCTCGAAAGGGAACTCGATCTTCGGTTGATTACCGTGCTTTTTCACTAACACCGTGTCTCCAATCTTTATGTCATGAAACGAGTCCTGTAAAAGAGAAGGAAACTTCTGACAGACAAGTGTTTCACTTGCAGTGAGCTTCTCCACCAGAGCCCTGGTGTATTCCTCCTGCCTGCACTTCCCTTCTTCGCTAGTCTCTCTAATGGTCCTGTGCCAGGGCAAGGGAAATGGTCTACCCATTAATATTTCATAAGGAGAAAGCTTAGTTAATTTATTAGGTGTCATCCTTATTTCAGCTAAAACTGCGGGTAGTTTGTGTTTCCAGTTTTTAAAAGTTCCTCCAGTAGCTTTTCTAAGTTTGTCTTTTATTGTTCTATTCATGCGCTCCACTATCCCTGAACTCTGAGGATGGTATGGGATGTGAAACTGCCATTCAATGTTTAAATGTTCTACTAAATCTTGACATATTTTGGCTTTAAAGGCTGTTCCGTTATCGCTGCGTATGCGCGAAAAGCATCCAAAGCGCGGTATTATTTCTTGTGTCAAAATTTTCACTACGGTCTTAGCATTTTCTTTCTTGACTGGAAAGCATTCAGGCCATTTTGAAAACATGTCTACCAGAACTAGTAAAATTTCAGGCTTACCTCCTGGTGTAACTGTAATGTGTGTATGGTCAATGTTCCAATCAGTACAGGGTTCTGTGGGGTAGACTAGATGGTCATGCTGTGGCTTATGTGAAATGTTGGGGTTATTCATTTGGCATGTTATGCATTTCTCTACATAAGCTTTCACATGTTTCTCACATTGTAAAATGAAAAAACTCTGTTTCAACGCCATGTGTGTGTGTTGTGCACTTTTGTGTCCTATGCCGTGTGCTTGAGAAACAAATAGGGGGGCACTATGTATGGATATGCATGGTTTACCCTCGATACACCAAATTCCAGCTATCGATTTCTGCGCCCCTGCCAGTACCCACTCCTCCACTTCAGAAACAGATGTATTCTCCTGCAAACATAGTAACATAGTATGTAACATAGTATGTAAGGCTGAATAAAGACTTTAGTCCATCCAGTTCAGCCTGTTTAACTCCTTCCAGTGGTCTAGTAGCCATAGCCGGAAATGTTATTACATGCCAGGAAGGCATCAAGGCCACTTTTGAACATTTTTAATGTATCCCTCATTACTACCTCCTCTGGCAGCGAGTTCCATAGTCTCACTGCTCTTACAGAGAAGAATCCCCTCCTATGTCGGTGGAGAAAGCACCTTTCCTCTAACCTTAGTGGATGCCCCCGGGTTATGGTTACACTCCGGGGTATAAATAGATTGTGGGACAGATCCTTGTATTGACCCCGAATATATTTATACATAGTTATTAGATCACCCCTCAATCGTCTTTTTTCTAGACTAAATAAACCTAACTTGGACAATCTTTCCGGGTACTCTAGCCCCCGCACTCCTTTTATTAACTTTGTTGCCCTTCTTTGAACGCGCTCCAGTTCTGATATGTCCTTTTTAAGCACAGGTCCCCAGAACTGTACACAGTATTCCATATGGGGTCTGACCAGTGACTTGTACAGGGGTAAAATGATGTTCTGGTCATGAGCACCTATGCCCCTCCTGATGCACCCCATGATCCTATTTGCCTTGGCAGCAGCTGCCTGGCATTGATTACTACAGTTGAGCTTATTGTCAACTAAAACCCCTAGGTCCTTTTCCATTGTTGTTTTACCAAGTGTTTCTTTATTTAGTGTGTAATCATGACACAGATTTCTCCTTCCCATGTGCATAACCTTACATTTATCTGTGTTAAACTTCATTTGCCATTTAACTGCCCATGCTTCCAATTTATCTAAATCTGTTTGTAGTTGCCTGTTGTCCTCCTTTGTTTTAATTACTTTACTCAGCTTAGTATCATCTGCAAAGATTGAGACTTTACTGTTTAATCCATACCCAATGTCATTTATATATATATTGAAGAGAATTGGTCCCAGAACTGACCCTTGTGGTACTCCACTGGTAACAGTGACCCAATCTGAGTGTGTACCATTGATAACCACCCTCTGCTTCCGATCACTAAGCCAATTTCCCACCCATCTGCACACGTTTTCCCCCAGTCCAAGCATTCTCATCTTTTGTACCAGCCTTTTATGTGGCACAGTATCAAATGCTTTAGAAAAGTCAAGATATATGATATCCAATGACTCCCCCTGATCCAATCTTGAACTTACCTCCTCATAAAAGCTGATCAGGTTTGTCTGGCAGGAGCGATTCCTCATAAATCCATGCTGATATGGAGTAATAAGGTCATTTTCCCCAAGGTGCTCCAGGATAGTATCCCTTAAGAAACCTTCAAACAGCTTGCCCACCACAGATGTTAAGCTTACCGGTCTGTAGTTCCCAGGTTCCCCCCTAGATCCCTTTTTGAATATTGGCACCACATTTGCCAAGCGCCAATCCATCGGAACAAACCCTGTAGTTATGGAATCCACAAATATTAGAAATAACGGCTTGTCTATTACTGTACATAACTCCCTTAAAACACGAGGATGTATGTCATCTGGTCCCGGTGATTTATCGATTTTCAGCTGCTTGAGACGGTGCCGGACTTCTTCCTTGGTTAGACCAGTGACATTTAATGGAGGGTTCCGGTTATTCCCCTGCATTTCACTCGGCATGTCAAATTCTTTTGTGAATATAGAAGCAAAGAAGTTGTTAAGCAAATTAGCTTTCTCCTCATTTCCCTCTATAGGGGTCCCATCCTTGCTTTTCAGGGGGCCCACACCCTCAGGTTTGTACCTTTTACGGTTTATGTAGCTAAAGAATAATTTAGGGTTAGTTTTACTCTCTTTCGCGACCAGTCTTTCTGTCTCCAGCTTAGCTGCCCTTATCTGTTGTTTACATTGTTTATTTTCTTCTTTATAGTTTTTTAACGCTTCCGCTGTCCCTTCCTGCTTTAAACGTTTAAATGCCTTTTTTTTGTTGTTTATTGCCCCCTTAACCTTTTTATTTAGCCACATCGGTTTACATGTGTGTCTAATAGTTTTATTCCTGTAAGGTATATATCTGTCACACTGAAAATTAAGTATTCCTTTGAAAGTATCCCATTTAGCGTCCATGCTTTTGTTCTTAAGGACATTTTCCCAGTCAATGCAGTGTAGGGCATCTCTAAGTTCGTCAAACTTTGCCTTTTTGAAGTCCCGCGTTTTTGTGACTCCTTGATAAGGCACCCTAGTGACTGCTAATTGGAAATTAATGATATTATGATCACTGCTTCCAAGGTGTCCCCCAACCTGTACCTTTATTACTTTGTCTGGTACATTGGTTAGTATTAGGTCCAATATGGCTTTCCCCCTTGTTGGAGCTTGTACCTGTTGGGAAAGGTAGCCATCTTTTGTTTTAGATAAAAAACTATTACTTTTCTGCGAAACACATGTTTCAGCGTCCCAGTCTATATCTGGGTAGTTAAAGTCCCCCATAATCACTACCTCATTTATTTTAGCGGCTATATCCATTTGCCTTAGCATCATATTTTCTATGGATTCGGATATATCTGGAGGTTTATAGCAAACCCCCATCAGTATTTTATTTTTGTTTCTCCCTCCATGTATTTCTACCCATACCGACTCCACATGGTCATTCCCCTCACATATATCCTCCCGCAGAGCAGGCTGTAGAGAGGATTTTACAATTAAGCAGACTCCACCCCCTTTGCGTTTGTTACGGTCCCTCCTAAACACACAGTATCCCTGTAAATTTACTGCCCAGTCATAGCTTTCATCCAGCCAGGTCTCTGTTACCCCCACAATATCATATTGTTCTTCTGTTATTATCAGTTCTAGTTCATCCATTTTATTAGTCAAACTTCTAGCATTTGTAAGCATGCATTTCAAATGCTTATGAGAATTTTGATAATTTTGTATATTGCCCTTATTCCTGCTAGATGTGCTAACCCCTCCCCCCTCTCCACCCCCAGTTTCATGTCTACACCCACTGTCACTTTCTTTCCTAACTTCCCCTTTGTAATAGCTTTTACCCTCCCCCCCAATGCTCAGTTTAAACACTCCTCTAACCTTTTAGCCATCCTCTCCCCCAGAACAGATGCACCCTCCCCATTGAGGTGCAACCCATCCCTGCCAAAGAACCTGTAGCCCACTGTGAAGTCGGCCCAGTTCTCTAAGAACCCAAACCCCTCCTTTTTACTCCAATTTTTGAGCCACCTGTTTACATCTCTAATCTCCCGCTGCCTCTCTGGTGTGGCTCTTGGTACTGGTAGTATTTCTGAGAATACTACAGTTGAGGTCCTTGCCTTAAGCTTACGGCCTAAGTCCCTGAAATCATTTTTTAGGACCTTCCACCTACTTCTTCCTATGTCATTAGTGCCAATATGCACCATGACCGCTGGGTTCACGCCAGCCCCTCCCAACAATCTGTCAGCCCGCTCCGCTACATGCCGTACTCTTGCCCCAGGAAGGCAACACACTGTTCGGCAATCCCGGTCTTTGTGACAGATTGCCCTGTCTGTTCCCCTAATAATAGAGTCACCCACTACCAGCACCTGTCTTGCCTGCCCTGTTCTCCCATTTCCCCTCCCTTCCTTACTGGAGCCGACAGATGTGTCTTGCTGCAGCTCTGCCATTCCTGAGCTAACATCCTCCTCATCTGCCAACCGGGCAAACTTGTTTGGAGGTGCCTGTTCAGGGCTAGCCTCCCTATAACTTTTACCCCTACCCCGCCTTCTAACTGTTATCCAGCTAGCTGCCTCATTTTCCTGCTTTTCCTCTCCCCCCATACTACCACCCTCCCCTGACCCTGAGCCATGTAGTGCCAGATCAGTGAGATCCAGACTCTTTTGCATGATAACAATTTCTCTCAGTGTTGCCAATCGCTTATTTAGATCGTGAATCACGGCTTCCAAATCAGAGATTCGCAGGCATCCGGGGCATATATATTCACCCTCGACCGATTGATCAAGAAGTGCATACATAGCACAAGATGTACACTGAACAGCATTGTTAGGCATGGAACCCATTGTATGAATTTGTGGGAACACCAAGTGTAGAATTTACAACACGTAAAATAACAATATGTAATCAAAGGCAGATACTTACAGTTTCCGAACTTCTGCTTGTAACTTCTTCTTTTAACTCCTGCTTTAACTCACCACTTCCAAGCAGCCACTTACAGAGTCAGCAACAAGAGCGAGCTACAAGAGCTGCCTGGTGCCTTATAACACACCTGCTTCAATTAGGCCTCAATTAGGCCTCAGCAGGAAACCAGGAAAGAGAGAAAAAAAAAAAAAAAAAACTTTTTTTTTTCCTTTGGTTTAAATTTGTGCCAGCATTAACACACTGATTCACAAAAATAAAACAAACACAGTTTACTATATTTTACTTACCAAATGAGCTCAGCTTCCCAAAGCTTACCACAGGAGAACCTGCTTTAACTCACCACTTCCAAGCAGCCACTTACAGAGTCAGCAACAAGAGCCATCTTATTGTAAAATCAATAGCATCTAGTGTTAGCATAGGAAGGGCTAATGGAGTATGAGCATTATGACCCAGATGACTTCCTGTCAGAGTCTGCTGTCTGGCTGCTGCTCTGGCCGCTTTATCTGCCAGGTCATTACCCCTCCCAATTTCCGTTTGACTTCCTGTGTGTGACCTGCAATGTACGATCGCAAGTCGGGCTGGTAGAATGAAGGCAGCTAAAAGATTTTTCACTAGCGTTGCATGTGAAATAGGTTTCCCATCCGCGGAAATGTATCCACGTTTTTCCCATATCCTTCCAAAGTCGTGGCAAACTGAGAAACCATAACGACTACACTGACCGACTGACCTTTGAAAAGCTGACAGGCACATGTGAGCGCAATCAACTCGGCAGCTTGTGCGGACTTGAAAGGAATTCTTTTGGTTTCAATTATATTCTCTGGGAGCTGGACGACCGCGTATCCAGTTTGAAACACGTCATCTCTGGGTCGGGAACATGAGCCGTCAACGAAGACAAGCTCTGAACCTGCAATTGGCTCAGACTCCAGGTCTGGGCGTGGTTCAGTCTCTTGTTGGATTACGTCATTACAATCATGGCGCGGAGGAATTTTGTCAGCCTCACTTTTTAAACCTAATAATGCATTTAAAATCGGGGTGGGTCCCTTGGTATTCGGGGCATACTTGATCTCTAGATGGGGATTTGGCAAGAGGATTACTTCATATCCGCTGAATCGCTGCGCTGTCATATGTTGGGTATGTAAATTGTTCATTAAATGTTTTACATTGTGACCTGCATGCAGTATCATGTGGTGTCCCAGTGTGACCGAGGTGGCCTGTTATATCGCCATTGCACAAGACGCTAAAGACCTCAAACACCCTGGCATTCCCTGGACCTGCACCGGGAGAAGTTTAGAGAAGTATGCCACGGGTCTCAATTTACCCCCATGGCTTTGAGCTAAAACTGAGCTGTATCCCTTACAAAAGTCACGTACATACAGGTGGAACACCTTCACATAGCTTGGTAAACCGAGCCCGGGGGAACATGTCTCCTTCAACTTTTTAAAAGCATTTAACATTTCATCAGACCATTCTATGGTGTCAGGTTGATCAGCACGTGTGGTAACTCTCAGTATGTTGTCATAATAAGAGCAGTCAGGGATCCATTGACGGCAATAACTAATCATTCTAAGAAAGCTTAACATGTTTTTTTTATTCTGTGGAGGGCCCAATTCCACGATTGCCTCTACTCGTTTGGGATTTAACTCTCTCTTTCCCTGTGACAACACAAAGCCCAAATATTCAACTTTCTGCTGACACCATTGTAATTTCTTAACAGAAATTTTCAAACCATGCTGACAGAGACATTTCAATAGGAGGATTCCGTCCTCTCGGGCTGCGGTCATTGATTGACTGGCCAGTAATACATCATCGCAGTAGGTCAGAACAATCGAGTTACAGTTCGGTTTATATGCTCTTAGCACTTCTCTCAAAACAATGGAAAAAACAACAGGCGAATTCAAGAATCCCATTGGCAAACGGGTAAAACTTAGGGATTCTCCGCGGTATTGGAATGCGAAGAGCGGGCGTGTCTCGGGATGTACTGGGATCCCAAAAAAGGCATTTTTTATATTGCAGACGCTGTATATTTTGGTATCTTCGGGAATGGCGGTTAGAAGTGACACCACGTCGGGCACAATTGGAGCCAGCGGTACTACCAAGCTATTAATTGCCCTCAGGTCCTGAACAAATCGATAAGTCCCATCAGCTTTCTTAACTGGGTGGATTGGGGAATTATACGGTGATACCGCTTTTTCTAATATGCCCTGTTGTAAAAAATTGTCTATTAAAGGTCTTATACCCTCTTCCCTTTCTTTGTTCAAAGGGTATTGTTTAATATAGACTGGCTGTGATCCCTTCTTTAAAATGGCTTGATAAGGAGGGACATTTGTAAAGCCCACATTGTAGTCCCCAGTAGCCCATACCTCAGGAGGGACCAATTTGAGGCAGGGGTCATCTGGGAGGATGACGGGGAAGTAGGAGTCTGCATGGCAGTTTCTCCTCTTGTTTACAGGTGTGAGACGATAAGAGTCACTATCAACTCGGACACCGCCTTCAGAATTTACCCTGAGGGAAATAGCCATTTTAGCCATTAAGTCCCTGCCTAACAGGTTAACAGGACAGCTGGTCATGGTTTTAAAGACATGGTTGATTGAGGGGCTCTGATGGAGGTCCGTCACCGTGAGCGGTGGTGTTTCAAATGTTTGTGTTAAAATCCCATTAATTCCCATCGAGGGGGCGGTCTCTTCCCTTGGTCCTGTGTATACATTTCTCCCCAATACGCTGCATGTAACTCCAGAATCCACTAAAAATGTTAACTTCTTTTTACTAATCATCAAATCAATGCATGGCTGTTGTGAGAAATGCTGTGAGACTACTGGGAAGGTGGGATTTGCCCCTGGGCCCCTTCATTGGGGTCCTACATTTTGCCAGTCAACATTGAGGCGAGGGGTATTGTTTTGGGCATTGGCGGGAGCAGCCTGCGGAGGTCTGTTTGAACCCTGTCTGTGTGTATCAGGGTATGGGCAATCGGCTCTCCAATGATCCATTGCGCCACAATTGAAACAACCAACACTCCTAGCCTGCTGTTTGGGGGGTCCCTGCCTGTCTCCCCATTGCTGTTTGAGATTTCCTCTATTTCCCCTGCCTCGTCCTCTACCCCTAGGTGCTGCACGGGCTGACCTGCGTTTCTCTCCCCAGTATTGTCGTTGTCCCCATGGGTCCCCATAGGGATATGGAACCGGCTCTGGTATGCTGAATTCATTCACATCAGTGAATTGGGCTGCATGTGTCACTGACGGTCTTATTATTTCAAAACATCCTGCTGCATCTTTACTTATTAACCTTCTACCAAACTCTTCTATTGGCAACTCAGTCCATCCATCTATTTGCTGCTTAATTTGTAAACCTAAACTTGGTAGGCAGTTGGAGATAAATGTACTGATACACAGGGTGGGTATCCCTGGGCCATCTCCCATCTGGCTTTCTAATCGCCAAACCTGTAGAAATCTTTTCCAAAACTCAGTCAAAGGTTCACCTTTTTTCTGCTTACATGCAAGAGAGGGTGCCATATCAGCTCTGGGCTTAAACGCCTGGTTTAAATGTTCTTCTAATGCCTCCCACATTTCAGCTTCATTCCCTTCTTGGTACAGGGGTATGTTACCTGGCTTTGTATCTGCAGGTGTGTCCACCTCCATGTGAGGTATCCCTTTCCAGCTAAGTGGGCTATTCTCCCCAACTACCATCTCTAAAACCATCTTAATGTCTTCGGGCATATCATTTTTTCCTTTTATTGCCCTCCTAAGGTAAGCAATTGTACCTTTGGAAGACTTGGAGGGGTGAGGACAGTGCTTGGCCATGTGATCTAGTTCTTTCATATAAGGAGGGGTGATGACCAGAATGTCTCCTGCTGTTATGAAAGGATTGTATGTACTAACCATGGTCATGGAGCTTGTTGCTGCGGTGGGCGCTGCTGCTGCTATTACTCCGGGGGTCTCTATGGAATCTATGTCACCTACTGGTTCTCTAAGTGTATTATCCAGTGTTCGTTTTTGGTTCCTGGTCTGTCCCTGGGGCTCCCCTATGTTAACGTTAAATATGATTTGTTTGTCCTGACTCTGTCGTGTTTGTTTAGTTGGTTTAGTTTGTTCATCAGTAATATTAATTGTGAAAGATTCTGTGTCTAATTCCTCTTCATGTCCCTTATCCTCTTCCTCTCCTAGCGTCCTTTCTGGTTGCTGTTCATCAGCATGTGACCACTGGTTCTCATTCTGAGGAAGGATATTTTGTGACATTTTCTTTTGTTCTCTCTCTAGTTTCTCTCTTTTTTCTCTTTCTCTTTTTCTCTTTATTTCTTCCACATCTATTCTCTCCTCTTTTTGTTTTCTGTTGTATTTAGTTTGTTCCACTGCTGCCATTGTTATCACGGCTGCCATGGGACTCAAATCATTTCCTTGGAATGGCATTAAGGAGGGATATTGAGTGGTAGTTACAGTTTTTACTTTTACCTGTTTAGGTCTGTGCTCCTTCGTATCATATGGTGGGGCGGAGCGTTAGGTTTAGTGTCGGGGTTGGAATGATTTCTAATTTCATAATTCAATTTCTCACTTTTATGTCTCTTCTCTAATTCCTTTTTGCTAACTTTTTTCCTGAGACTCATTAATCCATTTCTCCTATACCACCCTGGCACTATTTCTAACCATTTTATTCCACACTCTCTCATATAGGACTTATCCCAATTAGGGTCCCCTGAATAATAGGGCCACGCCTTTTTATCCCCAAGGCACATTCCCATTATCATTTCCATGTAATAGGGGTCATTACCACCTGTCCGAGGGAAAGCATGGGGGCTACCCATAGCCTCCGTCCAACCTGCCATATTTTCCACAAACGGTAAGGTATAATAAGCCCCTCCCATTAATTGCTCTACATAGCGAATACAATCTTCACCAACATGGGGGATCTTGCTTTCTGTCTGACCCATAATGCCAAAATATATCTTATACTTCTAAAGTCAATTGCCTGAGTCCTGCTCACCTTCATGACTGTCCGACAATACAAACAGATAAACTTATAACTTTATGAACATCAACACCAAGACAGACTAATCACACATTAGAGGTACCCAAGTGCAGACACGTCCTATGAATTTCTATAGCGCGCTTCTTTCTATTTCTGAGGTGACAACCCGTGTCCCTGGTACTCTCCATGCCTAACTGCGAGAGGCAACTAAAGGGCCAACACTTTTAACCTTCCCTCGGGGTTTAGTAAATAAAATCACTTACCCCCTTCAAGGTGTGCTGCCCGCATCAAACTCCACCACTGAAAGAATGAGCCTTTTTGCTCTAGAGCGATCTCTCTGGATCCTCTTTTAGGCACGCTGTCTGGCAATTATAATAAGTCTGATGTGTAATTTCAGATATCTGAGAGAATTGCACTGAGGTTCAATAATAACGACACACACTCAAGCTCCCGGTGAAAACTCTACTTTACTTCCGCTTTAGGGTGGACTTATAAAGCAAGAAACCACAGACACAGTATGCACTTGTTCCACATTTGCGACATATATGTCAAAACCACAGAGAAGTGCAAACTTAGTTTCCTCATACAAGAAGGTCAACAGGTACGTAGTTCGCGAGAAGTTGCCCTATTTAGCTGTTATTGCGGTTTGACAGTTAAGTTTTGCTAGTATACATTTCTGCAATAAATTTCCACTCAGAAGCTCACGAAATATTCTTCTTATGCAGCCTTACATTTAACTATATCTGGCAGCCATTTTGTTCACTTCCTACATTTTGTTAGCAAGATTCATGAGGCCTATTGCCTCTGCCAACAACTGACGTGTTGTCCACCTGACTGCGCGTTGAGATGCAGAGCGTGTACTGCGCCTGTGCCTTCTGGCCACCCTGCGCGGCCCTCCCTCCCCCCACCCTCTACCCCACATGTGCCCATTCTTCGTGCGGCATTTCCGGGGTCGAGTGTGACGCAGTGCTTGCGTTCCAGCTGCCCCGGAGATGATCTGCACTTCCTGGATAACACTGATGCACTGCATTACAAAAGCGCATCCGGCTACCCTTCACGCTTGGGATGCTGTCGGGATAGGATGGAGCAGTGACCCGGACGGAGCCACCCCAGTCTCTCCCCAGCCTGCCAGCACGCTGTTAGGTGGAGACCTCCACCAATTTTCCGCGACTTACAAGGCCACTGAACCCAGATCAAGTAAGTGCAACCAGATGTTCTATCTTAGGCGATTTTTTAACTTATTTATTTTTAATTCCATTGATATTACATCTGGTGTACAATGTCTATTATTCTAGATGGGACAAAGAAACTGCTGTGCTGCAGACGTCCCGTTATGTGATTGATACACAGCCAGCTTCCTATGTGAGCATGTGAGTGTCAGGTACCTGTACATATATACTCCCTTAATATTGAATAGCAATATAATTATAAGGACACTAATACTGAACTGTTTTTTTTTTTTCATTAGTTGTTTTCCTGGTCTATGCACTATTTAGGCTAAGAAATCTATCACATGGATGTGAATCAGCAAATTTTGTCAGACAATTATAAGGTGAAAATTGGTGCGGAAGAAGCCCCGAGGGGCGAAACTAGTTCACCTCCACCTTTAATTTAATTTGTTTAAATCATGTTGATCATCTAGATGTGCTAACATTATGTATTACATGTGAAAACTTCCCTTGTGTTACATTGTACAAACCAAGTAAATCAATGGCAATTGTACAAATGTTCAAATTAATCATGGGAAAAATTGTTTTTTAACCTGGAGATGTCATATATTTATTAAAGAGGAGAGAAACATTTTTGTTATCTCCGTCCTTTTTATCCCTTTGATAATATAATAAAGAATCTACAGATTTGTCTTAAACATGTAGTCAATATTAATTTATCAGGCGTGGTCACACTCAGAGGTCTTAAAAAATGGGGTTTACCTATACCTATACAATTGCTTAGAATGTATGGACTACTCATGCCAATGCCACCTCAAGGCTCTGTTATTGTGCCGCTCTGCGACAGCGATTCTAATAGCGATGCCTCTGATCTGCATGTCATACTTCTTTACAGTATTATTTCACTAACCCAGCATGCATCCTATGCATGTTACAGTAAAGCAAAATATTCTACAACCCTATTGAGCCTCTCAGTAGGCCAGAAATAGCTGTTTTTAATAGTGATTCACCGCGAATAAATTCAGACAGAAACAAATTCCTGCTATAGGTTCTCAAGTACCTCCTAAAGTGAAATAAGTACAGTAGAGGGATCATGACAAGCTAAATAGACCCCCAAAGTCAAGTAGCTCAGACTATTTAAAAAAAAGTTCTATACAGCAGATACGACTATGTTTTAGAAAAGTTTGCCCACAATGGTTCTTAATATAAAGACAAAGCTCTACAAAGCTATAATCATCATAATCAGTGTATACATTTATTTGTTATCGGCCCACTTTCGATTTTTGAAAGTTTATATTTTTGTGTGGCAAAATGATATCAACTGATCTATTATTTTTTATTTTTTTCTAATGTTAGCAAAAGTGTGTTTTATGGAAGCAGTTTTCACTGTCAGCAATCTGTTGCTATTGGCAATGTATACCAAGTGCAGACTTGGTGTACATTGCCAAAAGCAGCAGATTGCAGATAGTGGCACAGAACACTGCTGCTGGGCATGTTTAAAGTTGAGTGAACGCCCTCACCTTAGCAGTGGCTATGGCTATTTTGTACAGGACTCTCTCTTCTTGGTGTACAGAGTTGGTGTACATTGCCAATAGCAACAGACTGCACGTAGCGAAAACTAATGAAAAACACATTTGCTAACATGGACTTACCCTTTAAAGATGCCAGGGAAACCCTAAATTGTGTTTTAATTCTAACTTTGTTTCTGATTGCTGCAACCACATTCTGCATATTACCAGGCATAGAGCTGGGTCCATTTGCCCAGCAAACCCTACTGGCTGCCAGAAATTATGTGGAGCAACCACTCATACAACCATAATTTATTTACATTAGTACATAGAAAACAAGTAAAAGGTTTTTCCATTTCATTTGAAAATAAATTGACTTATTTAGAAATTTAGAAAGACAGAAAAGTCTCAGAGATCTATGAAAGTTTGCATCTAAGAATTTAAGAAGTGCAAATACTTTGAGTATTCCACTATCTACAGTACATAATATTAGCAAAATATTGATATAATCTAGAGAAATCTATGTGTAGGTTGATTGTCAATATCGGATACTTTTGATAGCTAGGCTCTTAGGCAGCACTGCATAAAATCATATATTCATATATACACAGGTTATGCATATTACTGCATGAGATCAGGAATACTTCCAGAAACCATAGTCTGTGAACACAATTTTCTGTGAACTCTACACACACAAGTTGTCTCATGCAATGAAGAAGCCATATAACAACACTGAACAGTTTAACTGAACTGAGTTTAAACGCTCCACCCCTTTCCTGCCCACCTCGGGTATTTGTGTTTACTCTCTGGGGAACCACTGGACAGATTGTGCTAGCAGATAGTTAGTCTTCAAACAATTTTTTATGTTAGTTTTTATTTTAACAATCCAGAGTGCAGGAGGAGCCCGCTGTACCCTATATGCCCGCACACTGCCTGTATTGGGGATGCCAGCACACTGCCTGTACTAAGGATGCCCGCACACTGCCTGTAATTTGGGATGCCCCTCACTGCCTTTAATGTGGAATGCTGCTAACTGTCTGTAATGTGGGGTCTGTAATGGTGCGATGGGGGGGAAATTCTGCACACTGTCTATAATAGAGTGATTGGGAGGGGGTATTTTAGCAAACCATTTGGTTCAGAATTAGTTTTCTCTTTCAAATCCAGGGTGCGTCTTATAGGGTAAAAAATGCGGTATACAGGCGGTACACCCGGCCCCGGGTGGGTGTGGCCTGTGACTCGCTGGCAGGAGTCACAGGCCACTTCCATTCTGGGCCGGAATTGGCTCGCTGTGAACTTGCAGCTAACTGCCGCTCCCCTCCGCCTCTACACTCTTACAGGGGCGATGGGGAGCAGCGGCGGGAAGCGTCAGTCTTGGGGATGCCCGCACACTGTATTGGGGATGCCCACACACTGTATTGGGGATGCCCGCACACTGTATTGGGGATGCCCGCACACTGTATTGGGGATGCCCACACACTGTATTGGGGATGCCCGCACACTGCCTGTATTGGGGATTCCCGCACACTATCTGTATTGGGGATGCCAGAACACTGTCTGTATTGGGGATGCCCGCACACTGCCTGTATTGGTGATGCCCGCACACTGCCTGTATGGGGGATGCCCAAACACTGCCTATATTGGGGATGCCCGCACACTTCCTGTATTGGGGATGCCCGCATCCTGCCTGTATTGGGGATGCCCGCACACTGCCTATATTGGGGATGCCAGCGCACTGCCTGTATTGGGGGTGCGTCTTATATGGCGAAAATGCGGTATACAGGACAAAATGTATAATAAATCGTTGGAAAAAACTTCCAAGGTTTTTCCCGTCCATATAACCCTTAAGTCATTAATTAAAAATGAATGGGAGAAGCCAGAGAAAAGTTCTTTATGCCTAAGAAAATTCCTGTTTAGTCTTAAGGACATGGAACCTTGGAGCAAGTGTCTTAAGGTGGATGCACCATTGGGTGAGACATTAGTTTCCTACGTAGGGCCCTTTGACTAAAGACTTGGTCTGGAGACAGGGTTTCTAAGACTAAACTCTGTGGGATATCTTTTCATGGAAATTTCCTTTTTGGAGAAGAATTAGATAATATTTTATCTAGATCAAATGAAGCAGGTAAAAGATTTCCTGTTAAAAGGAGAAGATTTAATGCCTGGATGAGGAATAGAGGCAGAAGTAAGGTGTGTATTTTGAGCAAAGGAGGCAGGGAACTCAGGTTAGCCCTAAAGGAGGTTCAATGTTCAGTATAAACCTGCAGGGGGGCCTAAGCCTCAATCTTGAAAATGAGCTTCCAGTGGGGGGGAAGACTCTCAAGGTTTGTAGCTGCCTGGGGAACAGTCCCCCAAAATCAGTTCATGCTACAGTCACTGCAAGAGGGTTATCGATTATTTCCCTCCCCCATTCCTCCTTTTTAGTAACCAAGCTCCCAAGGGACCCCAAAAAAGAAATTAGCCTTCCATTTAGTTCTTTTAGAGAATCTGCAGAAAAATGTGATAGATCAGGTCCCCCAAACCCTTCAGGGAGTGGGTTTCTACTCTCACGTTTTTCTGGTACAGAAGCTGTCAGGAAAGTTTTGAATTATTTTGAGTCTGATTAAACAAGTTCATATGATACAAGAAGTTCAGAATGGAGTCAATCTTTTCAGTCAGGAATATTGATGAGCGTATCGAATCTGACGAATCTGAATTCGTTACCAATTTCAGCAAAAGTTTGATTCTAAGCGAATTTGAATATTGTCACGATTCCATCGATCAAATCAATTCCTTAAACTCCATTTTGTGAGGTCCAGGCCATCTAAAATGGTGGATCCACATGTCGGGACATGTCCCATGGGGCAGAGAATCCTGGGTAGGCATCACATGCAGCCTATCAGCAGCTAGGCTCCCGGGTGATGTCACAGCCCTATATAAGTGGTGGCCATCTTGCGGGCGCTCATTTCAGTGGTATATTGAACCCAAAACAGCACGGCTTTACTGAGGGCAGATCATGTCAGACCAATCTTATTGATTTCTTTGACAATGTCACTAAAGTGTTAGATGAAGGTGGTGCTGTGGATATCGCCTATCTGGATTTTAGCAAAGCCTTTGACACTGTACCACATAAGGAGCTCATAGATAAGTTATTGAAGGTAGGACTCAATCCCTGGATAGTTCAGTGGATTTCCAGTTGGCTGAGGGATCGGTATCAGAGCGTTGTTGTAAATGGCGTGCAATCTGAACAAAGGCGAGTTACAAGTGGTGTGCCGCAGGGCTCTGTCCTGGGCCCCATTCTTTTTAATATATTTGTAAGTGACATAGGAGAAGGCTTGGTAGGAAAAGTTTGTCTGTTTGCTGATGATACAAAGGTTAGTAATAGGGTGGATATTCCTGGAGGTGTCTGCAACATGGAAAATGATTTAGCTTTACTGGATAGATGGTCAAAACTGTGGAAACTAGAGTTTAATGTCTCTAAATGTAAAATCATGCACTTGGGTAGAAGGAATCCCTGCTCTGAGTACCGTATGGGCAGTAATGTGTTAGCCAGGACCTCGGAGGAGAGAGATTTAGGGGTACTGATTACTGATAGCTGCAAGATGAGTGGACAGTGTAGCCAGGCAGTGGGAAAAGCAAGCAGGATGCTCGGCTGCATAGCTCGAGGCATCACCAGTAGGAAGAGGGAGGTTGTGATGCCGCTGTATAGAGCCCTGGTAAGGCCACAGCTAGAATACTGTGTGCAGTTCTGGAGACCTTACCTGCAAAAAGACATTATTCAAATAGAACGTGTCCAAAGGCGGGCAACGAAAATGGTGGAAGGACTTAAACTTAAAACTTATCAGGAGAGACTTAAATAACTTAATTTGTACAGTCTGGAGGAAAGAAGGGAGAGGGGGGACATGATTGAGACCTTTAAATATGTGAAAGGATTGAATAAGGTTCAGGAGGGAAGTGTTTTTAAGAAGAAACTTAACGATAGAACAAGGGGGCACAACCTGAAGCTAGTCGGGGGGAAGATCAGGAGCAATGTTAGAAAATATTATTTTACAGAAAGAGTAGTAGGTGCTTGGAACAAACTTCCAGCAGAGGTAGTTGAAACATCAACAGTCACTGAATTTAAACATGCCTGGGATAAGCACACATCTATCCTAAGATAAAGAGTACATACAGTATACACATAAGGGCAGACTAGATGGACCGTATGGTCTCCTTCTGCCGTCAACCTTCTATGTTTCTATGTTTCTATGTGTATTGTGGTGAGAATGGGTAAGGGAGAGATAGAGCCAGGGAGAAAAAAAGACAGTCAAAGAAAAAGACAGGGCGTGACAGAGAGATACAGTTTAAAGTGAGTTTGCATTTGCTTTTATGCCCAGATCTTTCAAGCCTATTTATAGTGTTACTACAGATTACACATACCGGCCTACTTTGATTTTGCTTTTCTACTAAAAACATGTTTTAAAACTTTCTGTAGTGCTTTTAAATCACTTAATCACTTTCACCAGGGGTATACTATTTCAGGCCATGATCTGACAGTGTGTTTGCATTTGTTTTTAGCAAGAGCACCTGTCTATATTGCTCTTGCTTTTCTACAAAAAACTTTGAGCATGGGGGCATTCCATTTCAGGCAATCTGACAGTGTTTGCATTTGCTTTTATCACAGACACCAGTTTATATTGCTTTGCTTTTCTACAAAAACCACAATTTAAAGCTAGCTGTAGTGCTTTTAAATCACTTTCACCAGGGGCATACTATTTCAGACCATGATCTGACAGTGTGTTTGCATTTGTTTTTAGCAAGAGCACCTGTCTAAGTTGCTCTTGCTTTTCTGCCAAAACCACATTTTAAAGCTTTCTGTAGTGCATTTTACTCACTTTGACCAGGGGCACACAATTTCAGGCCCTCTGACAGTGTGTTTGCATTTGGTTTAATTTCCAAGCCTTGCAACAAGCCTAGTTAGTGTTACAGATTACACCCACCTGCTCTAGCTTTTGTACACACCTGCTGCTGTTCCAAAAATACTGTTTTAAGTGTAGTGTAGCGTATTGTTTTCCCCTCCTAAACGCAGTAAATATGTCAGGCAGAGAAGTGCCAGGATGTGCACAGAGGAGTGGCAGAGGCCTAGATTCATCAGGCAGTGGTCGCAGCAGACTAGGGGCAGGTGGCAGCAGGAGTTACAACCCTGAGTTGGCATGGCCCGGGTGCAGTCCCTGTCCTCCCATTGTTTAGTGCAGTGGGGGCCATAGTAACCCCACAGAGAACTCGTCTGTCCACAAAAAATGTGGAGAGACTCACCTTTGTAAAGATGAATCAGGCATGGTTCAGCCAGGATTTCCATCCATGGCTGATGCATGCGAGTAGATTGATCATGGTGCTACACTAACACTTCACAAATAATGCAAAACAGATATACATCGCTGCTCACCAGTTACAGACATTCCTCCGATCACAAGTAATTATTGAGGAAATGCATTACGTAAAACTTTTTCATATGTTCTCCCCATGCTGCTGCCAACTCCAGGGTGTGTCTTTCAGTCAATATATGGGCTCCTTATGCTGCTGCCAACTCCAGGGTGTCTTCCGGGCTATATATGGGCTCCTCATGATGCTGCCAACTCTAGGGTGTGTCTTTATGGCAATATATGGGCTTCTTATGCTGCTGCCAACTCCAGGATGTGTTTTTCAGGCAATAAATGGGCTCGTTATGCTGCTGCCAACTCCTGTGTGTCTTTCAGGCAATAAATGGGCTCCTCATGATGCTGCTGCAAACTCCAGTGTGTCCTCCAGGCAATATATAGGCTGCTCCTCCTGCTGCCAACTCCAGGGTGTGTCTTTCTGGCAATATATGCGCTCTTCATGCTACTTCCAACTCCAGGATGTGTTTTTCAGGCAATATATGGGCTCCTCATGCTGCTGCCAACTCCAGTGTGTCCTTCAGGCAATATATGGGCTCCTCATCCTGTTGCCAACTACAGGGTGTGTCTTTCAGGCAATATATAGGCTCCTCATGATGCTGCCAACTCCAGTGTGTGTCTTTCAGGCAATATATGGGCTGCCCTTGCTCCTGCCAACTCCAGTGTGTCTTTTAGGCAATATATGGGCTCCCCATGCTGCTGCCAACTCCGGGGTGTGTCTTTCAGGCAATATATGGGCTCCCCATGCTGCTGCCAACTCCAGGGTGTGTCTTTCAGGCAATATATGGGCTCCCCATGCTGCTGCCAACTCCTTTGGGTCTTTCAGGCAATATATGGGCTCCTCATGCTGATGCCACCTCAAGGCTCTGTAATTGTGCCACTCTGCAGTAGCGATTCTAATAGTGATGCCTCAGATCTGCATGTCATACCTCTTTACAGTATTATTTCACTAATCAAGCACACATCCTATGCGTGTTACAACAAGGCAAAATGTTCTACAACCCTATTGAGGCTCTCAGTAGGCCAGAAATAGCTGTTTTAATAGCGATTCACCGCAAATAAATTAGGACCAAAACACATTTTTCAGACAGATTCAGTAAATTAGCCGAATCAAGTTTTTCAAAAATTCACTCAGGAACATTCTAAAAGAGAATGCATGGATGGTGAACTTGGATTTACAGGAGACCTACCTGCATGTAACCATTCTGAACGCTCACCGCAAATATCCAAGATTTGTAGTGCAGATAGACAAGAAAGTTGTTCACTACAGTACAGAGCACTGCCATTTGGCCTGTCCTCATCCCCAAGGATCTTCACAAAAGAACAGACAGCTCATCTCAGGCAACAGGGAATCACAGTGTTCCCTTATTAAGATGACCTCCTCCCCCAAATCAGAACAACTTCTACTGATAGATCTCAAAAAGTCCCTGTTCTTATTAGAGAGTCTCTTGGGTAATCAACCTAGAAAAATCCACCCTAACACCCAGTCAGCAATGCAAGGTTCTGAGGTTCATCATAGACAGCACCCAACAAAGGATCCTTCTTCCGCAAGAAAAGGTAGACAGGATCAGGGCAGAAGTCCAAATATTAATGACAATCCCTCAGGTGTCCATAAGACAAATCATGGAAATGCTGGGTCTCATGACATCAGCAATGCTGGCAGTGCCATGGGCCCAACTTCTCAAAAGCACGTTACAAAGGTCTCTTCTAAATCTTTGGGACAAACATCAGCATTCACTAGATCGACTTCCAACTAAATCCCTCTGTCCTAGAGGACTTAAGATAGTGGACCGATCCACTAGTACTAGGGAAAGGAAAGTAATGGAGGCAAACCAACCCAGTGGTTATCACGATAGATGCAAGCAGTTGGGGTTGGGGAGCCCATGTAGACAATCTACAGGTCCAGGTGAAATGCACAAGGTAGTAAGGTCTTCCGATTTCAGAGAGCTCCTGGCAGCCAAGCTGGTGTTAAGTCATTTTCAGTAGATCATAGCAGATAGAGATGTACAGATAAGGTCAGACAATGCCTCAACAGTAGCCTACCTAAACCATCAGGGAGGGACAAGGTCTCTGATGGATCTGTCAAATGAAATCCTTCTACTTCTTCAGACACAGGTTCGGTCCATCACGTCAATCCATCTGAAGGGAGCCCTCAACACCTTAGCAGATTTTCTAAGCAGTGGTTTTTCATCAGATCTATCCCACAGATAGATCTGTTTGCCAAAGCCAGCAATACATAGTGCAAGAAGTTTTATTGTTGATGAGGGGAGAGGGTGCGTTAGCAGTGGATGCCTACTTTCAACTGGCGCTGCTTCAACCAGAGAGCCCAGTGTTGTGACCTTTTGGGCACTAGTTTTAAAATAGATGCTAGCTTCTTCATAGAAGAAGAGCTCAGCTGCTAAACTGGCTTGCCTGCTAGACATCTAGAAGCTTACATAAGACAAGACTGGGACACGCAAAACTCGAGCAATTGGTCTCCCCACTGCCCAGATGCTTACAGACTGACACAATGGTAGACAACTGTTTTGAGATGTGTGCTTCCATCAATTTCTAAATTAGGTTCTCAGATAAAACATAAACATTCCTATTTTTCAACATCTGATGTTCTATGCTCCACTGTCAATAAAATATGTTTTTTCTAAGATTTCCAAATAATTGCATTCTAGGAAGGGCCCTGGTTTTTCACTTTCTAAATACCTTTAACCCTTTAAGTGCCAGCCTACTTGGAGATTACGTCACCCTCTGTTGCCTCTAGCCGCAGGTGACTTGCCTGCCCCCCCAGCCTTGTGAACTGGTATAGGGGTCCCATTGATCCCTTACCTGTTCACAAAGGGTTACCTGTAAAATAAAAAAACACACAGACACATCAGAAATAAATATATATATTTTTTTAATAAAACTTACCTCTGACCCATAACCAAACACAGTGTTCCACACTGATCAGTTTCTGTTCTGCTGCTGCTGGAAGCCTTTCATACCTGCAGAATGATAGGACATAAAATGGTTAATTAAAAAGAAATGACATAGGATTCTCCCCATTTATTCAAATATGGTGTGGGGTCAGCCCTTCTCAGCATAACCAGCCTGGGCACCAGCAGAAGCGAGGGGGGGGGGGGGGCAAGAGAAGACCCGTACGAATCGATAGGGGCGTCAGGTAAGCTTTTTTTTTTTCGTTTCCTGCTAGCAAGTCTCACTTGCTTGGCGATTAACGGCTGGTGTTTTAAGGGTTAAAGTAATTGTCCAGCTCAGGTGTAAAAACAAATAATTATTTACTTACCTGTCCTGCAGAGGATTAATTCTGGCGTGCTGCTGAATGAAGCTGTTGTTGTTGAGATTCAGCTCTTTTCCTGTAGCCCAGCCAGGGGTTTTTATTTATTCATTACCACATTGTCTGTCATTGAGAGGTGGACCTATCTCCTCCCCTGTTACATCAGACTGTGTGGGGCAGGGGAGAACATCTGAGCCATGCTTTTCTTGTATTTTGCCTGCTTCTTTGTATAGGTCTACCTTTCAGAGCTAAAAAAGGCACGTATAAATAAAACCCAGAGGCTGGGCTGCAAAAAAGTGTCTGCTTCTCATCAATAACAGCATTATTCAGCAGCTCAGGGAGAAAAGAAAGCAGTAGTAACAAAGGTACTGGGTTAAGTAGTTTACTGTACAAAAAGATGAGTTGTCACCATATAATCCTTATGGGTAACACGGCTTTCAGCCCTAGCTCCTAGTGAACAGTGTGCATATGCACTCCTAGGTCTCATCTACTTTGACACAGCATGTAAGCCTCTGTATGCAGAGGGAAGATATATAATTTCAGGTTGCTTACAGAGTGTCTTGGTTAGGGCCTAGTTTATGCATTGTTAATTAAATGTGCACTTGTGAATGGATCACAGTTCTATTTTAGAGCTCAGAATTCTTTAAATATTGCGACAAAAAGCATAACAAACTGTGTAATGATTCACACTTCTAGAAATAGTGTTAAATGTTTTATACATATATACTGTATGTTGTGCAATTTATGATTACTAAGCATGGTAATTACACTGCTTCAGCTTATAATAGCAACATGTAGTAGGATTATAGGATTATCTAATAAGCAGTGTTAAGGCTGCCAGAGCAATAAAACTGCTCAGACTTTTCTGGAATACATGAAATACTATAGATTACTTAATTCTGAAGTTGCACTGGAACAAATAAGCCTATATAATTTGTCACCCCACTAACAAAAAGAAGATATTTAGATTTTTTCCTAAAATAAAAAATTCAGCTCCAGCCACAGTGCTTAGGTTAGGGTTAGATCCATTGCTCAGGGTGTAAAGTGGACCTCCAGTCAAAAATAAAAGCTTAGTAACTTGCTACCTTAAAGCCTCCCTCTTGTAATCAGACATAAGCTTATTTAGTTCAATATCTTTTTATTCGTTTTACATCATATAAAAGGAAACAGTACATAGCATTAATACAGAAGGACAGAAAATCAAGACATGTCGCTCTCTACGTCCACATGTATTTACATTACAATGTCATATCGTAAGCAATGGGCACATCCCTCTCACCTCCCCAGCAACCCCATACGTGTGCTCCGTCTTACACTCCAGTTATCCTATAACGTGATGCTTTGGTCATGAGTCCAACATCCCAGATCTCTCAGTCCCCCTTGCTCCGGACCTGCCAGCCAAAAGGAGATGGAGGCGGTCTGCTCACACTAAAACCGGACACACAGCTCCTATCCCAGGGGAGGCGGGGACCCATAGGGCAGAGGGAGGGAGCCGGACGGGCCGGAAGACACGGGACAGTAAGGACATGCAAGGAAGAAAAGAAACAAGAAGGGAAGGGGGGAAGGGGGGGAGAAAGAAGGAAGATTGAGAAACCTAAATGTCGAAGTAGTGGAAAGATTGGGGACGAGTAGTTCCCAAGGCAATGGCAGGGGCAAGGACACGTACCGAGGCATATACAGGAGCAGAAGTACTACCGCGGGCAGGGGCGTGCCCACGCATGACCACCTATAATATCTCCCGCGCTAGATGTGTGTCCCTGTAGTCCAGCCACCCGACCCACGTCATCTTATAGCTCTCCCAGCTGCCTTCGGAGTCTGAAATCAGCTCCTCCATACGACGAATGGCCTCCACCTCCTGAACCCATTCAACAAGAGATGGCGAGGCTGTGGATTTCCATCGTCTCGGGATGACTGCTCTCACTGCTGTCAGGAAATGCCACAGTACCCCCTTTTTGCCACGGGAGAGAGAGCCGGGAAGCAAGGACAGCAGGGCCACCTGCGGGGAATTCTGCACCGTCTCCCCTGTGATGTCATTGTATATAGCCAAAACCTTCTCCCAGAGGGCCCTTATCGATGGACAGCCCCACCAAATGTGGACCATGTCATCCCGCCCCTCAAGGCATCTCCAACATCTATCAGAGCATGAAGGGTCAAACTTGCTCAAATCAGCTGGGCACCTGTACCACCGGGAAAGGACCTTAAAGTTCCTTTCCTGAGCTATGCTTTCCTGAGGATGCGCTTGTGTGAGGACATGCTCCAATTGTGTCAGTGGCCATCTACCCCGCTCCACCAGATTGTGGGTTGCCACAAAAGCATTCAATTGCCTATGGAGAAACCATGAGACATATTGCCCTGGGACCCTGTCCCTTAACTCATTCAGTGAGGGAAGTCCGTTGCGTGTCAGAATATGCCCCATAGTTACATTAGATGAGGCCTCCCAAACTAAGAAGCTCCTAGCCCGTATACCAGGTGTAAAAGAGTAGTTGTCAAAAAGAGGAGTCAGGGGCCCCGGTCTATTAATCATGGTGCTCCGTCTAGACATTTTATCCCAGACCAGCAGGAACTGTCCTGCCAGAAATGGAAGAGATTCCCTTGTTTGCCTGGGAAGCACGCCCCCCCAGGGCAGCGAGATCAAATTCAGAGGAGAAATAGCCTTTTCTATCTTCACCCACTGTTTCCCTCTCTCCTTTAGGGCCCAATCCACTATACGGAGCGCCATAACTGCTGTATGATATGTCTGAAGGTCCAGAAGGCCGGCTCCACCATCGGATTTGAGCCTTGTCAATGTGCTAAATCTTATACGGGGCTTCCCTGTCCCCCATACACATCTTAGGAAAGCCGTCTTCAGTTTCCTAAAGAAACTGTTAGGCAAGTGAATGGGTACCGTTTGAAAGGTGTACAGAAATTTGGGAAGAATATCCATCTTCAGCACATTGATCCTCGGTCGTTTACCGTCCTCAGGAGTAAAGGGGAGTAATTCAATTCATATAGCCGCGAAAGGTCCGAGGGGATCTGCACCCCAAGGTATTTTATGGAGTGGGGTTGCCATTTAAAAGTAAAGTTCAACTTAAGCTGCTCTACGGTCTGTCTGGGAAGAGATATGTTAAGGGCTTCTGACTTGGCATAGTTGATTTTGAAGTTGCCGACCTGACCGAAGGTCTGAAACTCCCTAAGAGCCGCTGGAAACGAAGTTAATGGGGAAGTTAAGTGTAGGAGTAAGTCATCGGCATACAAAGACGCTTTATATTCCTGTTCCCCTACCATTATCCCCCTAATATCCGGGTTTTGTCTAATGGCCACAGCGAGATGCTCCATAGTGATAACATACAGCAACGGTGACAAAGGGCAACCCTGCCGAGTGCCATTGCTGATCTTAAAGGAAGAGGATAGGAGGCCGTTTGCCCTCACCCTTGCCGTAGGTTCAGAGTACAAAGCCAAGATCCTGGACAGGAGTATCGGGCCAACACCAACCTGCCGAAGGGACGCCTTGAGAAACAACCAGTCCACCCTATCAAATGCCTTCTCCGCATCACACGAGAGAAGGCATGCCTGAGTCCCCTCAGCCTTGGCGTACGCTATGAGGTCAAGGAGTTTATTGGTGTTGTCCCGAGCCTCCCGCCCAGGCACGAAACCAACCTGATCCAAGTCTATCAGGCCCAGGAGAAGTGGCCCAAGCCTGGAAGACAGAACCTTGGCATACAACTTGATATCAACATTGATGAGAGAGATCGGCCTATAACTACTGCACACTGATGGATCCTTCCCAGGCTTAGGAATAACCGATATAATTGCCTCCAATGACTGTTTAGGAAACCCGCACTCAGGCCCAATGGAATTAAAGACCCTAGTCAGAAACGGCACTAGTTCGACCCCAAGCTGCTTGTAAAATTTAGGGGAAAAGCCATCAGCCCCAGGACTCTTACCCTGCGGCGTCTCCTTGATTGCCTTGGCCACCTCTTGCGAGGAGAAGGGCACCTCCAAAGCTGCCGCCTCCTCCTCCGGTATCACCAGAAGGGCCGTGTTATTTACATAGGTCACAACGGCTTCTGGTGGCTCTGCGTCAACCAAGGAGTAGCCACCTTGCCCCAAGTTATACAGTGAGTGGTAATAGTCCCTGAAGCTATCCACTATCTGGGATAGAGTGACTGCGGTTTGACCCTGTGGCCCCAAAATGCTGGGAATGTAAGTGGCTGCGGTTCTTGGATGTAACGCCCTAGCAAGCAACCGCCCACACTTGTCAGAATGCTGGTAGTATGCTGCTTTCTGCCTTTCTCTGAATCTCATATATGCCTGACTGTACAATCCCCGAAGTTTATCTCTAGCCTTCATCAGATCCACAAGTATAGTCCCAGATGGATTTCTTTTATGATCCGACTCCAGTGTCTGGATTTGCTGCAAAGTCTGGGATATCTGAGAGGCTCGTTCTCTCTTTAATCTAGCCCCATGTTTAATAAATTCACCTCTGACCATGCATTTCAGCGCTTCCCACTGATATGGGAGAGGTGTAGGGTCCTGTTCGTGGTGTTTGAGAAACTCCGAGATGGCCTTCCTCACCCCAGACAGGCACGCAGCATCCCCGAGCAAATTATCATTGAGTCTCCAGCTCCAGCTCTTGGGGTAAAGTCCAGGCAATACCACTGCCAGGAAAACTGGAGCGTGGTCCGACCACAAAATCTGACCAATCTATGCCCGCGGAGCCCACTCCATGGCATGATGGTGAAGAAAGAGGTAGTCAATTCTGCTGTATGAACTCCTGGCGGTCGAGTAGAACGAAAAGTCCTTGTCTCGCCCATGAAGTACCCACCAGGAATCCACCAGCTGTAGATCAAAGAGCATTTTTTTCAGCCGATTCCTCTTGCTCAGGGACACCGCCGACCCACCAGAGGAGGTGTCCAACTCCGGATGCATGGGAATGTGGAAGTCTC
The DNA here is from genome assembly GCA_027917425.1 of Gastrophryne carolinensis. NCBI lineage: Eukaryota > Metazoa > Chordata > Amphibia > Anura > Microhylidae > Gastrophryne > Gastrophryne carolinensis. The sequence goes on along the minus strand of CM051234.1, from coordinate 303,870,080 downwards.
CCCCCACAATGAGTGTACCTTCTAGAAATTCTGCTAGCGTCCCCAACACCCCAGCGCAAAAGCTAATTTGGTTGGTGTTAGGGGCATAGATGTTAGCTATAGTGTAAATCCTGGAGAACAGTTCGATCTTAAGAAATATGAATCGCCCATTCGGGTCAACTTTAGTGTCCACTACTTTATGGGGGAGAGATTTATGGATGGCTATTGAGACCCCGGTCGCCTTCATGTTGGGGTTGGGGGCATGATACCACAAGGGGTAATATCGATTCTTCATAGCTGGGATATGTCCTGCCTTAAAGTGGGTCTCCTGAAGGAGCAAAATGGCTACTTTCTGCTTATGCATGTTATATAGCACCTGCGTTCGTTTCTCTGGGATATTCAACCCCTTCACATTAAAGGAGCTTTGGATGAAGGTACCGAGTGGAAAAGGCAGAACCGGGAGGGGGTGGAAGGACAAGGCGCACAAAAACAGGAAACAGAAGCGGAAAAAGCAAGGAAGAAGGGGGGTGCAATGGGCAGCAGGTAAGGAAGGGTAACCAGACAGAGTAGGGAGACCGAAGGGTGAGGACACTAAACGGGAAGGGAAGGAAGAAACTAAGGAAGAAGGGAAAACTGCAAGGGGGAAGGAGGAAAGGAAGTTCCCCCCCCCCCCTAGCAAAACACAAGTAAATGCAATTGCAATTGTTCACTAACTTCTCCAAAATGGGGTAAGCGAACTGGCCTATTTGGGGAAGATGGAAGACTATAGCAGTAGGCGAAGGAGATGCACTTTCTCATGTGCAAGATATTTGAACCCGCATTTCTTAACATTAACCATAAACAACAATAGGTCAAGGACCTCAACATAAGTTGCTATATAACGAAAACCATAATTGCACTTAAAATTGCAACTGGCAGCTCCCCCGCCGCCTCCGCCCCAGCAATGGTGAGGCGAAGTAGGCAGGGGCCCTCACATCGCCCCCCCCCCCCCCCCGGCGCGACATGCCTCTTGCCATCCCATCGTCTAACCTCGCCCTAGGTACACCCAGGACAACAGGGACCATCCCCCCCCCCGCTCAAGGCCTTACAACCCCTTCTATTCACATCACTGTTATACATCAGGCTAAGATATACAGATCGACCATTATCTGCACGGCCAGCACGGAGCCCGAGTTGGCCAGTGCCCGGGGCAGGGCAGCCCACAATACACGCCAGCCTACTCCGCGAACGCCGACCCCCCAGGCATCCCGCCCCGGCCAGGTGACCTTCGTCTTGAAGGAGTCCAATCCATATGGCGGGGTGCACAGAAAGCCAGGCAGGGGCGGTTACTAAAGCAACAACCAGGGATGGTCACTAAAACAACGTTTTGGGGTAGGCAAAAAAATATAACAGCACATGGGGTTGAGCTTCTCAACAGTGAACAGCCCATCAGGCCGGAAGGGGGGGCAAATCAGTGGCCAGTCTCCAAAACATCATCAAGGGAGGTCAGACAGCCCGACGCCTCTGATCCTATTTCTCTGGGGCTGCGGCTCTCTGGGTCGCGGGAAAGGGCCCGGGCCCCCATTGTCTCCCAATGAAGGCGACAACCAATCTTCAAGGTGAATGTCTGGGATTTCCAGAAAGCGGAAGAGCTCCGGAAACTGCGCGTGGGAACGCAGAATAAACGGTCAGCCTCCCTTCATGACCACCAAGTGGAAGGGATAACCCCACTTGTACGCAGCCCCAGCAGACTTTATGGCTTCCAACAGCGGCTTCATCACTCGACGCATCAGAAGGGTATGCCTGGCCAGATCAGGGAGCAGGGCTACCTGCGATCCGTTGCACATAATGGGGCCCTTCTCCCATGCTTTTCTCATTATGTCTTCCTTAACTCTAAAGAAATGCACCCGACACACCACATCTCACGGCCTTGCAGGGTCAGCGGAACGCGGGCCGAGTGCCCTGTGCACTCTATCAATCTCAATGCACTCCTCTGGGGGCTTGTCCAGGACGTTGTTAAAAATCTTGGTAACCGTGTCCCTAAGGTTGCTGTGTTCAGGTATCTCTGGAAGCCCGCGAATATGAATATTATTCCTGCGATTTCTGTTCTCTAAATCATCCAGGTGCATCAGGGTTCTGGTAGTTTGCTGCTTAGAGTCCGATAGAGCCCACTGTGTTGCCGCTTGCGCCCTCTCCAATGCTTCCAAACGCTGATCGGTGGTAGACTGCCGCTGCTCAAGGGTGCTCACCCTGTGGGATACCTCAGAAACCGACCTTGTGACCTCCTCTAGCTCTCTTCTCAACAGGGACTCCATCCGGTTGGTGTAATTCTCAAAATCCCTCCGAGATGGAAGAAACTTCAGAAGTATGTCAAGATTGTACTGCTGCGATCTGCGGTCGACATGGTCAGGAGATTCAACAGCTGCTTGAGACTGGGCAGGTGAACGCAGCGATGTCTGGCGGTTAGGGCCTTCGGAGAACGCCGGACTCGCCGCACCAACCGAGCACTCCGCTTCATCAGGGAGGTTATGCCCATATGCAATAGGGTGGTTCTCGCAGCGCAATGGCTGGCCACCCCGCCACCAGTGCTGTGGATGGGGCTATCGGGGGGTGTCTCATTTAGGCTCCTTTCTTTTGTTCCAAGGTTGCCTAGAATACTTCTGCCGGGAGGTGGGGGATGCACCTCCACCACTGTCACAACCGGGGACCTCCAGTCTGACCCTTGAGTGGCGTATTCAGGTTCCCCCCGCCGCTGTGATTGATCTACATCCTCTGGGAAGTCACTCATTTCCAATATGTCAGGGGAGGAAGTCAGGTTGTGAGATTCCTCCATGGCCTCACTGGGGGATTGACACTTCTGCTGCTGCCCATGTGCCTGAGCTATGAGGGTGTCCCAGTTGCCAGGCTCATTTTGTAGCACCTGCGGGTTAAATGTAGTGGGCGCCACCAGGGAGTCCCCCAGGTTCCTTTCCCCCAGTCTGGCTCCCGCCGCGCTCATTTCTGTGGAGCAGGCAGGCAGGAGGCTGCGCCGCTCCTCTCCCCCCGCCTCTGCCCGTCCAACAACCCGGCAGCTCTTTGTCAGCGGGGACAGGGCCCCGCACCGCTCCTCGCTCTCCCCGGCACTGCAGGTTACCTCCGGCGTGCCGCCTCTGCCGGCATCTGATCCAGCGTGCGCGCCCTGTGTCACCGCCGCCGCCTTCCTCTTCCCGGCTGCTGCAACGGAGGGAGCCGCTGGTCCTCCGGCCCCCGCCTCTTCCTCTTCAGGTCCCCGCAAGCCGCGGGATGGGGAAACAGCCCCCGGAGGGATCAATCCTGCATGATCATCATGCGGGGCACTCTGGATTTTCTTCGCCCGATCGCCAGCCGATGATCCCGCCATCTCCGCCATCTTGTTTCCATCCCCGGCAGCCACCGCATGCTGGGATGTAGGGAAAAATGTACTTATCTTCCCAGCTTTTCCACTCTGCATGCCCCCAGAGGTCATCCGACTCTTCCTCTGTTTGGACATCCCGGTAGGTGGGAGAATAATTGCGGGTATAGGGTATATTTTATGTGCAAAGTGCAGAGCTCCAGTCTCTGCGTCCTTACGCCGTCATAGCCAAGCCACGCACATAAGCTTATTTAGAGGGATTAACAACATGCAGATGTTCAGAATAGCAGGCAGATTCTGCACTCTTAAACATGCATGGCAGCGGCCATCTTGCCACACACATTAGAGACCTGCTTTTGAAAAAGTCCCCAAAATTGCCTTTTAGCTCTGTTCAATCATTTCTTCTTTTCTAGCCTGTAGTAAATTAGCCTTCAGCTGCAATGACTCATCATTGCTTTGATAACAGCTGAAATCTTCTAAATACTTTATATCCCCTGACTGAATGCTTTTCCGTAACAGTTTCCCTCACACAGATTTCCGTTGCTACATTAGCTGTTTATTCAGTGTTTGTGTGTGCAAATAATGACAGAAAAGCTTCTACTTGTTTCTGAGGCATACATCTCTCTCAATTTGGTGTGAATTGCTGCAGGCACAGCACCCACCCCCCCCCCCCCCCAATTCTTATGTGTAAGTTGGACCACCCCAAGTAATTTAAGAGTGAATAATCTTTACGCCATTCCACAACATCTGCACGGGGTTAGGCCCTCTCAAACTGCTTAAACCGAACCTTCAGCATGATTTAATGAAAAGCCCAAACTCTTAAAAAACGGTTCCCCAGCATCTAAAATATATTTATATATTACGTTTTTAGTCACTAACTTATTATTCTTTCCCCCACTGGGCTGCAACTCTGTTCAGGAATTTAGGATACGGGTGCAGCCATCTTGACTCAGAAGCATCACACTTACTGAGGAGAGGAAGAGTGGGATAAGGTACAGGGGGGCGGGTTATAGCTGTGCTTTGCTCAGATAGAGCAGAGCTGGGGTCAGGTAACGGTCAGCAGTCCCAGAATGCAGAGCAGCACAGTCAGGAGGCACTTCCTGTTTGCAGGCTGCCTGATAAGATGGCGGCTTCCATAAGCCACCATCTTGGATGTTTAAAGGCTCATAACATGCAGTAGATGCAGGTAGGATGATTTTTAATGTGGACAATCTGTATGTACAGGGTGTGGGAAACATATAAGATAGACTCTTATTCAGAGTGAAGGTCCGCTTTAAGCCACCGATCATAGGAGGGGAAAGCAATTTACTAAACTTTTTTTTTTTTGTGACTTAAGTTCTGCTATAAATGAAATGCTCCTTTACCCCATGATAGGTAAACAGTGAATAACATAAACCCAATGTAATTGTAGGTGATGTTGGGCCACAAATGCTTGCAGAGATGAAGGAAACAAATGTTGTGTTAAAAGAAGTTCGCAATCTTCTAAAACAACAGGTAAAGTATTTAGAGACCTTAAAGTCAGATGTCATATCTTGTCATCATGTGTACGAAGCATGTTTTAGAAGAACACAAAAATAGTTTTAAAAGTGAAAACTTATTTGCTGTAAAAATGTGTTTTTGTACAAATTAAGTTCTTTGGAAGGTTTCAGAGCAAAGCCTATTTTAAATCTGCACAAAAAATGCACAAATAACACACAGTATAATATTAAAAGGTTTAGCTTGTGTCTTTAAATTTAGTTGAGGTGTAAAACTCTGTTGTCCAAACCACATCTTCTACTGAAAGAATAATGGCACACACTTTTGAATTGAAAGATACACTTAACACACATTTATACATAAGCAGCACTGACAGCAGTAAAATGTGTACTCCATCGAAGGGGTGACGAACTCTTGGGGAACATCCAGCACATGCCTGCTGATTTACAACCAGGTTGCAGGTTGTAGTTTTGAAGGCAGCTGAAAAGCAGGTGGGGTACACCGGGGCATGATTTAAAGATGGGCAAGGGGGGGCATGGAGGGCGGAACAATTGGAGCGAGCTCCTGCTGGTCCTAAGCCTTATAGTGGACTTTTCAGCAGACTTCACAACCCTCTTAAACCTCATGAGGGCAATAAGAAGAGGAAGACCAGGGGCAGCGGCAGAAAGACCCCCACGGATGGAATTTCACAATGTTTCAAGCTGGGGGAGAGGGGGAGACACCAAGACAGTAGGAAACCCCATCCAGGATGGCGTCTGCAGCTACCACCCCAGAGACAGAAGATGGAGGTGAGAGGAGAGATACACTGGCCAGAGATGGTGGCAGGGATCAGGGCAGATTTCCCCTCCATGGAGCAATGGCTACCCTTCGCCCATGAGGGGGCGTCCCTCACCGCAGGGAATTGAAGAGTGGAGCAGCGGTCAAGAGCAAGAGAGACGCAATGGTGGGCGCAGCTGTGGCCACCCAGACAGGATAGGTGGCGGAGCTAAGAGACCGGGGGGAGGAGGGGGCATCACACGTCCCTGTTCTCCCTTCACAAGCTGGCATCTGGTGGCTAACATCCTCGGGGAGAGCAGCGGAGGATGCCACAGTGAAAGATCAGTTTACCTGGCAGATGGAGGGCCTCAGCAGCAGCAGAGACGACTTGCTCCTGGACTTGCCACTTAAAGGTACGGCATGGCATGGCCTCGGCCCAGACTTGGAGGGGGGAACTGAGCGCTCTGTGAGGGGGGTCACTGGGGTGGCAATGGAAAGGGGGGACCTGTCCATGATATTTCAGCCCTCAGAAGGTCGCCCAGGCAAGCCCTGGCCTGACCCTCTCCTCCTATTACCTTGAGCAGGGCAAACCACCCCCTGACCATGAGCCACTCAGGGGGGGATATGAGGAAATAGAAGCCCCAGCAGCCCATCACCCAGCCGACAGGTTGTTGATGCATGGAGTATACTAAACGGCAATCATAAGGATTATACATTCTTCTCGCATACACACAACACATATATAGAATTGATTATATATTTCTGAGCCACCTCGTCTTATCATGGGACCCTCAATGCTCCATTGGTCCCATTCTGTAGTCGGACCATGCCCCTGTCTCTCTCACGTTACCAATTCCTGACACAATGCCTAGCCCAGGTACTTGGAGCCTGAATGATAGCCTCCTAGAGGATGGAGCTTGTAACAAAGAGGTCACTGACATGATTGCACTCTTCTTAGTTGACCACAGCAATTAGATAACCCCCCTTCTAGTTCAATGGGAGGCATCAAAGTGTGTTCTCAGAGGGGTCCTTATAAGCCATGGAACCAGATTTAAGAGAGAAAGAGCTGCTAAAATCAGGAAAACCCAAGAACGCATACAATCACTGGAGGGGTCACATAAAAAGGGGACTGACCAACAGATACTCATGGGACTTCTGGGGATGAAAGAAACTCTCAAAAAAATGATCAGGCCTTCAGGCATTACCGGTATAGGGCCAAATTTTATGAGTATCATGACAAATGTGGCAGATATTTAGTGAGGATACCTCAATCCCAGACACGAGATTAAATTTATCCCTCAAGTGAAGAACCACCAGGAGGAAGAGGTCCACAAGCCTACTCAAATAGAGTACTATAGCGGCCTGTATAATATTGACAACTGACCGCCAACCCTCACGAATTGTTAATGAAATTGGTGAATACATATCTGACACAGCGCTACCAGCTTTACCTCAGGACTCTGAGGAATTACTGACTCCAGCGCCCAGCCAGGGGTTTTTATTTATTCATTAGCACATTTTCTGTCATTGAGAGGTGGACCTATCTCCTCCCGTTACATCAGACTGTGTGGGGCAGGGGAGAACATCTGAGCCATGCTTTTCTTGTCTTTTGCCTGCTTCTTTGTATAGGTCTACCTTTCAGAGCTAAAAAAGGCACGTATAAATACAACCCAGAGGCTGGGCTGCAAAAAAGTGTCTGTTTCTCATCAATAACAGCATTATTCAGCAGCTCAGGGAGAAAAGGAAGCAGTAGTAGCAAAGGTACTGGGTTAAGTAGTTTACTGTACAAAATGATGAGTTGTCACCATATAATCCTTATGGGTAACACGGCTTTCAGCCCTAGCTCCTAGTGAACAGTGTGCATATGCACTCCTAGGTCTCATTTACTTTGACACAGCATGTAAGCCTCTGTATGCAGAGGGAGGCTATATAATTTCAGGTTGCTTACAGAGTGTCTTGGTTAGGGCCTAGTTTATGCATTGTTAATTAAATGTGCACTTGTGAATAGATCACAGTTCTATTTTAGAGCTCAGAATTCTTTAAATACCGCGACAAAAAGCATAACAAATTGTGTAATGATTCACACTTCTAGAAATAGTGTTAAATGTTTTATACATATATACTGTATGTTGTGCAATTAATGATTACTAAGCATGGTAATTACACTGCTTCAGCTTATAATAGCAACATGTAGTAGGATTATAGGATTATCTAATAAGCAGTTTTAAGGCTGCCAGAGCAATAAAACTTCTCAGACTTTTCTGGAATACATGAAATACTATAGATTACTTAATTCTGAAGTTGTACTGGAACAAATAAGCCTATATAATTTGTCACCCCACTAACAAAAAGAGGATATTTAGATTTTTTCCTAAAATAAAAAATTCAGCCACAGTGCTTAGGTTAGGGTTAGATCCATTGCTCAGGGTGTAAAGTGGACCTCCAGTCAAAAATAAAAGCTTAGTAACTTGCTACCTTAAAGCCCCCCTCTTGTAATCAGACATAAGCTTATTTAGAGGGATTAACAACATGCAGATGTTCGGAATAGCAGGCAGATTCTGCACTCTTAAACATGCATGGCAGCGGCCATCTTGCCACACATATTAGAGACCTGCTTTTGAAAAAGTCCCCAAAATTGCCTTTTAGCTCTGTTCAATCATTTCTTCTTTTCTAGCCTATAGTAAATAAGCCTTCAGCTGCAATGACTCATCATTGCTTTGATAACAGCTGAAATCTTCTAAATACTTTCTATCCCCTGACTGAATGCTTTCCCTCACACTGATTTCCGTTGCTACATTAGCTGTTTATTCAGCTATTCGTCATTGGGGAGGAGCCCAGGCACTGATGAATTCTCCCCTGAGTGTTTTAAGACTGGCCCCTTTCATGACCCCCTTCATGACAAAGGATTTTAACAAGGTTTCGGCTGTCGTTAGAGGCCTTTATTACAGTAATCCCCAAACCTGGAAAGGACAAGTCACTGACCAGTAGTTACAGACTGATATTCCTCATTAATGTAGATGCAAAGATATATGCCAAATTGCTGGCGACCACTTTTGCTGGGGGTCATAAACAAGGACCAGGAGGGCTTAGTTATGGGTTGCAAGGCGAGATACAATACCATTAAGATGATAAACCTTATACAACTTGGCCAGACTCAAGCCATACCGACCTGCCTCCTCTCTGTAGATGTCAAAAAGGCTTTCAATGGGGTGGGTTGGCCCTTTCTCTATTGCAGTCTCCAGAGGCTGGGGCTTGGATCACATTTCATAGAGAAGTTTATGACATTGTACTACGTCCCCTCAGCAAGGATTAGGGATAACTGTATTCTATCCAACAGAGTGAATATATCAAATGGGACCCATCAAGGATGCCCATTATCGCGCCTACTTTATGTCATAGTAATGGAACACTTAGCCAATGCCATTAGACTGAACCCAAACATAAAAGGGATACCATACCAGGGATAGGAGTACAAACTATCACCTTATGCAGACAACCTACTGCTATATGTCACTTCCCCAGTAACATCGCTTCCTTTGATAATAAAAGCATTTGAGAGATTTGGGTGCCTTAGCAATTTCAAAGTGAACTGTACTAAAACTGAAGGCCTTAATCTATCCCTGTCAGTAAGAGTCCCACAACAACTATGGGCCAACATTTCCTTTCATTGGCAACCAAAACAGATAAAAGTTCATATCCCCACATCACTACGTGACCTGTACAGACTAAACTACCTTTATCCTTGTTTGGCCACATTAATGTGTTAAAAATGGATATACTTCCCCACTTCCTGTACATTTTCCAGACCCGTCCCGCTCCCAGAGCGACACAAGGAGACGCATGATGTATGAGCGCGCAAAGCAACAGAAAGCATAAAAGGTAAAGGTCATCCAGTACTCCAGTTGGAATTAGTGAACGAGAAGCCCAGAGGACTTCTTATAGTGGCTGGAATAAATGTTTGTGCTGACCAAGAATCTGTTGTGCTGTGACAGGTGAGATAATGAGCATGTTGGGCAGTGCTGCTGCCAAAGGAGAGAGAGATTCTGCTCAGCTTTGACTGATTTAACAACCTTACTTTGTAAAATAACTGTCACATAGCCACTGTCAGATTAAGCAGTTTGGGTTTCAAATAGGAACTTTAGTGCTTAGCTTAAATATGGCTGGATCCAGCCTTTGGAGAAACATCCAGTCTCTGTGTCAGGGGCTGCTGTCAAACAGATGTCCTCCTCGCTTGGGAATCCCCCCCCCATATGCTTTGAGGGACCTGCAGAAGAGTCCTGGGACCCTCCAGGCTGTCGAGGTCCCCCCGTCCTGATCAGATTACAACAACTCGGTTCTGGCGGACATTAGAGCTGAAATCAAAGCCCTCCCGTCTAAAGCGGACCTAGAAGCCTTCATCACAAGAGTGGAAAATTATTTTAAAAAGGAAATCACGGAACTTCAAAACTCAGTGGAGACCCTAGATACTAGGATGTCAGGGCTGGAACACTCTCATGGCTCAGCCCTTCAGAGAATAGAGGCCCTGGAGAAAACCATGGCTTACCAGCTATTCTGCACCTGGACGATCTCGAAAACAGGAGCCGCCTGAACAATATCCAGGTTCGGGGCCTTCCCGAGGCAACAGGCCCGGAGCAAATCCGCCATACAGTCACGCAATTCTGCACCTGGACGATCTTGAAAACAGGAGCCGCCGGAACAATATCCGGGTTCGGGGCCTCCCCGAGGCAACAGGCCCGGAGCATCTCCGCCATACAGTCACGGGCATCTTTAATGATATCCTGAACCGTCCGCCGGATTCCGAGATTGTGATGGACTGTATCCATAGGGCCCTGGGCCCCAAACCGACTGACCCTAGCCGCCCGCGGGATGTGGTCTGCCAACTCCATTATTTCTCCGTCAAGGAGGAGATTATCCAAAAGGCGTGGGAGAATGGCCAGCTCTGCTTTGACAGGCCCAAATCCAGATTTTTCCAGATGTTTCCAGGAGGTCCCTCCAGATGAGGCGCTTGCTTAGACCCCTTTGGGAAAGATACAGGAGAGTGGAGCGTCCTACCGCTGGGGCTACCCCTTTCATCTCCTCGTGCGCAGGAACCAACAAGTCTCTGCTCTGAGGTCCCCGGCGGATCTCCCTGATCTTTTTGCCTTCCTGGACTCGGGTCCTATTGATGTCCCTAATTGGCTGGACTTGCCGCCACTCTCGCCACCCCAGCAACCTAGAAAGTGGCAGCCGGCTGGACCCCGCTGGGCCAGGGGGGCGCAGCAGCCAATAGAAGGAGGGGTGGAGGGGGGGATACCCGTCGGCCCTTGGACAATAAAGTCTAGACATCCTGCTGCCAGAGCGGACACTCGATATTCTTGAACTAGACTTTTGCATTTCTGTTGCAAAATGCTTTGCCTTGCTGAGTTTAGTCTTGGTCATTTTGTAGTTCATTCCGCTGTATTCTCCCGCGCTCAGACCGTGTGGGAGCGGTCCATGCGGGGAGGCTCTCCCCGGGGCCTCCTGCCTCTTGGATGGACCCATTGACCCTCTTGATCCGCGGCGGTCGGGGCGTGGTAGACCTCGGGATGGTCTCTATGTGCACTTCTGTGCTCACTTTAGGTTGATGGTGGGTGGCCCCCCACACTATTGTTCTCTATGGCGAATCAGAGGTCGCGGAGGACCCTTTTGACCAGGGTTGCGGCTGGCCGGAGGGGTCTCTGCTCCCCCCTCTTCCCAAGAGCGCTCAAGCGCTCAGTATGTCCGCGGTTAGGTGCACACCCCTCAACGTCAAAGGCCTGAACTCCCCAATTCAGAGAACCTCCATTCTCAGGGATCTGAAACGCCTGAAATCTCATATTGCCTTCCTATAGGAGACCCAGCTGAAGAAGGGGCGCTCTCACACCCTCACCAATCAGACCTTTAGGACCCAGTATCATAGTCTCTCCCCAGACTCCAAATCGCTGCGGGTGGCGATCCTGGTGGCCGGATCCCTGCCCTGGTCCCTGCCCTGGTCCCAACTTGATTCTCTCCAAGATGCCGAAGGGAGGTTCCTTTTCATTAAGGGAACTCTCTTTTCCCAGAAGGGGACCTTGGCTACCTGTTATTGCCCCAATGACAGCCAATACAAATTTCTACAGTCGACTCTAGATAAATTGGCCACTTTCATGGAAGGAATCTTAGTGTTGGGTGAGGATTTCAACCTGACCTTAGATCCGTCCCTGGACACGTCCAGGGGGTCCTCCCACGTCCCCTTTTCAACTCTCAAAAAAGTAAAGCATCTGCTCCTCAACAATCAGTTGATGGATGTTTGGCGGACCCTCAATCCTAGAGGTAGGGATTACACATTCTTCTCCAATCCACATAACTCGTATTCCCACATAGATTTGTTCCTAGTCCCCCACAAGTTTTTACATCTCATAGTGAACACGGATATATAGGACATATTACTCTTTCGGACCATGCCCCGATTACCCTCTCCTTGTCCATACCGGATGCTCCCCTCTTTAGGGGCCAGTGGCGGCTTAATGATTCACTGCTACAGGATACCATGGTCAGAGAGGACGTCCAGAAGGCCATTAGGGAATATTTTGAATTGAATAGCAATGGGGAGGTCTCGCGGATGTCCCTGTGGGAGGCCCACAAATGTGTGTCAGACGGGTGCTAATCAAGCAGGGAGCCCGACTGAAGAAGGAGAGAAATGAACAAATCCTCAAGATAATCCAAGAAATTATCAAATTGGAGGCCCTCCATAAACAGACCCTGTCGGGGGAGGTGGGAGCCAAATTGACAAGCCTACGGGACTCCCTCAAGGACATCTGCTTCGGGGAGGCGAGGGGCTTGGCAGTTAGATGCCGTAGATTTTTTTTACAAATTACACATTCTTCTCCAATCCACATAACTCGTATTCCCGAGTTATGCGGTAAGGCATTGGCCAGATCCCTCAGAGTTCAGCGAGGCAAGAACTTCATCCCACTCATTCTCGACGCTAGGGGGAACAGGAAATGCTTGACGGCAGACATAGCAACCTCATTCAGGGACTACTATGAGGCCCTCTATAACCTGCCCCAAACCCGGACTGCGGACCATCAGGATAATATAGTCGCCTACATTCGTGGGTCGGGTCTCCCCATATTGAACCAGGAGGTGATAGACTCACTCGATAGGGAGATCAAACTAGATGAATTTTTGAGAGCTATGAAACACGCTAAGCCGGGCAAAGCACCAGGCCCTGATGGCTTTGGCCTGAGCTATTATAAAGGATTTGTGGAGACCCTTGGTCCCTTACCTGCCGTTTTGTCCATTTCCTTCCCTCCCTCCCCCCTTTCCTTAGTTTTGCCTGTGTTGTTATCCTTTAAAAATGTTATAAGGAGGGGCAGGACGCGATCGATGTCCGGAAAAGCTTTATTATATATAAGTTGATGCTGTTCTGGGCATTTATTGTGAAGTATTCAGTCGTCATATCATCTCATGCTCAGTCGCTTCTGATGCCGTACTGATTGTTTCTGATGATGTTGGCTCGTGCCTTGTGTCTTCCTTAATAAAAACGTACAATTTAAAAAAATGCCAAAGCCAAAAATCCGGGGCCTGCATGTGGCAGGGCCACTTGTGGTCCAAATACTGAACGAGGACTAAGTCAAATATTCATTGGTCACATCAGCCCACACAGGTCCACCACCTGCAAAGAAGAAATACAAAGGAACAACTAATCAGGGTTCAGCAATTAGTCAGGTAAGCAGAATTAACAATTTAATCTGGAAGAAAACATGCAACTTTGTAATCTGGTCATTGCTTAACTGCGTGACTTATATGGTGACTAGGCATGTTTGTATGTAAATGTTGTAGGGAAAAAAAAACTGCTGCTTCTACCATAAAATGGTACCAATCACTGCGGGGCTTCCTAAAAAAAATACAATTCTGTGACACTCACCTGTAGAATTGTTTTCTATTCTATATCCATTCCAGGCCATCAGCTTTAGAAACAAACGGGCTAATACCTGCCCTGAGGGCGTGGACTGCAAGATAGAAAGGTGTGGCTCCTCCCGGCCCTATATACTCCCAGCTGCCCCAACACTAGTCAGTAATTGAAAAGCAGTAGAACCACCGGCCGTGAGGCTGAAGCAGCTATGATATGTAGGAGAAAAAAATGTTAATTCATGCCATATATGCTGAACACACTATTTACATATATACAGAAACACCAGGACTAGGCATCTAAGGAATAGAAAACCGTAACTCAGTAGAAGGGAGGTTCTGATGGCCTGGAATGGATGTAGAAGAGAAAACAATTCTGGGGGGCATGGCCGGACATGGAGGAGTGAGGAGGTGTCTTTTCCGAGCTCCCTCCCAACTAAGTTTCTGGCCCTTTTTGGGGTTGGAGCCCATAGCCAGCATCACCAAGTGGAGATGGCGAAGAAGGGGAAGGGGCCGAAAGTTTCCTCGCCCCCTCATACGAGGAAAATCAGCACCCTTATGGCCCCGGAGCGACCTAAGGGAGGAAGTGAGGAGGGCCCAAAGATGGCGGCGGCCAGCATCCCCGACCCCTCCAACCATGCGGAGGCGAACGGAGACAGACCTCGGGCGGAAGAGAAAGAGGGCGCCTACCTTGGATGCCCGCAGGATTACCACAGCGAGGAGTGGAGGAGCCCTGACATGCCCGATCGTAATGGATGGGAGAGAAGTGGAGACGGCGGCAGAACGCTTGCTGCAGGCTCTGTGGCAGCGGAGGAGCCAGGAGTCTGGCGAGCACCGAAGAGCGGGCAGATCGGAGACAGCCCGTCGGATCGTGGGGATGAGGCTGACCGGGCGGGGAGAGACAGTGAAGAGCAGCCGGCTGCAGGTGCATCTACGCAGCAGCGCTCCCCCTCACAGAGCCCAATGACACATCCCGGCTTTATTGTCTTGTCCTTAACCCAGTGTTGTCTTTTTCCTCCCTTCCCCTCTTGTTTTCTGTCTATCATCTCACACTCCCTGTGTTCTTCCCCTCTCCTTTCATTGCCATCCCTCCCCTCCCTCCTTCTGGCTTCCCCTCTACGCTCCTGCCTCTTGCCTCTCAGATTTAGCGGGCAGTCTTGCCTCTGTGCCGCTGTGCCGCTGATAATTAGAGGTCCTGCAACGTCCAGGGTCAAGTGCACATCCCTGAACGTTAAGGGACTTAACTCCCCCTTCAAGAGATCAGTCGTCCTGAGGGAGCTGGGACGCCTGTACACACAGGTCTCCTTCCTGCAGGAGCCCCACCTTAAGGAGGGAAGGTCCCACAACCTCACTAACCGCTCCTTCAAAACTCAATATCTCTGCCCTTCCCCAGACTCGAAATCCAGGGGAGTCACCATCCTTCTAGCTGGATCCCTGCCGTGGACTCATTCTGAGTCCCTGCTGGACCCTGGGGGAAGGTTTCTATTTGTGGAGGGCACTCTCTTCTCTTTGAAGGTGATGTTGGCATCGTGTTATTGCCCTAACGTCAACCAATACCAATTCTTACGCTCCACTCTGGGGAAGCTGGCAGCTTTTACGGAGAGGGTTCTCCTGCTGGGAGGGGACTTCAACACAGTCCTTGATCCCAAGGCAGACACATCACGTGGGGCATCCCATTCCTCCCTCATGGCGACGAAAAAACTCAAAACTTTTCAAAAACCAACTATTCCAAGTATACAGCACGTCCTGTTCCAGAGTATTCCTTACACATGGGTTATACAGCCACAAGAGGGCGCTGGACTGCAGAAAAAGACTTGTGGCTCCTCCCGGCCCCATATAAAGCCAGGGACCTCCCACAAATCCCCAGTTCTTATCTGCAGTCTGGGCTGCGAAGATAGAAGATGGGCTATGTTGTGCAGGTGAGCAGGGCTTATCTGCCTGCGGCCCTGCAGGACAATTCCCACCCGTTCCGAACCATACCAAAGCCTCGGCTGACATGGTTCGGGTGAAGGTAGGTCAGTAAGCACCAGGGTAGGTGTTGAGGAGCACTGCTCCTACCGCAGTTCCTGCTCTGACAGGGTAGGCGGTTTAGGCTGATGGTGAGCCTTTTGGGATGCCCCCCCTGCACTATGGGTTTTGCCAGGCTCCCTGTGCTGTTTAACCCTTATCCCCCTAGGTGTCCCTATCCACCCTACCCCCTTTTTTTCTCTTGGGCTGAAAATCCCTTAAATTCCTCGCCTCGCTCTCCCTCGGGGAGATTTCCGGGGGGGGGGGGTGTTGGCTGGTGGTCTGTACGATTGTTTGTGTTTGTTTCACCGCGTACGTCGCCGTCGCGCACTTGTAGCGCGCTCCGCGGACGGCGGCAACATTGTTTCTGAGGCTGCGGTGCCGCTATTGGCTGGCCGCATCACGTGGAGCGCGATTTGCGCTCTTCGGGGGGGGGGGGGGGGTTCTGCGGATGACGTTTTTCACATCACGTCTCCACAGCCCGCCCCTCGAGGTCTCTGCAGGCGCCATTTTACCCTCTCCTTGTGCTGCGTGCGCTGCTGGCTCCCTGCGGTCCATGAGTATCCCTGCGGGGTGATCTCCTGGTTTTTGTTTTCCTTAGTGTATATTCTTATGGGAATGTTTTTTATGTCTTTCAGGCGGGTTAAAACTTCAGCATCTGTGGTTTCTCCCGGCCCTCTCCCCTCGTTATCTCCCACTTCCCTAGCGGGTCCTTGGGGCATCCCGGGTAGCTCTTTAGCGTTAACCCTTACTGGCCTGTTGTGCCACTCAAATCACCATATGGAGGCTTCTGGGGATAATGTGCTTGGGGTTCCTTCGGGACAAGCCCGGCTATGTGTGGCGTGTGGGGTATCCCCTATAAGTGATGATGTCAGGGTGTGTGTACCCTGTGCCCAGCAGGTGCTTGTGCCGCAATCTGGCCTGCTGCTCCGCCCCCTCTGGCTTTGCCTACTCCCCCACGCTTACATCTGACCCCCAGCGAGGGGCATACTAGCGAGGAGTCTCAACCTGATTTGGCTGCACGGGTGGCCAGCATTGAAAAACATATTGCTGGGTCTGCCCTGCGTAAGGCTTCTGCTAAGAAGCAGCATTTATCACCCGCGGTTTCCCTCTTCCCTGCTGAGGCTGAGGAATTTTTTGACATTTCTGGTCATTAGGCTCGATTCAGAGAGACAAAAAAAGAATTTTCCAGCTCTCGTATGAGTGTGCGAGTGATTCTGTGCATGCATTGCAAACCTTCTGTAAAGTTTCCGTCCATTCGTATGCCAGAGTACGAGTACGAGGATGTCATTTTCATTGTGACTTTTCTGTTTCATTTTCTCAGGTTACAACGTCAGATTTCGATTTTGTCCTTTTTCCATCTTCTCGTTGCACGAATCCTTTACGTTTCCCGATAGATTCTGTTTTCCTTTTTCACTAAATAATCCTTACGATCTTGCGCCTGCGCACTACAAACTTAACTCATTAAAGTGCTCGCCTACATATTTGACACCCTCACTTCTACTACAATGTTTAGCTAAACCACTTAGCCCTATCCTCCATCTTCCCTTTTGGACCCTTAAAGCACACCACAACCACTTAGCCCTATCCTCCATCTTCCCTTTTGGACCCTTAAAGCACACCACAACCACTTAGCCCTATCCTCCATCTTCCCTTTTGGACCCTTAAAGCACACCACAACCACTTAGCCCTATCCTCCATCTTCCCTTTTGGACCCTTACAACTTACCCAAACCACTTCGCGGTTAGGTTCTTCTTCCATTTTAGGACCCTAAAACTTACCCAAACCACTTCGCGGTTAGGTTCTTCTTCCATTTTAGGACCCTAAAACTTACCCAAACCACTTCATGGTTAGGTTCTTCTTCATTGTCATCACCCTAAAACTTACCCAAACCACTTCGTGGTTAGTTTCTTCTTCCATTTTAGGACCCTAAAACTTACCCAAACCACTTCGCGGTTAGGTTCTTCTTCCATTTTAGGACCCTAAAACTTACCCAAACCACTTCACGGTTAGTTTCTTCTTCATTGTCATCACCCTAAAACTTACCCAAACCACTTCGCGGTTAGGTTCTTCTTCCATTTTAGGACCCTTAAACTTACCCAAACCACTTCGCGGTTAGTTTCTTCTTCATTTTCATCACCCTAAAACGTACCCAAACCACTTCACGGACATCTGAATCTTGATAGAAAAATATGCCTTTGACCCTTTGTTTTGTGTAAATGTATGTGTTTAAATAAATGACAATGAAACTTTGTTTGCTTTTTGTTTTTTTATCTATAAATGTTTGTTGTTAAAAAATGAATTAAAAACTGGGACTATTTACATTTTTGGGATGTAAATTTTTTATAAAAAAGGGGTAAAAATGTAGAACTTTTAAAAAACTTTAAAAACTAAACAGGGACAAGACCCAGGACTCTACTCTTATTCTTCTTCTGTTGTCCCCAACGAGGCAACCACCGCCTTCATATCGGCCACCAACTCAAGGACCCTCCTATTCAGTTCCAAAACTGCTTGGCGTGTGGTCCCTGTAACAAATTGAGAATAAAACATTAGTTGGAGACCAATACATGTTTGTCACCTGTGGATTGAATGTTTGTTAGTTAGCTGATTAAATAAAGGCCACATATGTCATTCTGCCAAGTCATCAAGCTAAGGAAGTGGCCAGAGGTCATTCTTAGAATGCCATTGACTATGGCTTGATGTATCTGTGTGTTCATGTCAATTACCACATACTGCAAATAATGGCATTGCTACTTACTTGGTTGGTGGCCGAGAGAGGGCTCGTTGGGGACAACCCGACGCCCTGGGCCCTGCCTCTGCTGTGAAGAAGTGCCTGGAGAAACATGGCAAATACAGTCAGTTTTTATGTCTTATTCAACAGTAATAAAATGTCTATTTAAATGTCTGGGTCACATCAATCCCCTTCTCCATGTTCCTCGTGTGGGCGATCTGCCGCTTCCTCCACAACTTCACCCGCTCCCAAAGCATCTATAAAAACAGATGAAGGGAATCAGCTTGGTAGTAAATAGAATGTATATGTGTGTGCGTATACCTGAAGAGTCACATACCAGAGGCTCCCGCACACGCCGTGCCGCCCCTCCTCTGTGGAAAGGTCCAGGGGCTGTTCAGAGGACCCAACAGAGGAGGGGTAGGACCGTCGCCCTGGAGATCCACCACCTTCACTTCCAGCTGCAGCTTCATGCAGCACTGGTCGGCCTGTGCGCCTCCGGGTGCGGTGGATACGGTAATCCATTTCCAACACTTCCAAAGAAAAGGCATTATAAATAAAGGCCTACCTTCTGTCTTAGTTACATCTGGCATGCAATTGCTATGTACTTACTAGGGAAATGGATGCCGAAAAACCTCCGCACCCGGGGCAAGCACAGCCGCTTCAGGTCCGACCAATGCTGCATGATCTGAGTGTGGGTGAAGGTGGTGTCGGTCTGTTGCTGGATTTTCACGATGATCTCCAGGGCGACAGTGCGTTTCTCAAAAGAGTTGGGCAGGTAGTCGTACCTGCGCTCCAGCATGGTCTACAAAACATAAAGAAAACATAGCATTTAGTTCCAACTGGTTACCAATATCTGTCAACAATAGATCCTTTGACTAAATGACATTAACACACACATTTCTAGGCAAATCAAATCCTTGAAGCTGCCTGAACTGGTGTTTGGCACGTGTGTGCCGTGACTTTGGTTGTGCATGGAGTTGTAGCCACTTTTAAATAAAGCCCTTACGGAGTGCGCATGCGCACGGAACTCAAATGGCGGCGTGGTGAGTGAGCTCCGTGCCCACCGAGCAATTTGAGGGGGTCTGAAAAGCGGCAGGCGCGCTACCAACCTTGTGGAGAGTCGGCGACGAGAGGTGTGCGGCGGCGGGTGATCACAGGAGCGGCGGCAGTGTGATCTGCGTCCGCTGAAGCAGACGGCGGGAGACGGAGGCTGCGGCCAGGCCTGCAGCAAGGCCTCTCTCACAGAGCGGTGCGGAAGGCGGGAACGGCGGCTGGAAGCCTGTGCCCTGACGTGCGAGCAGCAAGCGCCGCAAGACAGCCCCATCGTGTGACCCCCTTCACAGCAAGGTGCGACCTGCGGGAACGGAGGTGGCGAGGTCGGGACCGCAGGAAGGAGGTTAGTAAGCCAGCCCCAGTCAGCAGTCTAACCAGGCGTGACAGCCGCCACTGTGGTGATCAAGAGACCCCCCAGCTAGAGGGAGGGTAGTAGCTGGGAGATCAGCACGTGCTGACAGGAACATTGCCAGTGAAATTGCAGCCCGGGGAGTGGGCTGCGGATGGAGGTAGCTGCAGATGCAGCTTGAAGTGTGATGCCTCAAGCAGTGCTAGGGATTCAAAGAGAGCAGCTGAGGAGCTTATAAACGCTAAAAGAGAAGCACCTACACAGTCCCAGCCAGCCGACATCTGAGGGCCCCCATACATCAGGCTATACAGAGGTGAACAATAGCCATCTCGGCCATAAAGATTAGCTGTCTGAGCCAGCTGCAACTACACACATACTTGTAATTATATGCAAAGTCATATCCCCATCTAAGCCTGTGTGGAATTGTTGCCATGGCAAAGGCCAGGGAAATAATAAAGGGCCTATCTATAGCCGAGATGGATGAGGTGGAAGGCAGTGAAGCCTCCTTTCTAGCCAGTGAATCAGAAGAAGTTCAGATGGTGAGCAGAGATAAAATGGCTATGGACTTACTCCCTAAAATAGATAGCCTGCTCCAAACAGCCTTAGCCTCAAACACACAGCTTATAATGGAGCATTTGACGAAAGAAATTGATAAGGTCTCCTGTGGCTTGATCACTCTCGATAAGAAAATAAGTGACATTTCCACAGCACAGGGAGCTCTGGAAGCAGAAATTACACAGCTGAAGAGAGATAACTATATCTTGAACACCAAAATGGAGGACTTTGAAAACAGAGATCGCAGAGCGAATCTACGTTTTAGAGGCTTCCCTGAGCATATGGAAGATGCAAAAGCTGTTGTAATTGGGCTGTGCCAGGAATTAGCCCCGGGCCTGTCAGTGGAGAGGCTGGAGCTGGATCGGGTCCATAGAGCCCTAGGCCCAAGACGAACGCCCGAGGAGCCCCCGCGTGATATTATTGCTAAATTTCACTATTACGCAAGCAAAGAAATAATCCA
Source organism: Gastrophryne carolinensis (assembly GCA_027917425.1). Taxonomy (NCBI): domain Eukaryota; kingdom Metazoa; phylum Chordata; class Amphibia; order Anura; family Microhylidae; genus Gastrophryne; species Gastrophryne carolinensis. The sequence goes on along the minus strand of CM051234.1, from coordinate 303,849,475 downwards.
AAAGGCGGCCCGGGAAGCGACAAACCTCAGCTATCAAGGGTGTGCTTTCCAGGTTTTTTCTGATCTCTCTGCCGCTACAATGGCCAGAAGGAAGGAGCTTAGGCCATTATTAATTACTCTACGGGAACATGGCGTCAAATATAAATGGGGCTTCCCTTTCCGAGTGTTCTTTACGTATAAAGGCGAATCCTATACAGCGACATTTCCAGAAGAGCTACAGCAACATATCTCAGCTATGCAACTCCCGAAAGTCCTGGGATCTAAATTGTCCAGATCTGTAGATGATTCCCCTAGATCACAGCGCGCTGGGAAGAGGCAGAAACGCTGGACTTCTGCTAATGGGCGAGGGACTCGCTTAATGTATGATGAAGCATGAGGGTTTGATCGCTGTACCGCTTTTTTTCTCGGAATCAATCCATAAGCTAGCGATCACTCATGCCCCCGTATAACCACGTTTGGCGTGGGGCAACTTAGTTATCTTTAAAGTTGTTAATCTTTATATTTGATACTCTGATACAATACTGTATGATTTTGCTACTAGATTCCAGCTCTAATGTACTGTTATTTTCTTGTTATACTTCCTCCCATATTCTCGCTTCCTCAAAGCATAAAGTTTTGATAATTTGTTGGTTATATCTGTTACTAGGTTTAAAGACGCAGCCTGCCTTAGTTATGCGGTTTTAGACATGCACAGCCCCATGCGCTTGGTGGCATTTTCATGTCGCCCTCCAGTTAAATCAGGGGTAGAGTATTTTTTTTTTCCCTCTCCCTCTTTTTCCCTCTCCCTATTTTCACGCTTGGTGACCGATACTATTGTTATAGTAAAATAACTTTTTCTTTTGCTTTATATTTAGCTCTAGACCTAGTGTGCCCCCGGCCTAGTACTAGAAAGGGCCCGACGGCGCACATCTCGCCTGGCCGATCCTGTGTGGGGAGGCTGCCCGCCTGAGTCTATTTTTAGTTGCCAATTGTAACGCTAGTCAGTGGGCCGCCCCCTGGCGCAGAACCGAGCAGGTGACTTCTTTCAATAATCTTAGCTGGTAATTTTTTTGTTTTTAGTGGCTGCTTCATTAAGTGGCAGACCGAACGAGGACTTTTACTCTTTTTCTTCTTCCTTGCTCCCCTTTCCCTCCCCCATCCTCTCATTAAGTGGCAGCCCGAACGAGGACTTTTACTCTTTTTCTTCTTCCTTGCTCCCCTTTCCCTCCCCCATCCTCTCACCTCTTCCCGTTTACAGGTAATCAGCATGGCTACAGTATTCTCGTTGAACGTTCAGGGGTTTAACTCTCCCCACAAGAGAAGTATGGCCTTCCGTAAAATTAACACGCTACATCCGGATGTCATATGCCTCCAGGAGACACACTTCTCGGGCTCCTCCAGGCCCAAATTCCTTAACGCTAAATACCCACAAATCTTTTTGTCCTGCGCGGACACTAAACAGAAAGGAGTCCTTATTGGTTTTAAAAGGGGAACCCAATTCCATTGCTCCAAGGAGATCTCAGATCAAGGAGGTAGATATCTTATCCTTATAGGTGAACTGCATGACGTCGAGGTAACGTTTGCTACCTATTATGCCCCCAACGTCAACCAGTTACCTTTCTTGTCAAGCTTCCTGAAAGAAGTAACAACTGTAGCCAAAGGGACAACAATGCGGGGACTCAAATTTAGTTCTAAACCCCCTTTTGGACAGACAGTCCACGAAAGGTTCTCTAGCGGGAGCCCAATTGATTGCGACCTCAAAAGCCTTTAGGAATTTACTAGATTCTTGTTCAGTGGTCGATTGTTGGAGGGAAGCTCATCCTGGGACCCAAAATGTTACGCACTATTCCCATCCTCACTCAGTATATACTAGAATAGACCACATCCTCCTACCCATGCCTACTCTGGCGCAAATGACGGCTGTGGACATAATCCCGATTTCTTTGTCCGACCACGACGGCCAGCTACTCATATTGCATTCCCTGCTTAGCAGACCGCTAGGCTCATCATGGTCCCTTAACGTATCTCTTCTTTCAGACCCGGTCTTAACCCAATCTATCACTGACGCACTGACTGAATATTTTACATTAAATGAGACGGGGGAGGTCTCCTCCACGATTTGTTGGGAAGCACATAAGCCAACTATAAGGGGTAAGTTAATCCAGTTAGCCTCGCGGAAAAAAAAGGAGAGGAAAGCCCATATAGACAAATTGGAAAAGGAATATCTAGAATTAGCGGACAAGGCCAAACGACAAACGACGACAGACATCAGGTTTAAATTAAACAGAGTGACAGACGAACTTAACCTAGCTCTAGCGGGTAAAGCAGAGAATGTTTTAAGGCACCTTAAGCACAAATACTACTGCAAAGCTAATAAGCCCGACGCCTTATTGGCAAAAAAGCTGAAAACCCCGGACCAGACTTATCGACCTATTAAATTGAAAAGCGACAGAGGGATTGCTTCAAGTAACCCGGTTAAAATAGTAGGAATTTTCAGAGACCAACTTTCTAAGTTATACTCTAACCCCTGCCCGCCAAGAGTAGAGGAGATCTCAGCCTTTATGGAGGGACTTTCTCTGCCCGACATTCCGGAGGCGTTGAGAACCCTTATGGATTCAGACTTTGAGGTCGCAGAGGTTCAAAAAGTAATAGCAGGGCTACAACCTAATAAAAGGCCAGGCCCTGATGGATTCCCTGCCGCTTATTATAAATGTTTTACTTCTATATTGGCTCCAAAGCTGACAGCAGTCTTCAATGCGGTTCGTGGAGGTGAGTCCTTCTCACAGGAATCACTCACCGTCGCGATAAGTATGATCCCGAAGCCAGACTCGGACCACACGACTTGGACTAATTTTAGACCAATATCTCTAATCAACCTAGATGTTAAGATTTTTACAAAAGTACTTGCAGATAGACTATCTGGATATTTGCCACTTCTGATCCATAATGATCAGACAGGCTTTATACCGGGGAGGCAAGCAGGGGATAATATCAGGAGAATGCTTCAGATCTCGAGCGTGGCCAGGGAAAGAGATCTGCCCATTATGATGCTCTCACTGGTTATCAAAAAAGCTTTTGATTCGGTGTCTTGGGAGTATCTTTTCCACCTACTAGAGAAGTGGGGTTTCGGCCCCTATTTTCTGAATATACTAAAAGCAGTCTACAAAGCACCGATAGCCTTTGTAAAATACTGCGGATATAGGTCGGATCCTTTCCCTCTGGCCAGAGGGACGAGACAGGGGTGCCCATTGTCCCCTTTGCTATTCGCCCTGGCGATGGAGCCATTAGCTCAGATGATAAGAGGTTCCCCAGATGTCCTAGGAGTGGAAATTGGGGGGGAGCAACATAAACTTTGCCTGTTTGCAGACGACGTTCTGTTAAGTTTTTCCAACCCCCTTATATCCATACCTAATTTACTGCAAATCCTGGGTCAATTTGCAGCAATATCCAAGGCATTAAATGTTAACCTCCCAGAAGGACTTTGGTGTCAGTTGCAGGCTAGTTATGACTTTAGCTGGGAAGTTAAGGCAATTAAATACCTAGGGATAGCCCTGACTAATACATATGACTCTTTTTATGCAGCAAATTACTTATCATTACGTAGAAAATTCAGTACTTTAATGACGCAGTGGCAGGAATGCAATTTGTCGTGGCTGGGCAGAATGGCGGCGGTCAAGATGTCTTTGTTACCCAAATTTTTGTACCTAGCCAGAACTCTTCCAGTGAAGCTTCCATCTAAATTTCTTAAGGAGATCCAAGGACAGGTCCTTAGGTTTATTTGGAGTGGGAAACGACAAAGGATAGCACGGCGAATTATGCTGCGGTCAAAGTCGGTTGGAGGCATGGGGGTGCCGATATTCGAGAAATACTATCAAGCCGTGCAAGCCGCGCAGCTTCTTTCATACCACGCCACCGTTAATATACCAGGCTGGGTCCGTATCGAATCGGCTATGTCCATGTCTTCACCGATTAGTGACCTTCTATGGCTCACACCAAAGGCTAGATATTTGGGGACTTCGGTTGTGGGACGACATTAAATTTTCAGGCGGGTTGGCCTCTCCACATATGCCTTTAATGCCGCTCTGGGGAAATCCATTATTTCCCCCAGGAATTACTGACCCACATAGGTTCAGTAGGTGGCGTAATTCGGGGATCCTACACGTGTATAATTGTTGTCACGGTTCCGATATAGCCTCCTTCCAACACCTTAGAGAAAAGTTTGGTCTCCTGCCAAAGGACTTCTTTGGATATCTCCAAGTACATCACTTCATAAAGTCTATAGTGAAAAATGCCCCAAAACTTGATGATTATAGTAACATAGTAACATAGTATGTAAGGCTGAATAAAGACTTTAGTCCATCCAGTTCAGCCTGTTTAACTCCTTCCAGTGGTCTAGTAGCCATAGCCGGAAATGTTATTACATGCCAGGAAGGCATCAAGGCCACTTTTGAACATTTTTAATGTATCCCTCATTACTACCTCCTCTGGCAGCGAGTTCCATAGTCTCACTGCTCTTACAGAGAAGAATCCCCTCCTATGTCGGTGGAGAAAGCACCTTTCCTCTAACCTTAGTGGATGCCCCCGGGTTATGGTTACACTCCGGGGTATAAATAGATTGTGGGACAGATCCTTGTATTGACCCCGAATATATTTATACATAGTTATTAGATCACCCCTCAATCGTCTTTTTTCTAGACTAAATAAACCTAACTTGGACAATCTTTCTGGGTACTCTAGCCCCCGCACTCCTTTTATTAACTTTGTTGCCCTTCTTTGAACGCGCTCCAGTTCTGATATGTCCTTTTTAAGCACAGGTGCCCAGAACTGTACACAGTATTCCATATGGGGTCTGACCAGTGACTTGTACAGGGGTAAAATGATGCTCTGGTCATGAGCACCTATGCCCCTCCTGATGCACCCCATGATCCTGTTTGCCTTGGCAGCAGCTGCCTGGCATTGATTACTACAGTTGAGCTTATTGTCAACTAAAACCCCTAGGTCCTTTTCCATTGTTGTTTTACCAAGTGTTTCTTTATTTAGTGTGTAATCATATAGTGAACTAGTGATAAAACCATTAATTTCATCAAACACCGCGCTTACAACACATATTAATTAGTGAAAGATAGGTTAAATAAAAATTAAATCAGAAATAATTATTAAACTTAAAAGTCCTCGCTGGAGTACTCAAACTGTGTTGGATCAGTCTGTATTGCAAAATTAATTAATTGTATGTTGAACGGAGTGGTGATGTGTTCAACATACAATTAATTAATTTAGTGTGTAATCATGACACAGATTTCTCCTTCCCATGTGCATAACCTCACATTTATCTGTGTTAAACGTCATTTGCCATTTAACTGCCCATGCTTCCAATTTATCTAAATCTGTTTGTAGTTGCCTGTTGTCCTCCTTTGTTTTAATTACTTTACTCAGCTTAGTATCATCTGCAAAGATTGAGACTTTACTGTTTAATCCATACCCTCATTTATATATATATTGAAGAGAATTGGTCCCAGAACTGACCCTTGTGGTACTCCACTGGTAACAGTGACCCAATCTGAGTGTGTACCATTGATAACCACCCTCTGCTTCCGATCACTAAGCCAATTTCCCACCCATCTGCACACGTTTTCCCCCAGTCCAAGCATTCCCATCTTTTGTACCAGCCTTTTATGTGGCACAGTATCAAATGCTTTAGAAAAGTCAAGATATATGATATCCAATGACTCCCCCTGATCCAATCTTGAACTTACCTCCTCATAAAAGCTGATCAGGTTTGTCTGGCAGGAGCGATTCCTCATAAATCCATGCTGATATGTAGTAATAAGGTCATTTTCCCCAAGGTGCTCCAGGATAGTATCCCTTAAGAAACCTTCAAACAGCTTGCCCACCACAGATGTTAAGCTTACCGGTCTGTAGTTCCCAGGTTCCCCCCTAGATCCCTTTTTGAATATTGGCACCACATTTGCCAAGCGCCAATCCATCGGAACAAATCCTGTAGTTATGGAATCCACAAATATTAGAAATAACGGCTTGTCTATTACTGTACATAACTCCCTTAAAACACGAGGATGTATGTCATCTGGTCCCGGTGATTTATCGATTTTTATCTGCTTGAGACGGTGCTGGACTTCTTCCTTGGTTAGACCAGTGACATTTAATGGAGGGTTTCGGTTATTCCCCTGCATTTCACTCGGCATGTCAAATTCTTTTGTGAATATAGAAGCAAAGAAGTTGTTAAGCAAATTAGCTTTCTCCTCATTTCCCTCTATAGGGGTCCCATCCTTGCTTTTCAGGGGGCCCACACCCTCAGGTTTGTACCTTTTACGGTTTATGTAGCTAAAGAATAATTTAGGGTTAGTTTTACTCTCTTTCGCGACCAGTCTTTCTGTCTCCAGCTTAGCTGCCCTTATCTGTTGTTTACATTGTTTATTATACTTGTTTTGAACATCGTTGCCTGCGCAATCCGAGAGACAAAGGCGCTATTGCTAGTTTATACTACTCACTTTGCAAGAACTTAGATGGGGCTACTCCAACATATAGGAAAAAGTGGGAACTCGAGCTGGGAGGAGAAAGGGACCCTGAAGTCTGGGATAGGATGCGGCGGGCATCATTTGGTAAAAAAGCCTCAGTGCAGGCAATAGACGTTAACGTGAAGGTGGCTCTGCGCTGGTATTTAGTCCCTACGCAATTGGCGCACGTGTCGGCGGGGGCACAGAATAAATGCTTTCGCGGCTGCGACAAGCCAGGCTCGAACGGCCACATTTGGTGGAGTTGTGGGGTATCTAGAAACTTCTGGGATAAGATTCAAACCTTACTATGTAAGATTTTTGGTACAAATATTACCTTAGATCCTTGGGTTGCATTGTTAATTGCACCTCTAGTAGGAACCTCGGTTAGACAGAGACAATTGTTGTACCATGTCCTTACCTGTGCTAAGTTAGTCATCGCTAAGGCATGAAAGACCTCCTCACTAAGTTTTGAAGAATTTAAGAACAGGGTTAATAGCACACTAGCTATGGAGAAATTATCAGCTATCCATGAAGACAGACTGGAGGAGTTCCGAGAAGTGTGGGCTCCTTGGATCAGGGAGGTTTTCCCTAATACGTTCGATTGGGACCTTTTAAGTGTTTAGGCACCGGTATACTTTAAAATGTTATATTAAACATCAGATCCTTACCCTTCCCTCCTCTCCTACTATCCTTCCCCCTCTCCTTTCCCCTCTTTTTTCCTTACTTTCTACTGAGCTCTTCTTTTGGCTCCGCGGAACATTCTTGATCTATTTATGATGTATTTATGTTAACACATTCAGGAGGTGCTCAGGCTAGCGAGTAGTTTTAGACTTGGTGCAAGCCTTACAATGTGGGCCGGATCGTTTCCTGAATGTCAGTCTTGATGTGATAATTACTTTAAGCAAGAGCAGTCGCTCTGATTTAATCTGATAGCTTTTGTTATAGCTACTTTCGTGGCAATGTCTTGGAATGTTTAACTTCCTCGTTGTATATTTGCAAGTTTTGTAAGTACCATTTTTTTTGATACTTCTGTGTACTTTAATAAAAATCATTGAAAGAAAAATAAAGCCCTTACTTCCTGCGCTTCCTTAAGGGGTAGACATGCATTAAGCTGGCAAATCAAACTGATAAAAAGACACTTACAAGCATGATGATCTCTTCTTGTTGTTCTTCTCCGCAGCAGATAAGTAATGCCCCAGCGGTTTCCGGGTTCCGCACGGCCGAACGAACGGACGTACGCAAGCGTACGCGAACATGTGGGCGTCACAGGCCCCCAATTTTATTTAAAGGTCCATAGACACACAGCTCATTCTCTTTCTGAGTCCGTGCAAAATGGCACCAAAGAAACAAGCAGCGGCAAGCGGGAAAAGGGCACCCAAGCGGCAGGAGGCTTCAGAAGGGCCAAAAACGCGTTCCCAAATGCCCAAAACAAAACTGCGTCAAACACGAAATTCTCCGCGAAAGCCACCCACCACTACTCCCAAAAAAATGGAGGCACAAGCCAAGGGAAAAAAAACTGGTAAGAGGGTGCGAAGCCCCAGCCCCCCCGGTCCCACATCCCCCCCCCCACGTGGCACCAAGGCACTGAGCAAATCCCAAACCCACCGGGAAAGAAGCCCAAGCCGCCAAAGAAGCCCCCGACGGCCCAGAAGCCACAGCAGGGCCCAAAGCCCCCGACGGCCCAGAAGCCACAGCAGGGCCCCAAGCCCCCGACGGCCCAGAAGCCACAGCAGGGCCAGAAGCCCCCGACGGCCCAGAAGCCACAGCAGGGCCAGAAGCCCCCGACGCCCAGAAGCCACAGCAGGGCCAGAAGCCCCCGACGGCCCAGAAGCCACAGCAGGGCCAGAAGCCCCTGACGGCCCAGAAGCCACAGCAGGGCCAGAAGCCCCCGATGGCCCAGAAGCCACAGCAGGGCCAGAAGCCCCTGACGGCCCAGAAGCCACAGCAGGGCCAGAAGCCCTAAAAGGCAGATAATCCAAAGCTCCCCACCCGCACGGAGCTACCAATCCATGGGCAAGAGTGGCAGAACAACAAGCTCTGGCTCACCCCTGGACCGTCCAAGTACCTCAAAGGGCTATGCTCGTTCCAAGGGCCCAGAGAGCCACAGGGCCCCAAGCACAACTTCCAGTTCATCCAGACCCTCTCTTCCTCGGCCACATTCTCCACGGCACAGGTGGCCAGCCAATCACCCTATGACACATCAACCACTGAAACTTCCGTGGCCACCCAGCCACGAACACCCAGTCCATTTCCCAGTCCAGTTAGATCAGCAGCCAGCCTGCAGTCCTTAAATTCTCCCACACACACCCAGGCCAGAATGTCACCCTATTTGCCTGGAAACAATGAGGAGCCACAACCACAACCAACAGGGTGCACATTGCGCAGAGGCCACTTGAGTGGCCGTTTTGGTGAGGCCCAAACTCTGGCACTGGCTAGTGGCCTCACGTTATATTATGATGAGATATATGGGAGCAAATCAAAAGCAACAAGCAAGCAGCGCAAAGCTGAGATTTTGGCAGAACTCACCAGACAAGTCAATGCAGCGGGGGATGAGCTCAAAGATGTAGAACAGATTCAACGGAAAATATCGGACCTCAAATATGCCGCACGGAAGAAAGAGAATAAAAGGCGGCATTACAGGTACATATCTTATTTTTGTTTTTGTATTCTTCTTGTATAGACATCATTGAGCTAAATTTTTGTAACTATGTTTTTCAGCTTACAAACTGGTGGAGGATTCCCCACTAAATTGCAATTTACCCAGGCTGAGGAGATGGTGCTGGGCCTGCTACATCCTGTTGCGTTAGAGGGACACTCGGCACAACAGGACACGGACAACCTGCCTATTCCTGCAGGTTAGTAATGTTTTCTTTTCACAAAAAATTGTGGAACCTGTGAAATTAGCCAGCAAGGCATATCTAAACACATGCCCCTAGGGTGTGCTTTGTAGTGGAGTGAACTATTTGACCAGGGTGTGTAATGTGTGTGGCTAGATAATTTGATAATTTGCTTGCCCATATATGACGTTTCAGAACATTTAGGAAGAGTAGTAAAGTATTGAGATTAGCAAAGGACTGCCTGATATGTATTTCTATTCAATCACATCCAACACTCTTTATCTGTTGCCCACTTGGGTTTGAGCTGTGCTTGGGTCCCAAAGGCTTAAGATGGGTTGATTGCAATGATTTTTTTTTTTTTTAAGATACAGATACAATGTAACCAGCAGAATCTTATTGTAACTGCTATTTGCAAGCTGAGTGTGTTCACTTAATGGCCTATAAGGGATGTTTAAACACACACAACAGCCAGTACTTGCATGTTTGGTTGGCTTCAGGTGACCAATATGTATGTACTGGTTTCATAATCCATTTCAAGATAATGGCATTCATAGTGAAGGTCAAGTTGCACCGTTGTGGGAGTGGCCATTCCAACTTGGACCCGTGTTTGATTTAAGCATCACCAATGCATAGTTGTGTGTTTACATTGTTTGTTTTCTTCTAATGCAACCCAGCCTCATCCCTCAGCTAGTGTGGAATCCTCTGGCAGTTTTACAATGCCGCCTACTTCCGTGCTGCCTCGGACCCAGGATCCGATATATACGGTAAGTGTCTTTTTATGATGTTGCTTATGCATGTGCCTTGCCATGTTTCTTTTGGCTGAATTACATATGTATTCCCCAAACTGAACCTTTGTTATTTATATGTCCCAACAGAACCACACACTGATAAAGGAAATCCAGGAGCTGGAGGAGGATGGACCCTTCATTGTACCTTCTGAACAGCTCCCCCTGGGACAGAATCTGCAACTGTCCCAACGTGTTTCTCCAACAAATCCTCAGCAGCAGAGGGAAGCTGGCTGCATGCTGCCTGCACATCGTGGGCAGCATGCAGAGACTGACCCTCCAGTCCCCAGTTTTAGATCTGCTGCTGAGGATTTTCCCAGCATACCTGTGGCTGTTGGGGGTCCTACAGCCTCATCATTGGCACGCCCCACAACCCGGGGAATTGGGAGGCGTAGTCGAGTAAGTCGCCCAGTTTCCCAGGGGAGGGGCACGCAGATGATGGAGTCAGCATGGCACCATGAGAGGCGGCTATTTCGCTGCCAAAATCAACAAAACTGCGAGCATCTCCGTGCCCAATTGGAAAAACCTCAATAATAACTTAAGTGCAATGCTGACCGAATTTTGGACCCATAAAAGGGGTCCACATGGCCAACTTTTCGAACCGAATTCAGGGCCAGCATGGCTGAATTGCAAACTAACCAAAGAAACATTATGAAACAGTTGCAGATTCTGAATGCCAACGGGCCCAGGTTAGGGCCCACCACCAAGGGCCACAACCTGGGTTCTATGGGCATCGCCCATATTAAGGCGTATTTGGCCTGAATCTGTTCTACATGTTTTCTCTACATTCCCACTGTATTGACTTGTCTGGTGAGCCCTACCAATATACCATTTTGGTATGGCTTTGCTTGTATGCTTTTGATTTGCGCCCATATAGCTCATTAGAGTGCTGAGGTAGCCCACTAGCCAATGCCAGAGGTCAAGCCTCACTGAACCAGCAACTCAAGCTGTTGCGCTGCAGCCTTGGCCCTAATTACATTGGTTGTGGCTCCTCCTGTTTGTAGGCATGATTGTGTGACATTCTGGACTGGGAAACTACTACCTTGGCCCCTGGCTGAGATTTTTCTGGACTTGGATTGGGACTGGGTGTTCTTGTTTGGGTGGGCCACTGAGTAACAGGTGTAGATGTGGCATAGGTATGTCTGCTTTCAACCTGTGCCTGTGGCAAATGTGGCCAAGCAGGAGAGGGTGTGTTTGTGTCCCTATTTTTAACATGTTAAATCTCTGAATTATAGACTTGACAATGCTTGGCACATATATGTTTGTATGTTATTTTTAAGGTTAACTTTGTCCTGGAGTGCCTTACTTTGTAAATCCAGGCTGTGGGCAATTGCTATGTGGCATGATTTAGCATAAATGTCATGTCCATGTATTCCTCATAACTATGGGAGTGACCATCAACTACAATTTTTTTGTTAAAAAGTAAACCAAAACAAAATGTAATACACGTGTTTATGACTAAGTTGCTGTCTTTCGGTTTTTGGATAATAAAGATGACTTAAAGTAGCCCCAAAAACAAACACAAAAAAAAAAACTGAGTCTAAAATCATTGTTGATGGTTTTTGTAATTCATTACTGTTTTGTCTAAAAAAAAAAAACAAAGCCAAAAACTAATGGCACTAAGCAATAACAACAAACAAGAAAAAAACAAAACAAGCAAAAGGAGAAAACAATTAAGCAAAATGTGTTGCTATTAGATTAGCACGGATGGCTTGGCCAGACGCACTGTGCTGGCCAACATAGGCGTCCTCTGGCTCATCGGCGGGTGGAGAGGGGGGCAAATCCACATACCGGGGGACCCGCTGCAAGATAGCAAAATTATGCAGCGCAGCACAGGCCATGATGATATCTATGACCTTTTTTGGGTCATACTGAAGGGATCCCCCGGTATGGTCCAAACATCAAAATCGGGTCTTCAATAGGCCAAACGCCCTCTCCACCACTGCCCTGGTTTTGCGGTGCGCCCTATTATAGGCCTCTTGGGCGGCATTCTGTGGGCGGAGTACAGGCGTCAACAGCCACGGGAGGAGTGGATATCCCGAATCTCCTGGGAAAATTAATGAGAAAAAAAAAAAAAACATTACTCCATAAATTGAAGCCAAAAAAACGCTCAAGCTACCTGAATAAGAGGCTAGGTGACATTGGCAAAAAAACATGAGCATACATATTGCACAGGGCAAATCGACAAAGAAACATATCTAATAGAGGGGGGCCAAAATTAGAGAACCAATATTGCGGATGCTGGCCAATAAGGCAGACTGTTAAGAGCTATTGGTTTAGGTATGTGCTGCTCAGCAATATTGGATGGGTTAAGTTTTCATGACCCATTATCTGCTTTGTCTGAGGCCAAAACAGGTCTAACCCGGTCCCTGCGCTTTATCCCGCTCTCCTCTACTCAGTAAGTGTAATGCATCTAAGCAAAGATGGCGCAGACCCTATGATAAAGTCAAGAACAGAATTACAGACAAGTGTGGGGAAGACTGATTGCTAATTTGGCTCAAATTATTATTTTGAATTTTCACAATGCAGGACAAACATTTTGCAAGGCTTTGTTGTTTTGCTAATCTAATGGGTACAGTCGTGTTTCACATGTTACCAAGGTGAGGAAAAAGGCATAGTTTAATAAATGGGACCAAAACACAAATCATAGGCATACCTAGAAAATAAAATGACGTTATTGGACTCGACTTACCAAGGAGCCATGCACCGGAAAATTCCCCAGACTCAAACTGACGGAACAATCCAGATCTTCTAAGGATGTAGGCGTCATGGGATGAGCCTGGGTAGCCGGCGAGGACGCTAAGGAACCGCATATCCTGGGCCACCACTGCTTGCACATTCAGTGAGTGGCCCATTTTGCGGTTCCTGGGAAAAAAGAGAGAAAAAAACATCAGTAAGGCTTGGCAAACTATTGAAACACTAACTTATAACACCCTAAGTAAAATGTGGATGCCAATACAAATAACACAAAACAACTACATAATAATTTTGTCCCCACAAAAAGGATATGTATGTTAAACACTTTAAATTTTATATTTACTTGTTCAATTTCAAGTCCACTTTAAAATGTTTGCCTTTGCACCACATGATAAATTTTACCGCATCTCTACCTAGAGATGCGGTAGATGTCGGGAGTCATTCATGTTGAAGGTACATTTATGTTGTGTGTGCGGCGTTCTGGCCCAATTGTATGTTTACACCTGCCTGTGACCGATAGTTAAGATAATGGATGCTGTGTTTAAGTACCACTGATAAACGCTGGGAGCGCTGGGCAATAAGCTGCAACATGCTGCTGTCGAGCTGTGTGTTCCTAACATTATGTATCAATGCTGATAACTGAGAACTTGATAATCTTTCCTCTTTTTTGATGGATTACATTGTGACCATGCAGAGATACAGTAGCATATTGTTGTCAGAGCTGGTTTGATGCAGTATATGTGGATGTTACTCATAAGAACATTATGTACTTACATTTGTGGTACAACATGCATAACTATATACGGCCACAGCATGGTGTTTTGTCTATCTGTTTTATGGAGTTTGTATAAGGATGATTTGTATATAGAGCAATCTTTTTAACATTTAATAAACACGATTTGATTATCTTTGTAAATTTTGTGTGCGCACCTCATTGATCTTTACTGTTCAAGGAGGGAATAATTACAAGGAGGGACTAGTTACAATGAGGGAATATTTACAAGGAGGGAATAATTACTAGGAGGGAATAATTACAAGGAGGGAATAATTACTAGGAGGGAATATTTACAAGGAGGGAATAATTACTAGGAGGGAACAATTACAAGGAGGGATTATTTACAAGGAGGGACTAAAAAATGGAAGTACACATAAAATAAGGAAAAGTTAATTTCAACATGACAGATTGTACTTGCCTGTAGATGTACTTGTCGGCAGCCGGAGGCACCAGGGCAACGTGGGTACAGTCAATGGCACCCATGACGTTGGGCATGTCGGGCGATGTTATAAAATGCCAGCTTAATCGCGTTTCTGGCTACCATATCCTCAGGAAAACCAATATATTTCCGAGTTATGGTAGCCATGCCATCCAAAAACTTGCATAGGGCACGACTCAGCGTAGGCCTTGGAGATCCCCACGGAGAGGGCACCCAGCCTCTGGAACGAGCCATTCGCCAAAAATTGCAGGCAGCCAAGCATCTTGGTCATAACTGAAATTGCTTGCCCCTTCCTTGTGGTGCGGGCTAACCATGGCCGCAGCTCACTATACAACTTATGGAGGGAAGCGCGATTAAGCCGGGTGAGCTCAACATCATGCATGCCATTAATGTCCATGCGTCGCCGCCGGTGCAATCTGGACTCTCTTTGCTGTCCAAAACCTTCTGGAGCTGGGGGTCATCTGCCCGTGGGCTTTCTGGGAAAGGGGCAGAGGCTTCTATTCCAATCTTTTCACTGTCCCCAAAAAGGACGGGTCCCTCAGACCCATCCTGGATTTAAAATGTCTCAACAAGTTTGTCAGATTCAAACATTTTCGCATGGAAACCCTGCGCTCAGCTGTCAATCCACTGCGCCCGGGCGACTTCATGACCTCTGTAGACATCAAGGACGCTTACCTTCATGTACCAATCTTTCCAGGTCATCAGAATTTTCTCAGGTTTGCTTTGGAGGATCAGCACTACCGATTCGTGGCCTTGCCCTTCGGTATCACCTCGGCTCCCAGGGTATTCACCAAGGTGCTGGCGGGTGTGATGGCTCTGCTGAGATCTCGGGGCATTCGCATTCCTTCCTTATTTGGACAACATTCTCATCACGTCTCAGTCCTTCGAGCAGGCCAAGCCGGATACCTAGGTGGTGGTGTCCACACTAGAGTCCTTCGACTGGGTGATCAATCATCCCAAGTCTTCCCTGTCCCCGTCACTGGTGAGGTCCTTTCTGGGCATGCCTCTGAATACATCTCAGGTCAAGATTTTTCTCCCTCAGCAGAAGGTGGACAGGTCTTCAAGCTCAAGCCCAGCTTCTTCTGTCTTGCCCTCATCCCTCCATCCGGCAGGGGATGCAGCTGGTGGACCTGATGGTGTCTTGCTTCGAGCCGGTTCCATATGCTCAGTTTCACATGAGATCTCTTCAACTTCATCTCTTGTCAGTATGGGATCGGGACCCTGTGTCCCTGGATCAGGTATTTGTTCTGTCCCCTCTGGCCAGGTGGTCTCTCTCGTGGTGGCTGGACTCAAGGAATCTGTTGGTGGGCAGATCCTTTCTGGCCCCTTGCTGGGAGGAAGTCACCACAGATGCCAGTCTTACAGGTTGGGGAAGCATCTGGAAGTCCTTGAAATTCCAGGGTCAGTGGGGCCGGGAGGCCCATACCCCTATCAACATTCTGGTACTGAGGGCGGTGAGGTTGGTTCTCGCACAATTGACCCCACACCTTCGGGGACAGGCTGTTCAGATTCGCTCGGACAACCAGACGGTGGTTGCCTACATCAATCATCAGGGAGGGACCCGGAGCAAGAGGGCCCTCAAGGAAGTGTCTCTGATTCTGTCCTGGGCGGACGAGAATGTTCGGCAGTGTACATCCCGAGGGTGGAAAACCTGGAGGCAGACTCCTTGAGCAGGGGGAATTCTCGTCTGGGAGAATGGTCCCTCAACAGCAGGGTGTTTCGCTCCCTGTGCCACCGCTGGAGTCAGCCGGATGTGGATCTGTTTGCGTCCTGTCACAATCACAAGCTTCCAGTCTTTGTCTCTCTGTCCCAGGACCCTCTAGCTTTAGCCATGGATGCACTAGCACTGTCTTGGAAGAGCTTTCGGCTCCTCTATGTGTTCCTTCCATTTCCTCTGCTGGGCAGGGTGCTGCGCAAGTTAGCCCAGGAAGGGGTGCCAGCCCTCCTAGTGGCCCTCTGTTGGCCAAGAAGGGTGTGGTTCGCAGACATCGGCAAGCTGGCAGTAGATCAGTACCTCCTACTTAAAGGAGCAGTATCGCAAAATTTTCTTGGTGACTTATATTTAAATGGTACTTTGAATGTAGGTAAGTGTTGGAGTAAGAATTACAAATTTAGAAAAAAATGATGTCTGTGTTGAGCAGCTGGAGACTAATAGCTCATGTTTATGTCTTCTGACTCTGGCCTGTTCCATGCTGAGGAGAGGGGTGAAACAATGTATCAAAGTATCAGCTGTTCAGTGCTGGCAGCCATCCATCATAAGATAACAACATTGCAACATTGCCTGGCCAGAACTTATATATCTAAAACAGAGAGAAAAGCTCTAGAAGTCATTTAGCTGATTTTGACAGTTTTCCCTTTATGTTGGTTCTGCTGCAGAATCTTTCAGTTTACCATTTTCTCTCTCTTTTCTCAACACATTTTTCCATATGATCTTTCTTTCAGCTTTGTGTGTTTTGAGCAAAGCCCAACCCAGGATTTTCACTATCTGGAGTTTTATTTTGTGCCCCTAGGGGCATCCTGACTTGGTATGCCCTGATATGTGAAATCCCCAAGTTCGTCTGTGAAAATGTACCTTTCCCTGTCCCACAGCGCATGTGCGGGCTCTCATCCAATCAGCTCTGTTTGCACACAGATGGGGAGCCTGAGCAGTAACCTTCCCGGCCTCCCGGCCTGTCTAAATGACTATCTGCGTGAGCGCGCCAGAAAAATTGGGGGATCTGTGGTTATCCAGGGGTTGTTTCACACAGTGGGCATCCTGATTTAGAATGCCCAAGGGGCAAGGTCAATGGCCGGGTCTTATAGACTTCAGGGTCGGCAACTCAGGGTTTTGTTCCACTTTAATACCTTTAGATTTTCCTGCACAGTTATTCAAAGAAGAATTTCAGTCGTTTTCAGTCAGTTTAGTTTATTTTGTATAGATTTTACACATTTGAGTCACCTGGTCTCAAAACAAAAGCAGCACCTCACACACACACAGCCATGTTGCTAGGAGACCAGTGGGCTAAATGAAGCAGCTCACTAAATTCAACCCAGCAGATCCCCCTATTCAGCAAATGGACTGAGCCATTGTCATTATACAATTTCAAAGAAAGGCATATATTTTTTCCTTTTTCTATCGCCAGATTATTTATACACATGTTAGAAGCTATTGTGTGGCTATTTAATTATTTATCTTTTTTAATGCAAATTTTGCGATACTGCTCCTTTAAGGATCCAGAGCTACTCACTCAGGGGCAGCTGTGCCATCCCAATTTACAAACGCTGGCTTTGACGGCTTGGCTGCTGAAACCTCCACTTGATGGAAAAATGGTTGCCTGCCTCTGTTGTTGATACCATGATTAGGGCAAGGAAGAATGCCTCGTCCTTTATCTACTATAGGGTATGGCATGCTTGCATTGCCTGGTGTGAGTCTAAGTCTCTTCCCTGTCGGGTGTTTTCTATTCCCAGGCTTCTGGAATTCTTGCAGCATCGTTTTGATTTGGGCCTTCAACTTACCCTCAAGGGCCAGTACCCTCAAGGGCCAGGTTCCCGCCTTGGCTATTTTCTTCCAAAGGTCTTTTGCCAACCATCGTTTGGTTAAGACTTTTTTCCAGGGGGTTACTCACGTGCGCCCACCATGTAAGCCCCTGTTACCAGTCTGGGATTTGAATCTGGTTTTATCTGCCATGCAGGGTTCTCTTTTTGAGCCTATGTGTGAGGCTGCTTTGCCTATTTTGACTCTTAAGGTAGCCTTTTTGGTGGCTATCACTTCTGTTAGGCGTGTTTTTGAGTTGGCGGCGCTTTCCATTAAACCTTCTTACTTTGAGCGACACCAGGAAAAGGTGGTGTTTCGGTTCAAGCCTGATTTTTTGCCTAAGGTTGTGTCTGAATTTCATCTCAATCAAGACATTGTTTTGCCTTCTCTGTGCCCTAATCCTAGTAATTCTAAGGAGCGGGTCTTACACACTCTGGATGTTGTCAGTACCTTGAAGTTTTATTTGGTTGCTACTGAGTCTTTTAGGAAGACTGATGCTCTTTTTGTTATCCCTTCTGGACCTAGGAAGGTCATTCACGACCCCGAGGGCAATAGAGTTCACCTAACGGCAGATATTGCTAAAACATTTAGGAGGTTCTATGAGAAACTATACAATCTGCCACGGGACAAGCCTGCGACCTACCAGAATGATATAGATTATATTAGCGAGTCGGGGCTCCCGTGACTTAAAAAGGAGGTTGTGGAGGCCCTGGAGGGGGAAATTGAGTTTATCGCATCCTTTGGGTCGCTGAAAGACCCCCCCCCAGGGACACCCTACGAGCGAATATAACGGTCATTCCAAAGGTGGGAAAAAACCCAGCACAATGTGGGAGCTATAGACCCATCTCCTTGTTGAATAGTGATAGTAACAAAATAATGGCTGACAGGCTTGCCCCACTCATCCCTTCCATTATACACTGAGACCAGGTGGGCTTCGTACCTACAAGGGAGGGGAGAGATAACACCACAAGAGTGATCAACTTGATCCACCGTGCTCGTCAGGGAGGGATGGCTACACTGCTCCTCTCGACGGACGCCGAGAAGGCCTTTGACAGGGTGAAAAATTCCAATTATGGAGCAGCCTGTAACAGGATCCTCCAGTTGTGTGACCCACATACATATATAGAAAAAATCGGTTGGTACATGATCAAGCGTCTTGAACACACTACTGGGTCTGGGTTTAGGCAATCCCCAGGAAATATGGATACGCTTTTGACCAGGACCACACCATTTATTATTCAAAATTATTTATTGTGTATATAACTCATAAAAAAAAAAAATTACATAATAAATATTCTCCAAGCTCTCAATTGATTATATACATTAATTTCACAGTTTAGACAAATTCATACATCACATTGGATAACTCATGTTTTTCAATATATATACAATACATTGCTCCCTTCTGTCTTAGTGATCAGTTTAGGTTCACTGTTCCTTCATAGTTGGGCAGACATGTTTTGCCTGTTAGATATTGGCTTCCTCTGTGCCCTTGTTTAAAAGAAGGGGAATCACCATTACATGAGAGCATTTACATTACCAAACTTTATCACTTCTGCAAACTTATATCAATATCATTTATGGATGTATATACCTAAATTTGAGGAAATCGTGGGTACTCTTTACATTCCACCATCATATTATATTGTATGGTTATTTTGTATATATCTTGTAGTTGTGTCTATTGTACCTCAGAAAAGTCTGGCTCATTCATCCTTGTGATGTAGAGTCAAAGCCTTCTGGCCCTTTAAGATTAAAATTGGATGGATTACTTTGGGGATTTCCATATTAGTATTTTCTTACACATGTTTAGTTTTACATGCTACCAACATAGTTTGTATCTATTATCAAGAAATACCTGATTCCTTTCTATATTAGCCCTGCAATGTCATGGGCGCTGCCTGTCCTTCAACTCGTTCCCCGGTTATGTATTGCTGAAATTTAAGCAATATGATTAGCAATATGCTATGTACGCTAATCGCCACTGTGGGAATAATATAAACTAGCACTTTCAATAAAACCGCGCTGTACCTTTAAAAATGCGCTGTCATGCTGGTATGCAGTTATGGCGTCTTGTATATTCCCCCTGCTTCGTTATGGTGCGTGAGCCCTCTGGGGCTCTCAAAGTCCTCTCTGCTCGTCAGTCTAGGGGTGCAAATGACGCCACTCGGGCAGCGTTTTTAACTGCGCAATCCGGGACCCGGGGCGCCGCGTCACACCGGCTTCCGCCGGAAGTGACGCGTGCGTCCCATGCCCCGGAGCGCACAGCGTGTCACCCGGCGTTGCGCCGGCCGTGACGCCATGCGCAGCCCGGTCACCACGCTCTGGCCCCCTTCTCATAGGGCCTCTGAGTGTGGTGCAGACAATGTGTCTACTGAGGTGCCTCCATTTTATTGGAGCCCGTCCTCTGCATTTTTTGGATGTTTGTTTGTCATTTGTAAGCAAACTTTCAACAACTTTTTTACATTTACATAATAACGGCCACGTTACCCTAATCATTTAAGTTTAAGAAAATATACTATAATTCTGTATGTGAAAATTGAATGATATCCTATCATATAAGGCGACACATGTCTGAGAAACTGCAGCCTTATGGAGATTATATACTCTAGTCTAGTTCTTCCCTATCACAGTGATTGACATACTTTCCTACATCTCAGGTGAATGTCCAGCCTTCTCTGGGTTTACATATATCTTAAAGACACACTATACTATTTTATTAGATTGTAATTTACTTTAACCTTACACAATGTTACAAACATAGTATCCTCAGACAGAGTATTTTCATGTACCATAGGATAGATACTCCTCCCAGTTTCCTACTAATTATTCCTGGTTAACCACCAGTTCTTCCTAGTATTCTCATCATTGAGTCTGGGTGGATCTATAGAAACAGGGCATAGCTAAGGGTGTCATTTAGTCCTGGGTACCAGGATGCCCCAAGTCTATAGATCCACCTCGCCTCAACCTGTAATGTCATTTTTGAGATGTTCCCACCCCTTTGTGAATCATGCACCCTATCTAGGCCCTGAAACCTTAGTGAGCTAGGGTTTTTGTTATGGTGTACAGTAAAGTGGCGGCCTACCGGTGTTTTTTGGTTTCCCGTTTTTATACTGTAAACATGTTCGTAGATACGTCGCCTAAATTGGCGATTTGTCTTACCAATATAGAAGCATCCACATCCACATGTTAAGATGTAGATAACATTGGTGGTTGAACAATTTGTGAAATGTTTCATTACGTAATTCCCCTTATTTGGTACGGTCACTGTAGTGCCTGTTTCAATGTACCGGCACATGCTGCATCCCCCGCAACCATATGTCCCCTTCTGTTTGCAACATGATTCTTTCCTACTGATGTTAAAGTGACTATGAACTAGTCGTCACGTACATTTTTGGAAATTCCTGAAAATTATCCTAGGTTCCCTTGGTAAGAAAGTTCTCGGGTGATTGTCATTTAAAAGAATCGGACAATATTTTTTAAACACTTGTCGTATTTGTTGATGTGATTCATTGTAAGTCATTATTAGTGCAGGGCCTTGCTGATTCTTTTCTTTTCTAGGTTTATAAAGGAGGGTTTGTCGGTCTAACTTTTTTGCCCTTCGGAACGCCTGTTTCAAAATTCCTTGTTTATAGCCTCTCGCGGATAACCTCTGTCTAATTAGATTTGCCTCTATTTGAAAAGACTCCATGGTGCTACAGTTGCGACGTGTCCTAACGTACTCCCCATATGGGATACTTTTCAATAGGTGTGACGGATGGGAACTTGTGGCCCTCAGCATGGTGTTTGCCGCAGTATCTTTCCGATATAGGGTAGTTGTAATCTGGCCCTCACTATCTTTCAAAATTGTAATATCCAGGAATGTTACCTTACTGGAATTATATTCACATGTTAATTTAAGATTCATATCATTTTGATTCAGAAGGGTAATAAAGTCTTCCAATTCCTGCTTCGGCCCCTCCCAGATGACCAGGATGCCATCAATGTACCTGTGCCATGCCCAGACATGG
Organism: Gastrophryne carolinensis; assembly: GCA_027917425.1. Lineage (NCBI taxonomy): Eukaryota > Metazoa > Chordata > Amphibia > Anura > Microhylidae > Gastrophryne > Gastrophryne carolinensis. The sequence goes on along the minus strand of CM051234.1, from coordinate 303,827,927 downwards.
CACAGGTACCTGGCCATTCGATCCTCTGCCCACAACCCCCTCTCCCACCATCCCAGGTACAGGTTTGCGAACGATGGGGCACATGTAGTCCCCATCGCCGTACCCTGCACCTGGTGGTAGAGGATGTTCTTAAAAAGGAAGAGGTTGTGGGAGAGGACAAAGTTGAGGAGCCGAAGCAGGAAGAGATTATGGTTGTGCTCTTCAATGTCGAGCTCATTGAGAAACATCTCCACCGCCTTTAGGCCTTTAGTATGTGGGATGCTGGAATACAGGGCCTCCACGTCCAGAGTCACCAGGAATGCATCAGGGCTCACCCATATACCATCAAGGATACGGACTATATGTCCTGTATCCTTGACGTATGATGGTAAGCCCGCTACCAGGGGCCGAAGATGCTGGTCTATATACCGGCTTGCATTCTCAGTAAGAGCCCCCATGCCCGACACGATTGGACGTCCCGGAGGTGCCATCAAGCATTTATGCACCTTTGGAAGTGCATAAAATGTTGGAATTTTCGGGCATTGGGACTCCAGAAAGCCAGTCGTAGAGGCATCCACAACTCCCTGGTCGCGGGCTTGTTGGATGAGAGTATGATATTCCTGGGCATCCCTGGCGAGTCTGGACGTGGAGGCCCTCTCATACCAGGCTTTGTTGTTGAGGATGCGCATGCACATCTCCTCGTATTGTTCCACCGACATGATCACAATGTTCCCCCCTTTGTCAGCGGGTTTCACAATAATGTTTGTATTTGATTCTAATTTACATAGAGCCTGTTGCAATTCGGTGTTTAAATTGGAATGATGTTTAGGTTTTTTGACCATTTGTTCCACTTCTGTTGTTACCAAATCAACGAAAGTCGCCACATTGTGGTTAACTGTCGTTGATGGGTAATAGGTCGATGGCTTTTTGAGCCGTTTTTTCTGTTTGGGAAGGGTGAGTTGGGAATTTATTTCGGCCACCCTTAGACATGTCGGCCTCGGAGAAAATCTGACCCGATGGATCATGGCCTCATATTCGCGCCCCTCGGCGTCCGTCGTGGTAAATGGGCTGTTCTCCTAACCATTCTCCCTGACCCCAGTCAGAAGCCGTGGGCGCACGGCGGAACGCGTGGGGCAGCTGGAGGTCCCGGGTATAACTCTGCTACTGGTAGTATTGCTTTAACATGTTTGATTAAGTCATTTTGGCATCATGTCTGCTGTGCCTCCCCTGCTCCCTTGTTGATTTCTTTGTCAGCAGCTACAGCATATGATTTTTGCTAGAGCCTTCGGCCCAGCCTTTATGTATCTTATTTGCCATTGCTGAGCTACTGCAAATTTTGCACATATACATAATCCCTGTAAACATAGGGGGGCGGGGGTTGCTTATTCATTTAATTATTTACTGACTAATTTCTATTATACGGGGTAGTTTAGGCATGCATATATACTTATATTGTTACATTTTTCACTTTCATAATATTAATAATAGAAAATCTTTTTTTTTGTCACTTTTTCTGGCTTTGTGGACATAGGAGTACTAGTTCCAGCACATTAGGGATACACTTGTGTGGTATATGAGATTTTTTCTTTGTATTTATTCCTTTGTATATGAATTTAGGTGTTCTTTGTTTTTGGGATGAATTACTATTGATGCACTTTGCACTTTATGTAATTATTGTATATATATTTGTTTATATATTTATTTGTATGGTATATAGATTAATGATTTTTGTGTAAATTTATTTATTCATTTAGGCATGCAACTCCCTGTTTTTCATTGATTGCCCACTGGGGGGCAGTATTTACATTTATATATATTCATATATTTTTGTACATATTTAGGCACACCATTGTAACTTTTCATGTAATATACATGTTTTCTTATTAGGATAGTATATACTTAGTATAGAGGTTTGACTAAGATAAACAGCAGAGCCCGGGGACCTACCTATTCTCCTTTTTAAATTTTGTCTTGTCAGTATATGTTGTGTATATATGTTTTTTATTGGTGCACATAGTATTTTTTGAATAAATTTTCTATATTAATTTTCTTATATTTTTGGTGTGAGTGCCCATTCTTAAATCCCCTGTTTTTTGGTTTGTACTCCCTGACAAATGGCACGCGTCAGGGGTGCCCCCTCTCCCCTATAATTTTCATTCTCACATTAGAACCTTTCCTGCGTACGATAAGGAAAAACCCTGACATTACCGGGGTCCCCTCGGGGCGGGCAGAACATAAGGTGGCGGCTTATGCCGATGACCTTATATTCTTTATCACCAAACCCAAAACAACTCTCCCCAACCTCCTAGCTGAACTTAAAACCTTCCAATTACTATCCAACTACAAGGTAAATTATCAAAAATCCTCGGCCCAATATCCCCCCAAGAGGCTGACACAGATATCAGAGAATTTCCCGTTCAAATGGGAGAAAGAAGCGGTGACTTACCTGGGAACTCAAATACCAGCCTCTCCCCAAAAACTATACAGCCTTAACTTCCCCCCGTTGCTGGAGAGGGTGGAGGAGATGGAACAAAAGTGCTTTTTCCTGGTTTGGCAGGGTGAACATCATAAAAATTAACATCTTGCCCCAGGTGCTCTACCTCTTCCAGGCCCTGCCAATTGAGGTCCCCCACACCTTCATGCAACTAATGGGAATTTTCACAAGCTTTGTTTGGGCGGGTAAACCCCCCCCCCCCCCCCCCCCCGGATAGCAGCCTCCCTCTTGGTACTTCCCAAGAGCCGCGGAGGGCTAGGCCTCCCGGACTGGAAATCATACTATTCTGCTACCCATCTCACCAGGGTGATTGATTGGTGCAGACATTCTCACCTTAAGCAGTGGATGGGTGTCGAGCAGGAGGCTTCCTCTACACCCCTGGCAGGGTTGCCCTGGGTGCCACTGGACAGGTCCGCTGCACTAAACAAACACCCTACAATTGGGCCTACACGGAGGGTGGCGAGTAAGACGTTCCAGAATTCAGATATTTCATCCCTCTCACCGTTGACCCCAGTAATAGGCCACCCGGACTTCCCAGGAGGCAATTCGGACAGTACATTCCGGGCATGGGTGGGGCGGAACCGGTTTAGGATCCTCCACCTGCGAGATGGGGCAGGCTGGTAGGGGCTAGATGGACTGACGGAAAGGAATTCCCTGCTGGCGCTCAGCTTTTGGCAAACTCTTCAGCCTACACATTTTCAGAACTCCTTGGGCCGGCGGTCTGAGACCTACAGACCCCTGACCCCCTTCGAACAGGTTTGCACGGGGAACGGCCATTTCAGAGGGGCTCTGGCACTTGCATATTCGCTAGTGATCTGCCCCCCGGAAATCTTTTCACCCTCGTTCGTGGAGGGCTGGGAGAGGGAACTAAACAGGAGCTTTACAGAAGAACAACAGCAGGCAATGCTTCAGCTGGCCCACAAGTCCTCTATGTCTTGCAGGTACCAAGAAGGGTCCTACAAGATTCTCACCCGATGGTATTTAGTCCCGACCAGATTGTCAAGAATATTCCCCTCCTCATCTGCTGGAGATGCTCATGAACTAGGGGCACAATGCTACACATCTTCTGGGAGTGTGAGAAGCTCTCTAGGTTCTGGGGAAACGTGAGGAAAATTATGCAGGCTCTGATGGACATTGACCTAGGCGAGGATCCAGCAGGCTACCTCCTTAATCTTGCCCCTACCTCTATCCGGGGATGAAGCAAGTCTCTGCTTGCTCCACTCTCAATGCCACGAAGACCTGCATCCCGGCATGCTGGAAATCCCCTGACCCCCCCAACCACTGCCCTGTGGCTTACCAGAGTCAAAGATATCGGCAGGATGGAGAAGCTCACTGCTTCGCTTAAGGGCACCTCAGAGAAACACACAGAGGTTTGGCTTGAGTGGGATCGGTTTAGCTTCTCGGCGGAATATCTGGAATACCTGAAGACGTAGGGGATGACTCCTTCCCTGTCCTCTTGTGTCTGTCTTGCCCATCCCTTCGTTCTTTGTGTGTCTCTAGTATGTCCCCCCATCAGCATTCTTCCCCAGTTTCTTCTTCCTTGTGTTTGTTATAGGCTTGTTATAGCCTTGTCTTTATTATTTTTGTATTCTTCCAACAATAGGTATGCAAGTTCAGATCAATTTAAGCTGTTCAACTGCCCTTAAATTTGTTACTGTCTCTCAATACATTGTATGCTTCTTGTTTGCTTATATGCTCTGAACATGGTCTGTAACATGTACTTCTCTAATAAAAAAATTACAATTTAAAAAAAAAATAAAGAAGAGAAAACAATTCTACAAGTGAGTGTCACAGAACTGTATTTTCTCTCCCAATCCATTCCAGGCCATCAGCTCCAGAAATGAACGGAACCTCCAAAAGCAGTGCCCTATGTCTGGGCGGGATCAGGAAGCATAAAGCGTAGCCAAAAACAAGTTAACTAATTGCTGTATGTAAAACCTTTCTACCAAAAGTTCCATCCGCCGAGGCTCTAACATCAGCCTTATAGAATTTGGCAAATGTATGAACTGAAGACCAAGTAGTGGCTTTACATACCTGCTTCACAGAGGCCTGGTGCTGAAATGTCCAGCAAGCGCCAATATTTTAAGTGGAATGAGCTGTAACCCGGAAAGGAGGCTCTTGTCAGCATAGGCCCTGACTACCACCTGTCTTATCCATCAGCTGATGGTAGACTTAGCTGGTGGAAAACCCTTTTGAGGACCTTTGGCTATAACAAGAAGTCAGATTTACAAAAAGGCTTTGTAGCAGAACCAAAGAATGAAGGAGCCTTTCCTTGGGATCAGCTGGAACTGGACATAAAGATGGTAAAACCACCTCCTTATTAAGAAAGGAGAAACCACCTTGGGAAGAAAATCCGTCTTAAATCGGAAGACAGCCTTAATCCTGTGTAACTCAAAATACGGAGCTTTAACAAATAAAGCGGCTAATTCAGAAACCCGATGTACCGAAGTAAAAGCTACTAGAAAAATGACCTTAAGAGTCAATAAGGTTGAAAAAGCATCTATCAAGGGCTCAAAGGGGACGCCCAGCAAAGCCGACAAAACTAAATTCAAGTCCCAAACTGGTAAAATAGGCTTGCACAGCAGGTGCACATAAGTGTCTCCTTGAAAAAAGGTCTTAATAAGTCTATTCTCGGCAATGGGTTTCTGAAAAAAAGATGGATAGGGCAGAAACATGCCCCCTTAGAGTGCTTAATTGGAGTCTATCCTCCAGACCCTTCTGTAGAAATTCCAAGATCCTGGAGATAGAAAACTTTCTACAAGAAAAGTTCCTATATTCACACCAGGCGACAAAAGCCCGCCAAACCCTGTAGTATATCTTTGAAGAAATCTGCTTCAGGCCTGGACCATGGTGTGAATTTCCTTGGCAGATAAACCTCTCTCTGTTAAGATCGTGGCTTCAATAGCCAAGCTGTCAAAGCCAGCATTCGTAAATTGGGGTGCCGAAGAGGCCCCTGTGCGAGAAGCTTAGGTTTGTCGGGGATCTGCCAATGCTTCCCTGACGACACTTACTATGTCTGAGAACCAGCTTCTTCTTGGCCAGCGAGCAGCCACCAGAATGGTTGGTACCCCCTATCAAGCTATCTTCTTTTGGACTCGACCTAGGAGAGGAAACGCATAAAGAAGGCTAAACACCGACTAGGGAAAGGTCAGTGCATCTGTTGCTATTGCTAGAGGGTCCCTGGACAGAGACACAAGCCTCAGAAGCTTCTGATTGTGTTGGGACGCAATGAAATTCACATCAGGTCAACCCCAGCGCAAGCAAATGGCTTGAAACTCCCTCTGACTGAGAGATAATTTCTCCTGGGGCAGGACTGTTCTGATTAAACAGTTGGCCTGCGAGTTGTCCACTCCTGGGATGTGAATTGCTGAGATGACTGACTGGATGCCTCTTCAGACTGGGAGTCCAATGTAAAAGGACTAGAAGAATTGCGCTTAATTCTAAGATGTGAGGAAAGTGGAAGAAAGGATTTCCCAATTAACAAATGTTGGGGATCCAGCCATCACAGAAGGGATTGCCTGACTGGATGTATCAGAACAAAAAGGTGATCAAAAGACTCCAAGGACCGATCACATACTGACAGCAACTCCGTTTTTAGAGGCCTCGTGTGAAATTGTACAATGGGCACTGCTACTAAGCAAGATACCATCAGAACTACTAGCCGCATCCCCTGGCGGATTGATGGCCGAAGGAAGGCCAAGAGAACCTGTAACTTGGTCTGCAGCAATAAAAACGTCTGCTCTGGAAGAAACACTTTGGCCTGGGCTGTGTCTAATGACCTCCCCAGAAAAGACCTTACAGTTGACGGAACTGTGTTCGACTTTGGATAACTGACTATCCAGCCGAACTGTTCTAGTGTTGACAACACTGTCTCTCTATCCCTCTCTGCCTCCTTAAAGGACGGAGCCTGGCTCAGTAAGTCATCTAAGTAAGAGATTATGTGTATCCCCTGTGCCCTCAGGAAAGCCACGAGTCCTGCTAAAACCTTGGTAAACACCCTCGAAGCTGAGGACAGGCTGAAAGGTAGAGCCACAAACTGAAAATGTAGGCCATCTAGTGCAAAACGCAGGTACTTCTGAGGACCCTGAAAGATAGGGATGTGAAGATACGCATCCTTTATATCCACTATGGACATACAGTCTCCTGGCTGAAGTGACATCCCTGTGGACCTTAAGGATTCCATGCAAAAGTGTCTCAGAAGGATAAACCTGTTTAGACGCTTCAGATCTAAAATGGGTTGCACCGATCCGTCCTTCTTGGGAACAGTAAATAGATTGTATTAAAATCCCTGGCCCCTCTCGGGGAGGGGAACCTTTATGGAGGTGTGGCTTCAAACTCAATCCTGTAATCTGAAGACACCACCTCTTGTATCCAATTATCTGACACGTGGTGTCTCCAGACAGGGGCAAACTGCAGAAGCCAGCGGGTGGGGGTGACCCCTCATGCCTGACTAATTCTGGTCATAGGACTTGCGATAGGTGTATTTCCTCTTTTACGGAAGTTAAGTTACCTCCTTAACAATAGCATCAAGTCTACCCCCAGGAAGGGTAGATCAATCAAAGACCTCTTAGAAGCGGCATCTGCTGACCATTGCTTGAGACAAGATAATTCTGTGAATACTCACCTGTAGAATTGATTTCTCTTTCATTATAACTTCAGGACATCAGGATAATTCTGTAACGATAGGGTTAACCTCTCTCAACCGAAGGGCGTGGACTTCAAGACAAAGGTGTTGCTCCTCCTCCCGACCTATATCCTTCCTGCTGACTTCCTCCACTCCAGTTAATTAAAAAGCGGTAGAACCAGCCACCCGGGAGGCAAACCTAAAATGGCTGGAGACAAGGCTGATTATAAATATATCTTTTTTACACCTATTTACAACTCCACTAAGACTAGGCATCCAGGAAGGGTCTGATGTCCTGAAGTAATAATGAAAGAGAAATCAATTCTACAGCTGAGTATTATCTTTTCTCTTCCACTTTACTTCAGGACATCAGGATAATTCAGTAACGATAGGGATCTCCAAAAGCAGTACCCTGGGTGATATATAAGAGTAATAAGGGAGCGCTTGCTTCAGGTTATCCTTGTGGGCCAATGCTTTTGCAGATTATTAACCTGTAGATCAGCTTGGATCCCTTTCAGGAGCAGGCTTGTGTGTTTGCGGTCTCTGTCTAGTGACAGTAGACGAGGTCGGTGCCGGGTTTCCTTCTCCCTCGAGCGCGCCTCCTGGCCCACAAGGATAACCTGAAGCAAGCGCTCCCTTATTACTCTTATATATAAGAGATGAAAAATGTGCACTGAAGAAGCCGATTAGAGTGAAATGTTTGCACGCAATTTTTTGACTTGCTACACCTGAGAGTAATCAACCCAATGAGCTTGCTACAAACTGTATTAAAGCTGGACCTGGCCACATGAATTGATGGCAGGACCCAATCATATCCATATGGAGCAAAAAGTGTGAAAAGTACACCACTCCTCCAGCATCAATGTAAAAAGATATGCTACATACTGTACAGAGTGTTGTTGATTGTAAAAATATGTGGAAAAAATATGTGTAAAATATGTGTAAAATAAATAAGACTACGGTTTTATACATTTATGGTCACCGAATTATATGAACAAAGAATCACTCTACCCCCAAACAAAGCTCTCCAACTATAGGTACACCGAGAAGGGTACCTTTCCCCCCCCAAACATATCAGAAACAGGAGAGTAGGGGAAAAGAACCAAGAACACCGATCTGGAAAAGTGGGGCATGATCATCCTAATCATACCCCCAACCCCCCAAAACATAACTTTTCTAATACTCGACCCAGGAGTGGAATCAGAGGGAATGCATCAGGAAGCTTGAATGCTGACCACTGAAGAGTCAGAGCATCTGTTGCTATTGCTAGAGGATCCCTGGACCAGGACACAAAATCGGAACCCTTTGATTGTGCCGTGTACAAGAGATCTATGACTGGAATCCCCCAGTGCATGCATAGAGATTGAAAAGACCCCCTGACTCAGAGACCATTCCCCCTGATGCAGGGACCTTCTGCTGAGATGATTGTCCTGCAAGTTGTCCACTCCAGGTATATGTACTGCCAATATGCATGGAACCTGCTTCTCAGCACAAAGTAAAATCCGGCTCACCTCCATGAGGGCTTTCCTGCTTCTAGAACCCCCATGGTGGTTTATATATGCCACCGCCATCTGATTGTCTGTCTGAATCCGAATGGGATGCCCCTCCGATGGAATGTGCAGTGTCTGAGACATAATAGAATTGCTCTCAGTTTATGGATCAAAAAGGGAGCCTGCCTTCCTCAGACAGCACTTTCCCTGGATCAACCATAACATCTCCCCAGCCAGCTAGACTAGCATCTGTGGAGACCTCCATTGTACTGGAAGGAAGTCGTTGCCGATTGGAAGAGGCCGAGGACTCAGCCCCCAAGCCAGTGACCGCCTTGTTGACTCTGTCATGCAAAAAGAGTGATCCAGAGTCTTTGTGTCTCAATCTCAGATCCTGAGCAATTCAGTGACATAGTATGTAAGGCTGAATAGAAAATTTAGTCTATCCAGTTCAGCCATCCATATGTAGGGGTCTTGTGTGAAACTGTGCAAGTAGCACTGCCTCAAAGCAAGACACCATCAGGCCCAACAGAGGCATTCCCTGACATTCGTCGGGTAAGGGCAGGTCAAGAGACCCTGTACACTAGCCTGAAGTAAAATTCTCTTTTGGGAATGTCTCAGGCAAAAGACATAATTCCAGAAGTTATGGTATTCGACTGGATAGTCAGATATCCCAATGTCGATAAAACAGCTTGTGCATCCTACTGGGCCTCCTGACCCGATGGGGCCCATATCAACAGATCGTCTAAGCAAGGGATTAAATGATTAAATGTAAACCCTAACTTTAGAAAAACCGGAGACCTGCCAACGTTATGGTAAACACCCTTGGCGCTGACAATGAACCTAAGAATGTGTAGATACATATATATATATATATATATATATACCCTGTGGGTTTAAAAACTCCCGGCTGGAGTAACGTCACTGAGGAACAAACTACCCCATCTCTAAAAGGCAAGATATGGCCGATCTCATTGCTTCTTTTTTCTGCGGAGTTTGGGATTCTCCTGACCAAGAATCTCTGAGGAGGTCTGGCTCCTATTTAAACATATAACCAGAGGATACAACTTTCTATATCCAAAGTTCTGTTATATGGAGCCACCAAATGTGTGCAAAATGCAGAAGCATGAAGCATCCAGGCGGGGGCATCCCTTAATGCCTGAGCAGGCTTTGAAGGGGGTCTGGCTTTAATCTTGCCTTAATCTGGGACTTTCTATGGTATTTTGAAGAGGCCAAACCTCTACCCCCATGAAAATAAATTAGAGGATCCAAGGTCCTACAGAGATCAGTATTAGACTTCGGCTTCTGTGAAAGATTAGTAGATTTGCCACCAGAAGCCTACTTACCATGTCAAATAGGTACTCTAGCAACAGACGCCCCCCCAAAGGGGAGACCCATCAGCTACTTTTTAAAGGCTGCGTCAACTGGCCATTTCTTAAGCCACTAATAAGGCATGCCTTAAAGCTACTGCCAGAGCTAGGCCACTGGCAGTTAACCTGACCAAATCATCCAAAGCCAAGATCACATACCTGTTGTAGATACTATGGATGAAGCTCAGGCCGGCCACAAGGACGACCCCATAATAGAATAAGGATGACGTGCCACTTGTTCCACACGCTTCTCTGCTGGATCCTTTGAAAAAGCAATATCAGAGGATGGCATAACCAAAGTCTTAAGAAAGACCTATTACCAGAACCTCCACCACAGGAGGGTGAGACCATAATTCAATCTCACTTGGAAAAAAAAAAAAAAAGGATACAAAGTATCTAGTCCTTTAGGAACGGGAGGAAGACTGTCTGGGTTCTGCCATTACCTTTGATCAGATTAGAAAAATGAGTATGCACCGCAACAACCTCCAGAATGGAGGCCATCTTCTCCTTAACTTAGCGCCCCCTTGTGTAGAGGACTCTGAATCCGAGACCCTACTGGATGAATCCGACAGAGGGCACCGGTGACAGGGGTCAGCCTTGCAGGGAGACGACTGTCTTTCATATTATTACCGTAGCAAAATTCCTACACACCGCACTATCTTCGTCAAGTGCCACTTGCATGCAAAAAGGACATGGGGTAAGGGCCAGATCTGATTACCCCAGATGCCTCTGGCATGGTGAAAAAAATACTAGTCTACGTCCCTGGGGATCTGAGACCAAGTATATAACAGTTCCCGATAGCTACTACTCCGAGACCTTAGGGGGTGACCACACCTCATATTGCCTGCCCTTTTCCCCACTATGAAACAGCTCAAAAATAAAATAAAATTGAACCTATATAAAGGTTTAGGTCCTCATGAACAATATAATATTAATAAACACAATATAAATATAAACAATAAAATCAAATATATAATACACACAATAAGCAATAAAATAAAATGTAACATAACTTAAGGTTTGGGTCCGCATGAACAAGATGATGAACAATAAACATAATAATATACTCCATAAATAAATGAAATTATAATAAAACAAACAAAATGACACACCTAAAGGTTTAGGTCTACTTAAGGGTGGCTGTGCAGTGTCTCAGAAATGGCCCTGTCTGCCGGCCAACAACCCCAGCAAACATGCACTGCTGGAGAGAACCGGCGATGTCGGCGGTCCTCTGTGCTTAGCTAAGCCGAAAACATTCCAACAGCAGCGGGTAGAGAAGCGGCAGTGTCAGCGGTACTCGCTGCTGCGCCTAACCGAACAACGTTCCAGAGGCAGCAGGTAGCGAAGTGGCGGCGTCAGAGGAGCTCGGCTTTTCACTTACCCAAAATCGTTCCAGAGGTCAGCGGTACTCGCTGCTAAGCCTAACCGAACAACGTTCCAGAGGCAGCAGGTAGCGAAGTGGCGGTGTCAGCGGTGCTTGGCTTTTCGCTTACCCGAAATCGTTCCAAAGGCAGTGGGTAGAGAAGTGGTGGCGTTAGAGGTGCTCTGCACTTTGCCTAGCTGAAAATCGTTCCATGTCTACAGGCTAAAAAATGCACTGTTACCCGGAGAAGAACCAGCGGGGTATTAGCGGTGCAAGGCACTTCGCCTACCCAAAAATGTTCCATGAAAGACGGCCGGGATAAACTGATGAGACCCGCTGCCGCCTTAGCTACGCCCTCTTAAAGGCGCGCACCATTAAATTACACATTTAACACATGGGAAAGACCGATAGAAGAGGGAAAATAATTTCCCTGGTCACCCCAATCAGGCTCACCAGACAAAAACCTGCAGCTGATTTGCTTTTCAATGAAAGACTTCAGCCAGAGTGCCAATGACACCCCAAAGCGCCCCAGGACCCTGGCGCTTACCCTTACCATCCTGATCCGGATACAGCTTAGCTGAGGAGGCATAGTGGGTCCATCCAGATCAGAGGAGCATAAGGGACCTAGGAAGACAGACAGGGTCTTGCCCCTGCTTCCAAGGTATAATCTTAAAAGCAAAAAAAAATAAATGGGGGAGGAGTCCAGATTGAGCCCTGTAGTCCAGTCTGACTGCAAGAAAGAAACTGGAGTTGAGGAAGTCCGCCAGAAGGCGGAGCCAGGCCTTTGTCTTGCAGTCCACGCCCTTTGGTCGAGAGAGAGGTTAACCCTATCATTACTGAATTATCCTGATGTCCTGAAGTCAAATGGAAGAGAAATATGGAGCGGCGTAATGCAACTAGTAAGATTGAAGCCCTGGCACCTAATCTAACCAAATCATCCATAGCCATAATGACATAATTGTTAATATCCAAGCAGCTATTAATTAATTTAGCACAATCTGAGCATATTGTACAAAACACGCCCAACGGTCTTTGCCGATATATAGGACAAAGTGTAACCCTGTCCACTGGGATACCGGATCCACTATCCCCAGATGCCTCTGTCATAGTGATTTAATTAAAGTCCAAATAACTCCAAGGGCCTAAGACTGAAGTATATATAAGTCCTCGATAGTCAAGTGACTACTCCGACAGAGTAGGAGGAACCACAACCCACTATCCCTTCTTCCCACAATCTATAACAGAAACAATAAAAATAAATTATTTACAAGAGCCAAAAAAAGACAATCAAAAATTTACAAAATCTTACATAAATGAAAATAAGTACTCACAAACCAACTGGGCTGGATTTCTTCTTTAAGATAGGCTGAGATTGAAGTGGCAGGAAATGCAACAATCCCCAGAGGTAAGTAGCACTGCCTGGCCGACGAGCCAGCTCTGCACTAGGGAGCACTGTCACTGGACAGCCAGGAGGGCCGACGAAGGAGCAGTTGACTCGCCAGAGAAGTAGGGTAGGAGGGCGGACAGGCGAGCTCGTGGCTGGGTGGCCAACCGAGCGGATGCGGGCTGGAAGGGAGAGGGCAGAAACAACTGCTGCCCTGAGCAGCAAAACTGATACTAACCCTCTCACACGCCGCTCGGCACTCACTGGCGCGTGGCCCCGCCCTGTCCAAAAAAAAATCCTATCCTCTCCACTTACCACCTGACTGTCCCTTTAGTAGATTGTAATTATTTGTTGACTATAATTTGTTACTTGCTTGTTTTAGCAAAAAGGAAGGTAGGATGTTCTCATCCAGTCAATAAAAAACAGTCAAGAGGTGCTAGAGGGGTGTGACCACACACTAAAAGCAAAAAAGAAATTTAACCCTTTGCACACTCATACTATTGGAAAACCTAGCTAACACTTGTTAAGAACATGGACTGTTAGTTAACATTGATTGCGATGAATGTAAAAGCGAGGTAGCCACGTCAAGGCCGTCCAATTTGTACCACGTCCCTAACATTACTAAGGGCCCTATTCATGAAAGTATAGTGCCAGGTAATGCCTGTTAAGCGGCAGGTAGCATCATGTAGCGTCAAGTGAACGCCGGACACGGCACACAATATAACATTTATGAAGCCAAATCTGGTAAGCGACTGGAACAACGCCGTGTAGCGTACGATTAATCATTATCCCAGCCTCAGCGTACAGCGCCAGTGTTCAGCCTTGCAGAGTGCCACATCTTACCTCTCGCTACCTGGGGCTCTCCCATACATTTGAATGGACATAACATTTCTTCTCTTTAAACATGTCTTTTCTTTTTTTTTTTTTTACAAAATCAAATCATTACGTCATCTCTCCTGGGCTATTTTTAAACATTTATTTGTGTTTTTTTTTTTTAATGCAGAGTTGTCATTACAGGTCTGCCACTAAAGTGTTAATGTCACACTTCTCCTACAATGTCATTCCATACGTTTTTTGCTTGCTCACTGATGTTAATGTTCAATCTTCAAAAATGCACTTTAATCACACAGTGTCTGGCGCTATTGCCTCCAGCCACACAATCTAGAACGCCTGCATTCGCTCACAGTCAATTTTTGATGAATACGGTTGGATTCGCTGAGATTCGGTCACACTGAGCTGTCGCTGTTGTTCGCAGCATTCAGCGCTTTACAGTTGTTAAATATGGTATTGGCGTGTGTGCCTATAGCGCCGAACATTGCTATACATCCGCTGTTTTAATGTAGCATTTGATAGCAGGATGTTGGGCGTTTCTTGCGTAATAACTTTGCGAGGAGGGTCAAAGGTTGTTGTCTTACATTCACTTTGTGCACTTCCGGTTTGACACCTCCGAGGATCCACCATGAGGCCCAGTCGACCTTACAGACGCTTCCCCAGCTCCTCCTCAGACTCTGATACCCCCATCCGCCCCCCTGTACCTTCAACCTCTCCTGCCCCCTCTGCTTCCCCAAAGAAGACGTGACAGAGGGTGGATCCTCGGGTCAATGGCCAAGTGGTCAAAGGAAGTCTACATGTGCAAGTGTGTATTAATGTATTTTGATTTGTGTTTTATCAATATTGCTGCTTAAAATTTTTGTATAATTAGTTATTTATCTTAAAGCTTTATTGTATGTACAGGGCAATGTTTTTTTTGGTCATTTTTATCCAAAAATATTTAAAACAATATTTTTCATAAATATTAATAAATCTATTTAAATATTTTATGGTTTAGGAATCATATTTGTAACATGTTTTATAGGATTTTTTTTTTTTTTTTAGGACTTCTGCATAAGGGAATATGACTATGCCCTTAGTGCTAAGCGCAGCATAGTGGCGGACGTGCAAGCCACGGTATCCCGGCTCTTCAAAACAAAACTGAGCCAGTGATCTATCGTCCAGAAGTGGTCTGACTTCAAGTGCCGGGACAATGAGGGCGTCTACCGGCTCTATGATGCCTACGCATATGGTAAGTCCAACACACATACATGTTCATAATAATGTCATGTGTGCATAGTTGGGTCTTTGAGTGTAATGTTCCTTTTTTTTCTTTTGTTTCCCTCTCCACAGATAAGCATCCTCCCCTGGGAAAACACGGGAAGGGGTTCCTTCCCCACAGATGTGTTGAGGGTTCGGATGAGTCTGCGGGGGAGGAACCCTCTCGTAGATCCCATATTGAGGACCCAGGGGATGACGCCCCAGGGGGAGAGTGCTGCTGGGGTGAGGGCTGTATGGAGCCTCAGCTCCTCACAATCAGACTCATTCCCCTGTGGCCACTCTCAAGTGGGGAGTCCCAGTGGGGAGGAGGCGAGGGACTCCACCACACTCCCTCAAGGATCAGGGAGTGAGAGGGAGGAGGTGGCCCATCGGGTTTGGGATCTGCTGGGCCCATTGTGAGGAGTGGAGGCTCCACGCCTCCACCTCATAGCCCTCCCTGGGATACCAGCAGCTGTTCATCCCCTGGTGAGTGGACTTCTTATTATGGCTTAGAATTTCCTTGGGTACCTTGTTGTTATTAATATATTCCTTTATCACTATAACTGATTTACAGGGCATCATAGAGCCAGCACCTCCACCAGCTATGCTGCAGATGAGGCACTGGGGCATCGTCGTGGTAAGATTTTTTTTTACTTTAAAAAAAATAAACCAAATTTTAAAATAAAAATAGATACAATGTATAAGTGCCAAAAACCTTATATGTGTTGAGGGGGGCATGTGGCCTATTTCCCAGTAGCTGCACTACTGTTGTACCCCTAAATCCTATTCTAATGTGTCCAAAACATGTGTTAGCCAATGTTTTTGGGTTTTTAAAAACAAAAGGACAAAAATATAACCACAATGATGTAGAGGTTATTTTTCACATTAAAACTTGTGGATGCCTATTAACAACATCAAATACATATATCTAATGAATGTTTCTGTTGTCTATTTTTTCCTAACAGATGTTTCCACACAGATGGATGCCGTTATTATTCTCCTCACCCCAGCAATGGAAAGCCCCAGCAGCATGGTCCCAAGCCACAGCTGCGAGTACCCTAAATTCACAATAATACATTTATTACACAAATATGTCTGTCTCCATGACCATGTATAAATGTTAGTGACAGTCTGCTGCTTGTTATCAGACATGGAGATGCTAGATTTGCAAGCCACATTCATAATTGCATGTAAGCATGCTAGTTTTGTGGCTCTGCTAATGTAAAATTAAAATACATTATACAGGCAGCCAGTGATTGTGTTGTGGAATTATTATACTTCTACTATTTTAACTTAACTAAAAAAATGTTTGATAGGTGAAGCATTGTAAATTAAAAATGGACAGGAGTAATTGAGCAATACAGGAAGTACAATCTTCCGCAGCTTATGTAGGCATTATTTGGTTTGTTAAGGTAATTTAAAATGTTAGACTAGGGTGGATAATATAGAATGGTGGGCCAAATTTTAAAATGTTTCCCTCTATTATTTATACAAACTTGCCTCTTGTTTAAGTGTTAAAATAGTTTTGATTCATATTATTTAATCCTAAAAATTATTCCCAAATGCTAAAATAAATTTTATTTTTTTCAACTACAGCTTGCAATATGGAGCATCACAGACTGTGGCAGTATGACCGAAGGACCAGGATGATGCTGCTGGGGAAGAAGAAAAAGACAGAGGGTGGGGGGAATTAGGGTGGCTGCTGTGCGGCATAGGGTTTTGCCCATGTTGGGCCCGTTTTATAAAAAATAAAAAAAAGTATATGTTATTTTATATTTTTAATTTGGAGTCCCCATTTGATTTTTATAACATTGACATTATACATCAACACACACACAAAACTCACAAAAATTATCTTACAATGCCAATGTGAGCATTGACAATATAACATTATTGCAAATTTCGCGTACAAACAACATAAAAACGCACAGACACTATTTGATTTGGGTGAGCGAATGTACAGTGGCTTTATAGCGAATGACAAACATCATTCAAAATTGGCGGCAAGGTTCATATAGCGACTGAGGCTCTGTAATAACGTTTGACGGCTGATCGGAGCGCCCACTAGCGGTCGCTCATAGCGCCGCTGTACAGACGCTCATCTGTCGCTACCTGGCGCTAGTAATAAATCAGCCTACCCGTCTAAAAGTTTGTGCAGACACTTAATGTGTGAGCATTAATTACAAGTCTATCTAACAATATAAACTGGTCATTATATCTAAAGTAAAAGCAACAGAATGTAAAATAGTAACTTTTTTTATTGCAATAAGTAGAGATGAGCGAATCAAAACCTGACAAACCTGCATTCGGTACGAATTTCAGGAAAAATTTGATTAGTAACAATTCCGAATATTGCCGTGATTCGATCGCTCGAATCGCTTCCTTAAAACTTCATTTACTACTATCCAGGATATCCAAAATGGTGGATCCACATGTCCGGAATATTGGGTAGGTGTCACATGCTACCTATCAGCAGCCAGGCTTCCCGATGAAGTCACAGCCATATATAAGCGGCGGCCATTTTGTGGAGGCTCATTCCCACACTGTATTGCGACCAGAGCAGGTCACGCAGAGAGAGCGAGAGATAGATAGATAGATAGATAGATAGATAGATAGATAGATAGATAGATACAGCGAACATACCTGCCTATTTAGCTTTTCCTTTTCCTTGTGATATTCTTTAAAAAGAGTGCTAGCATTAATATTTTAAGAGTACCCGTCTACTAACCATTTGCATTTTGTAAAGAAATTCACTTTTTCACCTTTAAAGCAGCCAGCCTTTGCCTTTCACCTGGGGGCATCCCAAATACTAGCATAATTATTTTAAGAGTAGCTGTTTGCTAACCTTTTGCATTTTGCTCAATAAAGGCACTTTTTCACATTTAAATCAGCCTTTGCCTTTCACCAGGGGGCATCCCAAATACTAGCATAAATATTTTAAGAGTACCTGTCTACTAACCATTTGCATTTTGTAAAGAAAGTCACTTTTTCACTTTTAAAGCAGCCAGCCTTTGCCTTTCAACGGGGGTCATTCCAAATACTAGCATAAATATTTTACCTGTCTACTAACCTTTTGCCTTTTGTTCCAAAAAGTCACTTTTTCACTTTTAAGTGCTACCACTTATCTTTTAAGAGCACCTGCATCTTTATCTTTTACATTTCGAACAAAAAACATGTTTTAAATCTGACTGTGGTGCATTTAACTCTGACCAGGGGCATCCTGTGTAAGACCATCTGACAGCTTCTTTTTGCATTAGCTTTTAGCAGTGTCTGCCTATTTTGCTCCAACTTTTCTACACACCTGCTTTTACAAAAATACTGTTTTAGGTGTAGTGTAGTGTATTGTTTTCCCCTCCTAAAAAATGTCAGGCAGAGATGTGCCAGGATGTGCACCGAGGAGAGGCCTAGATTCATCAGGCAGAGGTCGCAGCAGACTAGGGGCGAGGGTTGTGTCTCGACCAGCAACACATCTGCCATCATCGATTGGTTAACGCGGTCATCCACCTCATCACAAGTGACATCTGACACCCCCAGTCAACAGTTGGTAGATTCCTCGGACACAACCCTAAGTTGACATGGCCCGGGAGTTGCCCCTGTCCTTCCATTGCCTCTGTCCTACGCCCCCCCTCTAGCCGACGTATCTTATGCTTCAGCTCCACTAATCAGTGAGGACGATGTGTTAGAGGACAGTCAGCAGCTACTGCCCAGCCAAGAAATGGAGGAGACATCGACCACTTCTTTTGCTAGGCAGACAAATACTGATGAGGAGAGTGGCGTGGGAGGTGATGTTGCGAGCGTTCCAGCTCCTGCAGCAGACACTGTTGAGGAAACCAAGGATGACATCAGCGACGTGCAGACACAACTCGATGATGATGATTAGAGATGAATGAATCGATTCTGACGAACCTGAATTCGTTACGAATTTCAGGTAAATTTAGATTCGTTACGATTCCGAATATCGCAACGAATCGATTGCTTGAATTGCTTCCTTAAAACTCCATTTACAGCTTTCCAGCCCATCTAAAATGGTGGATCCACATGTCAGGACATGTCCCATGGGGCAAGGAATCCTGGGTAGGCGTCACATGCTACCTATCAGCAGACAGGATTACCAATGATGTCACAGACCTTTATAAGCGGCGGCCATTTTGCAGAAGATCATTCTGACACTGTATTGCGGCCAGAGCAGATCAGGCAGGGACAGAGCGAGAGACAGATAGACAGATAGATGGATAGATAGATAGATAGATAGATAGATAGATAGATAGATAGATACAGCGAGGGAGAGATAGATAGATAGAACAAAGAACAGAAGTAGCGAGGGGCAGATAGAGAAGGAGAGAGGCTGTGACAGTGACAGAGAAAGACAGGGAAAGTTTAAAGAATTTGCATTAGCTTTCAAGCCTAGTTAATAACACCCCTGCCTATTTAGCTTTTCCTTTTCCTGGTGTCATTCTTTAAAAAGCATGCTAGCATTAATATTTCAAGAGTACATGTCTACTAACTGGTAGCATTTTGTAATGAAAGTCAATTTTTAAGCAAACTTTGCCTTTCGCCGGGGTGGGCATCCCAAATACTAGCATAAATATTTCAAGAGTACCTGTCTACTAACTGGTTGCATTTTGTAAACAAAGTTCCCTTTCCACTATAAAAGCAGCCAACCTATGTATTTGAAGAGGGGGCATCCCAAATACTAGCATAAATATTTTAAGAGTACCTGTCTACTAACTGGTTGCATTTTGTAAACAAAGTCACTTTTCCACTATAAAAGCAGCCAAGCTATGTATTTTAAGAGGGGGCATCCCGAACACTAGCATAAATATTTAAAGAGTACCTGTCTACTAACTGGTTGCATTTTGTAAACAAAAGGGTCGATTCAAAGAAACATGTAACAGCTTTGATTTTGGTGCCGATCATCCTATTTTTCCCGTACGCTCGTGCGTTCGTATGAACTTGCGAGTGATTCTATAAGCAAATACGTTTCTATCCTAAAATGTACGTCCGTTCGTATGGCAGTTCGGGAATCAGACCTATGTCAGTTTCCATCCTGAATTTTCCGTTTCATTTCTCAGGTTGCAACATTGGTTTTGCCCTTTTTCCTTTTTTGTCTGGACATAAATCCTTCTGATCTTGCGGCTGCGCACTACAAACTTACCTCATTAAAGTGCATTCTAAATATTTGGTCTTTTATTTTTCTTTATTTCCATCATTTTGTAGTAACCAACCATTAATGAATGCATTTGCATAAGTAAATCTTACTTTGTTTAATTTTTAGTTAACTTGCATTTTTTACTTGTGGATTTAATTTTAATATTTTGGCTTCAAATGGTACAACTTAAAATTTTGGGTGTGGTTACCCACACCCTCAACATACAGATTTGCTCTCAAAAATTAAAAAACACCCAGCAACTTCTGCATGTTATGAGTCTAGAAACAGCCAAGATGGCGGGTCAGGTATTATCGGGCAGCCTGCAAACAGAAAGGGCCTTGTGACTGTGTTGCTCTGCATTCTTTGATTTCTGACCTTTCCGTGCCCCCAGCTCTGCTGTGTCTGTGCAAAATACAGCAGTAACCCACATCCTGCACTTTATCCCGCTCTCCTCTCCTCAGTAAGTGTGATGCATCTGACCAAAGATGTGCTTAAATAATTAAACAAAGCAAAGGTAAACAACTACACCAATAAATGCAATCTAAAAATATTATTCTAGTACATCAATTTAAAAATAAATAACAAAGGACATAAGTTTCTTTAATTAACGCAAATATATTGCAAAATAAAGGTTTACATGCAAAAGACGAATTAAGGTCCACATTAAAATGCTTTTATAAGGCATACATGAATCAGGTATGCATTGCCATACAATTTATGGCCTCGGCCATGCTGATACATGCAGTTCATTGGAGCTCAAGACGCGCAGACTCCTCCACATAGCCAAAAAACCTGTTCAAGAACAGCAATACGACTGCTAAAAGGTGTCGGCAGTGGCTTTCTTTTAAAACGTATTTAGAGGTTTGAAAACTGTTCTCTGAATCACACCTAAACACATCCGATTATCCTAAGTTTTACGTTTTGATCCTAAGTTTTACGATTTGATCCTAAGTTTTACGATTTGATCCTAAAATTTAGGAACGAACTTGCGATGATCGTAAGAGCATATACGCATTCGAACGTAGGCTCGTGCGAGTCGGAAATGGCCAAAAAAACAGGAAAAAATGACTAACACCCACCCAAACTTACGATTCTTGATCCGAAATCAATTAACTTTTGCTCTTTGAATCGAGGGGAAAGTCTCTTTTCCACTATAAAAGCAGCCAACCTATGTATTTGAAGAGGGGGCATCCCAAACACTAGACTAAATATTTAAAGAGTACCTGTCTACTAAGTCCTTGCATTTTGTAAACAAAGTCACTTTTCCACTATAAACATAGAAACATAGAACATAGAAACATAGAAGGTTGACGGCAGAAGGAGACCATACGGTCCATCTAGTCTGCCCTTATGTGTATACTGTATGTACTCTTTATCTTGGGATAGATGTGTGCTTATCCCAGGCATGTTTAAATTCAGTGACTGTTGATTTTTCAACTACCTCTGCTGGAAGTTTGTTCCAAGCATCTACTACTCTTTCTGTAAAATAATATTTTCTAACATTGCTCCTGATCTTCCCCCCGACTAGCTTCAGGTTGTGCCCCCTTGTTCTATCATTAAGCTTCTTCTTAAAAACACTTCCCTCCTGAACCTTATTCAATCCTTGCACATATTTAAAGGTCTCAACCATGTCCCCCCTCTCCTTTCTTTCCTCCAGACTGTACAAATTAAGTTCTTTAAGTCTCTCCTGATAAGTTTTAAGTTTAAGTCCTTCCACCATTTTCGTTGCCCGCCTTTGGACCCGTTCTATTTGAATAATGTATTTTTGCAGGTAAGGTCTCCAGAACTGCACACAGTATTCTAGCTGTGGCCTCACCAGGGCTCTATACAGCGGCCTCACAACCTCCCTCTTCCTACTGGTGATGCCTCGAACTATGCAGCCGAGCATCCTGCTTGCTTTTCCCACTGCAAGCAGGATGCTCGGCTGCATAGCTCGAGGCATCACCAGTAGGAAGAGGGAGGTTG
The DNA here is from genome assembly GCA_027917425.1 of Gastrophryne carolinensis. Classification (NCBI taxonomy): domain Eukaryota; kingdom Metazoa; phylum Chordata; class Amphibia; order Anura; family Microhylidae; genus Gastrophryne; species Gastrophryne carolinensis. The sequence continues at coordinate 303,806,042 of CM051234.1, read as the reverse complement.
TGATGCCGCTGTATAGAGCCAACCTATGTATTTGAAGAGGGGGCATCCCAGACACTAGCATAAATATTTCAAGAGTACCTGTCTACTAACTGGTTGCATTTTGTAAAGAAAGTAACTTTTCCACTATGAAAGCAGCCGACCTATGTATTTGAAGAGGGGGAATCAACACTAGCATAAATATTTCAAGAGTACCTGTCTGCTATCTGGTTGCATTTTGTAAACAAAGTCACTTTTCCACTATAAAAGCAGCCAACCTATGTATTTGAAGAGGGGGCATCCCAAACACTAGCATACATATTTCAAGAGTACCTTTCTGCTAACTGGTAGCATTTTGTAAACAAAGTCACTTTTTAAGCAAACTTTGCCTTTCGCCGGGGTGGGCATCCCAAATACTAGCATAAATATTTGAAGAGTACCTGTCTTCTAACTGGTTGCATTTTGTAAACAAAGTCACGTTTCCAATGTCAAAGCAGCCAGCCTATGTATTTAAAGAGGGGGCATCCCAAATACTAGCATAAATGTTTCAAGAGTACCTGTCTGCTAACTGGTTGCATTTTGTAAAGAAAGTCACTTTTCCACTATAAAAGCAGCCAAGCTATGTATTTTAAGAGGGGGCATCCCAAATACTAGCATAAATATTTCAAAAGTGCCTGTCTACTAACTGGTTGCATTTTGTAAACAAAGTCACTTTTTCACTATAAAAGCAGCCAACCTATGCATTTGAAGAGGGGGTATCCCAAACACTAGCCTAAATATTTCAAGAGTACCTGTCTACTAACTGGTTGCATTTTGTAAACAAAGTCACTTTTCCACTATAAAATTAGCCAACCTATGTATTTGAAGAGGGGGAATCCCAAACACTAGCATAAATATTTCAAGAGTACCTGTCTACTAACTGGTTGCATTTTGTAAAGAAAGTAACTTTTCCACTAAGAAAGCAGCCGACCTATGTATTTGAAGAGGGGGCATCCCAAACACTAGCATAAATATTTCATGGGTACCTGTCTACTGACTGGTTGCATTTTGTAAACAAAGTCACTTTTCCACTATAAAAGAAGCCAACCTATGCATTTGAAGAGGGGGTATCCCAAACACTAGCCTACATATTTCAAGAGTACCTGTCTACTAACTGGTTGCATTTTGTAAACAAAGTCACTTTTCTACTATAAAAGCAGCCAACCTATGTATTTGAAGAGGGGGCATCCCAAACACTAGCATACATATTTCAAGAGTACCTGTCTGCTAACTGGTTGCATTTTGTAAACAAAGTCACTTTTTAAGCAAACTTTGCCTTTCGCCGGGGTGGGCATCCCAAATACTAGCATAAATATTTGAAGAGTACCTGTCTTCTAACTGGTTGCATTTTGTAAACAAAGTCACTTTTCCAATGTCAAAGCAGCCAGCCTATGTATTTGAAGAGGGGGCATCCCAAGTACTAGCATAAATATTTAAAGAGTATGTGTCTACTAACTGGTTGTATTTTGTAAACAGTCACTTTTTAAGCAAACTTTGCCTTCGGCCGGGGGGGGGGGGGGTGCATCCCATATGCTAGAATGTGTCTTTTTAGAGTACCTGCCTACTTAACATTTGTATAAAAAAGTCTGGTTTTCAAGTTTAAAGCACCCATTGCCTTTCACTTGGGGCCATTGTCAGTGCTACCACTTATCTTTTAAGAGTACCGGCCGACTTACCTTTTGCCTTTTCTTAAAAAAGTATGGTTTTCAAGTTTAAAGCACCCATTGCCTTTCACTGGGGGCCATTGTCAGTGCTACCACTTATTTTTTAAGAGTACCTGCCTACTAACCTTTTGACTTTTGTAAAAAAAAGTCTGGTTTTCAAGTTTAAAGAACCCATTGCCTTTCCCTGAGTGCCATTGTCAGTGCTACCACTTATCTTTTAGGAGTACCTGCCTACTAAACCTTTTGCTTTTTGTTAAAAAAAAGTCTGGTTTTCAAGTTTAAAGCACCCATTGTATTTCACTGGGGGCCATTGTCAGTGCTAACACCTATCTTTTAAGAGTACCTGCCTACTAACCTTTTGCCTTTTGTAAAAAAAAGTCTGATTTTCAAGTTTAAAGCACCCATTGCCTTTCACCGGGGGCCATTGTCAGTGCTACCACTTATCTTTTAAGAGTACCTGCCTACTAAACCTTTTGCCTTTTGTAAAAAAATGTCTGGTTTTCAAGTTCAAAGCTAGGGATGAGCGAATCGATCCGGACGAACCCGGATTCGATCCGAATTTCATGAAAAATTCGATTCGGATCGAATTCGAATTTCCCCGTACTTCGATCGCTCGAAGTTTTCCTTTAACATCCATTCATTTACATTACAGGCATTCTAAGATGGCGGACGGGACATGTCCAGACATCTACCCCGCACCAGTGCAAGCTGGGGCAGTCACATGCAGCCTATCAGCAGCCAGCAAGCCCGGTGACGTCACAGCGCTATTTAAGTCGGCGGACATCTTGCTTTTCCTCATTTCTCTATTGCATTCGTGAGAGACAGGATGCTGCTGTAGTGAGGGAGAGACAGAGAGCCAGGGACAGACAGGGACAGGCAGGAGACAGGCAGAAAGTCAGCGAGAAGCAGGGAAAGTTAGGAAAAATCGGAGGCAGTCACAGGGAGATTTTTTTTTTTTTTCGACCAGCCTGAGTGTTACTGGCTGGCTGACTGGCTTTGTTAGCGTTTTCAGGCTGCTTATACACTTACTGTGCATATATACTGAACTGATCTCAAGTCTGCTGTGAGGCATCCCATTCTGTGACTACAACAGCCTCTATTTACTATAACCCTTTGCACTTATTCTAAAAGTAATTTGGCCTGATAAAGACACTTTTGCTGTGCATAGTAGTACTGCTGCCAGGTGCTCTCTGGTTGGGGCATCCCATTCTGTGACTACAACAGCCTCTATTTACTATAACCCTTTGCACTTATTCTAAAAGTAATTTGGCCTGATAAAGACACTTTTGCTGTGCATAGTAGTACTGCTGCCAGGTGCTCTCTGGTTGGGGCATACCATTCTGTGACTACAACAGCCTCTATTTACTATAACCCTTTGCACTTATTCTAAAAGTAATTTGGCCTGATAAAGACACTTTTGCTGTGCATAGTAGTACTGCTGCCAGGTGCTCTCTGGTTGGGGCATCCCATTCTGTGACTACACCAGCCTCTATTTACTATAACCCTTTGCACTTATTCTAAAAGTAATTTGGCCTGATAAAGACACTTTTGCTGTGCATAGTAGTACTGCTGCCAGGTGCTCTCCGTTTGGGGCATCCCATTCTGTGACTACAACAGCCTCTGTTTACTATAACCCTTTGCACTTATTCTAAAAGTAATTTGGCCTGATAAAGACACTTTTGCTGTGCATAGTAGTACTGCTGCCAGGTGCTCTCTGGTTGGGGCATCCCATTCTGTGACTACACCAGCCTCTATTTACTATAACCCTTTGCACTTATTCTAAAAGTAATTTGGCCTGATAAAGACACTTTTGCTGTGTATAGTAGTACTGCTGCCAGGTGCTCTCCGGTTGGGGCATCCCATTCTGTGACTACAACAGCCTCTATTTACTATAACCCTTTGCACTTATTCTAAAAGTAATTTGGCCTGATAAAGACACTTTTGCTGTGCATAGTAGTACTGCTGCCAGGTGCTCTCCGGTTGGGGCATCCCATTCTGTGACTACAACAGCCTCTATTTACTATAACCCTTTGCACTTATTCTAAAAGTAATTTGGCCTGATAAAGACACTTTTGCTGTGCATAGTAGTACTGCTGCCAGGTGCTCTCCGGTTGGGGCATCCCATTCTGTGACTACAACAGCCTCTATTTACTATAACCCTTTGCACTTATTCTAAAAGTAATTTGGCCTGATAAAGACATTTTTGCTGTGCATAGTAGTACTGCTGCCAGGTGCTCTCCGGTTGGGGTATCCCATTCTGTGACTACACTAGCCTCTATTTACTATAACCCTTTGCACTTATTCTAAAAGTAATTTGGCATGATAAAAACACTTTTGCTGTGCATAGTAGTACTGCTGCCAGGTGCTCTCTGTTTGGGGCATCCCATTTTGTGACTACAACAGCCTCTGTTTACTATAACCCTTTGCACTTATTCTAAAAGTAATTTGGCCTGATAAAGACACTTTTGCTGTGCATAGTAGTACTGCTGCCAGGTGCTCTCTGGTTGGGGCATCCCATTCTGTGACTACACCAGCCTCTATTTACTATAACCCTTTGCACTTATTCTAAAAGTAATTTGGCCTGATAAAGAAACTTTTGCTGTGCATAGTAGTACTGCTGCCAGGTGCTCTCCGGTTGGGGCATCCCATTCTGTGACTACAACAGCCTCTATTTACTATAACCCTTTGCACTTATTCTAAAAGTAATTTGGCCTGATAAAGACACTTTTGCTGTGCATAGAAGTACTGCTGCCAGGTGCTCTCCGGTTGGGGCATCCCATTCTGTGACTACACTAGCCTCTATTTACTATAACCCTTTGCACTTATTCTAAAAGTAATTTGGCCTGATAAAGACACTTTTGCTGTGCATAGTAGTACTGCTGCCAGGTGCTTTCTGTTTGGGGCATCCCATTCTGTGACTACAACAGCCTCTGTTTGCTATAACCCTTTGCACTTATTCTAAAAGTAATTGGGCCTGATAAAGACACTTTTGCTGTGCATAGTAGTACTGCTGCCAGGTGCTCTCTGGTTGGGGCATCCCATTCTGTGACTACACCAGCCTCTATTTACTATAACCCTTTGCACTTATTCTAAAAGTAATTTGGCCTGATAAAGACACTTTTGCTGTGCATAGTAGTACTGCTGCCAGGTGCTTTCCGGTTGGGGCATCCCATTCTGTGACTACACCAGCCTCTATTTACTATAACCCTTTGCACTTATTCTAAAAGTAATTTGGCCTGATAAAGACACTTTTGCTGTGCATAGTAGTACTGCTGCCAGGTGCTCTCTGTTTGGGGCATCCCATTCTGTGACTACAACAGCCTCTATTTACTATAACCCTTTGCACTTATTCTAAAAGTAATTTGGCCTGATAAAGACACTTTTGCTGTGCATAGTAGTACTGCTGCCAGGCGCTCTCCGGTTAGGGCATCCCATTCTGTGACTACACCAGCCTCTATTTACTATAACCCTTTGCACTTATCCTAAAAGTAATTTGGCCTGATAAAGACACTTTTGCTGTGCATAGTAGTACTGCTGCCAGGTGCTCTCTGGTTGGGGCATCCCATTCTGTGACTACAACAGCCTCTATTTACTATAACCCTTTGCACCTATTCTAAAAGCAATTTGGCCTGATAAAGACACTTTTGCTGTGCAAAGTAGTACTGCTGCCAGGTGCTCTCTGGTTGGGGCATCCCATTCTGTGACTACACCAGCCTCTATTTACTATAACCCTTTGCACTTATTGTAAAAGTAATTTGGCCTGATAAAGACACTTTTGCTGTGCATAGTAGTACTGCTGCCAGGTGCTCTCCGGTTGGGGCATCCCATTCTGTGACTACAACAGCCTCTATTTACTATAACCCTTTGCACTTATTCTAAAAGTAATTTGGCCTGATAAAGACACTTTTGCTGTGCATAGTAGTACTGCTGCCAGGTGCTCTCTGGTTGGGGCATCCCATTCTGTGACTACAACAGCCTCTATTTACTATAAACCTTTGCACTTATTCTAAAAGTAATTTGGCCTGATAAAGACACTTTTGCTGTGCATAGTAGTACTGCTGCCAGGTGCTCTCCGGTTGGGGCATCCCATTCTGTGACTACACCAGCCTCTATTTACTATAACCCTTTGCACTTATTCTAAAAGTAATTTGGCCTGATAAAGACACTTTTGCTGTGCATAGTAGTACTGCTGCCAGGTGCTCTCCGGTTGGGGCATCCCATTCTGTGACTACAACAGCCTCTATTTACTATAACCCTTTGCACTTATTCTAAAAGTAATTTGGCCTGATAAAGACACTTTTGCTGTGCATAGTAGTACTGCTGCCAGGTGCTCTCCGGTTGGGGCATCCCATTCTGTGACTACAACAGCCTCTATTTACTATAACCCTTTGCACTTATTCTAAAAGTAATTTGGCCTGATAAAGACACTTTTGCTGTGCATAGTAGTACTGCTGCCAGGTGCTCTCCGGTTGGGGCATCCCATTCTGTGACTACAACAGCCTCTATTTACTATAACCCTTTGCACTTATTCTAAAAGTAATTTGGCCTGATAAAGACACTTTTGCTGTGCATAGTAGTACTGCTGCCAGGTGCTCTCCGGTTGGGGCATCCCATTCTGTGACTACACTAGCCTCTATTTACTATAACCCTTTGCACTTATTCTAAAAGTAATTTGGCCTGATAAAGACACTTTTGCTGTGCATAGTAGTACTGCTGCCAGGTGCTCTCTGTTTGGGGCATCCCATTCTGTGACTACAACAGCCTCTGTTTGCTATAACCCTTTGCACTTATTCTAAAAGTAATTTGGCCTGATAAAGACACTTTTGCTGTGCATAGTAGTACTGCTGCCAGGTGCTCTCTGGTTGGGGCATCCCATTCTGTGACTACACCAGCCTCTATTTACTATAACCCTTTGCACTTATTCTAAAAGTAATTTGGCCTGATAAAGACACTTTTGCTGTGCATAGTAGTACTGCTGCCAGGTGCTTTCCGGTTGGGGCATCCCATTCTGTGACTACACCAGCCTCTATTTACTATAACCCTTTGCACTTATTCTAAAAGTAATTTGGCCTGATAAAGACACTTTTGCTGTGCATAGTAGTACTGCTGCCAGGTGCTCTCTGTTTGGGGCATCCCATTCTGTGACTACAACAGCCTCTATTTACTATAACCCTTTGCACTTATTCTAAAAGTAATTTGGCCTGATAAAGACACTTTTGCTGTGCATAGTAGTACTGCTGCCAGGCGCTCTCCGGTTGGGGCATCCCATTCTGTGACTACACCAGCCTCTATTTACTATAACCCTTTGCACTTATCCTAAAAGTAATTTGGCCTGATAAAGACACTTTTGCTGTGCATAGTAGTACTGCTGCCAGGTGCTCTCTGGTTGGGGCATCCCATTCTGTGACTACAACAGCCTCTATTTACTATAACCCTTTGCACCTATTCTAAAAGTAATTTGGCCTGATAAAGACACTTTTGCTGTGCATAGTAGTACTGCTGCCAGGTGCTCTCTGGTTGGGGCATCCCATTCTGTGACTACACCAGCCTCTATTTACTATAACTCTTTGCACTTATTCTAAAAGTAATTTGGCCTGATAAAGACACTTTTGCTGTGCATAGTAGTACTGCTGCCAGGTGCTCTCCGGTTGGGGCATCCCATTCTGTGACTACAACAGCCTCTATTTACTATAACCCTTTGCACTTATTCTAAAAGTAATTTGGCCTGATAAAGACACTTTTGCTGTGCATAGTAGTACTGCTGCCAGGTGCTCTCCGGTTGGGGCATCCCATTCTGTGACTACAACAGCCTCTATTTACTATAACCCTTTGCACTTATTCTAAAAGTAATTTGGCCTGATAAAGACACTTTTGCTGTGCATAGTAGTACTGCTGCCAGGTGCTCTCCGGTTGGGGCATCCCATTCTGTGACTACAACAGCCTCTATTTACTATAACCCTTTGCACTTATTCTAAAAGTAATTTGGCCTGATAAAGACACTTTTGCTGTGCATAGTAGTACTGCTGCCAGGTGCTCTCTGGTTGGGGCATCCCATTCTGTGACTACAACAGCCTCTATTTACTATAACCCTTTGCACTTATTCTAAAAGTAATTTGGCCTGATAAAGACACTTTTGCTGTGCATAGTAGTACTGCTGCCAGGTGCTCTCTGGTTGGGGCATCCCATTCTGTGACTACAACAGCCTCTATTTACTATAAACCTTTGCACTTATTCTAAAAGTAATTTGGCCTGATAAAGACACTTTTGCTGTGCATAGTAGTATTGCTGCCAGGTGCTCTCTGGTTGGGGCATCCCGTTCTGTGACTACAACAGCCTCTATTTACTATAACCCTTTGCACTTATTCTAAAAGTAATTTGGCCTGATAAAGACACTTTTGCTGTGCATAGTAGTACTGCTGCCAGGTGCTCTCTGGTTGGGGCATCCCATTCTGTGACTACAACAGCCTCTATTTACTATAACCCTTTGCACTTATTCTAAAAGTAATTTGGCCTGATAAAGACACTTTTGCTGTGCATAGTAGTACTGCTGCCAGGTGCTCTCTGGTTGGGGCATACCATTCTGTGACTACAACAGCCTCTATTTACTATAACCCTTTGCACTTATTCTAAAAGTAATTTGGCCTGATAAAGACACTTTTGCTGTGCATAGTAGTACTGCTGCCAGGTGCTCTCTGGTTGGGGCATCCCATTCTGTGACTACACCAGCCTCTATTTACTATAACCCTTTGCACTTATTCTAAAAGTAATTTGGCCTGATAAAGACACTTTTGCTGTGCATAGTAGTACTGCTGCCAGGTGCTCTCCGGTTGGGGCATCCCATTCTGTGACTACAACAGCCTCTATTTACTATAACCCTTTGCACTTATTCTAAAAGTAATTTGGCCTGATAAAGACACTTTTGCTGTGCATAGTAGTACTGCTGCCAGGTGCTCTCTGGTTGGGGCATCCCATTCTGTGACTACAACAGCCTCTATTTACTATAACCCTTTGCACTTATTCTAAAAGTAATTTGGCCTGATAAAGACACTTTTGCTGTGCATAGTAGTACTGCTGCCAGGTGCTCTCCGGTTGGGGCATCCCATTCTGTGACTACACCAGCCTCTATTTACTATAACCCTTTGCACTTATTCTAAAAGTAATTTGGCCTGATAAGGACACTTTTGCTGTGCATAGTAGTACTGCTGCCAGGTGCTCTCTGGTTGGGGCGTCCCATTCTGTGACTACAACAGCCTCTACTTACTATACCCTTTGCACTTATTCTAAAAGTAATTTGGCCTGATAAAGACACTTTTGCTGTGCATAGTAGTACTGCGGCCAGGTGCTCTCCGGTTGTGGCATCCCATTCTGTGACTACACCAGCCTCTATTTACTATAACCCTTTGCACTTATTCTAAAAGTAATTTGGCCTGATAAAGACACTTTTGCTGTGCATAGTAGTACTGCTGCCAGGTGCTCTCTGGTTGGGGCATCCCATTCTGTGACTACAACAGCCTCTATTTACTATAACCCTTTGAACTTATTCTAAAAGTAATTTGGCCTGATAAAGACACTTTTGCTGTGCATAGTAGTACTGCTGCCAGGTGCTCTCCGGTTGGGGCATCCCATTCTGTGACTACAACAGCCTCTATTTACTATAATCCTTTGTACTTATTCTAAAAGTAATTTGGCCTGATAAAGACACTTTTGCTGTGCATAGTAGTACTGCTGCCAGGTGCTCTCTGGTTGGGGCATCCCATTCTGTGACTACACCAGCCTCTATTTACTATAACCCTTTGCACTTATTCTAAAAGTAATTTGGCCTGATAAGGACACTTTTGCTGTGCATAGTAGTACTGCTGCCAGGTGCTCTCTGGTTGGGGCGTCCCATTCTGTGACTACAACAGCCTCTATTTACTATAACCCTTTGCACTTATTCTAAAAGTAATTTGGCCTGATAAAGACACTTTTGCTGTGCATAGTAGTACTGCTGCCAGGTGCTCTCCGGTTGGGGCATCCCATTCTGTAACTACACCAGCCTCTATTTACTCTAACCATTTGCACTTATTCTAAAAGTAATTTGGCCTGATAAAGACACTTTTGCTGTGCATAGTAGTACTGCTGCCAGGTGCTCTCTGGTTGGGGCATCCCATTCTGTGACTACAACAGCCTCTATTTACTATAACCCTTTGCACTTATTCTAAAAGTAATTTGGCCTGATAAAGACACTTTTGCTGTGCATAGTAGTACTGCTGCCAGGTGCTCTTCGGTTGGGGCATCCCATTCTGTGACTACAACAGCCTCTATTTACTATAACCCTTTGCACTTATTCTAAAAGTAATTTGGCCTGATAAAGACACTTTTGCTGTGCATAGTAGTACTGCTGCCAGGTGCTCTCCGGTTGGGGCATCCCATTCTGTGACTACACCAGCCTCTATTTACTATAACCCTTTGCACTTATTCTAAAAGTAATTTGGCCTGATAAAGACACTTTTGCTGTGCATAGTAGTACTGCTGCCAGGTGCTCTCCGGTTGGGGCATCCCATTCTGTGACTACAATAGCCTCTATTAACTATAACCCTTTGCACTTATTCTAAAAGTAATTTGGCCTGATAAAGACACTTTTGCTGTGCATAGTAGTACTGCTGCCAGGTGCTCTCCGGTTGGGGCATCCCATTCTGTGACTACACTAGCCTCTATTTACTATAACCCTTTGCACTTATTCTAAAAGTAATTTGGCCTGATAAAGACACTTTTGCTGTGCATAGTAGTACTGCTGCCAGGTGCTCTCTGTTTGGGGCATCCCATTCTGTGACTACAACAGCCTCTGTTTGCTATAACCCTTTGCACTTATTCTAAAAGTAATTTGGCCTGATAAAGACACTTTTGCTGTGCATAGTAGTACTGCTGCCAGGTGCTCTCTGGTTGGGGCATCCCATTCTGTGACTACACCAGCCTCTATTTACTATAACCCTTTGCACTTATTCTAAAAGTAATTTGGCCTGATAAAGACACTTTTGCTGTGCATAGTAGTACTGCTGCCAGGTGCTTTCCGGTTGGGGCATCCCATTCTGTGACTACACCAGCCTCTATTTACTATAACCCTTTGCACTTATTCTAAAAGTAATTTGGCCTGATAAAGACACTTTTGCTGTGCATAGTAGTACTGCTGCCAGGTGCTCTCTGTTTGGGGCATCCCATTCTGTGACTACAACAGCCTCTATTTACTATAACCCTTTGCACTTATTCTAAAAGTAATTTGGCCTGATAAAGACACTTTTGCTGTGCATAGTAGTACTGCTGCCAGGCGCTCTCCGGTTGGGGCATCCCATTCTGTGACTACACCAGCCTCTATTTACTATAACCCTTTGCACTTATCCTAAAAGTAATTTGGCCTGATAAAGACACTTTTGCTGTGCATAGTAGTACTGCTGCCAGGTGCTCTCTGGTTGGGGCATCCCATTCTGTGACTACAACAGCCTCTATTTACTATAACCCTTTGCACCTATTCTAAAAGTAATTTGGCCTGATAAAGACACTTTTGCTGTGCATAGTAGTACTGCTGCCAGGTGCTCTCCGGTTGGGGCATCCCATTCTGTGACTACACCAGCCTCTATTTACTATAACCCTTTGCACTTATCCTAAAAGTAATTTGGCCTGATAAAGACACTTTTGCTGTGCATAGTAGTACTGCTGCCAGGTGCTCTCTGGTTGGGGCATCCCATTCTGTGACTACAACAGCCTCTATTTACTATAACCCTTTGCACCTATTCTAAAAGTAATTTGGCCTGATAAAGACACTTTTGCTGTGCATAGTAGTACTGCTGCCAGGTGCTCTCTGGTTGGGGCATCCCATTCTGTGACTACACCAGCCTCTATTTACTATAACCCTTTGCACTTATTCTAAAAGTAATTTGGCCTGATAAAGACACTTTTGCTGTGCATAGTAGTACTGCTGCCAGGTGCTCTCTGGTTGGGGCATCCCATTCTGTGACTACAACAGCCTCTATTTACTATAACCCTTTGCACTTATTCTAAAAGTAATTTGGCCTGATAAAGACACTTTTGCTGTGCATAGTAGTACTGCTGCCAGGTGCTCTCCGGTTGGGGCATCCCATTCTGTGACTACAACAGCCTCTATTTACTATAACCCTTTGCACTTATTCTAAAAGTAATTTGGCCTGATAAAGACACTTTTGCTGTGCATAGTAGTACTGCTGCCAGGTGCTCTCCGGTTGGGGCATCCCATTCTGTGACTACAACAGCCTCTATTTACTATAACCCTTTGCACTTATTCTAAAAGTAATTTGGCCTGATAAAGACACTTTTGCTGTGCATAGTAGTACTGCTGCCAGGTGCTCTCCGGTTGGGGCATCCCATTCTGTGACTACACCAGCCTCTATTTACTATAACCCTTTGCACTTATTCTAAAAGTAATTTGGCCTGATAAGGACACTTTTGCTGTGCATAGTAGTACTGCTGCCAGGTGCTCTCTGGTTGGGGCGTCCCATTCTGTGACTACAACAGCCTCTATTTGCTATACCCTTTGCACTTATTCTAAAAGTAATTTGGCCTGATAAAGACACTTTTGCTGTGCATAGTAGTACTGCTGCCAGGTGCTCTCCGGTTGGGGCATCCCATTCTGTGACTACAACAGCCTCTATTTACTATAACCCTTTGCACTTATTCTAAAAGTAATTTGGCTTGATAAAGACACTTTTGCTGTGCATAGTAGTACTGCTGCCAGGTGCTCTCTGGTTGGGGCATCCCATTCTGTGACTACAACAGCCTCTATTTACTATAACCCTTTGCACTTATTCTAAAAGTAATTTGGCCTGATAAAGACACTTTTGCTGTGCATAGTAGTACTGCTGCCAGGTGCTCTCCGGTTGTGGCATCCCATTCTGTGACTACACCAGCCTCTATTTACTATAACCCTTTGCACTTATTCTAAAAGTAATTTGGCCTGATAAAGACACTTTTGCTGTGCATAGTAGTACTGCTGCAAGGTGCTCTCTGGTTGGGGCATCCCATTCTGTGACTACAACAGCCTCTATTTACTATAACCCTTTGAACTTATTCTAAAAGTAATTTGGCCTGATAAAGACACTTTTGCTGTGCATAGTAGTACTGCTGCCAGGTGCTCTCCGGTTGGGGCATCCCATTCTGTGACTACAACAGCCTCTATTTACTATAATCCTTTGCACTTATTCTAAAAGTAATTTGGCCTGATAAAGACACTTTTGCTGTGCATAGTAGTACTGCTGCCAGGTGCTCTCTGGTTGGGGCATCCCATTCTGTGACTACACCAGCCTCTATTTACTATAACCCTTTGCACTTATTCTAAAAGTAATTTGGCCTGATAAGGACACTTTTGCTGTGCATAGTAGTACTGCTGCCAGGTGCTCTCTGGTTGGGGCGTCCCATTCTGTGACTACAACAGCCTCTATTTACTATAACCCTTTGCACTTATTCTAAAAGTAATTTGGCCTGATAAAGACACTTTTGCTGTGCATAGTAGTACTGCTGCCAGGTGCTCTCCGGTTGGGGCATCCCATTCTGTGACTACAACAGCCTCTATTTACTATAACCCTTTGCACTTATTCTAAAAGTAATTTGGCCTGATAAAGACACTTTTGCTGTGCATAGTAGTACTGCTGCCAGGTGCTCTCTGGTTGGGGCATCCCATTCTGTGACTACAACAGCCTCTATTTACTATAACCCTTTGCACTTATTCTAAAAGTAATTTGGCCTGATAAAGACACTTTTGCTGTGCATAGTAGTACTGCTGCCAGGTGCTCTCTGGTTGGGGCATCCCATTCTGTAAATACACCAGCCTTTATTTACTATAACCCTTTGCACTTATTCTAAAAGTAATTTGGCCTGATAAAGACACTTTTGCTGTGCATAGTAGTACTGCTGCCAGGTGCTCTCCGGTTGGGGCATCCCATTCTGTGACTACAACAGCCTCTATTTACTATAACCCTTTGCACTTATTCTAAGAGTAATTTGGCCTGATAAAGACACTTTTGCTGTGCATAGTAGTACTGCTGCCAGGTTCTCTCCGGTTGGGGCATCCCATTCTGTGACTACAACAGCCTCTATTTACTATAACCCTTTGCACTTATTCTAAAAGTAATTTGGCCTGATAAAGACACTTTTGCTGTGCATAGTGGTACTGCTGACAGGTGCTCTCCGGTTGGGGCATCCCATTCTGTAACTACACCAGCCTCTATTTACTATAACCCTTTGCACTTATTCTAAAAGTAATTTGGCCTGATAAAGACACTTTTGCTGTGCATAGTAGTACTGCTGCCAGGTGCTCTCTGGTTGGGGCATCCCATTCTGTGACTACAACAGCCTCTATTTACTATAACCCTTTGCACTTATTCTAAAAGTAATTTGGCCTGATAAAGACACTTTTGCTGTGCATAGTAGTACTGCTGCCAGGTGCTCTCTGGTTGGGGCATCCCATTCTGTGACTACAACAGCCTCTATTTACTATAACCCTTTGCACTTTTTCTAAAAGTAATTTGGCCTGATAAAGACACTTTTGCTGTGCATAGTAGTACTGCTGCCAGGTGCTCTCCGGTTGGGGCATCCCATTCTGTGACTACACCAGCCTCTATTTACTATAACCATTTGCACTTATTCTAAAAGTAATTTGGCCTGATAAAGACACTTTTGCTGTGCATAGTAGTACTGCTGCCAGGTGCTCTCCAGTTGGGGCATCCCATTCTGTGACTACAACAGCCTCTATTTACTATAACCCTTTGCACTTATTCTAAAAGTAATTTGGCCTGATAAAGACACTTTTGCTGTGCATAGTGGTACTGCTGACAGGTGCTCTCCGGTTGGGGCATCCCATTCTGTAACTACACCAGCCTCTATTTACTATAACCCTTTGCACTTATTCTAAAAGTAATTTGGCCTGATAAAGACACTTTTGCTGTGCATAGTAGTACTGCTGCCAGGTGCTCTCCGGTTGGGGCATCCCATTCTGTGACTACACCAGCCTCTATTTACTATAACCATTTGCACTTATTCTAAAAGTAATTTGGCCTGATAAAGACACTTTTGCTGTGCATAGTAGTACTGCTGCCAGGTGCTCTCTGGTTGGAAAATACCATTCTGTGACTACAACAGCCTCTATTTACTATAACCCTTTGCACTTATTCTAAAAGTAATTTGGCCTGATAAAGACACTTTTGCTGTGCATAGTAGTACTGCTGCCAGGTGCTCTCCGGTTGGGGCATCCCATTCTGTGACTACACCAGCCTCTATTTACTATAACCCTTTGCACTTATTCTAAAAGTAATTTGGCCTGATAAAGACACTTTTGCTGTGCATAGTAGTACTGCTGCCAGGTGCTCTCTGGTTGGGGCATCCCATTCTGTGACTACAACAGCCTCTATTTACTATAACCCTTTGCACTTTTTCTAAAAGTAATTTGGCCTAATAAAGACACTTTTGCTGTGCATAGTAGTACTGCTGCCAGGTGCTCTCCGGTTGGGGCATCCCATTCTGTGACTACACCAGCCTCTATTTACTATAACCCTTTGCACTTATTCTAAAAGTAATTTGGCCTGATAAAGACACTTTTGCTGTGCATAGTAGTACTGCTGCCGGTTGGGGCATCCCATTCTGTGACTACAACAGCCTCTATTTACTATAACCCTTTGCACTTATTCTAAGAGTAATTTGGCCTGATAAAGACACTTTTGCTGTGCATAGTAGTACTGCTGCCAGTTGCTCTCCGGTTGGGGCATCCCATTCTGTGACTACAACAGCCTCTATTTACTATAACCCTTTGCACTTATTCTAAAAGTAATTTGGCCTGATAAAGACACTTTTGCTGTGCATAGTAGTACTGCTGCCAGGTGCTCTCCGGTTGGGGCATCCCATTCTGTGACTACAAGAGCCTCTCTTTACTATAACCCTTTGCACTTATTCTAAAAGTAATTTGGCCTGATAAAGACACTTTTGCTGTGCATAGTAGTACTGCTGCCAGGTGCTCTCCGGTTGGGGCATCCCATTCTGTGAATACAACAGCCTCTATTTACTATAACCCTTTGCACTTATTCTAAAAGTAATTTGGCCTGATAAAGACACTTTTGCTGTGCATAGTAGTACTGCTGCCAGGTGCTCTCCGGTTGGGGCATCCCATTCTGTGACTACAACAGCCTCTATTTACTATAACCCTTTGCACTTATTCTAAAACTAATTTGGCCTGATAAAGACACTTTTGCTGTGCATAGTGGTACTGCTGCTAGGTGCTCTCTGGTTGGGGCATCCCATTCTGTAACTACACCAGCCTCTATTTACTATAACCCTTTGCACTTATTCTAAAAGTAATTTGGCCTGATAAAGACACTTTTGCTGTGCATAGTAGTACTGCTGCAAGGTGCTCTCTGGTTGGGGCATCCCATTCTGTGACTACAACAGCCTCTATTTACTATAACCCTTTGCACTTATTGTAAAAGTAATTTGGCCTGATAAAGACACTTTTGCTGTGCATAGTAGTACTGCTGCCAGGTGCTCTCCGTTTGGGGCATCCCATTCTGTGACTACAACAGCCTCTATTTACTATAACCCTTTGCACTTATTCTAAAAGTAATTTGGCCTGATAAAGACACTTTTGCTGTGCATAGTGGTACTGCTGCTAGGTGCTCTCCGGTTGGGGCATCCCATTCTGTAACTACACCAGCCTCTATTTACTATAACCCTTTGCACTTATTCTAAAAGTAATTTGGCCTGATAAAGACACTTTTGCTGTGCATAGTAGTACTGCTGCCAGGTGCTCTCTGGTTGGGGCATCCCACTCTGTGACTACAACAGCCTCTATTTACTATAACCCTTTGCACTTATTCTAAAAGTAATTTGGCCTGATAAAGACACTTTTGCTGTGCATAGTAGTACTGCTGCCAGGTGCTCTCTGGTTGGGGCATCCCATTCTGTGACTACACCAGCCTCTATTTACTATAACCCTTTGCACTTATTCTAAAAGTAATTTGGCCTGATAAAGACACTTTTGCTGTGCATAGTAGTACTGCTGCCAGGTGCTCTCCGGTTGGGGCATCCCATTCTGTGACTACAACAGCCTCTATTTACTATAACCATTTGCACTTATTCTAAAAGTAATTTGGCCTGATAAAGACACTTTTGATGTGCATAGTAGTACTGCTGCCAGGTGCTCTCCTGTTGGGGCATCCCATTCTGTGACTACAAGAGCCTCTATTTACTATAACCCTTTGCACTTATTCTAAAAGTAATTTGGCCTGATAAAGACACTTTTGCTGTGCATAGTAGTACTGCTGCCAGGTGCTCTCCGGTTGGGGCATCCCATTCTGTGAATACAACAGCCTCTATTTGCTATAACCCTTTGCACTTATTCTAAAAGTAATTTGGCCTGATAAAGACACTTTTGCTGTGCATAGTAGTACTGCTGCCAGGTGCTCTCTGATTGGGGCATCCCATTCTGTGACTACAACAGCCTCTATTTACTATAACCCTTTGCACTTATTCTAAAAGTAATTTGGCCTGATAAAGACACTTTTGCTGTGCATAGTAGTACTGCTGCCAGGTGCTCTCCGGTTGGGGCATCCCATTCTGTGACTACAACAGCCTCTATTTACTATAACCCTTTGCACTTATTCTAAAAGTAATTTGGCCTGATAAAGACACTTTTGCTGTGCATAGTAGTACTGCTGCCAGGTGCTCTCTGGTTGGGGCATACCATTCTGTGACTACAACAGCCTCTATTTACTATAACCCTTTGCACTTATTCTAAAAGTAATTTGGCCTGATAAAGACACTTTTGCTGTGCATAGTAGTACTGCTGCCAGGTGCTCTCTGGTTGGGGCATCCCATTCTGTGACTACACCAGCCTCTATTTACTATAACCCTTTGCACTTATTCTAAAAGTAATTTGGCCTTATGAAGACACTTTTGCTGTGCATAGTAGTACTGCTGCCAGGTGCTCTCTGGTTGGGGCATCCCATTCTGTGACTACAACAGCCTCTATTTACTATAACCCTTTGCACTTATTCTAAAAGTAATTTGGCCTGATAAGGACACTTTTGCTGTGCATAGTAGTACTGCTGCCAGGTGCTCTCTGGTTGGGGCATCCCATTCTGTGACTACAACAGCCTCTATTCACTATAACCCTTTGCACTTATTCTAAAAGTAATTTGGCCTGATAAAGACACTTTTGCTGTGCATAGTAGTACTGCTGCCAGGTGCTCTCTGGTTGGGGCATCCCATTCTGTGACTACACCAGCCTCTATTTACTATAACCCTTTGCACTTATTCTAAAAGTAATTTGGCCTGATAAAGACACTTTTGCTGTGCATAGTAGTACTGCTGCCAGGTGCTCTCTGGTTGGGGCATCCCATTCTATGACTACAACAGCCTCTATTTACTATAACCCTTTGCACTTATTCTAAAAGTAATTTGGCCTGATAAAGACACTTTTTCTATGCATAGTAGTACTGCTGCCGGGTGCTCTCCGGTTGGGGCATCCCATTCTGTGACTACAACAGCCTCTATTTACTATAACCCTTTGCACTTATTCTAAAAGTAATTTGGCCTGATAAAGACACTTTTGCTGTGCATAGTAGTACTGCTGCCAGGTGCTCTCCGGTTGGGGCATCCCATTCTGTGACTACACCAGCCTCTATTTACTATAACCCTTTGCACTTATTCTAAAAGTAATTTGGCCTGATAAAGACACTTTTGCTGTGCATAGTAGTACTGCTGCCAGGTGCTCTCTGGTTGGGGCATCCCATTCTGTGACTACACCAGCCTCTATTTACTATAACCCTTTGCACTTATTCTAAAAGTAATTTGGCCTGATAAAGACACTTTTGCTGTGCATAGTAGTACTGCTGCCAGGTGCTCTCTGGTTGGGGCATCCCATTCTGTGACTACAACAGCCTATATTTACTATAACCCTTTGCACTTATTCTAAAAGTAATTTGGCCTGATGAAGACACTTTTGCTGTGCATAGTAGTACTGCTGCCAGGTGTTCTCCGGTTGGGGCATCCCATTCTGTGACTACACCAGCCTCTATTTACTATAACCCTTTGCACTTATTCTAAAAGTAATTTGGCCTGATAAAGACACTTTTGCTGTGCATAGTAGTACTGCTGCCAGGTGCTCTCCGGTTGGGGCATCCCATTCTGTGACTACAACAGCCTCTATTTACTACAACCCTTTGCACTTATTCTAAAAGTAATTTGGCCTGATAAAGACACTTTTGCTGTGCATAGTGGTACTGCTGCTAGGTGCTCTCCGGTTGGGGCATCCCATTCTGTAACTACACCATCCTCTATTTACTATAACCCTTTGCACTTATTCTAAAAGTAATTTGGCCTGATAAAGACACTTTTGCTGTGCATAATAGTACTGCTGCCAGGTGCTCTCTGGTTGGGGCATCCCACTCTGTGACTACAACAGCCTCTATTTACTATAACCCTTTGCACTTATTCTAAAAGTAATTTGGCCTGATAAAGACACTATTGCTGTGCATAGTAGTACTGCTGCCAGGTGCTCTCTGGTTGGGGCATCCCATTCTGTGACTACAACAGCCTCTATTTACTATAACCCTTTGCACTTATTCTAAAAGTAATTTGGCCTGATAAAGACACTTTTGCTGTGCATAGTAGTACTGCTGCCAGGTGCTCTCCGGTTGGGGCATCCCATTCTGTGACTACAACAGCCTCTATTTACTATAACCATTTGCACTTATTCTAAAAGTAATTTGGCCTGATAAAGACACTTTTGCTGTGCATAGCAGTACTGCTGCCAGGTGCTCTCCTGTTGGGGCATCCCATTCTGTGACTACAACAGCCTCTATTTACTATAACCCTTTGCACTTATTCTAAAAGTAATTTGGCCTGATAAAGACACTTTTGCTGTGCATAGTAGTACTGCCGCCAGGTGCTCTCCGGTTGGGGCATCCCATTCTGTGACTACAACAGCCTCTATTTACTATAACCCTTTGCACTTATTCTAAAAGTAATTTGGCCTGATAAAGACACTTTTGCTGTGCATAGTAGTACTGCTGCCAGGTGCTCTCTGGTTGGGGCATCCCATTCTGTGACTACAACAGCCTCTATTTTCTATAACCCTTTGCACTTATTCTAAAAGTAATTTGGCCTGATAAAGACACTTTTGCTGTGCATAGTAGTACTGCTGCCAGGTGCTCTCTGGTTGGGGCATCCCATTCTGTGACTACAACAGCCTCTATATACTATAACCCTTTGCACATATTCTAAAAGTAATTTGGCTTGATAAAGACACTTTTGCTGTGCATAGTAGTACTGCTGCCAGGTGCTCTCTGGTTGGGGCATCCCATTCTGTGACTACAACAGCCTCTATTTACTATAACCCTTTGCACTTATTCTAAAAGTAATTTGGCCTGATAAAGACACTTTTGCTGTGCATAGTAGTACTGATCCCAGGTGCTCTCTGGTTGGGGCATACCATTCTGTGACTACAACAGCCTCTATTTACTATAACCCTTTGCACTTATTCTAAAAGTAATTTGGCCTGATAAAGACACTTTTGCTGTGCATAGTAGTACTGCTGCCAGGTGCTCTCTGGTTGGGGCATCCCATTCTGTGACTACAACAGCCTCTATTTACTATAACCCTTTGCACTTATTCTAAAAGTAATTTGGCCTGATAAAGACACTTTTGCTGTGCATAGTAGTACTGCTGCCAGGTGCTCTGTGGTTGGGGCATCCCATTCTGTGACTACAACAGCCTCTATTTACTATAACCCTTTGCACTTATTCTAAAAGTAATTTGGCCTGATAAGGACACTTTTGCTGTGCATAGTAGTACTGCTGCCAGGTGCTCTCTGGTTGGGGCATCCCATTCTGTGACTACAACAGCCTCTATTTACTATAACCCTTTGCACTTATTCTAAAAGTAATTTGGCCTGATAAAGACACTTTTGCTGTGCATAGTAGTACTGCTGCCAGGTGCTCTCTGGTTGGGAAATACCATTCTGTGACTACAACAGCCTCTATTTACTATAACCCTTTGCACTTATTCTAAAAGTAATTTGGCCTGATAAAGACACTTTTGCTGTGCATAGTAGTACTGCTGCCAGGTGCTCTGTGGTTGGGGCATCCCATTCTGTGACTACAACAGCCTCTATTCACTATAACCCTTTGCACTTATTCTAAAAGTAATTTGGCCTGATAAAGACACTTTTGCTGTGCATAGTAGTACTGCTGCCAGGTGCTTTCTGGTTGGGGCATACCATTCTGTGACTACACCAGCCTCTATTTACTATAACCCTTTTCACTTATTCTAAAAGTAATTTGGCCTGATAAAGACACATTTGCTGTATATAGTAGTACTGCTGCCAGGTGCTCTCTGGTTGGGGCATCCCATTCTGTGACTACAACAGCCTCTATTTACTATAACCCTTTGCACTTATTCTAAAAGTAATTTGGCCTGATAAAGACACTTTTGCTGTGCATAGTAGTACTGCTGCCAGGTGCTCTCTGGTTGGGGCATACCATTCTGTGACTACAACAGCCTCTATTTACTATAACCCTTTGCACTTATTCTAAAAGTAATTTGGCCTGATAAAGACACTTTTGCTGTGCATAGTAGTACTGCTGCCAGGTGCTCTCTGGTTGGGAAATACCATTATGTGACTACAACAGCCTCTATTTACTATAACCCTTTGCACTTATTCTAAAAGTAATTTGGCCTGATAAAGACACTTTTGCTGTGCATAGTAGTACTGCTGCCAGGTGCTCTCCGGTTGGGGCATCCCATTCTGTGACTACACCAGCCTCTATTTACTATAACCCTTTGCACTTATTCTAAAAGTAATTTGGCCTGATAAAGACACTTTTGCTGTGCATAGTAGTACTGCTGCCAGGTGCTCTCCGGTTGGGGCATCCCATTCTGTGACTACAACAGCCTCTATTTACTATAACCCTTTGCACTTATTCTAAAAGTAATTTGGCCTGATAAAGACACTTTTGCTGTGCATAGTAGTACTTCTGCCACGTGCTCTCTAGTTGGGGCATCCCATTCTGTGACTACAACAGCCTCTATTTACTATAACCCTTTGCACTTATTCTAAAAGTAATTTGGCCTGATAAAGACACTTTTGCTGTGCATAGTAGTACTGCTGCCAGGTGCTCTCTGGTTGGGGCATCCCATTCTGTGACTACAACAGCCTCTATTTACTATAACCTTTTTCACTTATTCTAAAAGTAATTTGGCCTGATAAAGACACTTTTGCTGTGCATAGTAGTACTGCTGCCAGGTGCTCTCTGGTTGGGGCATCCCATTCTGTGACTACAACAGCCTCTATTTACTATAACCCTTTGCACTTATTCTAAAAGTAATTTGGCCTGATAAAGACACTTTTGCTGTGCATAGTAGTACTGCTGCCAGGTGCTCTCCGGTTGGGGCATCCTATTCTGTGACTACACCAGCCTCTATTTACTATAACCCTTTGCACTTATTCTAAAAGTAATTTGGCCTGATAAAGACACTTTTGCTGTGCATAGTAGTACTGCTGCCAGGTGCTCTCTGGTTGGGGCATACCATTCTGTGACTACAACAGCCTCTATTTACTATAACCCTTTGCACTTATTCTAAAAGTAATTTGGCCTGATAAAGACACTTTTGCTGTGCATAGTAGTACTGCTGCCAGGTGCTCTCCGGTTGGGGCATCCCATTCTGTGACTACAACAGATTCTATTTACTATAACCCTTTGCACTTATTCTAAAAGTAATTTGGCCTGATAAAGACACTTTTGCTGTGCATAGTAGTACTGCTGCCAGGTGTTCTCTGGTTGGGGCATCCCATTCTGTGACTACAACAGCCTCTATTTACTATAACCCTTTGCACTTATTCTAAAAGTAATTTGGCCTGATAAAGACACTTTTGCTGTGCATAGTAGTACTGCTGCCAGGTGCTCTCTGGTTGGGGCATCCCATTCTGTGACTACAACAGCCTCTATTTACTATAACCCTTTGCACTTATTCTAAAAGTAATTTGGCCTGATAAAGACACTTTTGCTGTGCATAGTAGTACTGCTGCCAGGTGCTCTCCGGTTGGGGCATCCTATTCTGTGACTACACCAGCCTCTATTTACTATAACCCTTTGCACTTATTCTAAAAGTAATTTGGCCTGATAAAGACACTTTTGCTGTGCATAGTAGTACTGCTGCCAGGTGCTCTCTGGTTGGGGCATACCATTCTGTGACTACAACAGCCTCTATTTACTATAACCCTTTGCACTTATTCTAAAAGTAATTTGGCCTGATAAAGACACTTTTGCTGTGCATAGTAGTACTGCTGCCAGGTGCTCTCCGGTTGGGGCATCCCATTCTGTGACTACAACAGATTCTATTTACTATAACCCTTTGCACTTATTCTAAAAGTAATTTGGCCTGATAAAGACACTTTTGCTGTGCATAGTAGTACTGCTGCCAGGTGTTCTCTGGTTGGGGCATCCCATTCTGTGACTACAACAGCCTCTATTTACTATAACCCTTTGCACTTATTCTAAAAGTAATTTGGCCTGATAAAGACACTTTTGCTGTGCATAGTAGTACTGCTGCCAGGTGCTCTCTGGTTGGGGCATCCCATTCTGTGACTACAACAGCCTCTATTTACTATAACCCTCTGCACCTATTCTAAAAGTAATTTGGCCTGATAAAGACACTTTTGCTGTGCATAGTAGTACTGCTGCCAGGTGCTCTCCGTTTGGGGCATCCCATTCTGTGACTACAACAGCCTCTATTTACTATAACCCTTTGCACTTATTCTAGAAGTAATTTGGCCTGATAAAGACACTTTTGCTGTGCATAGTAGTACTGCTGCCAGGTGCTCTCCGGTTGGGGCATCCCATTCTGTGACTACAACAGCCTCTATTTACTATAACCCTTTGCACTTATTCTAAAAGTAATTTGGCCTGATAAAGACACTTTTGCTGTGCATAGTAGTACTGCTGCAAGGTGCTCTCTGGTTGGGGCATCCCATTCTGTGACTACAACAGCCTCTATTTACTATAACCCTTTGCACTTATTCTAAAAGTAATTTGGCCTGATAAAGACACTTTTGCTGTGCATAGTAGCACTGCTGCCAGGTGCTCTCTGGTTGGGGCATCCCATTCTGTGACTACAACAGCCTCTATTTACTATAACCCTTTGCACTTATTCTAAAAGTAATTTGGCCTGATAAAGACACTTTTGCTGTGCATAGTAGTACTGCTGCCAGGTGCTCTCCGGTTGGGGCATCCCATTCTGTGACTACAACAGCCTCTATTTACTATAACCCTTTGCACTTATTCTAAAAGTAATTTGGCCTGATAAAGACACTTTTGCGGTGCATAGTAGTACTGCTGCCAGGTGCTCTCCGGTTGGGGCATCCCATTCTGTGACTACAACAGCCTCTATTTACTATAACCCTTTGCACTTATTCTAAAAGTAATTTGGCCTGATAAAGACACTTTTGCTGTGCATAGTAGTACTGCTGCCAGGTGCTCTCCGGTTGGGGCATCCCATTCTGTGACTACAACAGCCTCGATTTACTATAACCCTTTGCACCTATTCTAAAAGTAATTTGGCCTGATAAAGACACTTTTGCTGTGCATAGTAGTACTGCTGACAGGTGCTCTCCGGTTGGGGCATCCCATTCTGTGACTACACCAGCCTCTATTTACTATAACCCTTTGCACTTATTCTAAAAGTAATTTGGCCTGATAAAGACACTTTTGCTGTGCATAGTAGTACTGCTGCCAGGTGCTCTCTGGTTGGGAAATACCATTATGTGACTACAACAGCCTCTATTTACTATAACCCTTTGCACTTATTCTAAAAGTAATTTGGCCTGATAAAGACACTTTTGCTGTGCATAGTAGTACTGCTGCCAGGTGCTCTCCGGTTGGGGCATCCCATTCTGTGACTACAACAGCCTCTATTTACTATAACCCTTTGCACTTATTCTAAAAGTAATTTGGCCTGATAAAGACACTTTTGCTGTGCATAGTAGTACTGCTGCCAGGTGCTCTCCGGTTGGGGCATCCCATTCTGTGACTACAACAGCCTCTATTTACTATAACCCTTTGCACTTATTCTAAAAGTAATTTGGCCTGATAAAGACACTTTTGCTGTGCATAGTAGTACTTCTGCCACGTGCTCTCTAGTTGGGGCATCCCATTCTGTGACTACAACAGCCTCTATTTACTATAACCCTTTGCACTTATTCTAAAAGTAATTTGGCCTGATAAAGACACTTTTGCTGTGCATAGTAGTACTGCTGCCAGGTGCTCTCTGGTTGGGGCATCCCATTCTGTGACTACAACAGCCTCTATTTACTATAACCCTTTTCACTTATTCTAAAAGTAATTTGGCCTGATAAAGACACTTTTGCTGTGCATAGTAGTACTGCTGCCAGGTGCTCTCTGGTTGGGGCATCCCATTCTGTGACTACAACAGCCTCTATTTACTATAACCCTTTGCACTTATTCTAAAAGTAATTTGGCCTGATAAAGACACTTTTGCTGTGCATAGTAGTACTGCTGCCAGGTGCTCTCCGGTTGGGGCATCCTATTCTGTGACTACACCAGCCTCTATTTACTATAACCCTTTGCACTTATTCTAAAAGTAATTTGGCCTGATAAAGACACTTTTGCTGTGCATAGTAGTACTGCTGCCAGGTGCTCTCTGGTTGGGGCATACCATTCTGTGACTACAACAGCCTCTATTTACTATAACCCTTTGCACTTATTCTAAAAGTAATTTGGCCTGATAAAGACACTTTTGCTGTGCATAGTAGTACTGCTGCCAGGTGCTCTCCGGTTGGGGCATCCCATTCTGTGACTACAACAGATTCTATTTACTATAACCCTTTGCACTTATTCTAAAAGTAATTTGGCCTGATAAAGACACTTTTGCTGTGCATAGTAGTACTGCTGCCAGGTGTTCTCTGGTTGGGGCATCCCATTCTGTGACTACAACAGCCTCTATTTACTATAACCCTTTGCACTTATTCTAAAAGTAATTTGGCCTGATAAAGACACTTTTGCTGTGCATAGTAGTACTGCTGCCAGGTGCTCTCTGGTTGGGGCATCCCATTCTGTGACTACAACAGCCTCTATTTACTATAACCCTCTGCACCTATTCTAAAAGTAATTTGGCCTGATAAAGACACTTTTGCTGTGCATAGTAGTACTGCTGCCAGGTGCTCTCCGTTTGGGGCATCCCATTCTGTGACTACAACAGCCTCTATTTACTATAACCCTTTGCACTTATTCTAGAAGTAATTTGGCCTGATAAAGACACTTTTGCTGTGCATAGTAGTACTGCTGCCAGGTGCTCTCCGGTTGGGGCATCCCATTCTGTGACTACAACAGCCTCTATTTACTATAACCCTTTGCACTTATTCTAAAAGTAATTTGGCCTGATAAAGACACTTTTGCTGTGCATAGTAGTACTGCTGCAAGGTGCTCTCTGGTTGGGGCATCCCATTCTGTGACTACAACAGCCTCTATTTACTATAACCCTTTGCACTTATTTTAAAAGTAATTTGGCCTGATAAAGACACTTTTGCTGTGCATAGTAGCACTGCTGCCAGGTGCTCTCTGGTTGGGGCATCCCATTCTGTGACTACAACAGCCTCTATTTACTATAACCCTTTGCACTTATTCTAAAAGTAATTTGGCCTGATAAAGACACTTTTGCTGTGCATAGTAGTACTGCTGCCAGGTGCTCTCCGGTTGGGGCATCCCATTCTGTG
The DNA here is from genome assembly GCA_027917425.1 of Gastrophryne carolinensis. Taxonomy (NCBI): domain Eukaryota; kingdom Metazoa; phylum Chordata; class Amphibia; order Anura; family Microhylidae; genus Gastrophryne; species Gastrophryne carolinensis. Next base: position 303,779,582 of record CM051234.1, on the reverse strand, counting down.
ACTACAACAGCCTCTATTTACTATAACCCTTTGCACTTATTCTAAAAGTAATTTGGCCTGATAAAGACACTTTTGCGGTGCATAGTAGTACTGCTGCCAGGTGCTCTCCGGTTGGGGCATCCCATTCTGTGACTACAACAGCCTCTATTTACTATAACCCTTTGCACTTATTCTAAAAGTAATTTGGCCTGATAAAGACACTTTTGCTGTGCATAGTAGTACTGCTGCCAGGTGCTCTCCGGTTGGGGCATCCCATTCTGTGACTACAACAGCCTCGATTTACTATAACCCTTTGCACCTATTCTAAAAGTAATTTGGCCTGATAAAGACACTTTTGCTGTGCATAGTAGTACTGCTGACAGGTGCTCTCCGGTTGGGGCATCCCATTCTGTGACTACACCAGCCTCTATTTACTATAACCCTTTGCACTTATTCTAAAAGTAATTTGGCCTGATGGATGTGGGAGTGAGCGAGTGATTGGAGGGAGGAACTACGCGCTTGCCGCCCGAATGCCGCCCGCCTGAACCTCCGAGCACCCACCATGCTTCTACTGTCTCTGCCGTTCCGCCATCCGAAACCATGACTCGCCTAACAACTCAATTATCCCAGCTAGTATGCCGATAATCTCGCTTACCTGAACCTGACATCGCAGGATCTCTAGATCATCCAGCCGATACCCGCCACACTCTTCAGGTGTCCAGTCCAGCCTTTCCAATAACGTACTGCCTGATAACGGCCGCAGCTCTCAGCCTCCTTCTTTTACATTGTATCGCTGCTTTGTTACTTCGTCAAAGTGTATGGCCGCATCTTCACTGTTTCTCCACGCAGCCCAGCGCGGCACCACTGCCTCAAACTGACAGCGGCCGCAGCTCTCAGCCTTCTTCTTTCCATTGTTACTGCATTGATACTTCTATACAGTGTATCACCCACTGCTTCTTCACGCCGCATAGCGCGGCGCCGGCCGCGTTCACATCCCTGCTGCCCCAAGCTGACAGCGGCAGAGCACTTCAGTTGCCCAGCCGTTCACAAACCATTGTGAATCTCAGCTGCAGCCTGTCATTGCCCGAAGCCGCCTAGCTGGGCTGTGCAACAACCGGACAACCGCTGCCTTCCCAGCCCCTGGACGCCACTGACGGCCTGTCCTTTAACCGGATCTCTATTGCCTTTTCAGTCGCCGGCCGTCAATACCCAAGTCCGCCGGGTCGGCCCGCGCTGTATCCAAATCAACACTGCTCTCATTTGACATCTGCTGCCGCTATCATCTGCTTTACCGCAGCATGTTACAGGTAGCAGCTGATATCTCTCTCAGCTGCCTAACCTACCCCTAGCTCTGCAGCTCTCAACTACCGTGGCGATCCTTCCCCATAACTGCCCTCTCCAGCCGACACCTGCTGCTCTCAACAGTATAGTAGGGTTCCGTCCCTATTATAGCTGCTATTGGCCGCCAGTTGTTGTCATTAGCAGCGGTCTGGTCCGGACTACAAGTCATCTCTCCACTACGGCGCCGCGCCGCTAACCCACACAGCTTTCAGCAGCTCTACCTGACCATCCGGATAATATATCTCCCCTGTTTTAGATATAAAGTATATACAAAGGGCCAGCACACCAGTTAAAGCAAAAGAGCATGTATTAAACAGCATACAAGATTACAGCCATATATCCATTCATGGCATATAGTCCAATTGTGGAAAGAATAAATGATATCCGACAGCAAATAAAGTCCATAGAGCCGACGTTTCGGGGGTAGCAAACCCCCTTCCTCAGGGCAGACATTCAAACCATGTGTAAAGGACGCTGCATTTAAATAGCCTCTTTGTATTACAGTTCCCGCCTGACGTCATAGTGACGTCAGCGGGTAAACACAAGGGGTAGTGGACATACCTGCCACTACTAGGACATGATCAAAACAATAATCATTAAATGAAAGTACCAATAACAATAACAAATAACTCACCTGATACCGCCAGGGCCCTCAGCTCAGGGCCCCATCACCGCCGGACACCGATCGCAACTATGCGATCGGCGGCTTCCCCGCCTGCCCAGGGGAACGGAGGCATGACGCCGGGCAAAAAGTCTGCCCGGTAACAGATGACGCGGCGCAACCCGATAGGGCCGCGCCAGGCACCACTGTCATAGAGAGCAGGGGCAGACGTCGAGGGAGCTGAGCCTCCGCTGTCATGGAAACCGGACCTGGCACCCACCAGATTAGCGTGGTAAGTGTGCATCAGCATTTGGAACATTTTTGACACGTGTTTGGCACTGCTGGTTGCACCTACCCCGATACATTGGTACTACCCAGTACCCGAATGGAGATTTTCCGCGATATTGACGGCAACCCTGATAACCGTGCAAAGACGCGCACATACAATCAAGAAGAGATAGAGACTATACTTTTTCCCTCAGATCCTGCGGCAGCCTTTGGTACTGATACACCCACAGATTTATTAAAAGAACTTAAGAGACTTAAGAGAAAGCGTGTGGATCTGGAACTCCATGGCCAGACTTTATCCGAGTACTATAGGATTAAAAAGATCCCCCATGGTTTCAGAATTAAGAACCAGCCTACCATAGGTCGCAATAAACCGGAATTTTGCGAACGCTGGTGTGAGGTCTCGAATCAGAATTCATTGAATTACACGATTCTAGTCATTGAAGAAGTGAGAGCACAATTGTGCCAGTTAAACAGAGAAATCAACACACTGGAACTGCGGGTCCAAACGGAAAAGTCAGAAACAACTGAAGTGGACCTGAATAATCTACACACTGAACTCACCAATTATACTGAGAGACTGAAACGCTATAAACGCGATAAATTCAGACAGGTCTGCTTGGACTACACGGAGAACCGGGTGTATCCCTGGCTCTCGGGCAAGGAGTATGACCAATTTAGACCTAGAAGAAATACAGGAGCCCCATTGAGAAGAACTGGACCCCGTGGACAATACCATCCTGCATCTGAGAGTGACCCTCTATCTGAGAACCTGTCATCAGACACTGATTCACAAGCGCGAGGCACAAAGAAATACCCAAAACGAAAAAGCCGGGAGGCCCATTTTCGCGCGACCGCCGCACCCACCGATCCCGGCGGGGAGGGAGGAAGCGGCGACAACTCAGCAATGACCCTACGGTCAGCCAACAGGAAACCCCTGTGATGAACCTTTCTTCAAGATCACTCACAGCGGATGAGGTAAGCCTCCTCAGTCGAGGACTTTCTTTTTGCCCCACTTCACGGTTCGATCAATTTCAATTTGATGTTGAACTCTTTAAACTAGAGAGATCCATGAAGATAAAACAGTTCTTCTCGTCCCATCCGGGTTCTACCCAGGATACTAAATCTTTGGGGCCCTCCAAACTTAAACTTAAAAGCCAATTTATGCCTGCTGGCAATTTTGGCACCATAGACGCTTACATCAACGTTATTAGATCTGAAACTGGACGGATTATGCAGTCCAGACGGTATCATTCTAATTTACCCAAAGGGGAATCAATAGCTCTGTCAAATTTAAGCAAGGATAACAATATTATTGTAAAACCCGCCGATAAGGGCGGAGCAATCGTCATTATGGATTATGACATGTACAGGCGGGTAATTCTGGAGATGCTCTCTGACACGGTCAGTTACGAACGCATCTCTAACAATCCCATCTGGAGCATCCAAAACACAGTACAACAATTCATTTCCCTAGGCTTGGTGAATGGATGGCTCAGCGAACACACTGCGAAATATATTGACATTGAGCACCCCATCACACCCGTTATATACGGGTTACCTAAGGTTCATAAAGGATGTAATCCTTTGAAATTCCGACCTATTGTTGCAGGCACAGACTCAGCAACACAGCCACTAGCTCAATGGCTAGATTATTATCTACAGCCATATGTTCATCTATTACCCTCCTACTTGAAGGATACGGGGGACTTCCTTAATAAATTTAGGGAGGTACAGATTGAACGAGATGCCCTGCTAGTAACGATGGACATTTCCTCCCTGTACACGAATATTCCCAACGAACATGGGATCAAAGCTGTTAAACATTTCCTTACACGTGACCCCCCAGAAATACCAGTGGAATATATTTTGACAGGCCTGGAGATTGTTTTGTACAACAACTATTTCAGATTTGAACATACCTTCTTTAAACAAATACTTGGGACTGCTATGGGGAGCGCTATAGCTCCATCCTTCGCAAACTTGTTTATTGGCTTCCTAGAGGAACGCTACATTTTTCCTTCACCCCTATATAAGGCACACATCAGGTACTGGGGGCGCTACATAGACGATGTAATTACCTTATGGCATGGAGATAGAGTGACCCTGGATGAATTCATTGAACATATCAACTCCGTGTTTCCTACGATTACATTCAATCCAGAGATCTCAGAGACTGATGTCACCTTTTTAGATGTGGCTATCCATAAAGAAGATAATGGTATGATTACTACTGGGTTATTCTCCAAACCCATGGATAGAAACACTCTTCTGAGATACGATAGTGCTCACCCAAAACCGCTAGTTAACAGCCTACCAATATCCCAGTTCCTGAGGGTATACAGGGTAAACACTAACCCTGACACTCGTCAACAACAATTACACCAGATGTTTACCAAGTTTCGCACACGGGGGTATCCCGTGGAAGTACTGACCCAGGCCCAACATCGTGCCGAAGAAATATGGTCAGGTGAACACCGACCACAGATACCCAAGGAAGAGAGGGTTCCCTTTATTATAACATACAACCAGGCAGCCCCAGTAATTGAAAAAGTCACAAAGAGATACAGCAGCATTCTGACCTCAGATAAGACACTGTGTCCTATCATAAAAAGACCATTCATGAAAATATACCAGCGTAACAGGAATCTGAGAGACTCTTTGGTGAAGGCCGATCCAGTGGACAAATATAGTAGATCACCTGTTATGATATCTTCCCGCACTGGTTGTTTCCGCTGTAATACTTGCAATGTTTGCAATTCACTCATCCTGGGTTCTGAGTTTACCCACCCACACACGGGTAGACGCTACAAGATACGTGGTATCTATTCATGTTTAACGGAATATTGTGTGTATCTGTTAAAGTGCCCCTGTGGCCTCCTATATGTGGGCAAAACCATTGGGGCGTTCAAGAAAAGGTTTCAGCAGCATCGCAGTGATGTGCGAGTGAGCATTAAAAAACACCAGGATGGAGAAACTTTAGACTATGATAAACCTGTGGCGGTACACTTTGTGAGACACAAACATCAAATATCAGAACTACGTGGGATGGTCATTGAACATGTTGCAAGACCACGTCGAGGGGGTGATCGCCATTTACGATTGTTACAACGTGAGACTTATTGGATTCACAAATTGGATACCGTCCAACCAAGGGGGCTGAATACCTCGTTTGGTTTCTCCAGTTACTTACCTAGACGTTTATTTCTGCTATTTAATTGTACCTTGGCTACCTCGGGTGCTTAGCTTTTTCTTTTTCTTTTCCTTTCTTTTTTCTTTCCTTTCTTCTCTTTTCTTTTCCTTTTTTCCTTTTTTCCTTGTTTCCTTTCTTTCTTTCTTTCCTTTCTTCCTGTTCTCCTGTTCTCCTTCCAACTTTCGCTCTTTTCCTCTTTCCTGGGTCTCTTTTTCTCTTCTTTTTTCTTTTCATTTTTCCTATAATCTTTCCTTTTTCCTCTTCCTCTTTTTCTTCTCTTTTAATTTTTTCTTCTCTTTTGCTTTCTTCTTTTGTTCCCTTCCCCTTTCTCTTGTTGCTTTTTCCTTTCTTTACTCTGTTCTTCTTTCCTCTCCGCTCTTCCTTCTTTTCCCTTCTCCTTTTCTCTGTGTATGTTTTTTCTTTCTTTTTTTCCTCTTTTTTTCTGTTCTTCCCTGTCTCTTTGTCCTTTCTTCTTCTTACACTCTCTATCTGATCTCGGTGGTGGCCTCCTGCTTTAGCGCACTATCTGTCCCATCTTCCACTCTATTTAGGTGTTGTCTCTTCTCTTTCTCTCCCCTGGCTTTCTCACATAGGCTCCACTGTTCTCTTCTTCTTCGTTCCCTTCTCTGCTGTTTCCCTCTGCGCTCTCTCTTTTCGTTCTATGTTCTATTGGCTTTATTTCTCTTTTATTTCTCTACTGTGTCCCCCGTTTCTCCCCTTCACCTGTCCCCTCTTCACTTGGCTCCATTCTTTTACTCTCTGCTATATCTTTATTTGTTTTCAGCTCTTTCTTTCGGTTATATTCTTTTCCTGCTTGTCGCTGTGGCCTCTTTTCTCCTTTCTATTGTTCCCCATCTACCCTCTTTCCTACCCCTGCCTTTTCACATTTCTCCCCTCTTATTTCCATTCTCTGTCTCCCCACATGATTGTACTAGTTGTTTTCCACCTGACCGGGAGCGGTACGCTCTCACCGCCGGCCAGGGGGCTTGACATGCAGCGGTCGAGGAGCGGAGCACCGCTGAAATGGTTTCCATGACAGCGGAGGCTCAGCTCCCTCGACGTCTGCCCCTGCTCTCTATGACAGTGGTGCCTGGCGCGGCCCTATCGGGTTGCGCCGGCTACCGCGTCATCTGTTACCGGGCAGACTTTTTGCCCGGCGTCATGCCTCCGTTCCCCTGGGCAGGCGGGGAAGCCGCCGATCGCATAGTTGCGATCGGTGTCCGGCGGTGATGGGGCCCTGAGCTGAGGGCCCTGGCGGTATCAGGTGAGTTATTTGTTATTGTTATTGGTACTTTCATTTAATGATTATTGTTTTGATCATGTCCTAGTAGTGGCAGGTATGTCCACTACCCCTTGTGTTTACCCGCTGACGTCACTATGACGTCAGGCGGGAACTGTAATACAAAGAGGCTATTTAAATGCAGCGTCCTTTACACATGGTTTGAATGTCTGCCCTGAGGAAGGGGGTTTGCTACCCCCGAAACGTCGGCTCTATGGACTTTATTTGCTGTCGGATATCATTTATTCTTTCCACAATTGGACTATATGCCATGAATGGATATATGGCTGTAATCTTGTATGCTGTTTAATACATGCTCTTTTGCTTTAACTGGTGTGCTGGCCCTTTGTATATACTTTGGATTCAAAGCGGCGCCACCGCGGACCTGGCACCCACCGGATTAGCGTGGTAAGTGTGCATCAGCATTTGGAACATTTTTGACACCTGTTTTAGATATATATTTACTGCAGTTGCTATTATCTGCCGTACCAGGCAATATTGGCAATCCCACAAACCCAGCACCGAATAGATACTCATTGCAGCTGCTATTAGCTGCTTTATTTGGCACTAATGTCATTATATCTCTCCTGCTATACATAGATAGTGATCACAGCTGCTATCAGCCCCTGTACTAGCTGCCTGTCAGGATCTCTGGCAACCATAATTCTGCCAGTGGCAGTCCATAATTGACGCTGCTCTCGCTGCTACCCTCATCTCCGGTGCTGCACTACAACAGGCTGTCACCTCCTTCAACAGCCTAGTAAGACCGTACCCTCTGCTCGCAACTGATGCTGCTCGTATCATTAGCTCAATCTCCGCTGCTCTATAGGAGCAGCCCAGTTCAGCTTTACTGTATCACGCAGGTAGCGGTCGCTTCTTCAGGCAGACACACCTTTCCCGCTATAAAGCTACCGTCAGACAACTTGCTGAACTCATAACACTGCTGCCTCTACGGTTATCTGCCGTTGCCTCCAGCCACTGGGTTGCGACCCATCCGACCTCCTACTGCCAACAGGCAGACCGACTTATTTCGCTATAAAGCCACTGTCAGCCGGCTTGCTGATCACATATCACAGCTGTCCCGCTGGTTACTCGTCGTTGCCCTTAGCCACCGGGCTGCACCTTGTCTGCCCCTCAGCGGCCACTTACTGCTAAAAGGCATTACCTCTAACTGTGTGGGTATATTTCATTGTTATCGGACCTCTGCGCCCAGAATCCACTGCCTCCCCCAACAGCCACCGATGAGCACTATTACTGGCAGTCTTTAAAAAAAAAAAAAAAAAAAACTGCTCCGCGGCCAAAACAAGTAATAAATTGGCCAAATACTTTACAACACCTAGGCCTGCAAACCGACGGCGCCTGCAGGCACGAGTACAGTCTGAGGAACCTGACATTAATTGATCCAGACAACATATCAGAATTCTGCACCATTCTCTCTTCGTTGGCACGCCGCTCCTGGACAATAATTGTCTGAATCGAGCGCAACACCAGGTAAAACATAAGCATAATATATAAATATAGTGTTACTATACCATTCCTGGCATTACAGAAAAAAAAAAAAAAAAGTCTCACAATTCGAAGAAAATGATGCATAAACAAGCTACTCTACAATCATACGGTACAGGTCTACCCACCCGGTCAAAAAGTAACAGTACCCCTCAATCATTTGACCATCAATCCTTAACATCATCAGATAACCCCAATACTTCTGTCAGCTCTCCAAACGTATTACGGCCCACGGGTGGCACCCCTATTCCATCAGATATATCACAATATTACAGACAAATAAGCAAGGCTCACGCTGACTTTATCCAAAAAGAACTTTTTGCAGATACGGCCAACTCAGCAACAGATCAAGTTGCGGTAAAGCCTACGACCCCAGATAAAGGCGTACACGATCAGGTACTTGGGCATCGAGAAAGCAATATAGCCAAGCAACATACTAACCAGCCCCTAAACATCGACAGCACCAGACTAGAACCAGAAAATGAAGACACAAGATCCCTGATTAAACAGTAAATAAGGGCTGGTATAAGGGAACTTAGGCAAGGCTTCTCCTCAGATTTGGAACAATTTAAAACCAAAATCACACAGTCTTTAATGGAGTTAGACGCAACAACCAGTAGACAGCTAAAGGAAACGGTAAGGACAGCCGACCTCTCCAAGCTTCCAAACTCAATCGAAGAAATGATCGGTGATTTTAAAGACTCAATAGCACAACGAATACAGTCCACCGTAAGGGAAACAATAGAATCAGAGCTGAGCGAATTTAAATCAGCCATGCACGCGATCACAGAAAGACTTGACTCGCTGGAGGCAGATATGTTAGTTCTCGCAAGAGAACGTAAAGAAAAGAAGCAAAACTTGTCTACCATAAATACAACCTTAAAAGACTTGACAATCAAGCAGGATGACTTAGAAAACCGATCAAGACGAAATAATTTGCGGATTAGAGGTATACCCGTAGAACTAAAACATAACGAGCTACTACCACTAGTAAGTGACCTTTTCAAGTCATTAATAAAAAGCGATGACACAGTCCCCATTAGTAGATGCCACCGTGATGGTGGAAAAAGAACCACACATGAGGGAACTACACAAGATGTCCTTTGTTTCATACCAGACTACGAAATTAAAGAGGAAATATTAATGCTGGCAAGGAAAGAACGACGAATTCAAACAAAATCATACTCCATTCAGATATTTCAGGATTACTCTAAACGTACTCGTTATAGGAGATACCTTTTAAAACCTCTATTAGCTGAATTAGAAACAAAGCACCTGAAGTACAAATGGATCGGCCCACTTAAGCTATCAATCTCTACAGCCGGCAAAACTTTCATACTGAAGGACGGTGACCCCCTAGATCAAGTCAGTCAAATATTCAATCTCGCCCCTCTCCATATCCCTGAATGGGAAATGAACTTTGATCAGGAAATGCTGCCTGGAAAAATGTTGGTAGAAGATTGGTCCAAAAGATGAATCTGATAAATGGAGAACAGCAACATAAAATAAATAAAAAAAAAAAATAAAAAAAAAAATAAATAAATAAAAAAAAATGTATAGAGGGCACAACACAATAAATAAAATAAAAAAATGTATAGAGAGCACAACACAATAAATACAATAAAAACAAAAAAATATATATATAAAAAAAAAACACAAAAAAAAAAAAAGGGGAAGGGCATATCGGGCGGCGGCTCTGGCTCAGGCCCATCCTGCCACCAACATCCCGAGGAGGCAGGAATTAGGAAACCAAGGAATGGTACCCTTGGAAGGTCTAGCCATGCGCGTAAGGGAAAGGGGTTATGGGTATGGGAGAGATGAGAATCACGGGACACCGAACCTCAAAGCTTGCACTCATCAGGTCTCCTTGCTATTCAAACACAGTAAACCTGTAAACCAACACACCTTATGGATAGTAAGCAAATGAAAATCTGCACATACAATATAAGAGGCGCAAACCACCCTGGAAAAAGGAGAGGCATTGTGAGAGAACTTCTGAGACAAAAGATAGATATTGCCCTCCTGCAAGAAACACACTTTAAAAAAGACAAAGAACCCTATAGAGCCTTCGACGAATTTGGGCACATTTTCTCGAATCCATTTCGGTCCAAAAAAGCACGTGGAGTGGCGATTCTTATAAATAAAAATTGCCAACATGAGATTATTTCACAATATCTGGACGAACAAGCAAGAACAATAATACTAACACTAAAGGTATATGGACAAATCTGTACCATCATCAACTCATACGCACCGAACCAGGGCCAGATAAAATACCTAACGGACGTGGCAAAGAGAGTTGCAAAGCAAAAAAAAGGCATCATAATCTGGGCCGGTGATTTTAATATGATAATCAATAACGAATTGGACTCTACAGGTATATCGAGAAGAGACTCCGAACTACTTACTAACCATCGAATATGGAACCACATCAGAGCCCTTAATTTAGTAGACGTCTGGCGTATACTTCACCCTACCGAAAAGGACTACTCCTGTTATAACAGAGCCAAAAATACTTATTCACTAATTGATTTTTGCTTTATCAGACAACAAAACCTTCACATGATTACCAACTGCTCCATAGGAAATATGACTCTTTCAGACCTTGCACCGGTAACTATGACCCTGAACCTTAGATGTAAGACTGATGTAACCTATCAATGGAAGCTAAATAGGAATATACTCATATCGGACGATGACCAACAATACTTAAAAAAAAACATTGGAGTTTTTTTCAGCACTAATCAAACAGACGAAATACAGATGAATACTATCTGGGAGACACACAAGTGCTACATAAGAGGCATATGTATTGCTATAGATGCAAAAAACAGACGAAGGAACGCTCAACAGATAACTCGTTTGGTAGATAAGTTAGACGACCTTGAAAAACTACACAAATGATCCGCCAACAGAAGGCATATATCGAGAAATACAAAAGACGAGGAAGGATCTCAAAGAAACCATAAACCCTACTGAACATAAAATGGAAAGAATAAAAAAAAAACATGAGTTAAATAAAAATGGTAAAGACTTGGCTGCCCTTGCAAAAAATAATATGGCTGAAAACTTTATTGCCTCTATTATTGACAGCTCGGGCCATATTCACCATACAACAGCTGAAATAAAAAGTACTTTCTATCAATTCTATGAGAACTTGTACAATGTGTACGATCAAACTAAACTGAACAGCGATCGACGCCCCTTAGAACTGAATATACCGAAAATTCCAGAAGAACTGAAACAAAGCTTAGAAAAACCATTTAGCATTAAAGAAGTAGAATGGGCAATTGACTGCCTGAAAATAAAAAAAGCATCAGGTAGCGACGGCTACCCAGCGGAATACTATAAAACCTTCAAGGACGAACTGACCCCATATTTAACTGAACTATTTAACACCATGGATAAGAATAATCCACCAAGTCAGCAGATTAATAATGCAATAATAAAGCTAATCCCAAAATCTGGAAAAAACAAATCTCACTGCTCCAACTATAGGCCCATATCATTAATTAACATAGACCTAAAGATCTTCGCAAAAACCATCTGCAAACGGTTAGAAGAAGCGCTACCGTTCGTGATTTCAAACATTCAAGCAGGATTCATGCCATTAAGAGGTCTACACCAGAATATTTCCTTAGCAATATCCGCCCTATACAAAACCGCTAAAGAAAAAAAGAAGGCAATTATATTAGCCCTAGACGCTGAAAAAGCCTTCGATAGGGTAGCCTGGCACTTCCTAGAAACTATCTTACAGAAAATTGGCCTAGGACCTAATATTATCGGCAAAGTTATGAGTTTATATATAAACCAGACGGCCCAGATAGAGGTTAACGGCTCCCTCACTAATCACCTTCCGATAAAAAATGGAACGAGACAAGGATGCCCCCTTTCACCGCTGCTATTTAACATACACCTAGAACCTCTATTAAGGACAATCATGGAAGATCCAATTATCAAAGGGATAAGTAGTGGGAAAAATGAAATAAAAATTCTCGCATATGCCGATGACTTACTATTAACTCTCGGGAACCCTAAAACCTCCCTCCAAAGATGCCTACAAATACTAGAAGAATTCGGACGTCTCTCCAATTTTAAATTAAATATAGAGAAATCAAGCATTATGCCAATAAATATAATATACCCCGAAATACAAGATCTCAAACAAATGGCTAATTTCCACCTAGAGGAGAACTTATTTAAATACTTAGGAATTAACATTACAAAAAATTATAAACACCTGTTTGAGGCAAACTACTCCCCCCTTATCCCTTTACTAAGAGCATCCATTAAAAACTGGAACAAACTACCACTAAACATGCTAGGGAGAATAGCTCTCTTTAAAATGTTCTTCTTGCCCAAATTCATCTTCCTATTCCAAGTAATACCCATAAACCTACCGGACAAATACTTTCTAGAACTAAACAGAATTCTCACAGATTTTATATGGAGAGGCCGGAAACATAAAGCAAAATACGAATATTTAAGTCGTCCTCTAATCTATGGAGGACTAAACGCTCCCAATATTAAAAGATACTACCAAGCTGCACAGATCCAGAGAATATTCAGATGGAAATATTTAGCATACCAACAGGCTTGGCCTCTCGTAGAACTAGACTCTATCAAAATAGATGATGTCTTCTCTCTAAACCCGAAAACCTTATCTGAAATCATCCATCGTACCTCACACCCTCTAGTCCGCCCTACATTAACCACTCTAAGGAACTTAATCCTTGACCAGAAAATATCCCCTCTCCCACAAAGACTTATCAGCCTGGAAAGGAAGAAAGTGATTGACGAGATTACGGGAAAAAACAACCTAAACCAGGCTTTTCCACGGGAAAACATTAGAATACAGGACATCTGTATTCTAATTAATCAAAATAATCAAATGTATTGCCCAGAAAAAACTGCCCTCAATTTAACCATTCATCTCAGATATACACGGACCTCCAAAATTCTTAGAGAACACAGCCAACCAGAGGCCATTCCGCTATTATCTCGCTTTCAGCAACTATTCTTTACATCAGATTCACGACCTACTCAATTAAGTAACTATTACTATTCCCTCTGTGATCGGACCCAGATTAATAAAAATAAAGATGACTCATTTAAACTAAAATGGGAAAAAGACATCCAGGAAACACTATCCGATCTAGACTGGCAAAATATATTCAAGGAAAACGCCTGCTTAACATCGGCCCCATTAAGAATTTTCACCTTTAAATACCTCACCAGGTTCTATCTAACCGCAGACTACAATAGCAATATGCCCCAGAATCTCTGTTGGTGGTGCAACCTACACCTAAACACTGTACAACATATATGGTGGGAGTGCATACACATAGCAACACTATGGCAGGAAATAACTCAGTTCATACATCAGGCAAGAAGAATAAACATTCCCTTAGACAAAGTTAGAATACTCCTAAATACCCCAATACTAGACCTCCCCATGCCCAAACGGTCTCTGGTCAATACCATTATTACGGGTTCTAGATACTTCATAGTCACCTATTGGCGCAACCCCAATCCTCCTACCTTTGGAAAGTGGCTAATAAAGATCCGAGAGATCATAGAAATAGAAGCGGCAGTAACCCCATATACTGAGCTCAAGAAACAACTCCAGGAGTTTGCTCAAGACATTGAAAATTTAGCAAAATCAAAGAACTGATATGCCAAGGAAACCAAATATGAGTGCACTTACCTTTGGATTACGGTATTAAGATAGAAGTAGGAAGTCCCGTGTTCTTGCTAGGGGGGAGGGAGGGGGAGGGGGAAGGGGAGGGGGAAGGGGAGGAAGGGAAAAAAAACAAAAACAAAAAAAACTTCAGCTTATTAATTTAGCAATATCCGCATCTGATGAAATAGGACTCTAAACGCTGATGAAAGATGATACGAATCTGAAAAACAGTAAAAAGAGACCTAATCTGAGCGGAAAAAAAAAGAAAAAAGAAAAAAAAAATAACAAAAAATAAAAAGAAAAAAAAAGACACTTTTGCTGTGCATAGTAGTACTGCTGCAAGGTGCTCTCTGGTTGGGGCATCCCATTCTGTGACTACAACAGCCTCTATTTACTATAACCCTTTGCACTTATTCTAAAAGTAATTTGGCCTGATAAACACACTTTTGCTGTGCATAGTAGTACTGCTGCCAGGTGCTCTCTGGTTGGGGCATCCCATTCTATGACTACAACAGCCTCGATTTACTATAACCCTTTGCACTTATTCTAAAAGTAATTTGGCCTGATAAAGACACTTTTGCTGTGCATAGTAGTACTGCTGCCAGGTGCTCTCCGGTTGGGGCATCCCATTCTGTGACTACAACAGCCTCTATTTACTATAACCCTTTGCACTTATTCTAAAAGTAATTTGGCCTGATAAAGACACTTTTGCTGTGCATAGTAGTACTGCTGCCAGGTGCTCTCTGGTTGGGGCATCCCATTCTATGACTACAACAGCCTCGATTTACTATAACCCTTTGCACTTATTCTAAAAGTAATTTGGCCTGATAAAGACACTTTTGCTGTGCATAGTAGTACTGCTGCCAGGTGCTCTCCGGTTGGGGCATCCCATTCTGTGACTACAACAGCCTCTATTTACTATAACCCTTTGCACTTATTCTAAAAGTCATTTGGCCTGATAAAGACACTTTTGCTGTGCATAGTAGTACTGCTGCCAGGTGCTCTCTGGTTGGGGCATACCATTCTGTGACTACAACAGCCTCTATTTACTATAACCCTTTTCACTTATTCTAAAAGTAATTTGGCCTGATAAAGACACTTTTGCTGTGCATAGTAGTACTGCTGCCAGGTGCTCTCCGGTTGGGGCACACCATTCTGTGACTACACCAGCCTCTATTTACTATAACCCTTTTCACTTATTCTAAAAGTAATTTGGCCTGATATAGACACTTTTGATGTGCATAGTAGTACTGCTGCCAGGTGCTCTCTGGTTGGGGCATACCATTCTGTGACTACAACAGCCTCTATTTACTATAACCCTTTGCACCTATTCTAAAAGTAATTTGGCCTGATAAAGACACTTTTGCTGTGCATAGTAGTACTGCTGCCAGGTGCTCTCCGGTTGGGGCATCCCATTCTGTGACTACAACAGCCTCTATTCACTATAACCCTTTTCACTTATTCTAAAAGTAATTTGGCCTGATATAGACACTTTTGCTGTGCATAGTAGTACTGCTGCCAGGTGCTCTCCGGTTGGGGCATCCCATTCTGTGACTACAACAGCCTCTATTCACTATAACCCTTTGCACTTATTCTAAAAGTAATTTGGCCTGATAAAGAGACTTTTGCTGTGCATAGTAGTACTGCTGCCAGGTGCTCTCTGGTTGGGGCATACCATTCTGTGACTACAACAGCCTCTATTTACTATAACCCTTTGCACTTATTCTAAAAGTAATTTGGCCTGATAAAGACACTTTTGCTGTGCATAGTAGTACTGCTGCCAGGTGTTCTCTGGTTGGGGCATACCATTCTGTGACTACAACAGCCTCTATTTACTAT
This sequence comes from Gastrophryne carolinensis, assembly GCA_027917425.1. NCBI lineage: Eukaryota > Metazoa > Chordata > Amphibia > Anura > Microhylidae > Gastrophryne > Gastrophryne carolinensis. The sequence continues at coordinate 303,763,873 of CM051234.1, read as the reverse complement.
AACCCTTTTCACTTATTCTAAAAGTAATTTGGCCTGATATAGACACTTTTGCTGTGCATAGTAGTACTGCTGCCAGGTGCTCTCTGGTTGGGGCATACCATTCTGTAACTACAACAGCCTCTATTTACTATAACGCTTTGCACTTATTCTAAAAGTAATTTGGCCTGATAAAGATACTTTTGCTGTGCATAGTAGTACTGCTGCCAGGTGCTCTCTGGTTGGGGCATCCCATTCTGTGACTACACCAGCCTCTATTTACTATAACCCTTTGCACTTATTCTAAAAGTAATTTGGCCTGATAAAGACACTTTTGCTGTGCATAGTAGTACTGCTGCCAGGTGCTCTCCGGTTGGGGCATCCCATTCTGTGACTACAACAGCCTCTATTTACTATAACCCTTTGCACTTATTCTAAAAGTAATTTGGCCTGATAAAGACACTTTTGCTGTGCATAGTAGTACTGCTGCCAGGTGCTCTCTAGTTGGGGCATCCCATTCTGTGACTACAACAGCCTCTATTTACTATAACCCTTTGCACTTATTCTAAAAGTAATTTGGCCTGATAAAGACACTTTTGCTGTGCATAGTAGTACTGCTGCCAGGTGCTCTCCGGTTGGGGCATCCCATTCTGTGACTACACCAGCCTCTATTTACTATAACCCTTTTCACTTATTCTAAAAGCAATTTGGCCTGATATAGACACTTTTGCTGTGCATAGTAGTACTGCTGCAAGGTGCTCTCTGGTTGGGGCATCCCATTCTGTGACTACAACAGCCTCTATTTACTATAACCCTTTGCACTTATTCTAAAAGTAATTTGGCCTGATAAAGACACTTTTGCTGTGCATAGTAGTACTGCTGCCAGGTGCTCTCCGGTTGGGGCATACCATTCTGTGACTACAACAGCCTCTATTTACTATAACCCTTTGCACTTATTCTAAAAGTAATTTGGCCTGATAAAGGCACTTTTGCTGTGCATAGTAGTACTGCTGCCAGGTGCTCTCTGGTTGGGGCATCCCATTCTGTGTCTACAACAGCCTCGATTTATTATAACCCTTTGCACTTATTCTAAAAGTAATTTGGCCTGATAAAGACACTTTTGCTGTGCATAGTAGTACTGCTGCAAGGTGCTCTCTGGTTGGGGCATCCCATTCTGTGACTACAACAGCCTCTATTTACTATAACCCTTTGCACTTATTCTAAAAGTAATTTGGCCTGATAAAGACACTTTTGCTGTGCATAGTAGTACTGCTGCCAGGTGCTCTCTGGTTGGGGCATCCCATTCTGTGACTACAACAGCCTCTATTTACTATAACCCTTTGCACTTATTCTAAAAGTAATTTGGCCTGATAAAGGCACTTTTGCTGTGCATAGTAGTACTGCTGCCAGGTGCTCTCTGGTTGGGGCATCCCATTCTGTGTCTACAACAGCCTCGATTTATTATAACCCTTTGCACTTATTCTAAAAGTAATTTGGCCTGATAAAGACACTTTTGCTGTGCATAGTAGTACTGCTGCCAGGTTCCCTCCGGTTGGGGCATCCCATTCTGTGACTACAACAGCCTCTATTTACTCTAACCCTTTGCACTTATTCTAAGAGTAATTTGGCCTGATAAAGACACTTTTGCTGTGCATAGTAGTACTGCTGCCAGGTGCTCTCCGGTTGGGGCATCCCATTCTGTGACTACAACAGCCTCTATTTACTATAACCCTTTGCACTTATTCTAAAAGTAATTTGGCCTGATAAAGACACTTTTGCTGTGCATAGTACTTCTACTCCCAGGTGCTCTGCTGTTGGGGCATCCCATTCTGTAACATACCATACCCCTCTTTATTTACACTAAGCAGCTCTCTTATTTACACTAAGCAGGCCTGTTGGAGGCTGAGTTTTACTGCTCACTTTTGGTGTGCATTATATTCTGTTTCATATAGACCCACCGCTGCCTGGGGGTTCTTAAAATATCACCTACTACCACGCCAGTTAGACTATGTTGGGCCGACAAGTGCCTGGAAGTGAAAAGAGGAGTGGCAGAGGCCAAGATTCCGCAGGCAGAGGTCGCAGCAGACTGGGGGCCAGTAGCACGGAGTCACGCTGAGAGACCTAATCTGCCAGTATCTGCTAGCGGTCGGGTCTCCACCAGTAACGCATCTGCCGCGTCACGCTGAGAGACCTAATCTGCCAGTATCTGCTAGCGGTCGGGTCTCCACCAGTAACGCATCTGCCGTGGTAGATTTGTTAACGTGCTCATCAACAACATCATCACAACTTACGTCTGAGACCCCCAGTCTAGGGTCGGTAGGTTCCTCTGACACAACCCTGAGTTGGCATGCCCCGAGAGCAGTCCCTGTCCTCCCATTGCCTCTGTCCTACGCCGTTCCCTCCCCCAGCGACGTATCCTATGCTTTGGGTTCAGCTCCACTCTTTAGTGAGGAGGACGATCAGATAGAGGACAGTCAGCAGCTACTGCCCAGCCAAGAAATGGAGGTGGCTTCTTTAGCTAGGCAGACAAATAGTGATGTGGCCAGTGTCGTGGGTGCTGCGAGCCTTCCAGCTCCTGCGCCAGACACTGTTGACGAATCCACGAACATCAGTGACGTACAGCCACAACTCGGTGATAATGATGATGACGATGAAGCCGATCGCACTTGGGAGCCGGGTGATGAAGGGGCTTCATTGTCATCATCAGGAGAAGAGGGGCGCAGGTTGCCCCGGAGTCAGCAGCTCAGGCAGCAAGGTGGTAGCAGTCAGCATGGGGGCACAATTCCAAAGGCTGGAGCCGGCCGGGGTAGAGCACCTGCTGTGCGGCAGTCTACCTTATCGGGAGGTAGTGGAGCAGGGGTTCCTGTAGTTGGCAACAGCAGCAGTGAATCAGTGAGGCCAGGGGGTGGGAAAAGTAGCTACTCGGCAGTGTGGCAGTTTTTCCTGAAGCATTCGCAGGAGGGTAACATGGCCACATGCAAGATATGTAGGCAGAAGGTGAAGCGTGGCCAGGGTCCAAATGTTGGCACCACGGCCCTGCGTCAACATATGATGCGTCACCATAAAGCGACCTGGGAGAACCGAGGCTCCCAAGGGGTGGTCCAGTCTGCTTCCTCACCAAGTGGCACGCCGCTCCCAATTTCTGCCAGCCAAGGCTCCAGCACCTCAGCCGAAGGCAGCTGTGCGTCATACCCATCCTCTGTTGCTCCTGCTCCTCCTCCTCCTCCTCCAAGTCATGCATCCCGCCAGCAATCCATCAGCGAAGCCATGTCCAAGAGACAGCAGTATGCACCAACTCATCCTACGGCGCAGAAGCTGAATGTGCTCCTGTCCAAGTTGCTGGTGCTGCAGTCGCTCCCTTTTCAGGTGGTGGACTCTGCACCTTTCAGAGAACTGATGGCTTGTGCCGAGCCGAGGTGGAGAGTCCCAAGCCGTCATTTCTTTGCCAAGAAGGCAGTACCAGCGCTGCACACTTTTGTTGAACAGAAGGTGGGCCAGTCCTTGAGCCTGTCGGTGTGTAGCAAAGTGCATGGCAGCGCCGACGTCTGGAGCTGTAACTACGGTCAGGGACAGTAGATGTTGTTTACGGCCCACTGGGTGAATGTGGTCCCTTTGCAGCAGCAGCAACTTGGACAGGTCACGCCGCTTCGGCCTCCGCGTTCCCTGCCCGTTGGGCCTGTGACACCGTGCGACTCGGCCTCCTCATCCTCCGCCATCTCCTCACCCTCCACTGTAGGCTCAAGTCTCAGTGCCCCTCCAGTCTACCATGTGTGCAGGGCCCGGAGGTGTCACGCTGTGTTTCACATGGTTTGTCTTGGCGAACGGAGTCACACAGGGGAGTAACTGCTTAAATTTATTCATCAGGAAATCCAAACATGGCTTACTCCAAGAAAACTTAAAATGGGAATCATGGTTACCGACAATGGGAAGAACATTTTGTCTGCGCTGCGACAAGGAAGCCTGACCCATGCCCCCTGCATGGCTCACGTCTTCAATCTGGTTGTCAAGCGGTTTCTGAAGTGTTCCCCCCATCTGCAAGACATCCTAACAACTTCAAGGAAACTTTGCATGCACTTCAGCCACTCATACACCGCTAAACACACCCTTCTTGAGCTACAGCGTCAGAACGGTATCCCCCAACATAGTCTGATTTGCGATGTTTCCACCTGTTGGAATTCCACCCTTCACATGTTGGACCGATTATATGAACAGAGAAAAGCCATCAAGGATTTCCTGATGATCCAAGCAGATAGGGGGACTCCCCTGTGTAACTTCAATGTCAACCAGTGGCAGCTCATACGTGACACCTGCCGTTTGCTCAGGCCCTTTGAGGAAGCCACTTTATTTGTCTGTCGGCAGGATTACGGGATGAACGACGTGATTCCACTGCTTCATGTACTACAGCACATGTTGGAAACCATGGCTGGTCAGGGCACTGGAGACATGGCGTTTACATCTTACGGCCACATGAACCCCGTTGGAGCTGAACTGGAGGAGGAGGAGGAAGAGGAGGAGGAGTTGCCCAGCGAAACACAGTTTAGGCTTGGCAAAATGGCTGGTTTATCTAGTCAGCGGACAGGAGAGGAGGAGCAGGAGCAGCCAGAGGAGCTAGAGGTTTTTGAGGAAGGCGAGACAGAGGACCCGGGCACACCGTGGCAGTATGCAGTGGAGATGGAGACAGGTAGTCCATCTGAGTCACTTGCGCAAATGGCACGAAGCATGCTCCCGTGCTTGCGTACTGACCCCAGAATTGTTTCCATCTGTCGGCGGGATGACTTCTGGCTGTCCACCTTATTGGACTCTCGCTTCCAGCACAAAATGGGGGCATTTTTTAAACCCACCGAGAGGGAGGACAAACTGAACTACTACAAAGACATTCTACGTAGGCAGTTGGCCGATGCCTATCTGCGCCATGGTCCATACTCTCGCAGGTCTGACTCGAGGGGACCTCTGCGCTCACCTTCCACTGCCATGGCTGCTGGGGGGGTTGTGACAAGTCACCCGCTAGCCACAGGTGACTTGCCAGCCCCCAGCCTTGTGAACTTATACAGGGGTCTCATGGATCCCTTACCAGTTCACAAAGGGTTACATGTAAACAAAACACACACACAGAATAAAAAAAGTTATTATTTTTTTAATACTTACCTCCCATCTATCCCCGGGCACTGTGTCCCATGCTGATCATTTTGGCTTCAACGCTCCTGCTGCTGCTGGAAGTCTTTTTAACCTGGTGGGCGACAGGTAACATAGGGTTAATTTAAAAAAAATGACATAGGTTCCCCCTCCTGGGGAGGGGGACCCCATTTTTTGGGGAATTTTAAAGGTTAAAAACCCTTAAAAATTCCACAAAAAAATGACGTGAGGTCCCCCCTTACCCTGCATAACCGACCCAGGGCCAGCTATGCACGGCTTGTAGAACAGGGCGTAGGGGCCAGCTTTGGTGGCCCTTGGCCCTGCAGGCTACAAGCCCACATAGCATCTGTGAGGCCCGGGCCCTTCTGCCCCCCCTGGCCTTTCGGAGGAAAGTAATTTGGGGTGCCTGGGGTTAATGACAAGTCAACTCGCTAGCCGCAGGTGACTTACGAGCCCCCAGCCTTGTGAACTGGTATAGGGATCTCATGGATCCCTTACCAGTTCACATAGGGTTAACAGTAAAAAAACACAACACACACATAATTAAAAATGACTTTATTAAAAAATTAAAACTTTTTTTTACTTCACTCACCTTCGATCGTCAGCTCCTGTGTCCCTCGCAGCTCTGATTGCAGATGGTGTCATCGCTGGCCATTGGAGGGGGGAGGCAGGCAATCAGCCTGCCTCCCCCCTCCTGTGGCCAGCAATGACAAGTGAAAGAAATGACAGTCCGGAGCCAGGACGACACCCGGGAGTGACGTCACAAGCCCCGCCCCCAAAGGGGGCCCGCTCATTCTACAGCGCAGAAGCTAAATGTGCTCCTGTCCAAGTCGCTGGTGCTGCAATCCCTCCCTTTTCAGGGGGTGGACTCTGCACCTTCAGAGAACTAATGGCTTGTGCCGAGCTAAGGTGAAGAGTCCCAAGCCGTCATTTATTTGCAAAGAAGGCAGTACCAGCCCTGCACAAATTTGTTGTACAGAAGGTGGGCCAGTCCTTGAGCCTGTTGGTGTGCACCAAAGTGCACAGCATCGCCGACGTCTGGAGCTTTAACTATAGTCAGGGACAATACATGTCCTTTACGGCCCACTGGGTGAATGTTGTTCCTGCAAAGCCACAACAGCAACATGGACAGGTCACGGCACTTCGGCCTCCACGTTCCCAGGCCATTGTACCTGTGACAGTGTGCTACTCTGCCTCCTCATCCTCCGCCATCTCCTCAGCCTCCACTGTATGGTCAATTCTCAGTGCCCCTTCAGCCTACCATGTGTGCAGGGCACAGCGGTGTCATGCTGTGCTTCACATGGTTTGCCTTGGCGAACGGGGTGACACAGGGGTGGAACTGCTAAAGTTCATTCATCAAGAAATCTAAACATGGCTTACTCCACAAAAACTGCAAATGGGAACCATGGTGACTGACAATGGGAAGAACATCTTGTCTGCGCTGCGACAAGAAAGCCTGAGCCATGCACATGGCATATGTGTTCAAGCTAGTTGTCAAAGCGTTTTCTGAAGTCTTCCCCCTATCTGCAAGACATCCTAACAACAGAAAAGAAACTTTGCATGCACTTCAGCCACTCCTACAACGCCAAGCACACCCTTCTTGAGCTACAGCGTCAGAACGGTATCCCCCAACATAGTCTGATTTGCAATGTTTCCACCCGTTGGAATTCCACCCTCCATATGTTGGATCGACTATACCAACAGAGAAAAGCCATCACTGATTTCTTGATGATCCAAGCAGATAGGGGGACTCCCCTGTGTAACTTTAATGTAAACCAGTGGCAGCTCATACTTGACACCTGCCGTTTGCTCAGGCCCTTTAAGGAAGCCACTTTGTCAGTCGCCAGGATTATGGGATGAACGGCGTGATTCCACTGCTTCATGTACTACAACACATGTTGGAAACCATGGCTGGTCAGGGCACTGGAGGTATGGCTCCAGTAAAGGGAGGGACACAGTGAAGCACAGTTTAGGTTTGGCAAAATGGGTGGTTTATCTAGGCATCTGACAGGAGATGAGGAGCAGGAGCATCCAGAGGAGATAGAGGGTTTTGAGGAAGGCGAGACAGAGGACCCAGACACACCGTGGCAGTATGCAGTGGAGATGGAGATAGGTAGATCCTCTGAGTCACTTGCACAAATGGCACGATGCATGCTCACATGCTTGCGTAGTGACCGCCGAATTGTTTCCATTTGTCAGTGGTATGACTTCTGGCTCTCCACCTTATTGGACCCTCGCTACTAGATGTTTTTTTTTAGGCAATATATGGGCTCCTAATGCTGCTGCCAACTCCAGGGTGTGTTTTTCAGGCAATATATGGGTTCCTTTTGCTGCTGCCAACTCCAGTGTGTCTTTCAGGCAATATATGGGCTCCTAATTCTGCTGCCAACTCCAAGGTGTCTTTCAGGCAATATATGGGTTCCTTGTGATGCTGCCAACTCCAGTGTGTCTTTCAGGCAATCTATGGGCTCCTAATGCTGCTGCCAACTCCAGTGTGTCTTTCAATCAATATATGGGTTCTTTATGCTGCTGCCAACTCCAGTGTGTCTTTCAGGCAATATATGGGCTCCTAATGCTGCTACCAAATCCAGGGTGTGTTTTTCAGGCAATATATGGGTTTCTTACGCTGCTGCCAACGCCAGGGTGTGTTTTCAGGCAATATATGAGCTCCTGAATGCTGCTGCCAACTCCACGGTGTGTTTTTCAGGCAATATATGGGCTCCCCATGCTACTTCAAACTCCAATGTGTCTTTCAGGCAATATATGGGCTGCTTATGCTGCTGCCAACTCCAGTGTGTCTTTCAGGCAATATATGGGCTCCTTATGCTGCTGCCAACTCCAGGGTGTGTTTTTCAGGCAATATATGGGCTCCTTATGCTCAAGGCTCTGTAATTGTGCCGCTCTGGAACAGCGATTCTAATAGCGATGCTTCTGGCTGACCATCTGAATAGCTACTTTTGTTCGGTATTTTCAGATAGTAGCAGGCATGGCCATAGCACAGCATCCCGCTGGGAGGGCACAGCTCCGGAGTTTCTGGAGGCTGATGTCCTATCCGAGCTGGCACATCTAAAGGTAAATTAGGCGATGGGTCCAGATGGAATCCACCCCAGAGTTCCAAGGGAACTTAGGTTTGTGATTGCAGCCCCTCTGACTGATTTACTTAACCATTCCCTTTCAACTGGTGAGGTTCCAGATGATTGGAGAATGGCCAATGTCATACCAATCCATAAAAAGGGGAGTAGAGAAGAAGCCAGTAATTACAGGCCAGTTAGTTTAACATATATAGTGGTCAAATTAATGGAAACACTCTTAAAAAAAACAGATAATTTCCCATCTAAAAATGAATGACCTATTGGACCCAAAACAGCACGGCTTTACTGAGGGAAGATCATGTCAGACCAATCTTATTGATTTCTTTTTTTACAAACTCAATTTTTATTTATTTTCAAGAAAACAAGAAAATACACAGACATTGTCCACATGTTCTGAGCGCATAGGTAGGGGTACACAATGATGCAAAGACAGATGATACGGTTTGATCAAACATGCATATTATCACATACAACAATCGTTAGATTATCCCAACCAGGCCAGAAGAGGGTCCTTAGGCACTCTCAGGGCCTCCACCTCACCCTCCTCATCCCTCCTATCGTAGTCGAGTGATCCACCCCAACTGCAAGCCCAAGCGGAGAAGAAGAGCACCTCACATGTCTGAATAAACAATCAACAGGAGCCCTACTCCAGGTGTCGCTCCTGCTGGTCCCTCTACAATCAACTCCCTGGGTAGGCTTGACCTCGACATCATAAGCCCACTAGAAGAGCAAATTGAACCTCTCTGCCATTTCCAGACATAGGACACACAAAAGACACCCGAGAATAAACAAGAACTGACCAACAAGACAAATAGAATTGGACTTTAGATAGCCCAGACATACACAGACATAAACTAAGGGGAGGAAATAGGAGGGGGGGGGGAGGGCAGGTGGACTCCCGCCAAGAGGGAGTAAAAGGGGAGAAAAGCAAAGAGAAGAAAAGAGAAGAAAAGAGAAGAAAAGAGAAGAAAAGAAAAGAAAAGAAAAGAAGGGGTCGGCCAGGGGAAAGCTCCCGGGACGAGCAGAATAAGGCCTGGGAAGAAAGGGGGAGGATTCGGCTTCAGAGGGAGCATGTGAGAAGCAGGAGGAACAGAAGCCGGAGCCCCATAATCGTCGGAGAGAGGTCTCTCCACACAGATTTGGCACCAGAGATCTCACTCCTTCCATATCCGCTTATATGTCTCAGAATCTTTGAAGACGGCCCAAATTGTCCAAATCTTCCGGTACGCCCCCAGCCGGTCTTGCTTGGAATAGCATATTTCTTCCATTGCTTCCACATGATTTATTTGTCTAAACCAATCTTTGATTGAGGGAGGTCTCCGGGATCTCCAAAGCCTTGGGATCAGGACTCGAGCTGCATTTAAAAGATGGCGGCCCATAGGGGAACCACCCGCCGGCCCATTTCCATCTGGGGACCAGCCCAATAACACACTAGCTGCATCCCAGTCCAGGGTCTCACCCAAAACAAGGCCACTTATCTCTCTAACCTTTTCCCAGAAAGCGCCAATCTCAGGGCAGGACCACCAGATGTGTAGCATCGAAGCCCCTCCTTCCCCACATGTCCAGCAGGTGTCGGGAACTGCCGGGAAGATTGTATGCAAGAATTCTGGAGTCCGATACCAGCGTGTTATCAGTTTGTAGTTTGTTTCCTGCATAGAGCAGCTTACCAACCCCTTGTGGGCATTTCTGTACATGTCACTCCACTCCTCTGCTGTGAAGGACCTGCCGGTATCCTTTTCCCATCTGTCCTCCCACGGTCTTCCAACCCTTCCCTCATCGCCTCTAATTAGGCCATACGCCCAGGACAAGAGGTGTGCCTTGGGACCATCACCCAGACAGGTCTTTTCAAATTCTGAAAGGTCTTTCTGTGTCCCCTTTTTCATCTCCTTAGAGAGGCAGAAGTGCCTTAGCTGGAGGTAGGAGAGAGTGGGAATGCCACATTCAAGCCGCTGCTGCAACTCCTGATGATTCCGCAAACGGCCTCTGTCATATAGATGGAAAACCCTCAAGGGCTTGGGACCTCTGCAGTCTTTCAGAAAGGATAGCTGCCTTCCCGGGGGGAACGCCGGATTTCCTAAGATCGGCGTCAGGTGTCCAGGGAAGGAAGCCAGGGCGCGCCTCCCTTTACACAGAGCATTTAAAATGGATATAGATGTACCCACTAACGGATGACTTCTAGCTACCAGGGGGATCTCTTTCCTCTCAAGGTCAGAGATGATATCTAATCTTCCACCTCCAGCCGCTTCTCCCTCAATACTTACCCAGTCCTTCTGGGGGCCGTTAATATGCCAGTCCACAACCCTGCCTATATGGACAGCTCTGTAGTATGAACGCATGCAGGGTAGGCCCGCGCCCCCTTGCTCCCTAGGGAGGACTAACAGACTCCTCCTAATCCTGGGAGGTCTGCCCGCCCAGACAAATGTCCCAAAGACCTTTGACAGTTCCTTGAAGAAGGACTCCGGGATTTTAATCGGAATGCATTGCAAGAGGTACAGAACCCGTGGCAAGATGTTCATCTTAATGACTGCCATGCGGCCAAACCATGAGAGCCTCAGCTTATTCTACCCGTCCAAATCCTTCTTAACTTTAGCTCCAATAGACGCGAAGTTCAGATGAAACAACTTAGCAGGTGAGATGGGCAACTGCACCCCTAAGTACTTAAGGCTCTTCTTCTCCCATCCAAAGGGGAAAATACCCTGCAGTGCTACATCTTCCTCCTCCGGCATTGAAATGTTCATAGCACTAGACTTAGTAAAATTGATCTTCAGGTCTGATAGTCGCCCAAAAACTTCAAATTCTTTCAACAAATTTGGTACAGACACCCTTGGAGAGTCCAGAAAGAAAAGCATGTCATCTGCATATGCCGCTACTTTTCGTTCCCTGCCTCCTATCATGATGCCTCTAATGCCACCAGACAGATTGATCTTCCGCAGGAAGGGTTCCAATGAGAGGGCGAAAATCAAAGGGGACAGGGGGCAACCCTGTCGGGTGCCATTCCAGATGTGAAAGAGGGAAGAGGAGCAGTTGTTCACTTTTACTCTGGCCACCGGCTCCGAATACAAGGCCATGATCCTGTTTCTAGCCAGTTCACCCAGCCCAATGTGTCCCAAAACCCTCTCAACCCACCCCCAGTCCAACCGATCAAATGCCTTTTCGGCATCGGTAGACAGCATCATGGCCTGCACTTTCTTGGACCTCGCCCACCATTGTATATTAAGGGCCTTTATCACATTGTCGCGAGCCTCGCGGCCGGGGACAAAGCCCACTTGGTCCTGCCCAATCAAATCAGGCAGTAGGCCCGCCAACCGCCCGGCTAGGGCTTTAGCAAAGATTTTCACGTCGACATTCAAAAGAGATATTGGCCTATAATTCCTACAATCTGTGGCGTCCTTACCTTCTTTCGGGATAACTACTATTTGTTGTCTCCAAAGATGTAACTGGCAGAGAACCCGAGGTGGCGGTGGCTTCAAACGCCCGGACCATCATTGGCACCAGTTGCTCTGAGAAGGCTTTATAGTATTGGGTCGGGAAGCCATCTGGGCCCGGGGCCCTCCCCGGCTTAGATAGTTTGATCGCCTTCTGTATCTCAGACACCGTTAAGGGAGCTTCCAGCTGGTCTATTATTTCTTTAGATAGACGGGGGAGTCTAGACTCTGTCAAATATGTGTCCATCAAACTGTCTGAGATTGTATAGGGCCGCGTAAAATTTGTTAAAAGCTTCTGCTATATCCTTAGGTTTCTGAGCCAGGGTGCCATCCGGACCCCTAATCCCCTCCACTCTAGACCGAGTCGTCCTGTGTCTCAATGCCCTAGCTAACATGCGGCCCGATTTATTGCCCTGTTCATAAAAGAGACCATGGCGTTGCATGAAAATCCTTCCAGTCTCATCACGCAGCTCCTGCCTCTTGGCCTCCAGCTCCTTCAAATGCCTCTCCTGAAGGGACCGCTTATGTTGCGCTTCCAGATCAGCAATTTGGCGGTGTAGCATCTCCATTCTCATACCCCTCTCTCTTTTACGTCTCGCTCCCTCCTGAATCAGGAAACCCCGCACTGTGCATTTATGGGCCTCCCAAATTGTGATCGGCTCCAGCTCCTCTGTAACATTTTCCCTGATATACGCTGAGATATTCTCCCGCAACCTCCCGGCTATAATGGGATCTTTTAAAATGCTTTCATTCATTCTCCAGTGCCAATCACCTCTTTCCCTGTTGGGGAGTGTCACGGATAGCATAACCGGCGCATGATCAGAAAAAGATATGTTCCCAATCCGCACTGCATCCACTTTGTCCAGATCCCTTTGTGACAAAAAAATGTAATCTATTCTAGAATACTTTACATGCAGGGGCGAATAATATGTGAAATCTTTCTCCTTTGGATGCATCAGGCGCCACGTGTCTACGAGCGTGAGATCCTGCAGCGTCCTCTTTATATGTTTTAGAGCCCTATAGGAGAGGGTGGTTTTAGCGTCAGAGGTGTCCACTAGGGGGTTCAGGGCACAATTTAAATCCCCACCCAAGATCAGAATACCTTCCTGGAAGGCCCCCAACCTATTCAGAGCCAATGAACAGAATCTATGTTGATCTTTATTTGGGGCATAGATATTCGCGATGGTGATGACCGAGCCATTAGGAAGCCGCCCCTTTAAGAACAGGAACCTTCCTTCTTTATCCTTCTCCACCGCCAACACCTTTAGGTCCACATCTTTGTCTATCAAAATTACTACGCCCTTCGCTTTGTTATTTGGGGAAGGGGCGGAGTAACAGGACGTATAAGTCCTGTTGCCCAGAAACGGAGCCTTATTCTTTTGAAAGTGAGATTCCTGGACCAGAGCAATGTGAGCTCTAAAGTTTTTAAGTTCCCTAAACAAGGCATGCCTCTTTTGAGGGGAGTTCAGCCCCTTAGCATTTATAGACAGGACATTCAGTGACAGCGAGCCCATGTCTGCCAATTTCCAATTTCTCACCCAACACACTCCCAATCACCGCCCCTACCTCTCCTCGCCAACCTCGCGCCACCCCTGTGCCGACCCGGAAAGGGAAGAAGGGAGGAAGGGAAGCACGTATAGGGGACAAGGACCACAAGGGGAAAAGATACAGAAGGATCAACAGCACAACTAACAACACTGAACAGATTACACTCAATTCGCTGAAGATGGCCGAGAAAAATAGAAGAAAGGACAAAAAGAAACTCACCCCTCTAGGAGAGAGGAGGAGAAACCAAGAATAAAAAGAAAAGAGGGTGGAAACTATTGGGACAACGAAACCACAGAGCACGGGACTCCCTCGTTGTCCCCCGGACCCTAGGGTGTTATCACCAAGGATCTCAGGTGAGAGAGCACCGCCCGATCTCTCACCCAATCCACCTACCACGTCTACCCTTTGGGGGGACTGCAGAAGGCCAGGGAGCGACAGCAGCACCCTAACTCCTCTTCCAACCTAATAGGCAACCCGGAACCACCCAGCGGAGCCCCCATGCCACCTTGTAAAAGGCCATCCCTCCTATGCAGTTATAAGAGCAGCCAGCGGGTGCGTCTGATATGCATCCCATCATTGCATCCCTTAGTAATTAGGCTTATCCCAGTACGCTGAGCAGCTCTCTAAGCCTATTTCGTGCCCGTCGCGGTATGTAGAGGGGCGCTCCCAGCGCGCTGCCCCAAACCTCCCATAAATCTGCTCCACGAGACAGGCGTCATGCCCCCCCCTAATGCCTAAGCCAACCACAACCCGGGGGATTTAAGTGCTATACCGGGTTCATGAGATCCTCAGGAGAGGCCATCGGAGGAGACCCGAGCCTTCCAGATAGTGCCCCCCCCCTCCCGTATCAAGGATCAGGAGCATCAGGCGCGCAAGCAGTGTTAAGGCCCTGTAGTCACCCGCCTCCATACCTCTGCCAATCCATGCTGTCCGCGCTCGAACTTCCCAGGCCCCTCCCCTCGAGCAGTAAGAGAGCACCCATCCATCCCGGGGGGATAGCTCCAATAGAGGGATCGTTGCCAGGGCGACCCCTCTCATTAGAACAGATTAAACCGGCAAATTATCAGATTAGGGCATCAGTAACTCAGAAAGCCGAGCAGCCCACTCACATTACACCAGATAACCATCACTTCAAGCACCATTCCTGCTGTCCCCGCGAACCACCCTGCGGCGCCCACGCCAGCTATGTGGAATAGGGTTACGCCACAGGGTGGGTCGGGGGAAAGAAACTTCCCCGCCTCCCCCCTTAAACAGGTAAACAACGTTTCAAATATAAGCAAAGGAAGGCAACATTAAACAGTGCAAACTCCTAGTTCCCATCTTGAGAAGGCCATTGAGTCACCCACCTCCCCACCTCTTCCAGCCCATGTTCGCCAGCGGTTGAACCTCCCGGCCCCATCCCCCAAGCCACACCAGATCACCCAACCATCCCGGGGGAATAACTCCATAGAGCGAGCGATGCCTAAGGCAACCCTCGCCGGATAACATTTTAAACCGAACTATTAGATTAGAACGTCAGTAATCCACAAATCTGTTAAACTTTATCACATTAACCAGATAAACTAACACTTCATGGGTCATAACTGCTGTCTCCCCAATCCACACCGCGGCGCCCACGCCAGCCATGTGGAATAGGGTTACGCCACAGGATGGGTCGGGGGAGAGCGACCCACAGCTACCCCCTTAAGCAACTAAGCAGCGATTCAAGTATAATCAAACGAAGGCAATATTAAACAGTGAAAACTCTTAACTTCCATCTTCTTCCTCAACGCTCTCTCGGTCTCCACGTCAGCCGGACGCATCACATTTATCTCCGAGGTCTTGACCTGCTTCTTTCCCTTCGGCTACGCGAAGGGGAAACCGCCGCACCACTCCGTGGAGGACCAGCCGCAGACCCCCGCCGGCCCGCCCGTTGGACCAACAGCGGGATGGAGAAGTCACTGTACCAGTCCGGTAGGGAGATCTGCGGGATCCTCAATGCCTCACAGAAGTCCGGTAAGTCCTCAGGAACCCGGAGGGTGCCGGATCTGCCATTGCTGCTTGCTGACAGCGCAAATGGAAACCGCCATCTGTAGGGGATGCTCCTTTCTCTAAGGGCTGCCGTTAAGGGTCGCAGGGCTCTGCGCTGCTGTAGTGTAATCCCTGATAGGTCTTGGTATAGTTGCACCTCGGCATTATTAAACAGGATAGCGTCCCGGTTTTTAGCTTTCAACAAGATTTCCTCTTTCAGCTGAAAATTCTGCAGGCAGCAGATGATATCTCTAGGGGAAGCTTCCCCCACACTCCGAGGGCGCAATGCCCGATGTGCATGAACGAACTCAATGGGGGTCTCTGGCGGCCTCTCCAACAGCGAGTTGAATATGGAGGACAGGGCCTCCTGCGTTTGGTCTGGTGCGACCGCTTCGGGAACTCCCCTGACTCTGATGTTGCACCTCCGATTTCGGTTGTCAAGGTCCTCCAAGTGTCTCTGGACCGACATAAGGTGCTTGTTGTGAGCCACCACCACCTCTTTAACCTCCGTCAGCCTGCAGCTCGTGTTAGCTTCTTCCCTCTCGATCTTCTCCACTCGTTGGGATAACATCCTCATATCTTCCTTGAGGTCTGCGATTGCCGCGGTAATGGAGGATTTTATCTCCCCCGCGAATTCGGCCAACTCACTGCGGGTGGGGAGCTGGCTGAGTTGGGCCGAGAGACCATTTTCTTCTCCTTCCGACACTGCTTCTTCTCCTCTGTCCGGAGAGCTCCCCGGGGAGGGCATGTCCGCCATCTTGGAAACACGAGGGTGCACGTCCTCACCTCGCTGGCCAGAAAACATCTCCGGCAGTTTCCTACTGCTTGGTTTCGGGGTCTGTGAATTCCTGGGGTGCTTAGCAGTAGCCCCAGGCTTAGTGAGACGGCCCATGTCTAGGATGGGTGCAGAAAAAAGCTTCATACGTGGAGGCTCCGCCGAGAGCAAAGAACTCAAGCTGCCATTCCTCTCCCCGGCCAAGCCACGCCCCCCAATCTTATTGATTTCTTTGACAATGTCACTAAAGTGTTAGATGAAGGTGGTGCTGTGGATATCGCCTATCTGGATTTTAGCAAAGCCTTTGACACTGTACAACATAAGGAGCTCATAGATAAGTTATTGAAGGTAGGACTCAATCCCTGGATAGTTCTGTGGATTTCCAGTTGGCTGAGGGATCGGTATCAGAGTGTTGTTGTAAATGGTGTGCAATCTGAACAAAGGCGAGTTACAAGTGGTGTGCCGCAAGGCTCTGTCCTGGGCCCCATTCTTTTTAATATATTTGTAGGTGACATAGGAGAAGGCTTGGTAGGAAAAGTTTGTCTGTTTGCTGATGATACAAAGGTTAGTAATAGGGTGGATATTCCTGGAGGTGTCTGCAACATGGAAAATGATTTAGCTTTACTGGATAGATGGTCAAAACTGTGGAAACTAGAGTGTAATGTCTCTAAATGTAAAATCATGCACTTGGGTAGAAGGAATCCCTGCTCTGAGTACCGTATGGGCAGCACTGTGTTAGCCAGGACCTCAGAGGAGAGAGATTTAGGGGTACTGATTACTGATAGCTGCAAGATGAGTGGACAGTGTAGCCAGGCAGTGGGAAAAGCAAGCAGGATGCTCGGCTGCATAGCTCGAGGCATCACCAGTAGGAAGAGGGAGGTTGTGATGCCGCTGTATAGAGCCCTGGTAAGGCCACAGCAAGAATACTGTGTGCAGTTCTGGAGACCTTACCTGCAAAAATACATTATTCAAATAGAACTTGTCCAAAGGCGGGCAACAAAAATGGTGGAAGGACTTAAATAGAGATGAGCGAACTTTTGAAAAATCCGATTCGACTGATTCGCCGAATTTTCCGACAAAAATCGTTTCGACCCGAATTTATTCGCGACGAATCGCTATTAAAAACGGCTATTTCTGAGCCACCTAGAGCCTCAATAGGGTTGTAAACCGTTCTGCCTTGCTGTAACACGCATAGGATGCGTGCTGGGTTAGTTAAATAATACTTTGAATAAATATCACATGCAGATCAGAGGCATCGCTAATAGAATCGCAGGGCGGCACAATTGCAGAGAGTTGAAGTGGCATCACTATAGAGGGGCAGGAGCCCAAACATTGCTTTAAAGAGACACTGGAGTTGGCAGCAGCAGGAGCCCAAAAATTGGATGAATCACACCCTGGAGTTGGCAGCAGCAGCAGCAGCCCAAACATTACTTTAAAGAGACACTGGGGTTGGCTTCAGGAGCCCATAAATTGGATGATTCACACCCTGGAGTTGGCAGGAGTTGGCAGCAGCAGCAGTAACAGGAGCCCAAACATTACTTTAAAGAGACACTGGGGTTGGCTTCAGGAGCCCAAAAATTGGATGAATCACACCCTGGAGTTGGCAGCAGCAGCAGCCCAAACATTACTTTAAAGAGACACTGGGGTTGGCTTCAGGAGCCCAAAAATTGGATGATTCACACCCTGGAGTTGGCAGCAGCAGGAGCCCAAATATTACTTTAAAGAGACCCTGGGGTTGGCTTCAGGAGCCCAAAAATTGGATGATTCACACCCTGGAGTTGGCAGCAGCAGCAGGAGCCCGAATATTACTTTAAAGAGACCCTGGGGTTGGCTTCAGGAGCCCAAAAATTGGATGAATCACACCCTGGAGTTGGCAGCAGCAGCAGGAGCCCAAACATTACTTTAAAGAGACACTGGGGTTGGCTTCAGTAGCCCAAAAATGGGATGAATCACACCCTGGAGTTTGCAGCAGCAGCAGCAGGAGCCCAAATATTACTTTAAAGAGGCCCTGGGGTTGGCTTCAGGAGCCCAAAAATTGGATGAATCACACCCTGGAGTTGGCAGCAGCAGCAGGAGCCCAAACATTACTTTAAAGAGACACTGGGGTTGGCTTCAGGAGCCCAAAAATTGGATGATTCACACCCTGGAGTTGGCAGCAGCAGCAGCAGGAGCCCAAATATTACTTTAAAGAGACCCTGGGGTTGGCTTCAGGAGCCCAAAAATTGGATGATTCACACCCTGGAGTTGGCAGCAGCAGCAGCAGGAGCCCAAATATTACTTTAAAGAGACCCTGGGGTTGGCTTCAGGAGCCCAAAAATTGGATGAATCACACCCTGGAGTTGGCAGCAGCAGCAGGAGCCCAAACATTACTTTAAAGAGACACTGGGGTTGGCTTCAGGAGCCCAAAAATTGGATGAATCACACCCTGGAGTTGGCAGCAGCAGCAGCAGGAGCCCAAATATTACTTTAAAGAGACCCTGGGGTTGGCTTCAGGAGCCCAAAAATTGGATGAATCACACCCTGGAGTTGGCAGCAGCAGCAGCAGCAGGAGCCCAAATATTACTTTAAAGAGACACTGGAGTTGGCTTCAGGAGCCCAAAAATTGGATGATTCACACCCTGGAGTTGGCATCAGCAGGAGCCCAAAAATTGGCCTATAGACATAAATATGTTTTGCACCATTTGGAAAGTGTAAAACGTGGCACCATGCTGAATCTAGTCGCATGCATCAGGCATTGGTGGGTGGAAATCCTGGCTGATCCATCCCTGATTCATTTTGACAAAGGTGAGTCTCTCCACATTTTTAGTTGACAGACGAGTTCTCCTCGCCGTAACTATGGCCCCCGCCGCACTAAACACTCGCTCAGATGGCACGCTACTTGCCGGGCAGGACAGCTTTTCCAGGGCAAACTCTGCTAGTTGCGGCCACAAATCAAGTTTGGCTGCACAGAAGTCCAGCGGATCCTCAAGGTGTGTTGGCATGGTCATGTCAAAGTATGACATGACCTGCTGGTTCAGGTCCTGCTCCAGGTCTTCCTGCTGCTCATGAGTAGCCTCACTATGCGAGTGTAGAAAGCTACTCATTAGCGACTGAAGACTGAGGCTGCTGCTGATGGAGCTGCTGCTGCTGCTCCTGCCAACCCCCCCAGCAGCCATGGCAGTGGAAGGTGAGCGCAGAGGTCCCCTCGAGTCAGACCTGCGAGAGTATGGACCATGGCGCAGATAGGCATCGGCCAACTGCCTACGTAGAATGTCTTTGTAGTAGTTCAGTTTGTCCTCCCTCTCGGTGGGTTTAAAAAATGCCCCCATTTTGTGCCGGAAGCGAGGGTCCAATAAGGTGGACAGCCAGAAGTCATCCCGCCGACAGATGGAAACAATTCTGGGGTCACTACGCAAGCACGTGAGCATGCTTCCTGCCATTTGCGCAAGTGACTCGGATGGACTACCTGTCTCCATCTCCACTGCATACTGCCACGGTGTGCCCGGGTCCTCTGTCTCGCCTTCCTCAAAAACCTCTAGCTCCTCTGGCTGCTCCTGCTCCTCCTCTCCTGTCCGCTGACTAGATAAACCAGCCATTTCGCCAAGCCTAAACTGTGTTTCGCTGGGCAACTCCTCCTCTTCCTCCTCCTCCTCCAGTTCAGCTCCAACGGGGTTCATGTGGCCGTAAGATGTAGACGCCATGTCTCCAGTGCCCCGACCAGCCATGGTTTCCAACATGTGCTGTAGTACATGAAGCAGTGGAATCACGTCGTTCATCCCGTAATCCTGCCGACTGACAAATAAAGTGGCTTCCTCAAAGGGCCTGAGCAAATGGCAGGTGTCACGTATGAGCTGCCACTGGTTGACATTGAAGTTACACAGGGGAGTCCCCCTATCTGCTTGGATCATCAGGAAATCCGTGATGGCTTTTCTCTGTCCATATAATCGGTCCAACATGTGAAGGGTGGAATTCCAACGGGTGGAAACATCGCAAATCAGACTATGTTGGGGGATACCATTCTGACGCTGTAGCTCAAGAAGGGTGTGTTTGGTGGTGTATGAGTGGCTGAAGTGCATGCAAAGTTTCCTTGAAGTTGTTAGGATGTCTTGCAGATGGGGGGAACACTTCAGAAACCGCTTGACAACCAGATTGAAGACGTGAGCCATGCAGGGGGCATGGGTCAAGCTTCCTTGGCGCAGCGCAGACAAAATGTTCTTCCCATTGTCGGTAACCATGATTCCCATTTTAAGTTTTCTTGGAGTAAGCCATGTTTGGATTTCCTGATGAATAAATTTAAGCAGTTTCTCCCCTGTGTGACTCCGTTCGCCAAGACAAACCATGTGAAGCACTGCGTGACACCTCCGTGCCCTGCACACATGGTAGACTGGAGGGGCACTGAGACTTGAGCCTACAGTGGAGGATGAGGAGATGGCGGAGGATGAGGAGGCCGAGTCGCACGGTGTCACAGGCCCAACGGGCAGGGAGCGGGAGGCCGAAGCGGCGTGACCTGTCCAAGTTGCTGCTGCTGCTGCAAAGGGACCACATTCATCCAGTGGGCCATAAACGACATGTACTGTCCCTGACCGTAGTTACAGCTCCAGATGTCGGCGCTGCCATGCACTTTGCTACACACCGACAGGCTCAAGGACTGGCCCACCTTCTGTTCAACAAAAGTGTGCAGCGCTGGTACTGCCTTCTTGGCAAAGAAATGACGGCTTGGGACTCTCCACCTCGGCTCGGCACAAGCCATCAGTTCTCTGAAAGGTGCAGATTCCACCACCTGAAAAGGGAGCGACTGCAGCACCAGCAACTTGGACAGGAGCACATTCAGCCTCTGCGCCGTAGGATGAGTGGGCGCATACTGCTGTCTCTTGGACATGGCTTCGCTGATGGATTGCTGGCGGGATGCATGACTTGGAGGAGGAGGAGGAGGAGCAGGAGCGACAGAGGATGGGTATGACGCACAGCTGCCTTCGGCTGAGGTGCTGGAGCCTTGGCTGGCAGAAATTGGGAGCGGCGTGCCACTTGGTGAGGAAGCAGACTGGACCACCCCTTGGGAGCCTCAGTTCTCCCAGGTCGCTTTATGGTGACGCATCATATGTTGACGCAGGGCCGTGGTGCCAACATTTGGACCCTGGCCACGCTTCACCTTTTGCCTACATATCTTGCATGTGGCCATGTTACCCTCCTGCGGATGCTTCAGGAAAAACTGCCACACTGCCGAGTAGCTACTTTTCCCACCCCCTGGCCTCACTGATTCACTGCTGCTGTTGCCAACTCCAGGAACCCCTGCTCCACTACCTCCCGATAAGGTAGACTGCCGCACAGCAGGTGCTCTACCCCGGCCGGCTCCAGCCTTTGGAATTGTGCCCCCATGCTGACTGCTACCACCTTGCTGCCTCAGCTGCTGACTCCGGGGCAACCTGCGCCCCTCTTCTCCTGATGATGACGATGAAGCCCCTTCATCACCCGTCTCCCAAGTGCGATCCGCTTCATCGTCATCATCATTATCACCGAGTTGTGGCTGTACGTCACTGATGTTCGTGGATTCGTCAACAGTGTCTGGCGCAGGAGCTGGAACGCTCGCAGCACCCACGACACTGTCCACATCACTATTTGTCTGCCTAGCTAAAGAAGCCACCTCCATTTCTTGGCTGGGCAGTAGCTGCTGACTGTCCTCTATCTGATCGTCCTCCTCACTAAAGAGTGGAGCTGAACCCAAAGCATAGGATACGTCGCTGGGGGAGGGAACGGCGTAGGACAGAGGCAATGGGAGGACAGGGACTGCTCTCGGGGCATGCCAACTCAGGGTTGTGTCAGAGGAACCTACCGACCCTAGACTGGGGGTCTCAGACGTAAGTTGTGATGATGTTGTTGATGAGCGCGTCAACCAATCTACCACGGCAGATGCGTTACTGGTGGAGACCCGACCGCTAGCAGATACTGGCAGATTAGGTCTCTCAGCGTGACTCCTGCTGCTACTGGCCCCCAGTCTGCTGCGAGCTCTGCCTGCGGAATCTTGGCCTCTGCCACTCCTCTTTTCACTTCCAGGCACTTGTCTGCCCGACATAGTCTAACTGGCGTGGTAGTAGGTGATATTTTAAGAACCCCCAGGCGGCGGTGGGTCTATATGAAACAGAATATAATGCACACCAAAAGTGAGCAGTAACACTCAGCCTCCAACAGGCCTGCCTAGTGTAAATAAGAGAGCTGCTTAGTGTAAATAAAGAGGGGTATGCTATGTTACAGAATGGGATGCCCCAACAGCCAGCAGTGCACCTGGCAGCAGTACTACTATGCACAGCAAAAGTGTCTTTATCAGGCCTAATTTCTATTAGAATAAGTGCAAATGGTTATGGTATTAAATAGAGGCTGGTGTAGTCACAGAATGGGATGCCCCAAAAACCAGAGAGCACCTGGCAGCAGTAAGACTATGCACAGCAAAAGTGTCTTTATCAGGCCTAATTTCTATTAGAATAAGTGCAAATGGTTATGGTATTAAATAGAGGCTGGTGTAGTCACAGAATGGGATGCCCCAAAAACCAGAGAGCACCTGGCAGCAGTAAGACTATGCACAGCAAAAGTGTCTTTATCAGGCCTAATTTCTATTAGAATAAGTGCAAATGGTTATGGTATTAAATAGAGGCTGGTGTAGTCACAGAATGGGATGCCCCAAAAACCAGAGAGCACCTGGCAGCAGTAAGACTATGCACAGCAAAAGTGTCTTTATCAGGCCTAATTTCTATTAGAATAAGTGCAAATGGTTATGGTATTAAATAGAGGCTGGTGTAGTCACAGAATGGGATGCCCCAAAAACCAGAGAGCACCTGGCAGCACTAATACTATGCACAGCAAAAGTGTCTTTATCAGGCCTAATTTCTATTAGAATAAGTGCAAATGGTTATGGTATTAAATAGAGGCTGGTGTAGTCACAGAATGGGATGCCCCAAAAACCAGAGAGCACCTGGCAGCAGTAAGACTATGCACAGCAAAAGTGTCTTTATCAGGCCTAATTTCTATTAGAATAAGTGCAAATGGTTATGGTATTAAATAGAGGCTGGTGTAGTCACAGAATGGGATGCCCCCAAAACCAGAGAGCACCTGGCAGCAGTAAGACTATGCACAGCAAAAGTGTCTTTATCAGGCCTAATTTCTATTAGAATAAGTGCAAATGGTTATGGTATTAAATAGAGGCTGGTGTAGTCACAGAATGGGATGCCCCAAAAACCAGAGAGCACCTGGCAGCAGTAAGACTATGCACAGCAAAAGTGTCTTTATCAGGCCTAATTTCTATTAGAATAAGTGCAAATGGTTATGGTATTAAATAGAGGCTGGTGTAGTCACAGAATGGGATGCCCCAAAATCAGAGAGCACCTGGCAGCAGTAAGACTATGCACAGCAAAGGTGTCTTTATCAGGCCTAATTTCTATTAGAATAAGTGCAAATGGTTATGGTATTAAATAGAGGCTGGTGTAGTCACAGAATGGGATGCCCCAAAAACCAGAGAGCACCTGGCAGCAGTAAGACTATGCACAGCAAAGGTGTCTTTATCAGGCCTAATTTCTATTAGAATAAGTGCAAATGGTTATGGTATTAAATAGAGGCTGGTGTAGTCACAGAATGGGATGCCCCAAAAACCAGAGAGCACCTGGCAGCAGTAAGACTATGCACAGCAAAAGTGTCTTTATCAGGCCTAATTTCTATTAGAATAAGTGCAAATGGTTATGGTATTAAATAGAGGCTGGTGTAGTCACAGAATGGGATGCCCCAAAAACCAGAGAGCACCTGGCAGCAGTAAGACTATGCACAGCAAAAGTGTCTTTATCAGGCCTAATTTCTATTAGAATAAGTGCAAATGGTTATGGTATTAAATAGAGGCTGGTGTAGTCACAGAATGGGATGCCCCAAAAACCAGAGAGCACCTGGCAGCACTAATACTATGCACAGCAAAAGTGTCTTTATCAGGCCTAATTTCTATTAGAATAAGTGCAAATGGTTATGGTATTAAATAGAGGCTGGTGTAGTCACAGAATGGGATGCCCCAAAAACCAGAGAGCACCTGGCAGCAGTAAGACTATGCACAGCAAAAGTGTCTTTATCAGGCCTAATTTCTATTAGAATAAGTGCAAATGGTTATGGTATTAAATAGAGGCTGGTGTAGTCACAGAATGGGATGCCCCAAAAACCAGAGAGCACCTGGCAGCAGTAAGACTATGCACAGCAAAAGTGTCTTTATCAGGCCTAATTTCTATTAGAATAAGTGCAAATGGTTATGGTATTAAATAGAGGCTGGTGTAGTCACAGAATGGGATGCCCCAAAAACCAGAGAGCACCTGGCAGCAGTAAGACTATGCACAGCAAAAGTGTCTTTATCAGGCCTAATTTCTATTAGAATAAGTGCAAATGGTTATGGTATTAAATAGAGGCTGGTGTAGTCACAGAATGGGATGCCTCACAGCAGACTTGAGATCAGTTCAGTATATATGCACAGTTAGTGTATAAGCAGCCTGAAAACGCTAACAAAGCCAGTCAGCCAGCCAGTAACACTCAGGCTGGATGGAAAAAAAAAAAATCTCCCTGTGACTGCCTCCGATTTTTCCTAATTTTCCCTGCTTTTCGCTGACTTTCTGTCTGTCTCCTGCCTGTCTCCTGCCTGTCTTCTGTCTGTCCCTGTCTGTCCCTGGCTCTCTGTCTCTCCCTCACTACAGCAGCGTCCTGTCTCTCACGAATGCAATAGAGAAATGAGGAAAAGCAAGATGTCCGCCGACTTAAATAGCGCTGTGACGTCACCGGGCTTGCTGGCTGCTGATAGGCTGCATGTGACTGTCCCAGCTTGCACTGGCGCGGGGTTGATGTCTGGACATGTCCCGTCCGCCATCTTAGAATGCCTGTAATGTAAATGAATGGATGTTAAAGGAAAACTTCGAGCGATCGAATCGCGGGGAAATTCGGATTCGATCCGGATCAAATTTTTCATGAAATTCGGATCGAATCCGGGTTCGTCCGGATCGATTCGCTCATCCCTAGACTTAAACTTAAAACTTATCAGGAGAGACTTAAAGAACTTAATTTGTACATTCTGGAGGAAAGAAGGGAGAGGGGGGGCATGATTGAGACCTTTAAATAAGTGAAAGGATTGAATAAGGTTCAGAAGGGAAGTGTTTTTAAGAAGAAGCTTAATGATAGAACAATACTTCAATACTTCAATACTTTATTGAACCGCCAAGTAAGTACAGTGTACAGACAAGGAATGCTTTTTTGGTAAGGAGAAACTCCAAGAGAGCTATAACAATTACATAAAAACAAAGTAAAAAAAGGAATAATGATACAGTTCAGGTATCTGAATTGACTAACAATTGTCAGTGATGCAGGACAGGATTTAATAAAGTGACTCTCATACTTTGAGATTATTCATCGCCATGACTGCGAGTGGAAAAAAACTGTTTCTGTGTCTAGAGGTTTTGGTAGCATGAGCCATAAATCTACGGCCTGATGGTAGTAACCTGAAGAAGTGATGACCCGGGTGCGTCACGTCGCCATAGATCTTCTTTGCCCTTGAGGAGATTCTACACATGTGTTGATCATCCAAGGAAGGTAGGGGGGATCCAATCAACCTCTCCGCGATCTTGGTAATTCTTCTCAGCCTTTGCTTGTCTTTTGTTGACACCCCACTGTACCACACTGTGCATGAGCTGGTCAGGATTGATCCAATGGCACCGTTGTAGAATGCCTTCAAGATCTTTTTGGACAATCCGAATTTTATCAGCTGCCTGAGGAAGAATAACCTCTGTTGGGCCTTCTTTAGGATAGCAGACGCTTGCGTGCTCCACTTCAGGTCCTGTGTGATGTGGGTACCAAGAAATTTGGCACTAGTGACAATCTTGACGGCCTCCTCACCAATCAAAATGGGGTGGTGTGATTGGTGGGATCGCCTAAAGTCAATTATAAGTTCAACTGTTTTATGTGTGTTCAGAATAAGATTGTTAGCTTTGCTCCAACAGTCAAGAGCATCAACTTGGGCCCTATAGCTAGACTCATCATTGTCACTGATGAGGCCGACTAAGGTAGTGTCGTCAGCATATTTGATGATCTTTACCGATGGATCCGAGGAGATGAAGTCATTAGTGTAGAGTGAGAAGAGTAGTGGAGACAGGACGCACCCCTGTGGTGCACCCATGTTTGTAATCCTGGATGACGAAATGAAGGGTCCCAGTTTGACCCTTTGGGACCTGCCTGTCAGAAAACTGAAAACCCAGTCTGATATGTTTAGAGGGATGCCCAAGGATAGCAGCTTCTCTTGGAGAATTTGTGGGTCAATGGTGTTGAATGCCGAGGAGAAGTCCACGAATAGCAGCCTAGCATAGGACTTGGGACGATCAACGTGATCCAATGTGTACTTGATCGCCAGATTGACCGCATCCTCTGCTGATCTGTTTGCTCTGTAAGCGAACTGTAGTGGATCCCAAGAAGAACCTGTGGCCTCCTTAAGGAAAGACATGATAAGCTGTTCGAATACCTTCATGACCACAGGGGTAAGAGCAATTGGTCTGTAGTCATTCAGGTCCGAGGCGGATGAGGATTTTGGTACCGGAATGATAAGAGAGCTCTTCAGGCAGCTAGGGACTATACCAGCCTCTACCTTCTGAATATGTCTGTAAGGACTGGAGCAATCTGCTCTGCGCAAACCTTGAGACATGTTGTGGAGATGCCGTCAGGACCTGATGCCTTCCTGGGATTGAGGGACATCAGAAGTTTCCTGATGTCTGATACATCAAAGTCAAGCTTGGACGGACACTCAGGGCGAGGTGTGCTACCAACACATGGAAGGGGATTGGTAGGGAGAGTGCCGCTAGTGGCTGATTCGAACCGACAGTAGAAGTTGTTCAGTTCCTCAGCGAGCTCTTTGTTTGGAGTAATGGAAGCGGAGGAGCCCTTGAAGTTGGTGATGTGTCTTAAGCCATTCCAAAGTGCCTTGGGATTAGCAGAAGAGAATTTCTCCTCCAACCTAGATGAGTATAACCTTTTAGCAGCTTTTATCTCTTTCGAGAGCTTGTTCCGGAGTCTTCTGTATTCTGGAAGATTTCCATTTTTGTGGGCTTCCTCCTTTTTAGCTCTAAGGGCCTTGATCGACCTTTTAAACCAAGGTTTGTTGTTCTCTTGCTTCCTGTAGGTTCTGGTCTGAATCAACATGTCCTCGCAGAACTTGATGTAGGACGTTGCCTTGTCTGTCCAGTCATTGATGTCGTTTGGATCTTTGAAGATATCCCAGTTAGTGGATTCGAGGCATGCCTGTAGATCGGATTTTGCCTGCTCCATCCACTTCTTAGTAGTAATGTAGGAAGGCCTGCAATTTTTCAGACGCTGCTTGTATGCAGGTACCAGGTGGATAAGGGTGTGGTCAGAATAACCAAGTGCCGCTTTAACAATAGGTTTGTAAGCACCTTTTATAGTAGTGTAGCAGTGGTCAAGGGAGTTACCGCCTCTGGTAGGACAGGTAATATGCTGAAAGAACTTCAGCATTTCCAGATTGAGCTTAGCTTGATTGAAGTCACCCATAACGATGATGAGGGCCTGTGGAAATTTCCTTTCGCATTCCGTAATGCAGTCAACCAAACCATCCAAAGCAGAGTTTACGACAGACTGAGGAGGAATATAGACCTCAATAAGAACAAATGAGGTAAATTCTCTCGGAGCGTAAAACGGTCTACAGTTGACTGCCAATAATTCTAAACAGGGAGAGCAGCTTGTGACAAGGATTTTTGAGTCTCTGCACCAGTTGGAGTTCACATAGAAGCAGATGCCACCTCCTCGCAATTTTTGCGCTGCGTGACAGTCCCTGTCTGCCCTGATGATACTAAAGTTGGGGAGCTCAAGTGCCTCGTCAGGAATGTTGGCACTGAGCCAGGTTTCAGTGAAGCAAAGAACCGCTGAGTTGGAGAACTCAGAGCGATAATTACACAGCAGATGTAATTCCTCCATTTTGTTTGGGAGTGAGCGCAGGTTGGCTAGATGCACAGAAGGAAGAGCCAGACGTTGACCTCTCCTTTTTAGCCGCACCAACACTCCCGCTCTTCTACCCCTTCTACGCCATTTCTTGCAGCGCCTGTGACTTATAGCTGCAATGTGGTCCATAACCAAGTCCCACAGCATAGAAAAAGAAGGCAGTTTGGGATCTTTAATTTCCAGGAGGGTTTCTCTTGCGTATTTAGGGCACATGGTGACCAGATATCAAGAAGACTCTAGGAGAAGTGAGGGCAGTGAACAAGAATGAGTTGGAGAAGGGACAATTCCTGAGTTGTAGACTTGGGAATCCTGGTACAGCAATTCACCCCTGAACACACAACAATGAATGAACAAGGGGGCACAACCTGAAGCTAGTCGGGGGGAAAATCAGGAGCAATGTTAGAAAATATTATTTTACAGAAAGAGTAGTAGATGCTTGGAACAAACTTCCAGCAGAGGTAGTTGAAAAATCAACAGTCACTGAATTTAAACATGCCTGGGATAAGCATACATCTATCCTAAGATAAAGAGTACATACAGTATACACATAAGGGCAGACTAGATGGACGGTATGGTCTCCTTCTGCCGTCAACCTTCTATGTTTCTATGTTTCTATGATCTGCATGTCATACTTCTTTACAGTATTATTTCACCAACTTATGCGTGTTACAGCAAGGCAAAATGTTCTACAACCCTATTGAGGCTCTCAGAAGGGCAGAAATAGCCATTTTTAATAGCGATTAACCGCAAATAAATTCGGACCGAAAAAATGTTTCCGGAAAATTCTGCAAATCGGCCGAAACAAATTATTCGCTTATCTCTAATAAATATTATATTTTATAATATTTTTTAAAAAAATGTTTATAAAATGTATAATATATTAAACGTTGACATGCCTTCAAGGTCATGGCTGGGGAGTGTGTGTCATTTCCACCACGTCAGTTAACATGGCCTTCTTGTCCTGCATGCACTGCCGCATGTTGGCCAAGGACCAGGTGCCAAACGCACTGTTTACAAGTATAGACTACATGGTTGTTTTCCATAGGTTAATTGAGATGAAGCTTTTTGGGCATAGTTCAGTACCAAAAACAAGTCAATGCTCAAATAACATTTCTCTGCCAGATATTGAAAATAAAAATGTATAATCATGAATACTTTTTAATTTATCACAGCTGCTGTCTGGTCCCTTACTAATTCCCAACGGGAATGCTACTTGTTGAAAATCAGGTAATAACATGGACCTCGGAGAATGGAGCAAGAAGACTTGGGCAAAGGCCTATACTTGTTTGGTGCAGTCACAGCAGGAAAAAAATATAGAGCACTCACAGTTAGGAATTTAACTATCCAGATCTGACTTCCTCAGATAGTTAGGCTCTGTATCTAGCACACACACCAAACTAAACAGTTTTATAGGAACAGAAAAGTGTGGCATGTAATGCATGACTGTGTACTTACCATTGGACAGGGGACTTTGATCTCCAGCTGGTGTTTAGGTGTTCTCACTGGTCTGGCTAGAGTCTATAAATACAAAAAAAACCTCTCTCACTATGCCAGAAAATACAGACTTAACTAGGCACAACATTCTACAGTGCAGGAACAATATAAAAGGCATGTATCCTTGGGTTTAAAGTCAGGTGGCTTTGTGGCTAGGGCAGTGTCAATCAGAGCCGTAGCAGCCATGAGGCGAATGAGGCACTGGCCTCGGGCGCAGCTACAGCTCTGATGCAAGGGGGGCGCAGCCGCGCAGTCAGGGACCAATGCAAAAGGGCGGGCGTGTATGTCTGCAGAAAAAAAATATATATTTTTAAACAATATCCTCCGACCGATCGCGGGGCTCCTGTGCGCATGCCAGCCTGGCGCGCGTGCCGGCGCCGATCTAACTCCGCCAGCACCCCCACCCCCCCCAACAGCTGTCATCTGGCCGTGGGCTCTGCGCGCGTGAATCTCAATACAGCCGCCGCCCCAACCGCTTCCCCTCCAATCAGCTGTCGGCTGGTTCGGTGCCCGCCCCCCTCCAGGAAGCTATGCCAGCGCGGGACCTGAGAGAGGCCGTTAGGCTCCGCCCACCTGTTCCAGTCTTGTGCTGATTCAAACTTGTGACTGCAGCAGAGACCTGAGGACCGCGGAGAAAGAGGTAAGAAGGGAATATAAATAATTTTTTTGTTTTATATAAAAAAAAAAAAAAAATGTATAATGATGATTTTGTAGAGGGAGGGAGAGAGTGTGCGTGCGTGTGTGTGTGTGTGTGTGTGTGTGTGTGTGTGTGTGTGTGTGTGTATGGGGCACTTGCACGGCTGGGGGGGGGAGCCATCCAGAAACCAAGGGCATCCCGATTTGTAATGTCCTGGGGGGAAGATCAGAGGCCAGACCCCACAATGCCCATAGACACTCACCTCTTCCTGGTCCAACGGTGCATGCGCAGGCTCTGGTCCAATGAGAGCCGGCCACTGTCACTAGGTAATTCAGCGGGTGTCTCTCATTAGAACGAATGCGGATCCCAGCCTGCTGAATTACGCAGCTTTCATTGGACCAGAGCCCGCGCATGCACCGTTGAAGCCAAGTTAGATAAGTGTACTTTCTGGGGGGTTATACAGAGCAAGGTATCCTGAACTGGGATGCCCTGCTGTGTAGCCCCCCCCCCCAGAAGCCCCATTTCACTCAACTTGTCCCAGAGCCCTCACCGCATCTGGGAAATGCAGCCGCATCCTGGCTCACCGCTGCACGCACCCGCGCTTGGCCTTTCTAAATGGGTGCACCACCCACACACCCACCGCACATGCAACGGCTGGTAGGTGAGCGGGGAATGCGGCTGGATGCGCACTCTGCTCCCTTTGGCTGCTTAGCCGTCAGTGGTGCCAAAGGAAGCCAAGTGAAAGCGAGCGCGCGAAAAGTGAAAATCGCAGAAAATCGGCATGGCCGTACCACGTTATACCTTTAGCCGGTCCCAGGGCCGTATTTTGCCAAAGGCAATCCTAGACACGTGCCTAGGGGGCGTTGCCCCGAGAGAGAGGGCGGCGGGGGGGGCACCAGCGTTTCATTTATTTGTTTTTTATATATATATTTATTTTGTTGTCCAACAATGTTACCTGCATCCCTGGACCCAAATGGGTCTGTTTTGCTTCCCATTACCTCTCCCAGCCACCACCACTGACTCACTTCCGACTTTGTCCCCAATCCCTGCTGACACCTTCCGGCTGCACTATGTGTTTTTAATGCCTGCAGGATTGTTAGCCTGCGATGCGGCCATTAAAAACGCGGTTGCGCGCCAACCGCCAATGCTCACAGGTGAGCTGTAGTGGGCAAACTGGGGGGGTGTCATGCTGCGGGGCATAAATTAAACAGTTCGATTCTACATTCTTTATGCCTATTTTCCTTAATGTCTCTCAAAATAATCCAGTAAACAAGAAACAAAACAAAACAAAACAAAAGAAAATATATATATATATATATAAACATTTTCTTTTTTTTTGCGGGGGGGGGGCGCGATTTTCTGGGCTTGCCTCGGGCACAAAAGAAGCTAGCTACAGCTCTGGTGTCAATGCATGTGGTCATTACAAAACTAAACACAAGCCAGCACATTGCATATGTACTCCAAGGTCTAACAACTGCAAAATATCTGAAGAACCACATGGTCGACATGTGGTTCTTCAGATATACTTCAGAACACAGCTGTAAATAGGTCAGTTATGTCGGGACACAGTGAATGGAACAAAAATGCTGGTGAAAGCTTTTGTAAATTACCTCCTATATCTTTTATATATAGTCTATATATATAGAATTTATCATTTATATATAGTCTAGTTATTATTCATCTGTGCTGGCCCTTACACACTGCTGCATGTGCTTGGAAGCCATGGCTGAAGGTGGCCAGGGGCTGCTGGTGGAGCTGTACTATTTATTATCAACAAATTTCAAAGAACATTTTATATTTTCCTATGTGGACCGCATATTTTCTGCAAATGTATGCTACTCATATAGTGGGTGTGTGATGGGTCCATTTGTGTTCCTGTCAGTCTAGTAGATCCCTCCTACAAAATACAGATTTAGTTAGACCTTGTGTTTTATTAGTAAACTATGACATGTATATTTTTGCTTCTTTTACAGATAAAAGAAATAACATTTTTGAAAAATACAGTACAAGAATGTGATGCCTGTGGTAAGTGAATTGCTTGAATCGGGGGGGGGGGGGGGGGGGGGGGTTATTGAATGAAGAAGGCAACCACATGGATCAATCAAAATAACACATTTAAAAGAGTTTCCTGACTGTTTTAAAATACTACCTATCCCCAACTGTTTGATCTATTAGGCCTAAAAGTCTATTTTTTAAGGAACACTCCCTGGTATTTTAGAATTATGGGTAGCAGCTTTCCTAGTCAGCTGCCTCCCCTGACACACCATGGTTAGGCTGTGTAGACCGTATTTTCCACATTATAAGATGCACCTGTCCATAAGGTGCCCCTTGGGTTTAGAGGTGAGTCCTATCCAGCCACTGAAAGAAATCCAGGCTATGTGATTGCTAGCAGTTAATCATGGGGCCCACTATCACAAAGGCATCAAGAATCAGGTAAGGGGTGTCAATTTGGATGACCACCCTGCATTGTGATCAGCACCATATTCTTAAAAAAATTGTGTTGGATCACAACATTGCACAGCACTGTGGGTCAGCCTCAGTACTCACTACCACCTCATATGCTTATTGTCAGCCTATGTATAGACGACAGATACTTGCTGCCATCTCCGCTGTTACCAATACGTCCTCCACTGTTGCCTCCACCACTATATCATTAATTCTGCTGAGTCTTCTGTTAGATCAATTGAGGGTGCAGGTAAGTGTCAGGCTTTCAGGTCCTCCACATGCTGGCTAATCACCAGCGCTGTGCTCTGGCTGTTTGTTTACATGTGCATTCCCGGCATACCTCTAGATGTGCAGTCTTCCTGGAATGCATTCTGTCTGTGCATTGCTGGTCATTGCAGGCCACAATTTCCTGGTTAAGGTTAATGGACTGACTCTGGATTCTGTCTCTGATTGGCTGATGGCCACATAAAACCATGCCGCTCCATGCATGCATTGTCTGTGATAGCATTTCCTGCCTTTGCTCCACGCTGTGTTTTGCTATTGCTTATCCGTTACCGACATCTGCTATGCCACACCACTCTGCCTGCCGTCTGGACCAACTTCTCAAGCTTGTCTACCTCTCTGGATACCATGAACCATCTGACTCCCCAGGTTTGACCTTTTGGCTTAACCCTTGACCATCTATCTGCTCTTCCCCTGTGCCCAGACAATCTAAGGACTGGTACCCTACTGACATTACACCTAGGGCAAAGATCTGACTCCATTAAACCCATCATCTTCATGCTAACCGGGGTCAGATAAACCTGGTGAAGCCATTTAGCTTGGATCAGTCTATCCTTAGCATCTATGACAGAGGAGTATAGGTTGTCTACCTCTTCTTCCCAATCATCCTGTTCCAGGTCCAGGAACAGTTCTTCCCATTTCCCCCCTGTTTTTTCTAGAGGGGAGGGTTGGCTTGAGAGGAGGCCATTATATAGCGTAGATGTGGGCTTGCTTAGGTCCGCAGACCTAATCAGGGATTCAACCCGTGATTCCACCAACTGTAGTCCCACTATATACGGATCTGGGACCTCCAAGCGCGTCGAAGCTGTGAATAATGAAAGAAAACTCAGGTGTGACAACGCAAACATGTGACACAGTGGGTGTGACAATATATGGGCTCCTCATGCTGCTGCCAACTCCAGGGTGTTTTTTTCAGGCAATCCCATGCTGCTGTCAACTCCAGGGTATGTCTTTCAGGCAATATATGGGCTCTGCTTGCTTCTGCCTACTCCAGGGTGTGTCTTTCAGGCTATATATGTGCTCCTCATGCTGATGCCAACTCCAGAGTGTGTCTTGTAAGCAATATATTGGCTCCTCATGCTGCTACCAACTTCTTTGTGTTTTTCAGGCAAAATATGGGCTCCTCATGACGCTGCCAACTCCAGAGTGTGTCTTTTAGGCAATATTTGGGCTCCTCATGATGCTGCCAACTCCAGGGTGTGTCTTTCAGGCAATATATGGGCTCCTCATGCTTTTTCCATCTCCACTGTCCCTTTCAGGCAATATATGGGCTCCACATGCTGCTGCAAACTCCAGGGTGTGTCTTTCAGGCAATATATGGACTCCTCGTGCTGCTGCCAACCCCAGTGTGTCTTTCAGGCAATATATGGGCTCCCCATGCTGCTGCCAACTCCAGGATGTGTCTTTAAGGCTATATATGTGCTCCTCATGCTGATGCCAACTCCAGGGCGTGTCTTTCAGGCAATATATGGGCTCCTCATGCTACTGCTAACTCCAGTGTATCTTTCTGGCAATATATGGGCTCCTTGTGCTACTGCCAAATACAGGATGTGTATTTCAGGCAATAAATGGGCTCATTGGGCTGCTTCCAACCCTAGGGTGTGTCATGTAGGCAATATATGTGCTTCTCATGCTGCTGCCAACTCCAGGGTGTGTCTTTCAGGCAATAAATTGCTCCTCGTGGTCCTGCCAACTCCAGTGGTTCTTTCAGGCAATATATGGGCACCTAATGCTGATGCCAACTCCAGGATGTGTGTGTCTTTCAGGCAATACAACGGCTTCTCATGCATTTGTGAACTCCAGTGTGTCTTTCAAGCAAAATATCGGGTCCCCATGCAGCTACCAACTCAAGGGTGTGTCTTTTAGGCCATATATGGGCTCCTCATGCTGCTGCCAAATACAGGGTGTGTCTTTCAGGCAATATTTGGGCTCCCCATGCTTTAGCCGACTCCAGTGTGTCTTGTAGGCAGTATATGGGCTTCTCATGCTGCTGCCAACTCCAGGGTTGTCTTTTAGGCAATATATGGGCTCCTCATGCTACTGCTAGCTCAAGTGTATCTTTCTGGCAATATATGTGCTCCTCATGCTGCTGCCAACACCAGGGTGTGTCTTTCAGGCAATATTTGGGCTCCTCCGGATGCTGCCAACTAGAGGGTGTGTCTTTCAGGCAATATATGAGCTCATGCTACTGTCAAAATCAGTGTATCTTTCCGGCAATATATGGGCTCCTCATGCTGCTGCCATCTACAAGGTGTGTATTTCAGGCAATAAATAGGCTCATTGTGCTGGTGCCAACTCTAGGGTGTGTCTTTCAGGCAATATATGAGCTCCCTATGCTGCTGCCAACTCCAGGGTGTGTATTTTAGACAATATATGGGCTCCTCATGCTTATGTTACCTCCAGGGTTTGTCTTTAAGGCAATATAATGGCTAATCATGCTGCTGCGAACTCCAGGGTGTGTCTTTCGGGTAATATATGAGATTCCCATGCTACTGCCAACTCCAGGTTGTGTCTTTCAGGCTATATATGTGCTCTTCATGCTGCTGCCAGCTCCAGGGTGTGTCTCTTAGGCAATACATGAGATTCCCATGCTGCTGCCAACTCCAAGGTGTTTCTTTAAGGCAATATATGGACTCCCCATGCTACTGCCAACTCCAGGATGTGTCTTTAAGGCTATATATGTGCTCCTCATGCTGATGCCAACTCCAGGGTGTGTCTTATAAGCAATATATTGGCTTCTGCCAACTTCTTTGTTGCTTTCAGGCTATATATGGGCTCCTCATCCTGATGCCAACTCCAGGGTGTGTCTTATAAGCAATATATTGGCTTCTGCCAACTTCCTTGTGTCTTTCAGGCTATATATGGTCTCCCCATGTTGCTGCCAACTCCAGGATTTGTCTTTAAGGCAATATATGATCGCCCCATGATGCTGCCAACTCTAGGGTATGCCTTTAAGGCAATATATGGCCTCCTCATGCTACTTCTAAATGCAGAGGGTGCCTTTAGGGCAATATATGGCCTCCTAATGCTGCTGCCAACTCCAGGGTTGTCTTTTAGGCAATATATGTGCTCCTCTTGTTACTGCTAACTCCAGTGTATCTTTCTGGCAATATATGGCCTCCTCATGCTACTTCCAAATACAGAGGGTGCCTTTAGGGCAATATATGGCCTCCTAATGCTGCTGTCAAATACAGGGTGTGTCTTTCAGGCAATATTTGGGCAACCCATGCTGCTGCCAACACCAGGGTGTGTCTTTCAGGCAATATATGGGCTCCTCGTGCTGCTGCCAAATACAGGGTGTGTCTTTCAGGCAATATATGGGCTCCTCATGCTGCTGCCATCTGCAAGGTGTGTATTTCAGGCAATAAATAGGCTCATTGTGCTGGTGCCAACTCTAGGGTGTGTCTTTCAGGCAATGTATGAACTCCCTATGCTGCTGCCAACTCCAGGGTGTGTATTTTAGACGATATATGTGCTCCTCATGCTTATGTTACCTCCAGAGTTTGTCTTTCAGGCAATATAATGGCTAATCATGCTGCTGCGAATTCCAGAGTGTGTCTTTCAGGCAATATATGGGCTCATCATGATGCTGCCAACTCTAGGCTGTGTCTTCTGGCAACATATGGGCTCCTAGTGCTACTGCCAAATACAGGATGTGTATTTCAGGCAATAAATGGGCTCGGTGTGCTGCTTCCAACCCTAGGGTTTGTCCTGTAGGCAATATGTGCTCCTCATGCTGCTGCCATTCCAGGGTGTGTCTTTCAGGCAATAAATTGCTCCTCGTGATCCTGCCAACTCCAGTGGTTCTTTCAGGCAATATATGGGCACCTAATGTTGATGCCATTTCCAGGATGTGTTTTTCAGGCAATATAAGGCCTTCTCATGCTTTTGTGAACTCCAGTGTCTTTCAAGCAAAATATCGGGTCCCCATGCAGCTACCAACTCAAGGGTGTGTCTTTTTGGCAATATATGGCCTCCTCATGCTGCTGCCAACTCCATGGTGTGACTAAAAGGCAATATATGGGCTACTCATGCTTCTGCCAACTTCAGGGTATCTTTCAGGCAATATATGAGCTCTGCATGCTGCTGCCAATTACAAGATGTGTCTTTCAGGCAATATATGGACGTCTCATTCTGTTGCTGTTGCCAACTCCAGTGTGTCTTGTAGGCAGTATATGGGCTTCTCATGCTGCTGCCAACTCCAGGGTTGTCTTTTAGGCAATATATGGAATCCTCATGCTACTGCTAACTCCAGTGTATCTTTCTGGCAATATATGGGCTCCTCGTGCTGCTCCCAAATACAGGGTGTGCCTTTCAGGCAATATTTGGGCTCCCCATGCTGCTGCCAACACCAGGGTGTGTCTTTCTGGCAATAATTGGGCTCCTCAGGATGCTGCCAACTACAGGGTGTGTCTTTCAGGCAATATATGAGCTCATGCTACTGTCAACATCAGTGTATCTTTCCGGCAATATATGGGCTCCTCATGCTGCTGCCATCTACAAGGTGTGTATTTCAGGCAATAAATAGACTCATTGTGCTGGTGCCAACTCTAGGGTGTGTCTTCCAGGCAATATAGGAGCTCCCTATGCTGCTGCCAACTCCAGGGTGTGTCTTTCAGGCAATATGAGATTCACATGCTGCTGCCAACTCCAAGGTGTGTCTTTAAGGCAATATACGGGCTCCCCATGCTACTGCCAACTCCAGGATGTGTCTTTAAGGCTATATATGTGCTCCTCATGCTGATGCCAACTCCAGGATGTGTCCTAAAAGCAATATATTGGCTTCTATCAACTTCTTTGTGGCTTTCAGGCTATATGTGGGCTCCTCATGCTGATGACAACTCCAGGGTGTGTCTTTCAGGCAATATTTGGGCTTCCCATGCTACTGCCAACACCAGGGTGTGTCTTTCAGGCAATATATGGGCTCCTCTTGCTGCTGCGTAATACAGGGTGTGTCTTTCAGGCAATATATGGACTTTCATGCTGCTGCCATCTACAAGGTATGTATTTAAGGCAATAAATAGGCTCATTGTGCTGGTGCCAACTCTAGGGTGTGTCTTTCAGGCAATATAGGAGCTCCCTATGCTGCTGCCAACTCCAGGGTGTGTATTTTAGACGATATATGGGCTCCTCATGCTTATGTTACCTCCAGGGTTTGTCTTTCAGGCAATATAATGGCTAATCATGCTGCTGCGAACTCCAGGGTGTTTCTTTCAGGCAATATATGAGATTCCCATGCTGCTGCCAACTCCAAGGTGTGTCTTTAAGGCAATATATGGGCTCCCCATGCTACTGCCAACTTCAGGATGTGTCT
Source organism: Gastrophryne carolinensis (assembly GCA_027917425.1). Classification (NCBI taxonomy): domain Eukaryota; kingdom Metazoa; phylum Chordata; class Amphibia; order Anura; family Microhylidae; genus Gastrophryne; species Gastrophryne carolinensis. Next base: position 303,725,760 of record CM051234.1, on the reverse strand, counting down.
TTAAGGCTATATATGTTCTCCTCATGCTGATGCCAACTCCAGGATGTGTCTTATAAGCAATATATTGGCTTCTGTCAACATCTTTGTGGCTTTCAGGCTATATATGGGCTCCTCATGCTGATGACAACTCCAGGGTGTGTCTTATAAGCAATATATTGGCTTCTGCCAACTACCTTGTGTCTTTCAGGCAATATATGGCCTCCTAATGCTGCTGCCAACTCCGGGATGTGTCTTTCAGGCAAAATATGGGCTCCTCATGCTGCTGCCAACTCCAGTGCATCTTTCAGGCAATATATGGGCTCCTCATGCTGCTGCAAACTGAATTGTGTTTTTCAGGCAAAATATCAGCTCCCCATGCAGCTGCCAACTCCAGGGTGTGTCTTTCAGGCAATAAATGGGATTCCCATGCTGTGCCAACTCCATGGTGTGTCTATCAAGCAATATATGGACTCGCCATGCTACTGCCAGTCCAGGGTGTGTCTTTCAGACTATATTTGGGCTCCTAATGCTGATGCCAACTCCAGGTTGTGTCTTATAAGAAATATATAGGTTCCTCATGCTGCTGCCAACTTCTTTGTGTCTCTCAGGCAATATATGGGCTCCTCATGCTGCTGCCAAATCCACGGTGTGTATGCCAGGCAATAAATGGGCTCATTGTGCTGCTGCCCTCTCTAGGATGTGTCTGTAAGGCAATATACGGGCTCCCTATGCAGCTGCTAACTCCAGTGGTTCTTTCAGGCAATATATGGGCTCCTCATGCTGATGAAATGCCAGGGTGTGTCTTTCAGGCATAATATAGGCTTCTACTGCTGATGCCAACTCTAGGGTGCATCTTTCAGGCAATATATGGGCTCATCATGATGCTGCCAACTCCAGGATGTGTCTTTCAGGCAATATATGGGCTCCTTATGCTGCTGCCAACTCCAGTGTGTCTTTCAGGCAATATATGGGCTGCTTATGCTACTTCCAACTCCAGAGCGTGTCTAGTCATAGTGATGCCAAGTCCAGGGTGAATCTTTAAGGCAATATATGGGCTCCTCATGCAGCTGAGTTAATCTTTTTTGTAGGCTCAAAGCACACCTTATATATTACTAGAATATCTATATTTATATTTTCATTTTTCTAGGGTGCAAAAAATATCCCAGGTACCTCCCCACCTGGTACCAAAACTCAAAGTATGAATAAAATAGGAGCATATATCCTCCTTCTATTTTACTCCTCATGCTGCTGCAAACTAGATTGTGTCTTTCAGACAAAATATCAGCTCCCCATGCAGCTTCCAACACCAGGGTGTGTCTTTTAGGCAATATATGGGCTCCTCGTGCTGCTGCCAAATACAGGGTGTGTCTTTCAGGCAATATTTGGGCTCCCCATGCTGCTGCCAACACCAGGGTGTGTCTTTCAGGCAATGTTTGGACGACTCAGGATGCTTCCAACTACAGGGTGTGTCTTTCCGGCAATATATGGACTCATCATGATGCTGCCAACTATAGGCTCTGTCTTTCAGGCAATATATTGGCTCCTCATGATGCTGCCAACTCCAGTGGTTCTTTAAGGCAATATATGGGCTCTTCATAATGCTCCCAACTCCATTAGTTCTTTCAGGCAATATATGGGCTCCCAATGCTACTTCCAACTCCAGAGCGTGGCTAGTCATAGCGATGCAAAGTCAAGGGTGCATCTTTAAGGCAATATATGGGCTCCTCATGCTGCTGCAAACTAGATTTTGTCTTTCAGACAAAATATCAGCTCCCCATGCAGCTGCCAACACCAGGCTGTGTCTTTAAGGCAATATATGGGATTCCCATGCTGGTGCCAACTCCAGGGTGTGTCTCTCAGGCAATATATGGACTCCCCATGCCACTGGCAACTCCAGGGTGTGTCTTTCAGGCTATATATGGGCTCATCATGCTGATACTAACTCCAGGGTGTGTCTTATAAGCAATTTATAGGTTCCTCATGCTGCTGCCAACTTCTTTGTGTCTCTCAGGCAATATATGGGCTCCTCATGCTGCTGCCAACTCCATGGCGTGTCTCTCAGGCAATATATGGGCTCCTCATGCTGCTGCCAACTCCAGTGTATCTTTATGGCAATATATGGTCTCCTCATGCTGATGCCAACTCCAGGGTGTGTCTTTCAGGCAATATATGGACTTCTCATTCTGCTGCTAACTCTAGTGTGTCTTGTGGGCAGTATATGGGCTTCTCATGCTGCTGCCAACTCCAGGGTTGTCTTTTAGGCAATATATGGGCTCCTCGTGCTGCTGCCAAATACAGGGATGTGTCTTTTAGGCAATATTTGGCCTCCCCATGCTGCTGCCAACACCAGAGTGTCTTTCAGGCAATATATGAGCTCATGCTACTGCCAACATCAGTGTATCTTTCCGGCAATATATGGGCTCCTCATGCTGCTGCCATCTACAAGGTGTGTATTTCTGGCAATAACTGGGCTCATTGTGCTGTTGCCAACTCTAGGGTGTGTCTTTCAGGCAATATATTAGCTCCTTATGATGCTGCCAACTACAGGGTGTGTATATAAGACAATATATGGGCTCCTCATGCTTATGTTACCTCCAGGGTTTGTCTTTCAGGCAATATAATGGCTAATCATGCTGCTGCGAACTCCAGGGTGTGTCTTTCAGGATATATATGTGCTCCAGATGCTGATGCCAACTCCAAGGTGTGTCTTTCAGGCAATATATGGGCTTCTCATGCTGCTGCAGACTGAATTGTGTCTTTCAGGCAAAATATCAGCTTCCCGGGCTTCATCAGGCAATAAATGGGATTCCCATGCTGATACCAACTCCAGGTTGTGTCTTATAAGAAATATATAGGTTCCTCATGCTGCTGCCAACTTCTTTGTGTCTTCTCAGGCAATATATGGGCTCCTCATGCTGCTGCCAATTTCAGGGCGTGTCTCTTAGGCAATATATGGGCTCCTCATACTGCTGCCAACTCCAGGGTGTGTATGCCAGGCAATAAATGGGCTCATTGTGCTGCTGCACTCTCTAGGGTGTGTCTGTCAGGCAATATATGGGCTCCCTATGCTGCTGCCAACTCCAGTGGTTCTTTCAGGCAATATATGGGCTCCTCATGCTGATGAAACGCCAGGGTGTGTCTTTCAGGCATAATATAGGCTTCTACTGCTGATGCCAAATCTACGGTGCATCTTTCAGGCAATATATGGGCTCATCATGATGCTGCCAACTCTAGGCTGTGTCTTTCTGGCAATATATGGGCTCCTTGCGCTACTGCCAAATACAGGATGTGTATTTCAGGCAATAAATGGGCTCATTGTGCTGCTTCCAACCCTAGGGTGTGTCTTGTAGGCAATATATGTGCTCCCCATGCTGCATCCAACTCCAGAGTGTGTCTTTCAGGCAATAAATTGCTCCTCATGATCCTGCCAACTTCAGGGTATCTTTCAGGCAATATATGCACACCTAATGCTGATGCCAACTCCAGGATGTGTCTTTCAGGCAATATAAGGGCTTCTCATGCTTTTGCGAACTCCAGTGTGTCTTGTAGGCAATATATGGGCTCCTCATGCTACTGCTAACTCCAGTGTATCTTTCTGGCAATATATGAGCTCCCTATGCTGCTGTCAACACCAGGGTGTGTCTTTCAGGCAATATATGAGCTCCCTATGCTGCTGCCAACACCAGGGTGTGTCTTTCAGGCAATATTTGGGCTCCTCAGGATGCTGCCAACTACAGGGTGTGTCTTTCAGGCAATATATGAGCTCATGCTACTGTCAACATCAGTGTTTCTTTCCTGCAATATATGGGCTCCTCATGCTGCTGCCATCTACAAGGTGTGCATTTCAGGCAATAAATAGGCTCATTGTGCTGGTGCCAACTCTAGGGTGTGTCTTTCAGGCAATATATGAGCTACCTATACTGCTGCCAACTACAGGGTGCATATTTTAGACAATATATGGGCTCCTCATGCTTATGTTACCTCCAGGGTTTGTCTTTCAGGCAATATAATGGCTAATCATGCTGCTGCGAACTCCAGGGTGTGTCTTTCAGGCAATATATGAGATTCCCATGCTACTGCCAACTCCAGGTTGTGTCTTTCAGGCTATATATGGGCTCCTCATGCTGCTGCCAACTCCAGGGTGTGTCTCTTAGGCAATATATGAGATTCCCATGTTGCTGCCAACTCCAAGGTGTGTCTTTAAGGCAATATATGGGCTCCCCATGCTACTGCCTACTCCAGGATGTGTCTTTAAGGCTAAATATGTGCTCCTCATGCTGATGCCAACTCCAGGGTGTGCCTATAAGCAATATATTGGCTTCTGCCAACTTCTTTGTGGCTTTCAGGCTATATATAGGCTCCTCATGCTGATGCCAACTCTATGGTGTGTCTTATAAGCAATATATTGGCTTCTGCCAACTTCCTTGTGTCAATCAGGCAATATATGGTCTCCTCATGTTGCTGCCAACTCCAGGATTTGTCTTTAAGGCAATATATGATCGCCTCATGATGCTGCCAACTCTAGGGTATGCCTTTAAGGCAATATATGGCCTCCTCATGCTACTTCCAAATGCAGAGGGTGCCTTTAGGGCAATATATGGCCTCCTAATGCTGCTGCCAACTTCAGGGTGTTTCTTTCAGGCAAAATATGGGCTCTTCATGCTGCTGCCTACTCCAGGGTTGTCTTTTAGCAGTAGCATGAGGAGCCCATATATTGCCTAACTCCAGTGTATCTTTCTGGCAATAAATGGGCTCCTTGTGCTGCTGCCAAATACAGGGTGCGTCTTTCAGGCAATATTTGGGCTCCCCATGCTGCTGCCAAAACCAGGGTGTGTCTTTCAGGCAATATATGGGCTCCTCATGCTGCTGCCATCTACAAGGTGTGTATTTAAGGCAATAAATAGGCTCATTGTGCTGATGCCAACTCTAGGGTGTGTCTTTCAGGCAAAATCTGAGCTCCCTATGCTACTGCCAACTCCAGGGTGTGTATTTTAGACGATATATGGGCTCCTCATGCTTATGTTACCTCCAGGGTTTGTCTTTCAGGCAATATAATGGCTAATCATGCTGCTGCAAACTTCAGGGTGTGTCTATCAGGCAATATATGAGATTCCCATGCTGCTTCCAACTCCAAGGTGTGTCTTTAAGGCAATATATGGGCTCCCCATGCTACTGCCAACTCCAGGATGTGTCTTTAAGGCTATATATGTGCTCCTCATGCTGATGCCAACTCCAGGGTGTGTCTTATAAGCAATATATTGGCTTCTGCCAACTTCTTTGTGTCTTTCAGGCTATATATGGGCTCCTAATGCTGCTGCCAACTCCAGGGTGTGTCTTTCAGGCAATATATGGGCTCCTCATGATGTTGCCAATTCCAGTGGTTCTTTTAGGCAATATATGGCTCCTCATGATGCTCCCAACTCAGTTTTTTCAGGGGATATATGGGAGCCTCATGCTGATGCCAAGTCCAGGGTGAGTCTTTTAGGCAATATATGGGCTCCTCATGCTGCTGCAAACTGAATTGTGTCTTTCAGGCAAAATATCAGCTCCCCATGCAGCTGCCAACTCCAGGGTGTGTCTTTCAGGAAAAATATGGGCTCCTTATGCTGCTGCCAACTCCAGTGGTTCTTTCAGGCAATGTATGGCTCCTCATGATGCACCCAACTCCATTAGTTCTTTCAGGGGAGATCTAGATTGTGTCTTTCAGGCAAAATATCAGCTCCCCATGCAGCTGCCAACTCTAGGGTGTGTCTTTCAGGCAATAAATGGGATTCCCATGCTGGTGCCAACTCCAGGGTGTGTCTATCAGGCAATATATGGACTCCCCATGCTACTGCCAACTCCAGGGGTGTGTCTTTCAGACTATATATGGGCTCCTTATTCTGATACCAACTCCAGGGTGTGTCTTATAAGCAGTATATCGGTTCCTCATGCTGCTGCCAACTTCGTTGTCTCTCTCAGGCAATATATGGGTTCCTCATGCTTCTGCCAATTCCAGTGTATCTTTCTGGCAATATATGGGCTCCTCATGCTACTGCCAAATACAGGATGTGTATTTCAGGCAATAAATGGGCTCATTGTGCTGCTTCCAACCCTAGGGTGTGTCTTGTAGGCAATATATGTGCTTCTCAATCTGCTGCCAACTCCAGGGTGTGTCTTTCAGGCAATATAATGGCTTCTCATACTTTTGTGAACTCCAGTGTGACTTTCAAGCAAAATATAGGGTCCCCATGCAGCTACCAACTCCAGGGCGTGTCTTTTAGGCAATATATGGAATCCTCGTGCTGCTGCCAAATACAGGGTGTGTCTTTCAGCAAATATTTGGGCTCCTCATGCTGCTGCCATCTACAAGGTGTGTATTTCAGGCAATAAATGGGCTCATTGTGCTGGTGCCAACTCTAGGGTGTGTCTTTCAGGCAATATATGAGCTCATGCTACTGTCAACATCAGTGTATCTTTCCAGCAATATATGGACTCATCATGATGCTGCCAACTCCATTAGTTCTTTAAGGCAATATATAGGCTTGTCATGCTACTTCCAACTCCAGGGTGCATCTTTAAGGCAATATATGGGCTCCTCATGCTGCTGCAAACTGAATTGTGTCTTTCAGACAAAATATCAGCTCTCCAGCAGCTGCCAACACCATGGTGTGTCTTTAAGGCAATATATGGGATTCCCATGCTACTGGCAACTCCAGGGTGTGTCTTTCAGGCTATATATGGGCTCCTCATGCTGATACTAACTCCAGGGTGTGTCTTATAAGCAATATATACGTTCCTCATGCTGCTGCCAACTTCTTTGTGTCTCTCAGGCAATATATGGGCTCCTCATGCTGCTGCCAACTCCAGGGCGTGTTTCTCAGGCAATATATGGGCTCCTCATGCTGCTGCCAACTCCAGGGCGTGTTTCTCAGGCAATATATGGCCTCCTCATTCTGATGCCAACTCCAGGGTGTGTCTTTCAGGCAGTATATGGACTTCTGTTTCTGCTGCCAACTCTAGTGTGTCTTGTGGGCAATATATGGGCTCCCCATGCTGCTGCCAACACCAGGGTGTGTCTTTCAGGCAATATTTGGGCTCCTCAGGATGCTGCCAACTATAGGGTGTGTCTTTCAGGCAATATATGAGCTCATGCTACTGCCAACATCAGTGTATCTTTCCGGCAATATATGGGCTCCTCATGCTGCTGCCATCTACAAGGTGTGTATTTCTGGAAATAACTGGGCTCATTGGGCTGTTGCCAACTCTAGGGTGTGTCTTTCAGGCAATATATTAGCTCCTTATGATGCTGCCAACTCCAGGGTGTGTATATAAGACAATATATGGGCTCCTCATGCTTATGTTACCTCCAGGGTTTGTCTTTCAGGCAATATAATGGCTAATCATGCTGCTGCGAACTCCAGGGTGTGTCTTTCAGGCAATATATGAGATTCCCATGCTGCTGCCAACTCCAAGGTGTGTCTTTCAGGCAACATATGGGCTTCTCATGCTGCTGCAAACTGAATTGTGTCTTTCAGACAAAATGTCAGCTTCCCATGCAGCTGCTAACTCCAGGGTTTGTCTTTCAGGCAATAAATGGGATTCCCATGCTGTGCCAACTCCAGGGTGTGTCTGTCAAGCAATATATGGACTCCCCATGCTACTGCCAAGTCCAGGGTGTGTCTTTCAGACTAAATTTGGGCTCCTTATGCTGATACCAACTCCAGGTTGTGTCTTATAAGAAAGATATAGGTTCCTCATGCTGCTGCCAATTTCTTTGTGTCTCTCAGGCAATATATGGGCTCCTCATGGTGCTGCCAACTTCAGGGCGTGTCTCTTAGGCAATATATGGGCTCCTCATGCTGCTGCCAACTCCAGGGTGTGTATGCCAGGCAATAAATGGGCTCATTGTGCTGCTGCACTCTCTAGGGTGTGTCTATCAGGCAATATATGGGCTCCCTTTGCTGCTGCCAACTCCAGTGGTTCTTTCAGGCAATATATGGGCTCCTCATGCTGATAAAACGCCAGGGTGTGTCTTTCAGGCCTAATATAGGCTTCTACTGCTGATGCCAACTGTACGGTGCATCTTTCAGGCAATATATGGGCTCATCATGATGCTGTCAACTCTAGGCTGTGTCTTTCAGGCAATATATGGGCTCCTTATGCTGTTGCCAACTCCAGTGTATCTTTCTGGCAATATATGGGCTCCTTGCGCTACTGCCAAATACAGGATGTGTATTTCAGGCAATAAATGGGCTCATTGTGCTGCTTCCAACCCTAGGGTGTGTCTTGTAGGCAATATATGTGCTCCTCATGCTGCTTCCAACTCCAGAGTGTGTCTTTCAGGCAATAAATTGCTCCTCGTGATCCTGCCAACTTCAGGGTATCTTTCAGGCAATATATGCGCACCTAATGCTGATGCCAACTCCAGGATGTGTCTTTCAGGCAATATAAGGGCTTCTCATGCTTTTGCGAACTCCAGTGTGTCTTGTAGGCAGTATATGGGCTTCTCATGCTTCTGCCAACTCCAGGGTTGTCTTTTAGGCAATATATGGGCTCCTCATGCTACTGCTAACTCCATTGTATCTTTCTGGCAATATATGGGCTCCTCGTGCTGCTTTCAAATACAGGGTGTGTCTTTCAGGCAATATATGAGCTCCCTATGCTGCTGCCAACACCAGGGTGTGTCTTTCAGGCAATATTTGGGCTCCTCCGGATGCTGCCAACTACAAGGTGTGCATTTCAGGCAATAAATAGGCTCACTGTGCTGGTGCCAACTCTAGGGTGTGTCTTTCAGGCAATATATGAGCTTCCTATACTGCTGCCAACTCCAGGGTGTGTATTTTAGACAACATAAGCATGAGGAGCCCATATATTACCTCCAGGGTTTGTCTTTCAGGCAATATATGGGCTCCCCATGCTACCGCCAACTCCAGGATGTGTCTTTAAGGCTATATATGTGCTCCTCATGCCGATGCCAACTCCAGGGTGTGCCTATAAGCAATATATTGGCTTCTGCCAACTTCTTTGTGGCTTTCAGGCTATATATAGGCTCCTCATGCTGATGCCAACTCCATGGTGTGTCTTATAAGCAATATATTGGCTTCTGCCAACTTCTTTGTGGCTTTCAGGCTATATATAGGCTCCTCATGCTGATGCCAACTCCATGGTGTGTCTTATAAGCAATATATTGGCTTCTGCCAACTTCCTTGTGTCAATCAGGCAATATATGGTCTCCTCATGTTTCTGCCAACTCCAGGATTTGTCTTTAAGGCAATATATGATCGCCTCATGATGCTGCCAACTCTAGGGTATGCCTCTAAGGCAATATATGGCCTCCTCATGCTACTTTCAAATGCAGAGGGTGCCTTTAGGGCAATATATGGCCTCCTAATGCTGCTGCCAACTCCAGGGTGTTTCTTTCAGGCAAAATATGGGCTCTTCATGCTGCTGCCTAATCCAGGGTTGTCTTTTAGGCAATATATGGGCTCCTCATGCTACTGTCAAATACAGGGTGTGTCTTTGAGGCAATATTTGGGCTCCCCATGCTGCTGCCAAAACCAGGGTGTGTCTTTCAGGCAATATATGGGCTCCTCATGCTGCTACCATCTGCAAGGTGTGTATTTTAGGCAATAAATAGGCTCATTGTGCTGGTGCCAACACTAGGGTGTGTCTTTCAGGCAAAATATGAGCTCCCTATGCTACTGCCAACTCCAGGGTGTGTATTTTAGATATATGGGCTCCTCATGCTTATGTTACCTCCAGGGTTTGTCCTTCAGGCAATATAATGGCTAATCATGCTGCTGCGAACTCCAGGGTGTGTCCTTAAGGCAATATATGAGATTCCCATGCTACTGCCAACTCCATGTTGTGTCTTTCAGGCTATATATGTGCTCCTCATGCTGCTGCCAACTCCAGGGTGTGCCTATCAGGCAATATATGAGATTCCCATGCTGCTTCCAACTCCAGGGTGTGTCTTTAAGGCAATATATGAGATTCCCATGCTACTGCCAACTCCAGGATGTGTCTTTAAGGCTATATATGTGATCCTCATACTGATGCCAACTCCAGGATGTGTCTTATAAGCAATATATTGGCTTCTGCCAACTTCCTTGTGTCTTTCAGGCAATATATGGCCTCCTAATGCTGCTGCCAACTCCAGTGTGTGTCTTTCAGGCAATATATGGGCTCCTCATGATGCTGCCAATTCCAGTGGTTCTTTTAGGCAATATATGGCTCCTCATGATGCTCCCAACTCAATTAGTTTTTTCAAGGGATATATGGGCGCCTCATGCTGATGCCAAGTCCAGGGTGAGTCTTTTAGGCAATATATGGGCTCCTCATGCTTCTGCAAACTGAATGGTGTCTTTCAGGCAAAATATCAGCTCCCCATGCAGCTGCCAACTCCAGGGTATGTCTTTCAGGCAATAAATGGGATTCCCATGCTGTGCCAACTCCAGGGTGTGTCTATCAAGCAATATTTGGGCTACTCATGCTTCTGCCAACTTCAGGGTATCTTTCAGGCAATATATGGGCTCTGCATGCTGCTGCCAACTCCAGAATTTGTCTTTCAGGCAATATATGGGCTTCTCATTCTGTTGCCAACACCAGTGTGTCTTTTAGTCAATATATGGGCTCCTCATGCTACTGCTAGCTCCAGTGTATCTTTCTGGCAATATATGGGCTCCGCGTGCTGCTGCCAAATACAGGGTGTGTCTTTCTGGCAATATTTGGGCTCCTCAGGATGCTGCCAACTACAGGGTGTGTCTTTCAGGCAATATATGAGCTCATGCTACTGTCAACATCAGTGTATCTTTCCGGCAATATATGGGCTCATCATGATGCTGCCAACTCTAGGCTGTGTCTTTCAGGCAATATTTGGGCTCTATATGCTGCTGCCAACTCCAGTGTGTCTTTCAGGCATTATATGGGCTCCTCATGATGCTGCCAACTCCAGTGGTTCTTTCAGGCAATATATGGGCTCCTCATGATGCTGCCAACTCCAGTGGTTCTTTCAGGCAATATATGGGTTCCTCATAATGCTCCCAACTCCATTAGTTCTTTCAGGCAATATATGGGCTCCTCATAATGCTCCCAACTCCATTAGTTCTTTCAGGCAATATATGGGCTCCTCATGCTACTTTCAACTCCAGAGCGTGTCTAGTCATAGTGATGCAAAGTCCAAGGTGCATCTTTAAGGCAATATATGGGCTCCTCATGCTGCTGCCAACTCCAGGATGTTTCTCTCAGGCAATATATGGACTTCTCATTCTGCTGCCAACTCCAGTGTGTCTTGTAGGCAGTATATGGGCTTCTCATGCTGCTGCCAACTCCAGGGTTGTCTTTTAGGCAATATATGGGCTCTTCATGCTACTGCTAACTCCAGTGTATCTTTCTGGCAATATATGGGCTCCTCGTGCTGCTACCACATACAGGGATGTGTCTTTAAGGCAATATTTGGGCTCCCCATGCTGCTGCCAACACCAGGGTGTGTCTTTCAGGCAATATTTGGGCTCCTCAGGATTCTGCCAACTACAGGGTGTGTCTTTCAGGCAATATATGAGCTCATGCTACTGCCAACATCAGTGTATCTTTCCGGCAATATATAGGCTCCTCTTGCTGCTGCCATCTACAAGGTGTGTATTTTCTGGCAATAAATGGGCTCATTGTGCTGTTTCCAACTCTAGGGTGTGTCTTTCAGGCAATATATTAGCTCCTTATGCTGCTGCCAACTCCAGGGTGTGTATATAAGACAATATATGGGCTCCTCATGCTTATGTTACCTCCAGGGTTTGTCTTTCAAGCAATATAATGGCTAATCACGCTGCTGCGAACTCCAGGGTGTGTCTTTCAGGCAATATGAGATTCCCATTCTACTGCCAACTCCAGGTTGTTTCTTTCAGGATATATATGTGCTCCTCATGCTGCTGCCAACTCCAGGGTGTGTCTTTCAGGCAATATATGAGATTCCCATGCTACTGCTAACTCCAAGGTGTGTCTTTAAGGCAATATATGGGCTCCCCATGCTACTGCCAACTCCAGGATGTGTCTTTAAGGCTATATATGTGTTCCTCATGCTGATGCCAACTCCAGGGTGTGTCTTATAAGCAATATATTGGCTTCTACCAACTTCTTTGTGGCTTTCAGGCTATATATGGGTTCCTCATGCTGATGCCAACTCAAGGGTGTGTCTTATAAGCAATATATTGGCTTCTGCCAACTCCAGTGTGCCTTTCGGGCAATATATGGGCTCCTCATGATGCTCCCAACTACATTAGTTCTTTCAGGGGATATATGGGCGCCTCATGCTGATGCCAAGTCCAGGGTGTGTCTTTCAGGCAATAAATGGGATTCCCATGCTGGTGCCAACTCCAGGGTGTGTCTTTCAGACTATATATTGGCTCCTTATTCTGATACCAACTCCAGGGTGTGTCTTATAAGCAATATATTGGCTTCTGCCAACTTCTTTGTGGCTTTCAGGCTATATATGGGCTCCTCATGCTGATGCCAACTCAAGGGTGTGTCTTACAAGGAAGTTGGCAGAAGCCAATATATTGCTTATGTCTTTCAGGCAATATATGGTCTCCTCATGTAGCTCTCAACTCCAGCATTTGTCTTTAATTCAATATATGATCGCCCCATGATGTTGCCAACTCTAGGGTATGCCTTTAAGGCAATATATGGCATCCTCATGCTACTTCCAAATGCAGAGGGTGCCTTTAGGGCAATATATGGCCTCCTAATGCTGCTGCCAACTCCAGGGTGTGTCTTTCAGGCAATATATGGGCTCCTCATGATGCTGCCAATTCCAGTGGTTCTTTTAGGCAATATATGGCTCCTCATTATGCTCCCAACTCAATTAGTTTTTTCAGGGGATATATGGGCGCCTCATGCTGATGCCAAGTCCAGGGTGAGTCTTTTAGGCAATATATGGGCTCCTCATGCTGCTGCAAACTGAATTGTGTCTTTCAGGCAAAATATCAGCTTCCCGTGCAGCTGCCAACTCCAGGGCATGTCTTTCAGGCAATAAATGGGATTCCCATGCTGTGCCAACTTCAGGGTGTGTCTATCAAGCAATATTTGGGCTACTCATGCTTCTGCCAACTTCAGGGTATCTTTCAGGCAATATATGGCCTCTGCATGCAGCTGCCAACTCCAGGATGTGTCTTTCAGGCAATATATGGACTTCTCATTCTGCTGCCAACTCCAGTGTGTCTTGTAGGCAGTATATGGGCTTCTCATGCTGATGCCAACTCCAGGGTTGTCTTTTAGGCAATATATGGGCTCCTCATGCTACTGCTAGCTCCAGTGTATCTTTCTGGCAATATATGGGCTCCTCGTGCTGCTGCCAAATACAGGGTGTGTCTTTCTGGCAATATTTGGGCTCCTCAGGATGCTGCCAACTACAGGGTGTGTCTTTCAGGCAATATATGAGCTCATGCTACTGTCAACATCAGTGTATCTTTCCGGCAATATATGGGCTCATCATGATGCTGCCAACTCTAGGCTGTGTCTTTCAGGCAATATTTGGGCTCTATATGCTGCTGCCAACTCCAGTGTGTCTCTCAAGCAATATATGGGCTCCTCATTATGCTGCCAACTCCAGTGGTTCTTTCAGGCAATATATGGGTTCCTTATGCTGCTGCCAACTCCAGTGTGTCTTTCAGGCAGTATATGGGCTCATCATGATGCTGCCAACCCCAGTGGTTCTTTCAGGCAATATATGGGCTCCTCATGCTACTTCCAACTCCAGAGCGTGTCTAGCCATAGTGATGCAAAGTCCAGGGTGCATCTTTAAGGCAATATATGGCCTCCTAATGATGCTGCCAACTCCAGTGTGTCTTTCGGGCAATATATGGGTTCCTCATGATGCTGCCAACTCCAGTTGTTCTTTTAGGCAATATATGGCTCCTCATGATGCTCCCGACTCCATTAGTTCTTTCAAGGGAGATCTAGATTGTGTCTTTCAGGCAAAATATTAGCTCCCCATGCAGCTGCCAACTCCAGGGTGTGCCTTTCAGGCAATAAATGGGATTCCCATGCTGGTGCCAACTCCAGGGTGTGTCTATCAGGCAATATATGGACTCCCCATGCTTCTGCCAACTCCAGGGTGTGTCTCTCAGGCAATGTATCGGCTCCATATGCTGCTGCCAACTCCAGTGTATCTTTCTGGCAATATATGGCCTCATGCTGATGCCAACTCCAGGGTGTGTCTTCCAGCCAATATTTGGGCTCCCCATGCTGTTGCCAACTACAGGGTGTGTCTTTCAGGCAATATATGAGCTCATGCTACTGTCAACATCAGTGTATCTACTGTCCTCATGCTGCTGCCATCTACAAGGTGTGTATTTCAGGCAATAAATGGGCTCATTATGCTGCTGCCAACTCCAGGGTGTGTATTTTAGACAATATATGGGCTCCTCTTGCTTATGTTACCTCCAGGGTGTGTCTTCCAGGCAATATATGAGATTCCCATGCTACTGCCAACTCCAAGTTGTGTCCTTCAGGCTATATATGTGCTCCTCATGCTGCTGCCAACTCCAGGGTGTGTCTTTCAGGCAATATATGAGATTCCCATGCTGCTGCCAACTCCAGGGTGTGTCTTTCAGGCAATATATGAGATTCCCATGCTGCTGCCAACTCCAAGGTGTGTCTATAAGGCAATATATGGGCTCCCCATGCTACTGCCAACTCAGGATGTGTCTTTAAGGCTATATATGTGCTCCTCAGGCTGATGCCAACTCCAGCATGTGTCTTATAAGCAATATATTGGCTCCTGCCAACGTCTTTCTGGCTTTCAGGTTATATATGGGCTCCTCATGCTGATGCCAACTCCAGGATGTGTCTTATAAGCAATATATTGGCTTCTGCCAACTTCCTTGTGTCTTTCAGGCAATATATAGTCTCCTCATGTAGCTGCCAACTCCAGGATTTGTCTTTAAGGCAATATATGATCGCCCCATGATGTTGCCAACTTTAGGGCATGCATTTAAGGCAATATATGGCCTCCTCATGCTACTTCCAAATTCAAAGGGTGCCTTTAGGGCAATATATGGCCTCCTAATGCTGCTGCAAACTCCAGGGCGTGTCTTTCATTAAAAATGTGGGCTTCTCATGCATTTGCAAACTCCAGTGTGTCTTTCAAGCAAAATATCGGGTCCCCATGCAGCTACCAACTCCAGGGTGTGTCTTTTAGGCAATATATGGCATTCTCATGCTGCTGCCAACTCCATGGTGTGACTAAAAGGCAATATATGGCCTCCTCATGCTGCTGCCAACTCCATGGTGTGACTAAAAGGCAATATATGGGCTCCTCATGCTTCTGCCAACTTCAAGGTATCTTTCAGGCAATATATGGGCTCTGCATGCTGCTGCCAACTCCTGGATGTGTCTTTCAGGCAATATATGGACTTCTCATTCTGTTGCCAACTCCAGTGTGTCTTGTAGGCAGTATATGGGCTTCCCATGCTGCTGCCAACTCCAAGGTTGTCTTTTAGGAAATGTATGGGCTCCTCATGCTACTGCTAACTCCAGTGTATCTTTCTGGCAATATATGGGCTCCTCGTGCTGCTGCCAAATACAGGGATGTGTCTTTCAGGCAATATATGGGCTCCTCATGCTGCTGCCATCTACAAGGTGTGTATTTCAGACAATAAATGGGCTCATTGTGCTGGTGCCAACTCTAGGGTGTGTCTTTCAGGCAATATATGAGCTGCCTATGCTGCTGCAAACTCCAGGGTGTATATTTTAGACAATATATGGGCTCCTCAAGCTTATGTTACCTCCAGGGTTTGTCTTTCAGGCAATATAATGGCTAATCATGCTGCTGCGAACTCCAGGGTGTGTCTTTCAGGCAATATATGAGATTCCCATGCTGCTGAAAACTCCAAGGTGTGTCTTTAAGGCAATATATGGGCTCCCTATGCTACTGCCAACTCCAGGGTGTGTCTTATAAACAATATATTGGCTTCTGCCAACTTCTTTGTGTCTTTCAGGCTATATGTGGGCTCCCCATGCTTATGCCAACTCCAGGGTGTGTCTTAGAAGCAATATATTGGCTTCTGTCAGCTTCTCTGTGTCTTTCAGGCAATGTATAGTCTCCTCATGTAGCTGCCAACTCCAGGATTTGTCTCTAAGGCAATATATGATCGACCCATGATGCTGCCAACTCTAGGGTATGCCTTTAAGGCAATATATGGCCTCCTAATGCTACTTGCAAATGCAGAGGGTGCCTTTAGGGCAATATATGGCCTCCTAATGCTGCTGCCAACTCCGGGGTGTGTCTTTCAGGCAAATTATGGGCTCCTCATGCTGCTGCCAACTCCAGTGGTTCTTTCAGGCAATATATGGCTCCTCATGATGCTCCCAACTCCATTAGTTCTTTCAGGGGATATATGGGCGCCTCATGCTAATGCCAAGTCCAGGGTGCGTCTTTCAGGCCATATATGGACTCCTCATGCTGCAGCAAACTGAATTGTGTCTTTCAGGCAAAATATCAGCTCCCCATTCAGCTGCCAACTCCAGGCTGTGACTTTTAGGCAATAAATGGGATTCCCATGCTGTGCCAACTCCAGGGTGTGTCTATCAGGCAAATTATTTACTCCCCATGCTACTGCCAACTCAGGGGTGTGTCTTTCAGAATATATATGGGCTCCTAATGCTGATGCCAACTCCAGGGTGTGTATTATAAGAATTATATTGGTTCCTCATGCTGCTGCCAACTTCTTTGTGTCTCTCAGGCAATATATGGGCTCCTCATGCTGCTGCCAACTTCAGGGCGTGTCTCTCAGGCAAAATTTGGGCTCCTCATGCTGCTGCCAACTCCAGTGTGTCTTTCAGGGAATATATGGGCTCCTCATAATGCTCCCAACTCCAGAGCATGTCTAGTCATAGTGATGCAAAGTCCTGGGTGCATCTTTAAGGCAATATATGGGCTCTCCATGCTGCTGCAAACTAGTTTGTGTCTTTCAAACAAAATATCAGCTCTCCATGCAGCTGCCAACACCAGGGTGTGTCTTTCAGGCAATATATGGGATTCCCATGCTGGTACCAACTCGGGGTGTGTCTATCAGGCAATATATGGACTCCCCATGCTACTAGCAGCTCCAGGGTGTGTCTTTCATGCTATATATGGGCTCCTCATGCTGAAACCAACTCCAGGGTGTGTCTTATAAGCAATATATAGGTTCCTCATGCTGCTGCCAACCTCTTTGTGTCTCTCAGGCAATATATGGGCTCCTCATGCAGCTGCCAACTCCAGGGTGTGTCTTTAAGGCAATATATGGGCTCCTCATGCTGATGCCAACTCCAGGGTGTGTCTTTCTGGCAATATATGGGCTCCTTGTGCTACTGCCAAATACAGGATGTGTATTTCAGGCAATAAATTAGCTCATTGTGCTCCTTCCAACCCTAGGGTGTGTCTTGTAGGCAATATATGTGCTCCTCATGCTGCTGCCAACTCCAGGGTGTGTCTTTCAGGCAATAAATTGCTCCTCGTGATCCTGCCAACTCCAGTGGTTCTTTCAGGCAATATATGGGCACCTAATGCTGATGCCAACTCCAGGATGTGTCATTCAGGCAATATAAGGGCTTCTATTGCTTTTGCGAACTCCAGTGTGTCTTTCAAGCAAAATATCGGGTCCCCATGCAGCTACCAACTCAAGGGTGTGTCTTTTAGGCAATATATGGCCTCCTCATGCTGCTGCCAACTCCATGGTGTGACTAAAAGGCAATATATGGGCTACTCATGCTTCTGTCAACTTCAGGGTATCTTTCAGGCAATATATGGGCTTTGCATGCTGCTGCCAACTCCAGGATGTGTCTTTCAGGCAATATATGGACTTCTCATTCTGCTGCCAACTCCAGTGTGTCTTGCAGGCAGTATATATGCTTCTCATTCTGCTGCAAACTGAATTGTGTCTTTCAGGCAAAATATCAGCTCCCCATGCAGCTGCCAACTCCAGGGTGTGTCTTTCAGGCAATAAATGGGATTCCCATGCTGCTGCCAACTCCAGTGTGTCTTTCAGACTGTGTATGGGCTCCTCATGCTGCTGCCAACTTCAGGGCGTGTCTCTCAGGCAATATATGGGCTCCTCATGCTGCTGCCAACTCCAGGGTGTGTCTGTCAGGTAATATATGGGCTCCCTATGCTGCTGCCAACTCCAGTGGTTCTTTCAGGCAATATATGGTCTCCTCATGCTGATGAAACGCCAGGGTGTGTCTTTCAGGCATAACATAGGCTTCTACTGCTGATGCCAACTCTAGGGTGCAACTTTCAGGCAATATATGGGCTCATCATGATGTTGCCAACTCTAGGCTGTGTCTTTCAGGTAATATATGGGCTCCTCATGCTGCTACCAACTCCAGTGTGTCTTTCAGGCAATATATGGGCTCCTCGTGATGCTGCCAAATCCACTGGTTCTTTCAGGCAATATATGGGCTCCTCATGCTACTTCCAACTCCAGAGCGTGTCTAGTCATAGTGATGCAAAGTCCAGGATGCATCTTTAAGGCAATATATGGGCTCCTCATGCTGCTGCCAACTCCAGTGTGTCTTTCAGGCAATATATGGGCTCCTCATGATGCCGTCAACTCCAGTGGTTCTTTCAGGGAATATATGGGCTCCTCATGATGTTCCCAACTCCAGTGGTTCTATCAGGCAATATATGGGCACCTCATGCTACTTCCAACTCCAGAGCATGTCTTTAGGGCAATATATGGCCCCCTCATGCTGCTGCCAACTCCAGGGTGTATCTCTCAGGCAATATATGGGCTCCACATGCTGCTGCCAACTCCAGTGTATCTTTCTGGCAATATATGGGCTCCTCATGCTACTGCCAAATACAGGACTTGTATTTCAGGCAATAAATGGGCTTATTGTGCTGCTTCCAACCCTAGGGTGTGTCTTGTAGGCAATATATGTGCTCCTCAATCTGCTGCCAAATCCAGGGTGTGTCTTTCAGGCAATATAATGGCTTCTCATACTTTTGCGAACTCCAGTGTGCCTTTCAAGCAAAATATTGGGTCCCCATGCAGCTATCAACTCCAGGGCGTGTCTTTTAGGCAATATATGGCCTTCGCATGCTGCTGCCAACTCCATGGTGTGACTAAAAGGCAATATATGGGCATCTCATGCTTCTTCCAACTTCAGGGTATCTTTCAGGCAATATATGGGCTCTGCATGCTGCTGCCAACTCCAGGATGTGTCTTTCAGGCAATATATGGGCTTCTCATTCTGCTGCCAACTCCAGTGTGTCTTGTAGGCAGTATATGGGCTTCTCATGCTGATGACAACTCCAGGGTTGTCTTTTAGGCAATATATGGGCTCCTCATGCTACTGCTAGCTCCAGTGTATCTTTCTGGCAATATATGGGCTCCTTGTGCTACTGCCGAATACAGGATGTGTATTTCAGGCAATAAATGGTGCTGCTTCCAACCCTAGGGTGTGTCTTGTAGGCAATATATGTGCTACTCAAGCTGCTGCCAAAATGTGGGCGCCCCATGCTACTGCCAACTCCAGGATGTGTCTTTAAGGCTATATATGTTCTCATCATGACGATGCCAACTCCAGGGTGTGTCTTAAAAGCAATATATTGGCTTCTGCCAACTTCTTTGTGTCTTTCAGGCTATATATGGGCTCCTCATGCTGCTGCCAACTCCATGGTGTGACTAAAAGGCAATATATGGGCTCCTCATGCTTCTGCCAACTCCAGGGTGTGTCTTATAAGCAAAATATTTGCTTCTGCCAACTTCCGTGTGTCTTTCAGGCAATATTTGGTCTCCTCATAATGCTGCCAACTCCAGGATTTGTCTTTAAGGCAAAATATGATCACCCCATGATGCTGCCAACTCTAGGGCATGCCTTTAAGGCTATATATGGCCTCATCATGCTACTTCCAAATGCAAAGGGTGCCTCTAGGGCAATATATGGCCTCCTAATGCTGCTGCAAACTCCAGGGTGTGTCTTTCATTCAAAATTAGGGCTTCTCATGCATTTGCAAACTCCAGTGTGTCTGTCAAGCAAAATATCGGGTCCCCATGCAGCTACCAACTCCAGGGTGTGTCTTTTAGGCAATATATGGCATTCTCATGCTGCTGCCAACTCCATGGTGTGACTAAAAGGCAATATATGGCCTCCTCATGCTGCTGCCAACTCCATGGTGTGACTAAAAGGCAATATATGGGCTCCTCATGCTTCTGCCAATTTCAAGGTATCTTTCAGGCAATATATGGGCTCTGCATGCTGCTGCCAACTCCAGGATGTGTCTTTCAGGCAATATATGGACTTCTCATTCTGCTGCCAACTCCAGTGTGTCTTGTAGGCAGTATATGGGCTTCCCATGCTGCTGCCAACTCCAGGGTTGTCTTTTAGGAAATGTATGGGCTCCTCATGCTACTGCTAACTCCAGTGTATCTTTCTGGCAATATATGGGCTCCTCGTGCTGCTGCCAAATACAGGGATGTGTCTTTCAGGCAATATTTGGGCTCCTCAGGATGCTGCCATCTACAAGGTGTGTATTTCAGGCAAAAATGGGCTCATTGTGCTGTTGCAAACTCTAGGGTGTGTCTTTCAGGCAATATATGAGCTGCCTATGCTGCTGCCAACTCCAGGGTGTGTATTTTAGACAATATATGGGCTCCTCAAGCTTTTGTTACCTCCAGGGTTTGTCTTTCAGGCAATATAATGGCTAATCATGCTGCTGCGAACTCCAGGGTGTGTCTTTCAGGCAATATGAGATTCCCATGCTGCTGAAAACTCCAAGGTGTGTCTTTAAGGCAATATATGGGCTCCCCATGCTACTGCCAACTCCAGGGTGTGTCTTATAAACAATATATTGGCTATTGCCAGCTTCTTTGTGTCTTTCAGGCTACTGTATATATGGGCTCCCCATGCTGATGCTAACTCCAGGGTGTGTCTTAGAAGCAATATATTGGCTTCTGCCAACTTCCCTGTGTCTTATAGGCAATATATAGTCGTCTCATGTAGCTGCCAACTCCAGAATTTGTCTCTAAGGCAATATATGATCGACCCATGATGCTGCCAACTCTAGGGTATGCCAATGTCAGTATCCACTTACCTGCGTCCCATTCCTGCGGTGCTCCCCGTCCCGCCGCACGGCTGTCTGAGCGGCGGCCGCGGCAGGCGGCGGCCTCTCTTCCGCCCGGCGTGCACGCGCCTCTGCCTGCGTCGGCCGGCTTCAGCGGCTCTAGATCTCAT
The DNA here is from genome assembly GCA_027917425.1 of Gastrophryne carolinensis. Taxonomy (NCBI): domain Eukaryota; kingdom Metazoa; phylum Chordata; class Amphibia; order Anura; family Microhylidae; genus Gastrophryne; species Gastrophryne carolinensis. The sequence continues at coordinate 303,704,586 of CM051234.1, read as the reverse complement.
GCTCGCGCGCGAGCACGCTTCACTTATACCCTCCGGCGGCGCTGCTCCCAGCACGGCCGCCGGAGGAAAGTTAATTAGCTTCAGTTGTGTCAGAGGGGTGTTCTTTTTACTGGCCAATCTCCCTCTGAATCCTGTATGCTCCTATCAACCCTTCCAGACTCCTGGGCGGGACGCCCTGTGTTATCCTATTAAATTAAAGATCCTAGTTGCACCAATCATCAGGCTCTCTTCCCTGGCCCAATCATACCTGCTTCCTATATAAACCCTCTTCAGTCAGTTGGTCATTGCCTGTTATAGCGCCTAGATCCTAGTATTTGCTTATCCCTGAGATTGATCTTGATTCCTGTTGCCGACCCGTGCTTGCCTTGACCATCCTCGATCTCCACTCCTGTTGCCGACCCTCGCCTGTTTGACCATCCTCGATCTCCACTCCTGTTGCCGACCCTTGCTTGCCTTTGACCATCCTCGATCTCCACTCCTGTTGCCGACCCTTGCCTGTCTGTTGGACTTCCACCTTATGCTCACATACCGGCTACCCGATTCCACTTCCAGCCGCGGGCTCTCCAGTTCTCTGTACCGTAAGACCTCATCCTTTGAGCCATAAAGTCCTGGGGGCAACCGATCCCGAGCAGGCGTGTTCTGCGTCTCGACAAGTGGGGGCTCCTATAGGTGAAGCTGGCTGCGGAGATTGGGGGTTGAGGTCCTTACTAAGAGAGCTGGAGTTGTCCAAGTGGTAGATCGTGGTTCCGGGAGCGTGACAGCCTTTAAGGCAATATATGGCCTCCTCATGCTGCTGCAAACTAGATTGTTTCTTTCAGACAAAATATCAGCTCTCCGTGCAGCTGCCAACACTAGGGTATGTCTTTCAGGCAATATATGGGATTCCCATGCTGGTGCCAACTCCAGGGTGTGTCTATCAGGCAATATATGGCCTCCTCATGCTGCTGCCAACTCCAGGGCGTGTCTCTCAGGCAATATATGGGCTCCACATGCTGCTGCCAACTCCAGTGTATCTTTCTGGCAATATTTGGCCTCCTCATGCTGATGCCAACTCCAGGGTGTGTCTTTCAGGCAATATATGGGCTCCTCATGCTGCTGCCAACTCCAGTGTATCTTTCTGGCAATATATGGCCTCCTCATGCTGATGCCAACTCCAGGGTGTGTCTTATAAGCAATATATAGGTTCCTCATGCTGCGGCCAACCTCTCTGTGTCTCTCAGGCAATATATGGGCTCCTCATGCTGCTGCCAACTCCAGTGTATCTTTCTGGCAATATATGGGCTCCTCATGCTGCTGCCAACTCCAGGGCGTGTCTCTCAGGCAATATATGGGCTCCTCATGCTACTGATAACTCCAGTGTATCTTTCTGGCAATATATGGGCTCCTTGTGCTACTGCCAAATACAGGATGTGTATTTCAGGCAATAAATTGGCTCATTGTTCTCCTTCCAACCCTAGGGTGTGTCTTATAGGCAATATATGTGCTCCTCATGCTGCTGCCAACTCCAGGGTGTGTCTTTCAGGCAATAAATTGCTCCTCGTGATCCTGCCAACTCCAGTGGTTCTTTCAGGCAATATATGGGCACCTAATGCTGATGCAAACTCCAGGATGTGTCATTCAGGCAATATAAGGGCTTCTCATGCTTTTGCGAACTCCAGTGTGTCTTTCAAGCAAAATATCGGGTCCCCATGCAGCTACCAACTCAAGGGTGTGTCTTTTAGGCAATATATGGCCTCCTCATGCTGCTGCCAACTCCATGGTGTGACTAAAAGGTAATATATGGGCTACTCATGCTTCTGCCAACTTCAGGGTATCTTTCAGGCAATATATGGGCTTTGCATGCTGCTGCCAACTCCAGGATGTGTCTTTCAGGCAATATATGGACTTCTCATTCTGCTGCCAACTCAGTGTCTCTTGTAGGCAGTATATGGGCTTCTCATGCTGCTGCCAACTCCAGGGTTGTCTTTTAGGCCAGTGGTCCCCAACCTTTTTTTCACCGTGGACCAGTTCAGGATTTGGTCATTTTACCGCGGCCCGGTGGGGCACTGGGGGTGGGGGCTGGCTGGGGGTGTGGCTGGGGGCGGTGCAGTGGCATTGATTGTTAACATTAAAATGATTGAATCAAAAAAAATATTAACGTATTTAAACTTGCCTTCGAAATAAAATACATATACACACATATACATATAAAAATGTATGGGACAGAGCTGGAAAAAGAGAGATGGGATGGGACAGAGCTGGGAAAAGAGAGATGGGATGGGACAGAGCTGGGAAAAGAGAGATGGGATGGGACAGAGCTGGGAAAAGAGAGATGGGACAGAGCTGGGAATAGATAGATGGGATGGGACAGAGCTGGGAATAGAGAAATGGGATGGGACAGAGCTGGGAATAGAGAGATGGGATGGGACAGAGCTGGGAATAGAGAGATGGGATGGGACAGAGCTGGGAACAGAGAGATGGGATGGGACAGAGCTGGGAACAGAGAGATGGGATGGGACAGAGCTGGGAACAGAGAGATGGGATGGGACAGAGCTGGGAACAGAGAGATGGGATGGGACAGAGCTGGGAACAGTGAGATGGGATGGGACAGAGCTGGGAACAGAGAGATGGGATGGGACAGAGCTGGGAACAGAGAGATGGGATGGGACAGAGCTGGGAACAGAGAGATGGGATGGGACAGAGCTGGGAACAGAGAGATGGGATGGGACAGAGCTGGGAACAGAGAGATGGGATGGGACAGAGCTGGGAACAGAGAGATGGGATGGGACAGAGCTGGGAACAGAGAGATGGGATGGGACAGAGCTGGGAACAGAGAGATGGGATGGGACAGAGCTGGGAACAGAGAGATGGGATGGGACAGAGCTGGGAACAGAGAGATGGGATGGGACAGAGCTGGGAACAGAGAGATGGGATGGGACAGAGCTGGGAACAGAGAGATGGGATGGGACAGAGCTGGGAACAGAGAGATGGGATGGGACAGAGCTGGGAACAGAGAGATGGGATGGGACAGAGCTGGGAACAGAGAGATGGGATGGGACAGAGCTGGGAACAGAGAGATGGGATGGGACAGAGCTGGGAACAGAGAGATGGGATGGGACAGAGCTGGGAACAGAGAGATGGGATGGGACAGAGCTGGGAACAGAGAGATGGGATGGGACAGAGCTGGGAACAGAGAGATGGGATGGGACAGAGCTGGGAACAGAGAGATGGGATGGGGCAGAGCTGGGAACAGAGAGATGGGATGGGGCAGAGCTGGGAACAGAGAGATGGGATGGGGCAGAGCTGGGGACAGGGAGAGCTGGGAATAGAGAGATGGGATGGGACAGAGCTGGGAAAAGAGAGATGGGATGGGACAGAGCTGGGAACAGGGAGAGCTGGGAATAGAGAGATGGGATGGGACAGAGCTGGGAATAGAGAGATGGGATGTGATGGGACAGAGCTGGGAACAGAGGGATGGGATGGGAAAGAGCTGGAAATAGATAGATGGGATGGGACAGAGCTGGGAATAGAGAGATGGGACAGAGCTGGGAACAGAGAGATGGGATGGGACAGAGCTGGGAAAAGAGAGATGGGATGGGACAGAGCTGGGAAAAGAGAGATGGGATGGGACAGAGCTGGGAAAAGAGAGATGGGATGAGGCAGAGCTAGGAACAGGGAGAGCTGGGAAAAGAGAGATGGGATGGGGCAGAGCTGGGAAAAGAGAGCTGGGATGAGGCAGAGCTGGGAACAGGGAGAGCTGGGAACAGGGAGAGCTGGGAACAGGGAGAGCTGGGAACAGGGAGAGCTGGGAACAGGGAGAGCTGGGAACAGGGAGAGCTGGGATGAGGCAGAGCTGGGATGAGGCAGAGCTGGGATGAGGCAGAGCTGGGATGAGGCAGAGCTGGGAAAAGGGAGAGCTGGGATGAGGCAGAGCTGGGAACAGGGAGAGCTGGGATGAGGCAGAGCTGGGAACAGGGAGAGCTGGGAACAGGGAGAGCTGGGATGAGGCAGAGCTGGGATGAGGCAGAGCTGGGATGAGGCAGAGCTGGGAACAGGGAGAGCTGGGAACAGGGAGAGCTGGGAACAGGGAGAGCTGGGATGAGGCAGAGCTGGGAACAGGGAGAGCTGGGAAAAGAGAGATGGGATGGGGCAGAGCTGGGAACAGGGAGAGCTGGGAACAGGGAGAGCTGGGATGAGGCAGAGCTGGGAACAGGGAGAGCTGGGAAAAGAGAGATGGGATGGGGCAGAGCTGGGAAAAGAGAGCTGGGATGAGGCAGAGCTGGGAAAAGAGAGAGCTGGGAACAGGGAGAGCTGGGAACAGGGAGAGCTGGGATGAGGCAGAGCTGGGAACAGGGAGAGCTGGGAAAAGAGAGATGGGATGGGGCAGAGCTTGGAACAGGGAGAGCTGGGAACAGGGAGAGCTGGGAACAGGGAGAGCTGGTAACAGGGAGAGCTGGGATGAGGCAGAGCTGGGAACAGGGAGAGCTGGGAACAGGGAGAGCTGGGAACAGGGAGAGCTGGGATGAGGCAGAGCTGGGATGAGGCAGAGCTGGGATGAGGCAGAGCTGGGATGAGGCAGAGCTGGGATGAGGCAGAGCTGGGAACAGGGAGAGCTGGGATGAGGCAGAGCTGGGAACAGGGAGAGCTGGGATGAGGCAGAGCTGGGAACAGGGAGAGCTGGGATGAGGCAGAGCTGGGAACAGGGAGAGCTGGGAAAAGAGAGATGGGATGGGGCAGAGCTGGGATGAGGCAGAGCTGGGATGAGGCAGAGCTGGGAAAAGAGAGATCTGGGAACAGGGAGAGCTGGGAACAGGGAGAGCTGGGATGAAGCAGAGCTGGGAACAGGGAGAGCTGGGATGAAGCAGAGCTGGGAACAGGGAGAGCTGGGAAAAGAGAGATGGGATGGGGCAGAGCTGGGAAAAGAGAGCTGGGAAAAGAGAGAGCTGGGAACAGGGAGAGCTGGGATGAGGCAGAGCTGGGATGAGGCAGAGCTGGGAACAGGGAGAGCTGGGAACAGGGAGAGCTGGGAACAGGGAGAGCTGGGAACAGGGAGAGCTGGGATGAGGCAGAGCTGGGATGAGGCAGAGCTGGGATGAGGCAGAGCTGGGAACAGGGAGAGCTGGGATGAGGCAGAGCTGGGAACAGGGAGAGCTGGGATGAGGCAGAGCTGGGAACAGGGAGAGCTGGGATGAGGCAGAGCTGGGAACAGGGAGAGCTGGGATGAGGCAGAGCTGGGAACAGGGAGAGCTGGGATGAGGCAGAGCTGGGAACAGGGAGAGCTGGGATGAGGCAGAGCTGGGAACAGGGAGAGCTGGGATGAGGCAGAGCTGGGAACAGGGAGAGCTGGGATGAGGCAGAGCTGGGAACAGGGAGAGCTGGGATGAGGCAGAGCTGGGAACAGGGAGAGCTGGGAAAAGAGAAATGGGATGGGGCAGAGCTGGGAACAGGGAGAGCTGGGAAAAGAGAAATGGGATGAGGCAGAGCTGGGAACAGGGAGAGCTGGGATGAGGCAGAGCTGGGAACAGGGAGAGCTGGGAACAGGGAGAGCTGGGATGAGGCAGAGCTGGGAACAGGGAGAGCTGGGATGAGGCAGAGCTGGGAACAGGGAGAGCTGGAATGAGGCAGAGCTGGGAACAGGGAGAGCTGGGATGAGGCAGAGCTGGGAACAGGGAGAGCTGGGATGAGGCAGAGCTGGGAACAGGGAGAGATGGGATGGGATAACTCACCCTGCTGTTTTTCTTCCTGCCTTCCCACACGCTGTTTTTCCTCCTATTCGCCGGCTCCGCTCCCTGTCTCCTCTCGTCAGCTGGCCCCTGTGTTTCCTCCCGCCGGCCCCGCCCCCATCTCTGCATCAGTCCACCGTCCCCTGTGTTTCCGCCCTTCAGCCCCACCCCCTGTCTTTGCTCCTGTCCGCCGGCCCCGTCAGCTGAGGACCGCGGTCCGCGGGTTGTTAGCCCCCTTGGCCGCGGTAGCCTAGGCGGACCGGTACCATTGGAGCCACGGACCGGTAGCGGTCCGCGGCCCGGGGGTTGGGGACCGCTGTTTTAGGCAATATATGGGCTCCTCATGCTACTGCTAACTCCAGTGTATCTTTCTGGCAATATATGAGCTCCTCGTGCTGCTGCCAAATACAGGGTGTGTCTTTCAGGCAATATTTGGGCTCCCCATGCTGCTGCCAACTACAGGGTGTGTCTTCCAGCCAACTACAGAGCGTGTCTTTCAGGCAATATATGAGCTCATGCTACGGTCAACATCAGTGTATCTTTCCGGCAATATATGGGCTCCTCATGCTGCTGCCATCTACAAGGTGTGTATTTCAGGCAATAAATTGGCTCATTGTGCTCCTTCCAACCCTAGGGTGTGTCTTGTAGGCAATATATGTGCTCTTCATGCTGCTGCCAACTCCAGGGTGTGTCTTTCAGGCAATATGAGATTCCCATGCTGCTGCCAACTCCAAGGTGTGTCTTTAAGGCAATATATGGGCTCCCCATGCTACTGCCAACTCAGGATGTCTTTAAGGCTATATATGTGCTCCTCAGGCTGATGCCAACTCCAGCATGTGTCTTATAAGCAATATATTGGCTTCTGCCAACGTCTTTCTGGCTTTCAGGCTATATATGTGCTCCTCAGGCTGATGCCAACTCCAGCATGTGTCTTATAAGCAATATATTGGCTTCTGCCAACGTCTTTCTGGCTTTCAGGCTATATATGGGCTCCTCATGCTGATGCCAACTCCAGGATGTGTCTTATAAGCAATATTTTGGCTTCTGCCAACTTCCTTGTGTCTTTCATGCAATATATGGTCTCCTCATGTAACTGCCAACTCCAGGATTTGTCTTTAAGGCAATATATGATCGCCCCATGATGCTGCCAACTCTAGGGCATGCCTTTAAGGCAATATATGGCCTCCTCATGCTACTTCCAAATGCAGAGGGTGCCTTTAGGGCAAAATATGTGCTCCTCATGCTGCTGCCAACTCCAGTGTGTCTTTCGGGCAATATATGGGCTCTTCATGATGCTGCCAACTCCAGTGGTTCTTTCAGGCAATATATGGCTCCTCATGATGCTCCCAACTCCATTAGTTCTTTCAGGGGGATATATGGGCACCTCATGCTGATGCCAAGTCCAGGTTGCGTCTTTCAGGCAATATGTGGGCTCCTCATGCTGCTGCAAACTGAATTGTGTCTTTCAGGCAATATATGGTCTCCTCATGTTGCTGCCAACTCCAGTATTTGTCTTTAAGGCAATACATGATCGCCCCATGATGCTGCCAACCCTAGGGTATGCCTTTAAGGCAATATATGGCCTCCTCATGCTACTTCCAAATGCAGAGGGTGCCTTTAGGGCAATATATGGCCTCCTAATGCTGCTGCCAACTCCAGGGTGTGTCTTTCGGGCAATATATGGGCTCCTCAGGATGCTGCCAATTCCAGTGGTTCTTTCAGGCACTATATGGCTCCGCATGAGGCTCCCCAATTAGTTCTTTCAGGGGATATATGGGTGCCTCATGCTGATGCCAAGTCCAGGGTGCGTCTTTCAGGCAAAATATCAGCTCCCCATGCAGCTGCCAACTCCAGGGTGTGTCTTTCATGCAATAAATGGGATGCCCATGCTGTGCCAACTCCAGGGTGTGTCTATGAAGCAATATATGGACTCCCCATGCTACTGCCAAGTCCAGGGTGTGTCTCTCAGGCAATATATGGGCTCCTCATGCTGCTGCCAACTTCAGGGCGTGTCTCTCAGGCAATACATGGGCACCTCATGCTGCTGCCAACTCCAGGGTGTGTATGCCAGGCAATAAATGGGCTCTCTGTGCTGCTGCCAACTCCAGTGGTTCTTTCAGGCAATATATGGGCTCCTCATGCTACTTCCAACTCCAGAGCATGTCTAGTTATAGTGAAGTCCAGGGTGCATCTTTAAGGCAATATATGGGCTCCTCATGCTGCTGCAAACTAGATTGTGTCTTTCAGACAAAATATCAGCTCTCCATGCAGCTGCCAACACCAGGGTGTGTCTTTCAGGTAAAATATGGGATTCCCGTGCTGGTGCCAACTCCAGGGTGTGTCTATCAGGCAATATATGGACTCCCCATGCTACTGGCAACTCCAGGGTGTGTCTTTCAGGCAATGTATGAGATTCCCATGCTACTGCCAACTCCAGGTTGTGTCTTTCAGGATATATATGTGCTGCTCATGCTGCTGCCAACTCCAGGGTGTGTCTTTCAGGCAATATATGGGCACCTAATGCTGATGCCAACTCCAGGATGTGTCATTCAGGCAATATAATGGCTTCTCATACTTTTGCGAACTCCAGTGTGCCTTTCAAGCAAAATATAGGGTCCCCATGCAGCTACCAACTCCAGGGCGTGTCTTTTAGGCAATATATGGCCTTTGCATGCTGCTGCCAACTCCATGGTGTGACTAAAAGGCAATATATGGGCATATCATGCTTCTGCCAACTTCAGGGTATCTTTCAGGCAATATATGGGCTCTGCATGCTGCTGCCAACTCCAGGATGTGTCTTTCAGGCAATATATGGGCTTCTCATTCTGCTGCCAACTCCAGTGTGTCTTGTAGGCAGTATATAGGCTTCTCATGCTGCTGCCAACTTCAGGGTTGTCTTTTAGGCAATATATGGGCTCCTCATGCTACTGCTAACTCCAGTGTATCTTTCTGGCAATATATGAGCTCCTTGTGCTACTGCCGAATACAGGATGTGTATTTCAGGCAATAAATGGGCTCATTGTGCTGCTTCCAACCCTAGGGTGTGTCTTGTAGGCAATATATGTGCTCCTCAAGCTGCTGCCAACTCCAGGGTGTGTCTTTCAGGCAAAATTTGGGTGCCCCATGCTACTGCCAACTCCAGGATGTGTCTTTAAGGCTATATATGTTCTCATCATGCCGATGCCAACTCCAGGGTGTGTCTTAAAAGCAATATATTGGCTTCTGCCAACTTCTTTGTGTCTTTCAGGCTATATATGGGCTCCTCATGCTGATGCCAACTCCAGGGTGTGTCTTATAAGCAAAATATTTGCTTCTGCCAACTTCCGTGTCTTTCAGGCAATTTTTGGTCTCCTCATATTGCTGCCAACTCCAGGATTTGTCTTTAAGGCAAAATATGATCGCCGCATGATGCTGCCAACTCTAGGGCATGCCTTTAAGGCAATATATGGCCTCTTCATGCTACTTCCAAATGCAAAGGGTGCCTTTAGGGCAATATATGGCCTCCTAATGCTGCTGCAAACTCCAGGGTGTGTCTTTCATTCAAAATTAGGGCTTCTCATGCATTTGCAAACTCCAGTGTGTCTTTCAAGCAAAATATCGGGTCCCCATGCAGCTACCAACTCCAGGGTGTGTCTTTTAGGCAATATATGGCATTCTCATGCTACTGCCAACTCCATGGTGTGACTAAAAGGCAATATATGGCCTCCTCATGCTGCTGACAACTCCATGGTGTGACTAAAAGGCAATATATGGGCTCCTCATGCTTCTGCCAACTTCAAGGTATCTTTCAGGCAATATATGGGCTCTGCATGCTGCTGCCAACTCCAGGATGTGTCTTTCAGGCAATATATGGACTTCTCATTCTGCTGCCAACTCCAGTGTGTCTTGTAGGCAGTATATAGGCTTCCCATGCTGCTGCCAACTCCAGGGTTGTCTTTTAGGAAATGTATGGGCTCCTCATGCTACTGCTAACTCCAGTGTATCTTTCTGGCAATATATGGGCTCCTCGTGCTGCTGCCAAATACAGGGATGTGTCTTTCAGGCAATATTTGGGCTCCCCATGCTGCTGCCAACACCAGGGTGTGTCTTTCAGGCAATATTTGGGCTCCTCAGGATGCTGCCAACTACAGGGTGTGTCTTTCAGGCAATATATGAGCTCATGCTACTGCCAACATCAGTGTATCTTTCCGGCAATATATGGGCTCCTCATGCTGCTGCCATCTACAAGGTGTGTATTTCAGGCAATAAATGGGCTCATTGTGCTGTTGCAAACTCTAGGGTGTGTCTTTCAGGCAATATATGAGCTGCCTATGCTGCTGCCAACTCCAGGGTGTGTATTTTAGACAATATATGGGCTCCTCAAGCTTATGTTACCTCCAGGGTGTGTCTTTCAGGCAATATAGGAGATTCCCATGCTGCTGCCAACTCCAAGGTGTGTCTTTAAGGCAATATATGGGCTCCCCATGCTACTGCCAACTCCAGGGTGTGTCTTATAAACAATATATTGGCTTCTGCCAACCTATTTGTGTCTTTCAGGCTATATATGGGCTCCTCATGCTGATGCCAACTCCAGGGTGTGTTTTAGGAGCAATATATTGGCTTCTGCCAACTTCCCTGTGTCTTTCAGGCAAAATATAGTCTCCTCATGTAGCTGCCAACTCCAGGATTTGTCTCTAAGGCAATATATGATCGACCCATGATGCTGCCAACTCTAGGGTATGCCTTTAAGGCAATATATGGCCTCCTCATGCTACTTGCAATTGCAGAGGCTGCCTTTAGGGCAATATATGGCCTCCTAATGCTGCTGCCAACTACGGGGTGTGTCTTCCAGGCAAATTATGGGCTCCTCGTGCTGCTGCCAACTCCAGTGGTTCTTTCAGGCGATATATGGCTCCTCATGATGCTCCCAACTCCATTAGTTCTTTTAGGGGATATATGGGCGCCTCATGCTGATGCCAAGTCCAGGGTGCGTCTTTCAGGCCATATATGGACTCCTTATGCTACAGCAAACTGAATTGTGTCTTTCAGGCAAAATATCAGCTGCCCATGCAGCTGCCAACTCCAGGGTGTGACTAAAAGGCAATATATGGGCTCCTCATGCTTCTGCCAACTTCAAGGTATCTTTCAGGCAATATATGGGCTCTGCATGCTGCTGCCAACTCCAGGATGTGTCTTTCAGGCAATATATGGACTTCTCATTCTGCTGCCAACTCCAGTGTGTCTTGTAGGCAGTATATGGGCTTCTCATGCTGCTGCCAACTCCAGGGTTGTCTTTTAGGAAATGTATGGGCTCCTCATGCTACTGCTAACTCCAGTGTATCTTTCTGGCAATATATGGGCTCCTCGTGCTGCTGCCAAATACAGGGATGTGTCTTTCAGGCAATATTTGGGCTCCTCAGGATGCTGCCAACTACAGGGTGTGTCTTTCAGGCAATATATGAGCTCATGCTACTGCCAACATCAGTGTATCTTTCTGGCAATATATGGGTTCCTCATGCTGCTGCCATCTACAAGGTGTGTATTTCAGGCAATAAATGGGCTCATTGTGCTGTTGCAAACACTAGGGTGTGTCTTTCAGGCAATATATGAGCTGCCTATGCTGCTGCCAACTCCAGGGTGTGTATTTTAGACAATATATGAGCTCCTCAAGCTTATGTTACCTCCAGGGTTTGTCTTTCAGGCAATATAATGGCTAATCAAGCTGCTGCGAACTCCAGGGTGTGTCTTTCAGGCAATATATGGGATTCCCATGCTGATGCAAACTCCAGGGTGTGTTTTAGAAGCAATATTTTGGCTTCTGCCAACTTTCCTGTGTCTTTCAGGCAATATATAGTCTCATGTAGCTGCCAACTCCAGGATTTATCTCTAAGGCAATATATGATCGACCCATGATACTGCCAACTCTAGGGTATGCCTTTAAGGCAATATATGGCCTCCTCATGCTACTTGCAAATGCAGAGGGTGCCTTTAGGGCAATATATGGCCTCCTAATGCTGCTGCCAACTCCGGGGTGTGTCTTTCAGAATATATATGGGCTCCTAATGCTGATGCCAACTCCAGGTTGTGTATTAAAAGAAATATATAGGTTCCTCATGCTGCTGCCAACTTCTTTGTGTCTCTCAGGCAATATATGGGCTCCCCATGCTGCTGCCAACTTCAGGGCGTGTCTCTCAGGCAAAATATGGGCTCCTCATGCTGCTGTCAAATCTAGTGGTTCTTTCAGGCAATATATGGCTCCTCATGATGCTCCCAACTCCATTAGTTCTTTCAGGGGATATATGGGCGCCTCATGCTGTTGCCAAGTCCAGGATGGGTCTTTCAGGCCATATATGGACGACTCATGCTGCAGCAAACTGAATTGTGTCTTTCAGGCAAAATATCAGCTCCCCATGCAGCTGCCAACTCCAGGGTGTGTCTTTCAGGCAATAAATGGGATTCCCATGCTGTGGCAACTCCAGGGTGTGTCTATCAGGCAATTTATTTACTCCCCATGCTACTGCCAACTCCAGGGCGTGTCTTTCAGAATATATATGGGCTCCTAATGCTGATGCCAACTCCAGGTTGTGTATTATAAGAAATATATAGGTTCCTCATGCTGCTGCCAACTTCTTTGTGTCTCTCAGGCAATATATGGGCTCCCCATGCTGCTGCCAACTTCAGGGCGTGTCTCTCAGGCAAAATATGGGCTCCTCATGCTGCTGTCAAATCTAGTGGTTCTTTCAGGCAATATATGGCTCCTCATGATGCTCCCAACTCCATTAGTTCTTTCAGGGGATATATGGGCGCCTCATGCTGTTGCCAAGTCCAGGATGGGTCTTTCAGGCCATTTATGAACTCCTCATGCTGCTGCAAACTGAGTTGTGTCTTTCAGGCAAAATATCAGCTCCCCATGCAGCTGCCAACTCCAGGGTGTGTCTTTCAGGCAATAAATGGGATTCCCATGCTGTGCCAACTTCAGGGTGTGTCTATCAGGCAATATATGGACTCCCCATGCTACTGTCAACTCCAGGGTGTATCTTTCAGACTATATATGGGCACCTCATGCTGATGCCAACTCCAGGGTGTGTATTATAGGAAATATATAGGTTCCTCATGCTGCTGCCAACTTCTTTGTGTCTCTCAGGCAATATATGGGCGCCTCATGCTGCTGCCAACTTCAGGGCGTGTCTCTCAGGCAATATATGGGCGCCTCATGCTGCTGCCAACTTCAGGGCGTGTCTCTCAGGCAATATATGGGCTCCTCATGCTGCAGCCAACTCAAGGGTGAGTATGCCAGGCAATAAATGGGCTCATTGTGCTGTTGCCAACTCTAGGCTGTGTCTTTCAGGGAATACATGGGCTCCTCATAATGCTCCCAACTCCAGAGCATGTCTAGTCATAGTGATGCAAAGTCCTGGGTGCATCTTTAAGGCAATATATGGGCTCCTCATACTGCTGCAAACTAGATTGTGTCTTTCAGACAAAATATCAGCTCTCCATGCAGCTGCCAACACCAGGGTGTGTCTTTCAGGCAATATATGGGATTCCCATGCTGGTGCCAACTCCAGGGTGTGTCTATCAGGCAATATATGGACTCCCCATGCTACTAGCAGCTCCAGGGTGTGTCTTTAAGGCAATATATGGGCTCCTCATGCTGCTGCCAACTCCAGGGCTTATCTCTCAGGCAATATATAGGCTCCTCATGCTGCTGCCAACTCCAGTGTATCTTTCTGGCAATATATGGCCTCCTCATGCTGATGCCAACTCCAGGGTGTGTCTTTCAGGAAATATATGGGCTCCTCATGCTACTGCTAACTCCAGTGTATCTTTTTGGCAATATATGGGCTCCTTGTGCTACTGCCAAATGCAGGATGTGTATTTCAGGCAATAAATTGGTTCATTGTGCTCCTTCCAACCCTAGGGTGTGTCTTGTAGGCAATATATGTGCTCCTCATGCTGCTGCCAACTCCAGGGTGTGTCTTTCAGGCAATAAATTGCTCCTCGTTATCCTGCCAACTCCAGTGGTTCTTTCAGGCAATATATGGGCACCTAATGCTGATGCCAACTCCAGGATGTGTCATTCAGGCAATGTAAGGGCTTCTATTGCTTTTGCGAACTCCAGTGTGTCTTTCAAGCAAAATATCGGGTCTCCATGCAGCTACGAACTCAAGGGTGTGTCTTTTAGGCAATATATGGCCTCCTCATGCTGCTGCCAACTCCATGGTGTGACTAAAAGGCAATATATGGGCTACTCATGCTTCTTCCAACTTCAGGGTATCTTTCAGGCAATATATGGGCTCTGCATGCTGCTGCCAACTCCAGGATGTGTCTTTCAGGCAATATATGGACTTCTCATTCTGCTGCCAACTCCAGCAGTGTCTTGTAGGTAATATATGGGCTCCTCATGCTACTGCTAACTCCAGTGTATCTTTCTGGCAATATATGGGCTCCTCGTGCTGCTGCCAAATACAGGGTGTGTCTTTCAGGCAATATTTGGGCTCCCCATGCTGCTGCAAACTACAGGGTGTGTCTTTCAGGCAATATATGAGCTCATGCTACTGCCAAAATCAGTGTATCTTTCCGGCAATATATGGGCTCCTCATGCTGCTGCCATCTACAAGGTGTGTATTTCAGGCAATAAATGGGCTCATTGTGCTGTTGCCAACTCTAGGGTGTGTCTTTCAGGCAATATATGAGCTCCGTATGCTGCTGCCAACTCCAGGGTGTGTATTTTAGACAATATATGGGCTCCTCATGCTTATGTTGCCTCCAGGGTTTGTCTTGCAGGCAATATAATGGCTAATCATGCTGCTGCAAACACCAGGGTGTGTCTTTAAGGCTATATATGAGATTCCCATGCTACTGCCAACTCCAAGTTGTGTCCTTCAGGCTATATATGTGCTCCATATGCTGCTGCCAACTCCAGGGTGTGTCTTTCAGGCAATATATGATTCCCATGCTGCTGCCAACTCAAGGTGTGTCTTTAAGGCAATATATGGGCTCCCCATGCTACTGCCAACTCAGGATGTGTCTTATAAGCAATATATTGGCTTCTGCCAACTTCCTTGTGTCTTTCAGGCAATATATGGTCTCCTCATGTAGCTGCCAACTCCAGGATTTGTCTTTAAGGCAATATATGATCGCCCCATGATGCTGGCAACTCTAGGGTATGCCTTTAAGGCAATATATGGCCTCCTCATGTAACTTCCAAATGCAGAGGGTGCCTTTAGGGCAAAATATGTGCTCCTCATGCTGCTGCCAACTCCAGTGTGTCTTTCAGGCAATATATGGCTCCTCATGATGCTCCCAACTTCATTAGTTCTTTCAGGGGATATATGGGCACCTCATGCTGATGCCAAGTCCAGGTTGCGTCTTTCAGGCAATATATGGGCTCCTCAAGCTGCTGCAAACTGAATTGTGTCTTTCAGGCAATATATGGTCTCCTCATGTTGCTGCCAACTCCAGGATTTGTCTTTAAGGCAATACATGATCGCCCCATGATGCTGCCAACCCTAGGGTATGCCTTTATGGCAATATATGGCCTCCTCATGCTACTTCCAAATGCAGAGGGTGCCTTTAGGGCAATATATGGCCTCCTAATGCTGCTGCAAACTCCAGGGTGTGTCTTTCAGGCAAAATATGGGCTCCTCATGCTGCTGCCAACCCCAGTGTGTCTTTCGAGCAATATATGGGCTCATCATGATACTGCCAATTCCAGTGGTTCTTTCAGGCACTATATGGCTCCTCATGATGCTCCCAACTCAATTAGTTCTTTCAGGGGATATATGGGCGCCTCATGCTGATGCCAAGTCCAGGGTGCGTCTTTCAGGCAAAATATCAGCTCCCCATGCAGCTGCCAACTCAGGCAATATATGGGCTCATCATGATGCTGCCGACTCTAGGCTGTGTCTTTCAGGTAATATATGGGCTCCTCATGCTGCTACCAACTCCAGTGTGTCTTTCAGGCAATATATGGGCTCCTCGTGATGCTGCCAACTCCACTGGTTCTTTCAGGCAATATATGGGCACCTCATGCTACTTCCAACTCCAGAGCTTGTCTAGTCATAGTGATGCAAAGTCCAGGATCCATCTTTAAGGCAATATATGGGCTCCTCATGCTGCTGCCAACTCCAGTGTGTCTTTCAGACTGTGTATGGGCTCCTCATGCTGCTGCCAACTTCAGGGTGTGTCTTTCAGACTGTGTATGGGCTCCTCATGCTGCTGCCAACTTCAGGGCGTGTCTCTCAGGCAATATATGGGCTCCTCATGCTGCTGCCAACTCCAGGGTGTGCATGCCAGGCAATAAATGGGCTCATTGTGCTGCTGCCAACTCTAGGGTGTGTCTGTCAGGCAATATATGGGCTCCCTGTGCTGCTGCCAACTACAGTGGTTCTTTCAGGCAATATATGGGCTCCTTATGCTACTTCCAACTCCAGAGCATGTCTAGTCATATTGATTCAAAGTACAGGGTGCATCTTTAAGTCAATATATGGGCTCCTCATGCTGCTGCAAACTAGATTGTGTCTGTCAGACAAAATATCAGCTCTCCATGCAGCTGCCAACACCAGGGTGTGTCTTTCAGGCAAAATATGGGATTCCCATGCTGGTGCCAACTCCAGAGTGTGTCTATCAGGCAATATATGGACTCCCCATGCTACTGGCAACTCCAGGGTGTGTCTTTCAGGATATATATGTGCTGCTCATGCTGCTGCCAACTCCATGGTGTGTCTTTCAGGCAATGTATGAGATTCCCATGCTACTGCCAACTCCAGGGTGTGTCTTTCAGGCAATATATGGGCTCCCCACGCTACTGCCAACTCAGGATGTGTCTTTAAGGCTATATGTGTGCTCCTCAGGCTGATGCCAACTCTAGGGTGTGTGTAATAAGCAATATATTGTCTTCTGCCAACTTCTTTGTGGCTTTCAGGCTATATATGGGCTCCTCATGCTGATGCCAACTCCAGGATGTGTCTTATAAGCAATATATTGGCTTCTGCCAACTTCCTTGTCTTTCAAGCAATATATGGTCTCCTTATGTAGCTGCCAACTCCAGGATTTGTCTTTAAGGCAATATATGATCGCCCCATGATGCTGCCAACTCTAGGGTATGCCTTTAAGGCAATATATGGCCTCCTCATGCTACTTCCAAATGCAGAGGGTGCCTTTAGGGCAAAATATGGGCACCTCATGCTGCTGCCAACTCCAGTGTGTCTTTCGGGCAATATATGGGCTCCTCATGATGCTGCCAACTCCAGTGGTTCTTTCAGGCAATATATGGCTCCTCATGATGCTCCCAACTCCATTAGTTCTTTCAGAGCATATAAGGGCACCTCATGCTGATGCCAAGTCCAGGGTGTGTCTTTCAGGCAATATATGGGCTCCTCATGCTGCTGCAAACTGAATTGTGTCTTTCAGGCAAGATATCAGCTCCCCATGCAGCTGCCAACTCCAGGGTGTGTCTTTCAGGCAATAAATGGGATTCCCATGCTGTGCCAACTCCAGGGTGAGTCTATCAGGCAATATATGGACTCCCCATGCTACTGCCAACTCCAGGGTGTGTCTTTCAGACTGTATGGGCTCCTCATGCTGCTGCCAACTTCAGGGTGTGTCTCTCAGGCAATATATGGACTCCCCATGCTACTGCCAACTCCAGGGTGTGTCTTTCAGACTGTATGGGCTCCTCATGCTGCTGCCAACTTCAGGGTGTGTCTCTCAGGCAATATATGGGCTCCTCATGCTGCTGCCAACTCCAGGGTGTGTATGCCAGGCAATAAATGGGCTCATTGTGCTGCTGCCAACTCTAGGGTGTGTCTGTCAGGCAATATATGGGCCCCCTATGCTGCTGCCAACTCCAGTTATTCTTTCAGGCAATATATGGGCTCCTCAAGCTGATGAAACGCCAGGGTGTGTCTTTCAGGCATAATATAGGCTTCTACTGCTGATGCTAACTCTAGGGTGCAACTTTCAGGCAATATATGGGCTCATCATGATGCTGCCGACTCTAGGCTGTGTCTTTCAGGTAATATATGGGCTCCTCATGCTGCTACCAACTCCAGTGTGTCTTTCAGGCAATATATGGGCTCCTCGTGATGCTGCCAACTCCACTGGTTTTTTTTCAGGCAATATATGGGCTCCTCATGCTGCTCCCAACTCCAGTAGTTCTTTCAGGCAATATATGGGCTCCTCATGCTACTTCCAACTCCAAGGCGTGTCTAGTCATAGTGATGCAAAGTCCAGGATGCATCTTTAAGGCAATATATGGGCTCCTCATGCTGCTGCCAACTCCAGTGTGTCTTTCCTCATGATGTTCCCAACTCCAGTGGTTCTATCAGGCAATATATGGGCACCTCATGCTACTTCCAACTCCAGAGCATGTCTTTAGGGCAATATATGGCCCCCCTCATGCTGCTGCCAACTCCAGTGTGTCTTTCAGGCAATATATGGGCTCCTCGTGATGCTGCCAACTCCACTGGTTTTTTTCAGGCAATATATGGGCTCCTCATGCTGCTCCCAACTCCAGTAGTTCTTTCAGGCAATATATGGGCTCCTCATGCTACTTCCAACTCCAAGGCGTGTCTAGTCATAGTGATGCAAAGTCCAGGATGCATCTTTAAGGCAATATATGGGCTCCTCATGCTGCTGCCAACTCCAGTGTGTCTTTCCTCATGATGTTCCCAACTCCAGTGGTTCTATCAGGCAATATATGGGCACCTCATGCTACTTCCAACTCCAGAGCATGTCTTTAGGGCAATATATGGCCCCCCTCATGCTGCTGCCAACTCCAGGGTGTATCTCTCAGGCAATATATGGGCTTCCTCATGCTGCTTCCAACTCCAGGGTGTATCTCTCAGGCAATATATGGGCTCTTCATACTGCTGCCAACTCCAGTGTATCTTTCTGGCAATATATGGGCTCCTTGTGCTGCTGCAAACTACAGGGTGTGTATTTCAGGCAATATATGGGCTCCCCATGCTGCTGCCAAATCTAGGGTGTGTCTGTCAGGCAATATATGGGCTCCCTATGCTGCTGCCAATTCCACATTGTCTATTTCCGGCAATATATGCCCTCCCTATGCTGCTTTATATGGGCTTCTACTGCTGATGCCAACTCTAGGGTGCATCTTTCAGGCAATATATGGGCTCATCATGATGCTGCCAACTCTAGGCTGTGTCTTTAAGGCATAATATGGGCTCCTCATGATGCTGCCAACTTCAGTGGTTCTTTCAGGCAATATATGGGCACCTCATGCAACTTCCAACTCCAGAGCATGTCTTTAGGGCAATATATGGACTCCTAATGCTACTGCCAACTCCAGGGTGTGTCTTTCAGGCAAAATATGGGCTCCTCATGATGCTGCCAACTTTAGTGGTTCTTTCAGGCAATATATGGACTCCTCATGATGCTCCAAACTCCATTAGTTCTTTCAGAGGATATATGGGCACCTCATAGTGTTGCAAAGTCCAGGGTGCATCTTTTTTTTTTTAACATTAGTTTTTATTAAAGTAGAGCAAGAACAAATAGCATAAGGTTACATTGAAGACAAGCACCATACTGTGCAATAGGTCATATAGAAGTCAAACCATATAGCCTACATACAGAGAAATACGACCATCTGAGATCAAATACTGAGCGAAATCATCAATGGAGATATTCAGAACACTTCTTGAACAATACAGGATGGAAAGAAAATCCGGAAAAGAAGAAAAGAACAATAAAAGGTAAAAGAAAAGAAAAAAGTAAGAGGAGAAGAAGAAGAAAGGATAGGTAAAATATGGGTTTCGAGCCTCTCAGCAAATCAATAAAAAGAGACAGAGCAGGGTTCTACATCGTAAGGAGAAGACGGTTAAGCCCCCCCGGGTGAAAGTGAGTAATCCATCCTTCCCAGGTAGATAGAAAAAGAGTAAAATCTCCTTTTAAAACCGCCGCCATTTTCTCAAACATCATGACCTCATTGACCCGGGAATAAAGACTTCCTCGGGGAATGGCAGAATTCTTCCAAGACTGCGCTATTATCAACTTCGCAGCAGTGGTTAATATGTCTTATGAGTTCAAACTGAGATCTTAAACAGTCGGGAGGTTTTAAATTAAGGAGAAACAGCTGGGGAGTTATAATCAACTTGAGCCCGGTGGCCTTCTTAATCACGTATAGGACTTTAAGCCAAAATTGTTTTACCACCCTACATTCCCACCAGATATGCAAATAAGTACCAGGGAGCCCACATCCTCTGAAGCAATCCTGCGAGTAGGAGGGGCAAAATTTGTGTATTCTGTCGGGAACCAGGTACCATCGAAGGAGGACCTTAATATTGACCTCCTGCGCACCCACATTTAGATAGCCTGACAAGGTATGTCTCCAAATCGCCCTCCATTCAACTTCCGACAGAGTCAAGTCAAGGTCACTACACCATTTCACCACATGTTTCGGGGGAGTCATCCCATCTGGTTCAGACAGTAGTTTGTAAACCAATGCGATCACACCCTTACCCAAAGGCTGTTCCATACAAACTCGTTCAAATGACGTAAGGGGGGGGAGTGGAGTGTTCAACTTACATCTAGATCTACAATAATGTGAGACTTGCAAGAAACGGAAGAATTCCCCACCCGGAATGTCGTGAGAAGATTTCAAGGCGTCAAAAGAAAGTGGGCCTTGACAGGAAAATAGATTCCGAATTATAGTCAAGTTCCGAGTTTTCCACCACTCAAACGCCGCAGGGTCCTCAAATCCCGGAGCAAATTCCGGATTGCCCAAAAATGAAAGCAAAGGACAGTGCGATGAGGCCAAATTCCCCCTCTTCCTGCAAGTCTTCCACATCTTAAGGGAGTGATTAAGTACGGGATTAAAAATCTTCCTACCAACTACAGAGGGAAGCCATAATAAGTTGGGAATCGACATAGGGGAACAAGACAACTCTTCAATATCGACCCATAGCGGTCTATCAACACCTCCATGGAAGACTGTCAGCTGAGCAACCTGACACGCATTATAATAACGAGCCAGATTAGGGACCCCCAAACCACCCTTCTGTTTAGGTCTATAGAGCGTCCCACGATCCACACGCGATCTACGCCCCCCCCAAATAAATTTATTTAAATCCGATTGAAGACTTTTTAAAGTAGAGAACGGGACAGAAATCGGCAGTACCCGAAAAAAATAAAGTAATTTAGGGAGCCATGCCATCTTCACAGCAGTTATCCTACCCAGCCACGAAAGATTTAATTTGGCCCAATTACCAAGAAGAGACCTCAAAGTTTTAAACAAATTAGGGTAGTTTGCACCAAAAAGAGAATAATAATCAGATGACAGCTGAATCCCTAAATATTTAATGTGCCTAACTTGCCAATGGAAGTTAAAGGAGGACTTGACAGTATTCAGGACGCTATCGGGAAGAGAAATATTAAGAGCTTGGGATTTAGCGACGTTAATTTCAAGACCCGAGAGCACCGAGAAAGAGTCAAGGGTATTGAACAAACTCGGGAGGGACACGACGGGGTCCTTAATAACCATTAATATGTCGTCCGCAAATAACGAGATCTTATGCTCATAACCACCCACCTCAATGCCTGCAATACCACTGTTCGCCTGAATAAGTCTAGAAAGGGGTTCAATAGCTAAGGCGAAAAGAAGGGGGGAGAGAGGACAGCCCTGTCTAGTACCCCTACCCAGCGTAAAACGGTTTGAAGAATAACCAGAATACCGCACAAATGCACCCGGGGTAGCGTATAAGGAAGAAATCCAATTAAGAAAGAACGGGCCTATCCCCCACTTGTTAAGAGAAAAATATAGATAATCCCATGCCACTGTATCGAACGCTTTACGCACGTCTAAAGCCAATAACATGGCATGATAACCCTCCACCTTAGAACGATGAATAAGATTAGCAATCTTCCTAATATTATCACCGGCCTGACGCTGAGGCATAAAGCCTACCTGTTCTTTAGAAATAAGGACATTGATAAACCCATTGAGACGAGCCGCTAACACCTTCGCCAGTATCTTAACGTCAACATTTAACAAAGAAATAGGCCTGTAATTAGACCACAACGAGTCATCTGTATTGGGTTTGGGAATCATACTTACGGCAGCTGTAAGCGAATCCACTCCCCAGACTGCACCCTCCCTCAAAGCGTTGAAGGCTGTCGTCAAATGAGGGGCCAATATCTGACTAAATTTTTTATAATATACTGTTGAAAAACCATCCGGTCCTGGCTGTTTACCAACCTTCAAGGACGTTATGGCTTCCAGCACCTCGTCCGCCTCAATGGGTCTATCAATGAGTTCCTTGGCACCAGGGGGAAGAGAAGGCAAACTAATCTGACCAAACAATTCTTCAGCTTTATTGGTATTCAAATCTGATTTAGACTTATATAATTCCTCGAGGTGTTTAGAAAAAGTAGCCACTACCTTTGCTGGATCACTAGACAAAGAACCCGAAAGAGTCTTAATGCACATCGGTTTGGGTTTCAGTACTATACCCCTGAGTCTTTTAGCAAGAGGAGTGTTGGGCTTGTTGCTTGTACAGTACCAACGAAACTTAGATCTATTTAATTGGCCAGCAGCCTCGCCAGACAAACATAAGTTAAGCTGGTTAGTAGCTTGGTTAAGACGAATCCTATTCTGTTTAGTGGGCCTATTTTTAAAGTCCTGAGAGGCTGAATTAAAGGCTTTAGTTAACAACAAAAGCTTCTCTCTATAAAATGCCTTACGTCTAGCTGATTCCTGCATCAATATCCCTCTGATCACAACCTTGTGAGCCTCCCAGAGCATGACATTGGAGCTGACCGAGCCCGTGTTGAGACGAAAATATTCCAGAATCTCGGTGCGAAGCCGTTCAGTAAAAATCTCGTCAGCCAACATTGGCTCATACAGCTTCCAGGACTTCTGGGTACTACTCTGGAAAAGAGACAGAAGATCGATTGACACCAAATCATGATCAGACCAGGATATTGGAACAATATTCGCTTGAGAAAGCTGGGGGAGGGCAGATTGTTGCATAAAAATATGATCAATCCTAGTAGCCAACTTGTGGGGGCATGAATAGTGAGTAAAATCACGTTTGGTTGGGTGAATCTCTCTCCAGGAATCGATCAAGTGATATTGGCCTAATAGTGCCTGAAACTTTTTTCCAGAGGTTCTATTCTTGACCCTCGGGGAAGAACCATCATCTGATCGCCTATCCAGGGATTGGTGAAGAGTCAGGTTAGAGTCCCCGGCTACAATAAGGAGCCCTTTCTCAACTTGCTGAAGTTTCTTCAAAAACACCTCAAAAAATGCAATCTGGTTTTGGTTGGGGGCATAATAGGTTGCAATCGTTACTGGATGATCCTGGATCTTACCTATTAAAATTAAATAGCGACCCTGGGTGTCACGTACTAGGTGCTCCAGAGAAAAGGGAGTTGAGTGCTTAAACGCAATCAAAACTCCTCGCTTTTTGGTATGGGCAGAGGAGGAATAAAATATGGGGTAATCCGCACTAAGGAATTTAGGGGAATTACGTTTAGTATAATGCATTTCCTGAAGACATACAATGTCCGCTCGGAGCGACCGCATTTGCCTAAACGCTTTTACTCTCTTCTGAGGAGCATTCAAACCCTGGACATTTAAAGAAACTAATCTAGTTGCCGTCGTCACTTACAAGTCGAACCATCACGCTAAAAAGCTCAGAAACCCATAGAGAAAACAGAAAAGAACAGAAAGGAGACAGGACAAGAAAAGACAAAAAAAGACAGAACAACAAAAAACAAAACTCACAATGAAGGAGAAAACACCTTCTAATCAAAAAATTCCCAAAGAGGCAGTCTATAAGGCTGCCTTTAAGGGAAAGGAGTAACAAAATAGGGTGGTCGACAGTGAGGAGCCCCATCACTGAACAACACACCACCTACTCCGCCAAAGGCGCGAGTTTTGTGCTTCCGTTCCTACCGGAAAACCAGTAAGAAGAGAAGCTTTGAGTGAGCAAATGACCGACACCAGAGCTCCCGACCCTAAAACGATAAACATACATTCCTAATATGATTAACATAACCTTATTAATAATAACAGCAACATTAACAGTAACAACAATATTAACATGTAACCCGAGCTATCGCAGTCTTAAAAAGGACCTGAGAAAGAAAAAGTTTGTTATAATCTGAGGGTGGAAAAAATGTAAAACTAGGGAGACATCGAATTATTCCATATATAATAGAATAATAATCAAACGAAGAAAATGTAAGGCATCAGAGAGATGGAGGAAAGATAAAAAAAAACTAGAACACCTTTCCACCACCTCTCAGATAACCTCCCAGTGACGATATAGACGATATAGGACCAACAGGAAATAACAGTACCTATAGTCACGGCTGAAGGAAGGTGAGGGGAAGGACCCGTAAGGAAAAAAAAAAATAAAAAAAAAATAAACAATCCCAGGGTTACCTACACCTCAACCGTCCTCCGCCAACGGCTTAGCAAAGCGATGGACCGGCGTTGAAGAAGCGTCTCCCGACATCAGGGATCGTCTCTGAGGTTCTCGCTTCTCCTTGGAAACCGGCGAAAAAGAAAGTGCTCTTTTCTTCTGGGGGGGGGGGCAACATGAAGACTCTCCCGAGATTGCAAGTTCACAGACGCCATCAGCCTGTCCAGTTCCAAAGAAGAAGAGGCCTCATAGCGGGTGCCTTTATATTCAAAGGAAATCTTAAAGGGGAAACCCCACCTATATCTGATCCCATGAGATTGTAGAATTTGAAGCGCTGGTTTCATAGCACGTCTTCTCGCTATAGTTTGAGGTGCCAAGTCCGCAAATAGTTGGTAAGCATGGCCTTGAAAACTCAAAGTGTCCTGACCGCGAGCTGCTCCCATAAGTTGCTCCTTGGTGCGAAAAAAGTGAAGCTTAACAATAATGTCTCGTGGGAGACCATCAGCCCTTTTCTTCTGGAGAGCCCTGTGGATACGATCAAACTCCAGCCTCTCAATTGGAAGTGTGGGGACGAGCTCTTGAAATAAAGTAGTGACCATCGATTGAAGATCCACAATAGATTCTGGAAGCCCTCGGATCCTAATATTGGCCCGTCTAGACCGATTCTCAACATCTTCTAACTTGTGAAGAAGTACCAAGTTCTCTCCGCGCAATTCTTCCAATTCCTCTCCCAAAGTGGATATTTCCGTTTTCTGAGTCATGGCTTGCTGTTCCAAGTCTCCGACCCTTTGGCCCAATTCTTTAATATCAGCAGCGAGGGTGTTAGAGATCTGGGTAGTAATATTCAGGGACCATTTTTCAAGTGCCCTTTCCAACATTGCTTCATATCTATCAAGAGAAGGGGAGTGAGGCTTGGGCGGGGAGCCATGTAAGGATTCATCCATCCAGGATTCATCCTCTGGGAGGAGAGCAGACGTATTATGAGGATCGCTCTGGGAAGCATTAGGGTCAGACATTGCGGAAATCGAGAAGGCAGATTGTGCTAGAAACTCAAGGAGTAAAAACCGAAACCCATGAAGCTTATAGTAAAAAGGGATCGGGCATCAGAAATATAGGTTTGATATATGAGAATGGGGAGGCCCTTTAAGAAGTATGTAAAAGCCGAAACTTGCAAGTGCGGTAGCTTATAGATCGTGGATGGAGTCCTTTATATATATTGAGCGCTGATTATTAACTGAGATAGTGCAGGGTTAAACGCAGGTCACACTACACCGGCCCTTTAAATGCTGAGTTATGCCCAGTGAATGTTGCTGACCGTAAAGGCAAAGCGAAGAAGGGCTGCAGAACTTGTATCCCACAGGCAGCTGAATGGGGGCCACACAGAAAAAGAACAGCAGTTTGTTGCCAAACACTGCTAAAGAGCAGGAACGTAACAAGGGAGACACAGCTGCTGCCAGCAGCAGCAAGATGGCGCCTGAGCCGTCAGCACAGCAGCGCAGGACAGGAAGAGGGGCTTCCACTCACCACCCCCAATCACTCCAAGATTCGGCAGGAAGGATCCCCAGAGGTAGGCAACCCTTACCAACCTAAAACCGCCGGGTCCCAGTCGCGCAGGGGGTCAGGAAACGCTGGTGTCTGCGGAGCCGCCGAATCAGCTTCTCATCGCGGCTCCACGCGCATGCGCACTCCAGGGTGCATCTTTCAGACAATATATTGGCTCCTCTTGCTGCTGCAAACTCCTGTGTGTCTTTCAGGCAATATATGGGATTCCCATGCTGTGCCAACTCCAGAGTGCGTCTATCAGGCAATATATGGACGCCCCATGGTACTGCCAACTCCAGGGTGTCTTTCAGGCTATATATGGGCTCCTCATGCTGATGCCAACTCCAGGGTGTGTCTTAAAAGCAATATATGGTCTCCTCATGCTACTTTCAACTCCAGGGTGTATCTTTCAGGCAATATATGGGCTTCTCATGATGCTGCCAACTCCAGTGGTTCTTTCAGGCAATATATGGGCACCTCATGTTGCTGCCAACTACAGGGTGTGTATTTCAGGCAATAAATGGGCTCATTGTGCTGCTGCCAAATCTAGGATGTGTCTGTCAGGCAATATATGGGCTCCCTAGGCTGCTGTCAAATCCACATTGTCTATTTATGGCAATATATGCCCTCCTTATGCTGCTGCCATGCCAGGGTGTGTCTTTCAGGCAATATTTGGGCTTCTACTGCTTATGCCAACTCTAGGGTGCATCTTTCAGGCAGTATATGGGCTCATCATGATGCTGCCAACTCTAGGCTGTGTCTTTAAGGCAATAAATAGGCTCCTCATGATGCTGTCAACTCCATTAGTTCTTTCAGGCAATATATGGGCACCTCATGCTGATGTCAAGTCTAGGGTGCATCTTTCAGGCAATATATGGGCTCCTCATGCTGCTGCAAACTCAAGGGTGTGTCTTTCAGGCTATATATGGGCTCCTCATACTGATGCAAACTCCAGGGTGAGTCTTATAAGCAATATAAAGGTTCCTCATGCTGCTGCCAACTTCTTTGTGTCTTTCAGGCAATATATGGGCTCCTCATGTGGCTGTCAATTCCAGAGTTTGTCTTTAAGGCAATATATGGCCTCCTAATGCTGCTGCCAACTCTAGTGTTTCAGGAAGTATATGGGCTCTTCATGCTGCTGCCAAGTCCAGGGTGTGTATATTAGGCAATATATGGGCTCCTCATGCTGCTGCCAACTCCAGTGTGTCTTTCGGGCAATATATGGGCTCCTCATGACTCTGCCAACTCCAGTTGTTCTTTCAGGCAATATATGGGCACCTCATGCTGATGCCAAGCCCAGGGTGCGTCTTTCAGGCAATGTATGGACTTCTCATGCTGCTGCCAACTCCAGTGTGTCTTTCAGGAAAAATATCAGCTCCCCATGCAGCTGCCAACTCCAGTGTGTGTCTTTCAGGCAATATATGGGATTCCCATGCTGCTGCCAGCTACAGGGTGTGTCTTTCAAGCAATATATGGGCTCTCAATGCTACTGCCAACTTCAGGGTGTGTCTTTCAGGCTATATATGGGCTCCTCATGCTGATGCCAACCCCAGGGTATGTCTTTTAAGCAATATATTGGTTCCTCATGCTGCTGCCAACTTCTTTGTGTCTTACATGCAATATATGGGCTCCTCATGATGATGCCTACTCCAGGATATGTCTTTAGGGCAATATATGGCCTCCTAATGCTGCTGCCAACTCCAGTATTCAGGCAATATATGGGCTCTGCATGCAGCTTCCAACTCCAGGGTGTGTCTTTCAGTCAAAATATGGACTCCTCATGCTGCTGCCAACTCCAGTGTGTACTTCAGGCAATATATGGGCTTCTACTGCTGATGCCAACTCCAGGGTGCGACTTTCAGGCAATATATGGGCTCATCCTGATGCTGCCAACTCCAGTGTATCTTCCAGGCAAAATATCAGCTCCCCATGCAGCTGCCAACTCCAGGGTGTGTCTTTCAGGCAATATATGGGACTCACATGCTGCTGCCAACTGCAGGGTGTGTCTTTCAGGCAATATATGGGCTCCCCATGCTGCTGCCAACTCCAGGGTGTGTGTGTCAGACAATATATGTGCTCATTATGCTTCTGCCAACTCCAGTGTGTGTCTTATAAGCAATATAAGGGCTCCCCATGTTGCTGCCAACTCCAGTGTGTCTTTCAGGCAATATATGGACTAATCATGCAGCTGCCAACTCCAGGATATGTCTTTAAGGCAATATATATGGGCTCCTCATGAGGCTGCCAACTCCAGAGTTTGTCTTTAAGGCAATATGTGGCCTCCTAATTCTGCTGCCAACTCCGGGGTGTGTCTTTAAGGCAATATATGGGCTCCTCATGCTTCTGCCAACTCTAGTGTGTCTTTAAGGCTGTATATGGGAGTCCCATGCTGCTACCAACTCCAGGGTATGTCTTTTAGGCAATATATGGGCTCCTCCTGCTTCTGCCATCTCCAGTGTCTCTTTCAGCCAATATATGGGCTCCACATGCTGCTGCAAACTCCAGGGTGTGTCTTTCAGGCAATATGTGGACTCCTCATGCTGCTGCCAAACCCAGTGTGTCTTCCAGGCAATATATGGGCTCCCCATGCTGCTGCCAACTCCAGGGTGTGTCTTTCAGGCAATAAATGGGCTCCTCATGATGCTGCCAACTCCAGAGTGTGTCTTTAAGGCAATTTATGGGCCCCACGTGCTTCTGCCAACTACAGGGTGTGTCTTTAAAGCAAAATATGGGTTCCTCATGCTGCTGCCAACTTCATTGTGTCTTTCGGGCAATATATGGGCTCTCCATTCTGCTGCCAACTCCAAGGTGTGTCTTTCAGGCAATAAATGGGCCGATTTTTGCTGCTGCCATTTCTAGGGTGTGTTTTTCAGGCAATATATGGGCTCTCTAAGCTTCTGCCAACTCCAGGTTGTGTCTTTTAGGCAATATATGGCCTCCTGCTGTTGATACCAACTCCAGGGTGTGTCTTTCAGGCCAAATATGGGCTCCTCATGATGCTGCCAACTCCAGGGTGTGTCTTTCAGGCAATAAATGGGCACCTCATGCTACTGCCAACTCCAGTGTATCTTTACGGCAATATATGGAGTCCTCATGCTACTGCCAAATACAAGGTGTGTATTTCAGGCAATAAATTGGCTCATTGTGCTGCTGCCAACCCCAGTGTGTCTTTCAGGCAATAAATTGCTCCTCGTGATCCTGCCAACTCCAGGGTGTGTCTTTCCGGCAATGTAAGGGCTTCTCATCCTTTTGCGAACTCCAGTGTGTCTTTCAAGCAAAATATCGGGTCCCCATGCAGCTACCAACTCCAGGGTGTGTCTTTTAGGCAATATATGGCCTCCTCATGCCGCTTGCAACTCCATGGTGTGACTAAAAGGCAATATATGGGCTCATCACGCTTCTGCCAACTCCAGGGTGTCTTTCAGGCAATATATGTGCTCCTTATGCTGATGCCAACTCCAGGGTGTGTCTTATAAGCAATATAAGAGCTCCTCATGCTTCTGCCAACTCCAGGGTGTCTTTCAGGCAATAAATAGGCTTTCTCTTTCACATCCCCCTATAAGGAATGGGTGGTACACTGCCCTCAAATTAGGGCGTCCCGCTCAACCTAAGATACTGTAATAACACATACACACCCAGAGAGTGGTTGTTATGCGGGGCTGGCACAATAAAACACCCACAGCCAGATTTAGCCAATTGACACTTAACATACACTGTGGCACATGACACATACTTAGAAAGTGACACACCGATAACTGTACAAAACATTAAAAGAGCAATTGCTTTTAAAAACAGGGGCCCCCATTCCACACCTCCAAGCACTCACACCAGCTCACATACACACACCGGCCGGGGTCCCTCACAGGGACAATGTCCACATAAATGGGGCTGCAAGTAGGGGCTCAATGGCAAACTGGGAGATGTCTGGCTCCAAGTCCTCAATACTTCAAATCAGCCGGCTGGCTGTTGTTTTCAAGAATACATGATGCACCCGCAGCGTGAGGCTTAACCAGTCACAGTAACTTTGACAGCTTTAAATGTAGCCCGCAGGCACTAACGTGACCGGGTGAGGGAACGAAATCCAGAGGCTGCGCACAGTAAGAACCTGGGCTTGACCTGTCGTGTTTGCCTGTAACAGGCTCGCTGAAATCCAACACCTAAGTCATGCAGCCATAGTCCTCTTTTACAATCGCTGCTGGATGCAAAGCCCACGTGGGTCCCAGGAAGTGGATGCCGAGCGACTCTCCTCTCCTGTGTCAAGCCACAAATCACCGTAGTGGCATCAGCGCGAGGGGCGTGGCTAGGGGTCGTCACCGACGCACGTTTTACTCCCCAATGGGAGTTTCATCAGGGTGAGGGAGGGGTCGGGTGAAGTGGTGCTTTTAAACATCAGGCCACGTCCTATTGGCTGACTCCATCCAAACATATCTCAGCTCCCAACACTGCTGCCAATCAGCATCTCTCCTTTGTACAGGCACAAACACACAGTCACTTCGATGTCCAAGCAACATATTAACCCTTTTCTCCCCTCCTCTCTCTGCTTCTAGCACAGCATGCATCTATCAATTATTGCAATAAATGGGCTTTGCATGCTGCCAACTCCAGGATGTGTCTTTCAGGCAATTTATGGACTTCTCATGCTGCTGCCAACTCCAGTGTGTCTTTTTGGCAGTATATGGGCTCCTCGTGCTGCTGCCATATACAGGGTGTGTATTTCAGGCAATAAATGGGCTCATTAGCCTCGATTCAAAGACACATTCGTCCGGACTTCCGTAGCTGTCTGTGAAAGTTTTGGTGGGTGTTGGTCTTTTTTTTGCTTTTTTTCCGTCGATTTTCTACTCGCACGAACGTTCGGGAAAATGTGTATGCTCTTTCGATGAACGGAAGCAAATTGGAACATTTCCAAACAAAATCGGAAATTTTCTGTTCGTTCAGATAACTCCCCGTTGTTGGGATGGTTTCTGTCTGATTCAGAGAGCTGATTTCCGACGGATCACCACCCTATAAATCCGTTTCATTTCCGATCCACTTACGAGACCTTTGAGGGCTCGGATTGCTATTGTTGCGTTATGTTTTGCGGCTATGTGGAGGAGTCTGCGCGCCTTTAGCACCAGGCATTGCATGTATCAGCATGGCCGAGGCCATAAATTGTATAGCAATGCATACCTGAATCAATACATTTCATGTATGCCTTATAGATGCATTTTAATGCTGACCTAGATTAGTCCTTAGCATGTAAACATTTATTTTCCCACACATCCATATAATTGCTATATTTTTTTAGACTTATGTCCTTTGTGCATTATATTAGGATTTGTGAATTATATTAGGATTGTTGAACTTGAATCTTAATTTGTTGTAGGAGTTATTGTTTTAGTTGGTTACCTTTGCTTTGTGTAATTATTATATATTTGGTTGCAGGAACTGCCAGATGTGCCACTCGCCCTTGCTCCTGATGCCCATTCTTTGGCTGCAGAATGCGGGCCAGGGGTTCTCTAATCGGGCACTATGCAAAACCCGGGCCGTGGTGGCAAGGGCCCTCTGGCTTTTGAAGTCCAGATTTAGGTGTTTGGACCATACAGGGGGGGGGGGGGGGGCACTGCAGTATGACCCCAACAAGGTTATACCAAAATTTTAATTTACGTTTTTTAACAGGGACCACACGTGCCAGAGTGGCACAACTGAGTGTCAGGGTCCTTCAGTTGGTGGGCGAGATGCAGAAGCTGTGCGACTAGTTGGGGACCACAGATGAAGAATAATGTTCAGTGGTCTGCCATTGCTATGTATTTTGTTTTTTGTAGTTGTAAAAATTTTACATTTTCAAAATTTGTTAAAATTTTATATTTTATGATGGTATAAAAAAAGTTACATTGTCATTTCATATACAAAATACATTAACACAAAACTAATGGGCCCAGAAATATTTAAAGATGTATATTCACATGACCGAGAAGTGATTTGGGTAAGTTTTAGGGGGCTAAAATGGAAGAAGAACCTAACCGAGAAGTGGTTTGGGTGAGCTTTAAGGGTCCAAAAGGGAAGATGGAGGAGAGTGCTACGTAATTTAGCTAAACATTGTAGTAGAAGTGAGGGTGGCAAATATCTAAGCAAGCACTTTAATGAGTTAAGTTTGTAGTGCGCAGGCGCAAGATGGTAAGGATTTCCGTCTGGATGAATATTTATTGAAAAAGGGAAACCGAATCGAACGGGAAACGTAAAGGATTCGTTGGAGGATACGATGGGAAAAGGGCAAAAACGTAAGCCTACGTTGTAACATGTGAAAATGAAACGGAAAAGTCTGGATGGAAAATGACATCCTCGTAATTCGTAATCTGCCGTACGAACGGACGGAAACTTTACAGAAGGTTTCAATGCATGCATTGAATCGCTCGAACGCTCATACGAGAACATTTCACAAAAAAAACAGATCGGCACGAAAACAGAAGTTTTTTTTGTGTCTCTCTGAATCGAGGCTATTGTGCTGCTGCAAACCCTAGGGTGTGCCTTTCAGGCAATATATTGGATCCATGTGCTGCTGCCAACTCCAGGGTGTGTCTTTCAGGCAATATATGGGTTCATCATGATGCTGCCAACTCCAGTGTGTCTTTCAGGCAATATATGGACTCCTCCTAATGCTACCAACAACAGGGTGCGTATTTCAGGGAATATATGGGCTCATAGTGCTGCTGCTAACTCTAAGGCGTGTCCTTCAGGCAATATATGGGACCCCCATGCTGCTGCCAATTGCAATGTATCTTTCTGGCATTATATGGTGCTACTGCCAACTACAGGGTGTGTATTCCAGGCAATAAATGGGCTCATTGTGCCGCTGCCAACTCCATGGTGTGAATAAAAGGCAATATATGGGCTCCTCATGCTGCTGCCAACTCCAGGGTGTGTCTTATAAGAATCATATAGGCTCCTCATGCTGCTGCCAACTTCTTTGTGTCTCTCAGGCAATATATGGGCTCCTCATGCTGCTGCCAACTCCAGGGCGTGTCTCTCAGGCAATATATGGGCTCCTCATGCTGCTGCCAACTCCAGGGTGTTTATTCCAGGCAATAAATGGGCTCATTGTGCTGCTGCCAACTCTAGGGTGTGTCTGTCAGGCAATATATGGGATTCCTATGCTGTGACAAATCCAGGGTGTATCTGTCAGGCAATATATGAAGGCCCATGCTACTGCCAACTCCAGGGGGTGTCTTTGAGGCTATATATGGGCTCCTCATGCTGATGCCATCTCCAGGGTGTTTCTTATAAGCAATATATAGGTTCCTCATGCTGCTGCCAACTTCTTTGTGTTTCTCAGGCAATATTTGGACTCCTCATGCTGCTTCCAACTCCAGGGCGTATCTCTCAGGCAATATATGGGTTCTTCAGGCTGCTTCCAACTCCAGTGTATCTTTCTGGCAATATATGGGCTCCTCGTGCTGCTGCCAACTCCAGGGTGTGTATTTCAGGCAATAAATGGGCTCATTGTGCTGCTGCCAACTCTAGGGTGTGTCTGTCAGGCAATATATGGGCTCCTATGCTGCTGCCAACTCCACGGTGTCTATTTCAGGCAATATATGGGCTCCCTATGCTGCTGCCAACTCCAATGGTTTTTTCAGGCAATATTTGGGCTCCTCATGCTGATGAAACACCAGGGTGTGTCTTTCAGGCAATATATGGGCTTCTACTGCTGATGCCAACTCTACGGTGCATCTTTCAGGCAATATATGGGCTCATCATGATGCTGCCAACTCTAGGCTGTGTCTTTCAGGCAATATATGGGCTCCTCGTGATGCCGCCAACTCCAGTGGTTCTTTCAGGCAATATATGGGCTCCTCATGCTGATGAAACACCAGGGTGTGTCTTTCAGGCAATATATGGGCTTCTACTGCTGATGCCAACTCTACGGTGCATCTTTCAGGCAATATATGGGCTCATCATGATGCTGCCAACTCTAGGCTGTGCCTTTCAGGCAATATATGGGCTCCTCGTGATGCCGCCAACTCCAGTGGTTCTTTCAGGCAATATATGGGCTCCTCATGATGTTCCCAACTTCAGTGGTTCTATCAGAGCATATCTTTAGGGCAATATATGGCCTCCTAATGCTGCTACCAACTCCAGGGTGTGTCTTTCAGGCAAAATATGGGCTCCTCATAATGCTGCCGACTTCAGTGGTTCTTTCAGGCAATATATGGACTCCTCATGATGCTCCCAGCTCCATTAGTTCTTTCAGGGGATATATGGGCACCTCATTGTGATGCAAAGTCCAGGGTGCATCTTTCAAGCAATATATTGGCTCCTCATGCTGCTGCAAACTAGATTGTGTATTTCAGACAAAATATTGGCTCCCGATGCTGTGCCAACTCCATGGTGTGTCTTTCAGGCAAAATATGGGATTCCCATGCTGTGCCAAATCCAGGGTGTGTCTGTCAGGCAATATATGAAGGTCCATGCTACTGCCATCTCCAGGGTGTGTCTTTGAGGCTATATATGGGCTTCTCATGCTGCTGAAAACTCCAGGGTGTGTCGTTCAGGCAATATATGAGATTCCCATGCTACTGCCAACTCCAGGGTGTGTCTTTGAGGCTATATATGGGCTTCTCATGCTGCTGAAAACTCCAGGGTGTGTCGTTCAGGCAATATATGAGATTCCCATGCTACTGCCAACTCCAGGTTGTGTCTTTCAGGCTATATATGTGCTCTTCATGCTGCTGCCAACTCCAGGGTGTGTCTTTCAGACTATATATTGGCTCCTCATGCTGATGCCATCTCCAGGGTGTGTCTTATAAGCAATATATAGGTTCCTCATGCTGCTGCCAACTTCTTTGTGTTTCTAAGGCAATATTTGGACTCCTCATGCTTCTTCCAACTCCAGGGCGTATCTCTCAGGCAATATATGGCTTCTTCATGCTGCTTCCAACTCCAGTGTAACTTTCTGGCAATATATAGGCTCCTCGTGCTGCTGCCAACTACAGGGTGTGTATTTCAGGCAATAAATGGGCTCATTGTGCTGCTGCCAAATCTAGGGTGTGTCTGTCAGGCAATATATGGGCTTCCTATTCTGCTGCCAACTCCACATTGTCTATTTCCGGCAACATATGCCTCCCTATGCTGCTGCCACGCCAGGGTGTGTCTTTCAGGCAATATATGGGCTCATCATGATGCTGCCAACTCTAGGCTGTGTCTTTAATTCAATATATGGGCTCCTCATGATGCTGCCAACTTCAGTGGTTCTTTCAGGCAACATATGGACTCCTCATGATGTTCCCAACTCCATTAGTTCTTTCAGGGGATATATAGGCACCTCATAGTGATGCAAAGTCCAGGGTGCACCTTTCAGGCAATATATTGGCTCCTCATGCTGCTGCAAACTAGATTCTGTCTTTCAGACAAAATATCAGCTCCCCATGCAGCTGCCAACTCCAGGGTTTGTCTTTCAGGCAATATATGGGACTCCCATGCTGTACCAACTCCAGGGTGTGTCTTTCAGGCAATAAATGGGCTCCTCATGCTACTGCCAACTCCAGTGTATCTTTATGGCAATATATGGGCTCCTCATGCTACTGCCAAATACAAGGTGTGTATTTCAGGCAATAAATGGGCTCATTGTGCTGCTGCCAACCCTAGGGTGTGTCTTGTAGGCAATATATGGGCTCCTCATGCTGCTGCCAACCCCAGGGTGTGTCTTCCAGGCAATAAATTTCTCCTCGTGATCCTGCCAACTCCAGGGTGTGTCTTTCAGGCAATGTAAAGACTTCTCATGCTTTTGTGAGCTCCAGTGTGTCTTTCAAGCAAAATATCGGGTCCCCATGTAGCTACCAACTCCAGGGTGTGACTACAAGGCAATATATGGGCTCCTCATGCTTCTGCCAACTCCAGGGTGTCTTTCAGGCAATATATGTGCTCCTTATGCTGATGCAAACTCCAGGGTGTGTCTTATAAGCAATATAAGTACTACTCATGCTTCTGCCAACTCCAGGGTGTCTTTCAGGCAATATATGGGCTTTGCATGCTGCTGCCAACTCCAGGATGTGTCTTTCAGGCAATTTATGGACTTCTCATGCTGCTGCCTACTCCAGTGTGTCTTTTAGGCAGTGTATGGGCTCCTCGTGCTGCTGCCATATACAGGGTGTGTATTTCAGGCAATAAATGGGCTCATTGTGCTGCTGCAAACCCTAGGGTGTGTCTTTTAGGTTATATATGGGTTCATCATGATCCTGTCAACTTGAGAGTTTCTCTTAGGCAATATATGGTCACCTCATGCTGATGCCAACTCCAGGGTGTGTCTTACAGGCAATATATGGGTTCATCATGATGCTGCCAACTCCAGTGTGTCTTTCAGGCAATATATGAACTCCTCCTAATGCTGCCAACAACAGGGTGCGTATTTAAGGCAATAAATGGGCTCATAGTGCTACTGGTACCTCTAGGGTGTGTCATTTAGGCAATATATGGGCCCCCTATGCTGCTGCCAACTCCAGTGTATCTTTCTGGAATTATATGGTCTCCTCGTGCTACTGCCAACTACAGGGTGTGTATTCCAGGCAATAAATGGGCTCATTGTGCTGCTGCCAACTCCAGGGTGTGTCATTCAGGCAATATATGGGCTCCTCATGCTGCTGACAATTCCAGGGTGTCTTTCGGGCAATGTATGGGCCTTTTTTTTTTGCTGCTGCCATCTCTAGGGTGTGTTTTTCAGGCAATTAATGGGCTCCTTATGCTACTGCCAACTCCAGTGTATCTTTCCAGCAATATATGGGCTCCTCATGCTACTGGCAAATACAAGGTGTGTATTTCAGGCAATAAATGGGCTCATTGTTCTGCTGCCAACTCTAGGGTGTGTCTTGTAGGCAATATATTGGCTCCTCATGATGCTGCCAACCCCAGGGTGTGTCTTTCAGGCAATAAATTGCTCCTCATGATCCTGACAACTCTAGGGTGTGTCTTTCAGGCAATGTAAGGGCTTCTCATGCTTTTGCGAACTCCAGTGTGTCTTTCAAGCAAAATATCGGGTCCCCATGCAGCTACCAACTCCAGGGTGTTTAGGCAATATATGGCCTCTTCATGCCGCTGCCAACTCCATGGTGTGACTAAAAGGCAATATAAGGGCTCCCCATGCTTCTGCAAACTCCAGGGTATCTTTCAGGCAATATATGTGTTCCTTATGCTGATTCCAACTCCAGGGTGTGTCTTATAAGCCATATAAGGGCTCCTCATGCTTCTGCCAACTCCAGGGTGTCTTTCAGGCAATATATTGGCTTTGCATGCTGCTGCCAACTCCAGGATGTGTCTTTCAGGCAATATATGGACTTCTCATGCTGCTGCCAACTCCAGTGTGTCTTTGAGGCAGTATATGGGCTCCTCGTGCTGCTGCCATATACAGGGTGTGTATTTCAGGCAATAAATTAGATAATTGTGCTGCTGCCAACTCCAGGGTGTGTCTTTTAGGTTATATATGGATTCCTCGTGATCCTGTCACCTTGAGAGGTTCTTTTAGGCAATATATGGTCACCTCATGCTGATGCCAACTCCAGGGTGTGTCTTTCAGGCAATATATGGGTTCATTATGATGCTGCCAACTCCAGGGTGTGTTTTTCAGGTAATATATAGACTCCTCCAAATGCTGCCAACAGGGTGCATATTTCAGGCAATAAATGGGCTCATAGTGCTGCTGCTAACTATAGGGTGTGTCCTTCAGGCAATATATGGGCTCCCCATGCCGATGCCAACTCAAGGGTGTGTCTTACAGGCAATATATTGGTTCATCATGATGCTGCCAACTCCAGTGTGTCTTTCAGGCAATATATGAACTCCTCCTAATGCTGCCAACAACAGGGTGCGTATTTAAGGCAATAAATGGGCTCATAGTGCTGCTGCTAACTATAGGGTGCGTCCTTCAGGCAATATATGGGCTCCCCATGTTGCTGCCAACACCAGGGCGTGTCTTTCAGGCAATATATGAGCTCCTCATGATGATTCTTCCTCCATTAGTTCTTTAAGGGGATATGTGGGCACCTCATAGTAATGCCAATCCAGGGTGCATCTTTCAAGCAATATAAGGGCTTCTCATGCTTTTGCAAACTCCAGTGTGTCTTTCAAGCAAAATATCGGGTCCCCATGCAGCTACCAACTCCAGGGTGTGTCATTTAGGCAATATGTGGCCTCCTAATGCTGCTGCCAAATCCATTGTGTGACTAAAAGGCAATATATGGGCTCCTCATGCTTCTGCCAACTCCAGGGTGTCTTTCAGGCAATATATGTGCTCCTTATGCTGATGCCAACTCCAGTGTGTCTTTTAGGCAGTATATGGGCTCCTCGAGCTGCTGCCATATACAGGGTGTGTATTGCAGGCAATAAATGGGCTCATTGTGCTGCTGCAAACCCTAGGGTGTGTCTTTCAAGCAATATATGGGATCCCTGTGCTGCTGCCAACTCCAGGGTGTGTATTTTAGGTTATATATGGGTTCCTCATGATCCTGTCAACTCGAGAGGTTCTTTTAGGCAATATATGGTCACCTCATGCTGATGCCAACTCCAGGGTGTGT
Source organism: Gastrophryne carolinensis (assembly GCA_027917425.1). Taxonomy (NCBI): domain Eukaryota; kingdom Metazoa; phylum Chordata; class Amphibia; order Anura; family Microhylidae; genus Gastrophryne; species Gastrophryne carolinensis. The sequence goes on along the minus strand of CM051234.1, from coordinate 303,666,435 downwards.
TTTTCAGGCAATACTTGGGCTTCTCATGCTACTGCCAACTCCAGTATGTCTTTAAGGCAATATATGGACTTCTCCTAATGCTGCCAACAACAGGGTGTGTCTTTCAGGCAATATATGGGCCCCCCATGCTGCTGCCAACACCAGGGTGTGTCTTTCAGGCAATGTATGGGCTCCTCAGGATGCTGCCAACTCCAGTGTGTCTTTCAGGCAATATATGAACTCCTCCTAATGCTGCCAACAACAGGGTGCGTATTTAAGGCAATAAATGGGCTCATAGTGCTGCTGCTAACTATAGGGTGCGTCCTTCAGGCAATATATGGGCTCCCCATGTTGCTGCCAACACCAGGGCGTGTCTTTCAGGCAATATATGAGCTCCTCATGATGATTCTTCCTCCATTAGTTCTTTAAGGGGATATGTGGGCACCTCATAGTAATGCCAATCCAGGGTGCATCTTTCAAGCAATATAAGGGCTTCTCATGCTTTTGCAAACTCCAGTGTGTCTTTCAAGCAAAATATCGGGTCCCCATGCAGCTACCAACTCCAGGGTGTGTCATTTAGGCAATATGTGGCCTCCTAATGCTGCTGCCAAATCCATTGTGTGACTAAAAGGCAATATATGGGCTCCTCATGCTTCTGCCAACTCCAGGGTGTCTTTCAGGCAATATATGTGCTCCTTATGCTGATGCCAACTCCAGTGTGTCTTTTAGGCAGTATATGGGCTCCTCGAGCTGCTGCCATATACAGGGTGTGTATTGCAGGCAATAAATGGGCTCATTGTGCTGCTGCAAACCCTAGGGTGTGTCTTTCAAGCAATATATGGGATCCCTGTGCTGCTGCCAACTCCAGGGTGTGTATTTTAGGTTATATATGGGTTCCTCATGATCCTGTCAACTCGAGAGGTTCTTTTAGGCAATATATGGTCACCTCATGCTGATGCCAACTCCAGGGTGTGTTTTTCAGGCAATACTTGGGCTTCTCATGCTACTGCCAACTCCAGTATGTCTTTAAGGCAATATATGGACTTCTCCTAATGCTGCCAACAACAGGGTGTGTCTTTCAGGCAATATATGGGCCCCCCATGCTGCTGCCAACACCAGGGTGTGTCTTTCAGGCAATGTATAGGCTCCTCAGGATGCTGCCAACTACAGGGTGTCTTTCAGGCAATATATGAGCTAATGCTACTGCTAACTCCAGTGTATCTTTACGGAAATATATGGGCTCCTCATGGTGCTTCCATCTACAGGGTGTGTATTTCAGGCAATAAATTGGCTCATTGTGCTGTTGCCAACTCTAGGGTGTGTCTTCAAGGCAATATATGAGCTCCCTATGCTGCTGCCAACTCCAGGGTGTGTATTTTAGGCAATATATAGGCTCCTTATACTTATGTTACCTCCAGGGATTGTCTTTCAGGCAATATAATGGCTAATCATGCTGCTGCGAACTCCAGTGTGTCATTTAGGCAAAATACCGGGTGACCATGCTGCTGCCAACTCCATGGTGTGTCTTTCAGTCAATATATGGGCTTCTCATGCTGCTGACAACTCCAGGGTGTGTCTTTGAGGCAATATATGAGATTCCCATGCTACTGCCAACTCCAGGTTGTGTCTTTCAGGCTACATATGTGCTCCTCATGCTGCTGCCAACTCCAGGGTTGGCAACAGCACAATGAGCCCATTTATTTCCTGAAATGCATACCCTGTAGATGGAAGCAGCATGAGGAGTCCATATCTTGCCGGAAAGATACACTGGAGTTGGCAGTAGCATGAGCTCATATATTGCCTGAAAGACACACCCTGTAGTTGGCAGCATCCTGAGGAGCCCATACATTGCCTGAAAGACACGCCCTGGTGTTGGCAGCAGCATGGTGGGCCCATATATTGCCAGAAGGAGACACTCTAGAGTTAGCAGCAGCACTATGAGCCCATTTATTGCCTGAAATATGCACTCTGTTGTTGGCAGCATTAGGAGGAGTCCATATATTGCCTGAAAGACATACTGGAGTTGGCAGTAGCATGAGAAGCCCAAGAATTGCCTCAAAAACACTCCCTGGAGTTGGCAGCATCATGATGAACCCATATATTGCCTGAAAGACACACCCTGGAGTTGGCATCAGCATGAGGTGACCATATATTGCCTAAAAGAACCTATCGAGTTGACAGGATCATGAGGATCATGAGGAACCCATATATAACCTAAAAGACACACCCTGGAGTTGGCAGCAGCACAGGGATCCCATATATTGCCTGAAAGACACACCCTAGGGGTTGCAGCAGCACCCTGGAGTTGGTAGAAGCATGAGGAGCCCTTATAAGACACACCCTGGAGTTGGTATCAGCATAAGGAGCACATACATTGCCTGAAAGACACCCTGGAGTTGGCAGAAGCATGAGGAGCCCATAAATTGCCATTTAGTCACACCATGGAGTTGGCAGCAGCATGAGGAGGCCATATATTGTCTAAATGACACACCCTGGAGTTGGTAGCTGCATGGGGACCCGATATTTTGCTTGAAAGACACACTGCAGTTTGCAAAAGCATGAGAAGCCCTTATTGCTTGAAAGATGCACCCTGGTCTTGGCATTACTATGAGGTGCCCATATATCCCCTGAAAGAACTAATGGAGTTAGGAGCATCATGAGGAGCCCATAAATTGCCTGAAAGAACCACTGGAGTTGGCAGCAGCATGAGGAGCCCATATTTTGCCTGAAAGATACACCCTGGAGTTGGCAGCAGCATTAGGAGGCCATATATTGCTCTAAAGACACGCTCTGGAGTTGGAAGTAGCATGAGGAGCCCATATATTGCCTGAAAGAGCCACTGGAGTTGGCAGCAGCATTAGGAGCCCATATTTTGACTGCAAGACACACCCTAGAGTTGGCAGCAGCACAATGAGCCCCTTTATTGCCTGGAATACACACCCTGTAGTTGGCAGTAGCACGAGGAGCCCATATAATGCCAGAAAGATACACTGGAGTTGGCAGCAGCATGAGGAGCCCATATATTGCCTGAGAGACACAGAGAAGTTGGCAGCAGAGTAAGGAACCAATATATTGCTTATAAGACACACCCTGGAGTTGGCATCAGCATGAGAAGCCCATATATAGTCTGAAAGACACACCATGGAGTTGGCAGCAGCATGGTCACCTGGTATTTTGCCTAAATGACACACTAGAGTTCGCAGCAGCATGATTAGACATTTTATTGCCTGAAAGACAATCCCTGGAGGTAACATTAGCATAAGGAGCCTATATATTGCCAACTCCAGGGTGTGTCTTTCAGGCAATATATGGGATTCTCATGCTGGTGCCAACTCCAGGGTGTGTCTATCAGGAAATATATGGACTCCCCATGCTACTGCCAACTCCAGGGTGTGTCTTTCAGACTATATATGGGCTCCTCATGCTGATGCCAACTCCAGGGTGTGTCTTATAAGCAACATATTGGTTCCTCAAGCTGCTGCCGACTTCTTTGTGTCTCTCAAGCAATATATGGGCTCCTCATGCTGCTGCATACTCCAGGGTGTGTCTCTCAGGCAATATATGGGCTCCTCATGCTGCTGCCAACTCCAGTGTATCTTTCTGGCATTATATGGGCTCCTCGTGCTACTGCCAACTACAGGGTGTGTATTCCAGGCAATACATGGGCTCATTGTGGTGCTGCCAACTCTAGGGTGTGTCTGTCAGGTAATATAGCGGCTCCCTATGCTGCTGCCAACTCCACGGTGTCTATTTCAGGCAATATATGGGCTCCCTATGCTGCTGCCAACTCCAGTGGTTTTTTTCAGGCAATATATGGGCTCCTTATGCTGATGAAACATCAGGGTGTGTCTTTCAGGCAATATATGGGCTTCTACTGCAACTCTACGGTGCATCTTTCAGGCAATATATGGGCTCCTCGTGCTGCTGCCAACTCTAGTGTGTCTTTCAGGCAATATATGGGCTCCTCATGATGCTCCCAACTCCATTAGTTCTTTCAGGCAATATATGGGCTTTGATAAGAGCCCTTAATGTGGGTATCTACGTATATTCATGGAACCAGCTGCTCAAGGTTAGGTTATCCTGACCTACCTAAGACATGTCTAATATGATTACATATAATGTGCCATAAATTCTCCTATTATTAAGATAAACATTTAAGTAATTGTACCTATTGAATTAAATTAAAGTTAATTTATGTATTCAAATCAATAAACTACTAAGGTGCATAAGTGGATGAGGTATATCTAAGTGAAAATTATTAATATATTTTATTTTATTATTTATTATTGAGTTTGTCATTATTATTTTAATTTTTTATTTAAGACCAATGAAAATTCATAAAGTTTTTATTATTATGCAAAAGACACACGTTTAAAAAACAACAACAAGACAATTTAAAAACAGCCTCCTAAACCTGCCCTGAATGAATGTATACACACCTGTCCTAAATAATCACCCCTATAGTATAACAAATATATATATTCTCGTATCCAATTCTCTTTGAGCTAAAAATAATTTTATATAATGACTAACACCCCTTTTTTTGTGCCGGCACAAAATGAAAAAATACATGATCCATAGTAAATAAATACCCTTCAGAACATATTAGTCCTTATTTAATCCAAAACTACCCTAAAGTGAAACATGCATTGTGCAAAAAATTCATCCCCTAATTAATAATTATTAATATACTATAGACACCATGACAAAATCATAAGCCAAATAAATTAGCAATTACATCAGTGCAAAAAAATAACATAAGGATAACCTAACCTTGAGCAGCTGGTTCCATGAATATACGTAGATACCCACATTAAGGGCTCTTATCAAAGCGGTCAAACTTACTTATGTTATGCGGTCAAACTTATATATGTTTACGTTCTGTATGTCAAGTGTCTCAATGATCTATTATGAATTGCAATAATAACTGTATCAATCAGTAGTATATGTCATGTTGTGAAGCCTGTGTATATATTGTTTTTGTAGACATATTTTTTGCACTTTGATATCACCATCCCTCCTCCCACCCTCTGCTTTTTCCCCTGAGCGCCGCTGCACGTGAGTGGCTTCCCCGGGCTCCCCGGCGGGTAGGCGGCTCCTACTGCAGGGGAGTGCGCCTGTGCGCCGGGGGGCCGGGGCTGCACGTTCGTACGCATCGGCGTTTTAACATTACGTGGTCCAGCCTATGCAATTTTTGGGCGGACGTGATGGGCCCAGCAGGTGTCTAATTTGAAACCCCCTGCCGGGGGAGAGGACACCACCACATGTTTGGTTGCACTCATTTCATTGGCATTATACACAGCATAAAAGGGAGTGAGGAGGTAGCCCCTGACACGTCCTGACGAAGTGCTGGGTGACCCCGCACGCAATGCGTCGACGGTCTATGAGTCTGGTGAGAGGACTTGGCTCCATTTCCACTGACCTGGTGATACCATTTTCATCCTTATTTTTAGCAGTCATATCACAATGTATGTTGTATAGCACTTGGTATCTATATAGCACTTGACACTTTACTTGGTTGCACCTTGGACAGCACTATCTGCACTTTACCGTGCACATTGCACAGTTTTTGCATAACCTGAGAATATTTTTTTTTTTTTTATTTTTTTTTTTGTGTCTTTATTTTCACTTTAGTTGACTGCATTCATCATGATATTTGTATTTGTTGTATTAGAGCCATAAAATTAAGTCCCCCTTTTCCAACACCTTTTTTAATGTTTTTTTAAACTTTTGTCAGTCTTGTATATGTATATGTTTTCAATAAAGGCATGGTATATCAATTTTTAAACTACTGAGTGCGGCTCACTTTGATAAAGGCCTTTGGGACTGTGCTGGCAGCCCCACCACCTTTTCTGTTTGTGTACATTTAGATGTCCCTTTATCAGCCAGCACCAACATTTACATAGATTAGTATACTTAATTTAGCAGTGCGGGACAAAAAATATTTTTTTAAGGTCGCCGGCAGGCTGAGGAGTACTGTTCCGAGTTCTGTCGGAGGGCTGTGGACTCTCGATGGAACGACACGGCCTTATGTGGTCAATTCCGACTGGGCTTGTCCGAAGCCATAAAGGACTTTTTAGTGAATCATCCTGTACCCCAGTCTCTGGACGAAACCATGCAACTCGCTATTCGAATCAACCGATGTTTACGGGAGAGACTCCTTGAAAGAGGGGCGCATCCCGATACCAGCTGGAAAGCTGGAGCTCCAGCCACGTGTCCTATCAAGGAACCTATGCAGCTGGGAGCTACCAAGCTTTCTGAGAGGCGTCGGCGATTGTCGGAAGGGCTGTGTCTCTACTGAGGTGGGACCGGTCACCTGGCCAGAGTCTGCCCCAAGAAACAGCCGGAAAACTTCAGAGCCTAGGTGGGGTTGAGGGAACCCACCTAGGCTGCAAGGTATTTCCTCAAATATATTCTCAGTTTATGGTACCAGTCCAGGTTAAAGTGGACCCTGAATATAGAAATTCGGAGGCTCTTCTGGATTGTGGGGCGGCAGGGAATTTTCTTGATTTTGAGTTAGCCCGAAGTATGGATATTCCTCTCCAACCTCTGTCTAAAATTGTTCGGGTGTCCGCAATTGATGACACGCCCATTGCTGTTGGTGGTCTTATTCATTTTAAGACTCCACCTGTGCGCGTCACACAGCTGTCTTCTGAGGGGATTCCAGGCCCCTACCACGACTTTCTCGACGTATTTTCTGAGAAAGTGGCGGATGTTCTTCCACCTCATAGGCCCTTTGACTGCCCCATAGAACTTCTTCCGGGGACCATGCCACCCAGGGGGAAAATCTATCATTTGACCCTGGCAGAGAATAGAGCCATGCAGGAATACATTTCTGAAAATTTTAAAAAGGGGTTCATACGAGCATCCACTTCCCCGGCTGGGGCGGGTTTTTTCTTCATTGAAAAGACTGGGGGCTCCGTCCCTGCATAGATTACCGGGGTCTGAATAAAATTGCCATCAAGAACAAATACCCCCTTCCTCTGATTGATGGGTTGTTTACACAGGTCATTGGGGCCCAAGTCTTTACTAAGTTGGATTTACGAGGGGCCTATAACTTGATAAGAATCCGGCAGGGGGACGAATGGAAGACCGCCTTTAACACCCAAGATGGGCATTACAAGTATCTTGTGATGCCCTTTGGTCTGTGTAACGCCCCGGCAGTCTTCTAGGACTTTGTGAATGAGATCTTTAGGGACGATTTGGGTCGCTTTGTAGTAGTGTACCTGGACGATATTTAGATTTTTTCTTCTTCAGAACATCCTGAGCTTGTTCGCCTGGTCTTGCAAAAACTCAGAGAAAACTGCTTATACGCTAAACTCAAGAAATGCATGTTTGAAGTCTCAGAGGTCCCTTTTTTAGGGAATATTATTTCCGACACGGGATTGACCAAGGTTGCAGCAGTACTGAAGTGGGAGCAACCCAGGGATTTAAAGGGGCTACAAAGATCCTGGGGTTTGCTAACTTTTATAGGAGATTTATTAAGAATTTCCCCACTTTAGTAGCACCTCTCACTGACCTCACCGAGAAGAGGGGTTTCCCATCTGTCTGGCCGGAAGGGTCCGTCCAGGCCTTCAAAAGGTTGAAGGAAGTCTTTAGCTCCGCTCCAGTATTAGTCCACCCAGAATGTCAACAAGCTTTAGTAGTTGAAGTTGATGCCTTCAAACTAGGTGTAGGTAGAGGGCAGTCCTCTCACAATACAGCGGTTCCCCAGAACGACTTCACCCCTGTGCATTTTTCTCTAAAAAGTTCACTACCGCTGAACGTAATTACGACATTGGGAATCGGGAGTTCTTGGTGGTTAAACTAGCCTTTCAGGAGTGGAAACACTGGTTAGAAGGGGCTCAGTACCCTGTTAATCTTCATGGACCATAAGAATTTGCAATATATTCAGTCTGCTAAGAGATTAACCCCTAGACAAGCTCGATGGTTCCAGGTTCTTTTCCCGGTTTAACTTTACTATTACCTACAAACCAGGGCCGAAGAATGTAAAAGTCGATGCTTTGTCACAAAGTTTTTCCTCGACTAGCTTACCCGAGGGGAGAAATTTGCCCATTCTGCCTCAACACATGGTGGTAGCTGTTATCCAGCCGGATCTCTCCGACCTGAATCAGTTTCAGTCTGAGTCGCCGCCTGGCAAACCAGCTCATGCCCAGTTTGTACCCATGTCTCACCGGGCTGCTATCCTACAGCAATTTCATGCTTCTAAAACTGTAGGCCATCCTGGGACAAGGAAGACCATTTCCATGTTGTCTCGTCATGTTTTGTGGCCGTCCTTTAGAAAAGACGCTCGATTATGTGCAGGCCTGTAAAGTCTGTGCCCGGAGTAAAACTCAGAGACATTCCCCTGAAGGTTCCCTGTTGCCCTTGTCCATTCCTTCCCGTCCCTGGACTCATCTTGCCATGGATTTCATCACCGATCTTCCACCATCCCAGGGGTTTACTGTCATCTGGGTGGTGGTCGATCGGTTCAGCAAGATGGCTCATTTTATCCTCTTAAAGTTACCTACCGCTCAAGATCTTGCACAACATTTTTTAACTCATATATTCAAGTTCCACGGGATCCCGGAGGATGTGGTGTCCGACAGGGGGGTTCAGTTTGTCTCTCGATTTTGGAGGGCTTTTTGTGCCAGGTTGGGATTCACGGTTTCTTTGTCCTCAGCATTTCACCCCCAGTCAAATGGGCAGACAGAGAGGACCAACCAATCATTGGAGCAATACCTTTGATGTTTTGTTTCCGATGTCCAGACGGATTGATCATTGTACCTTCCATTCGCAGAGTTCGCTCTGAATAATGCTACCCATACCTCCACTGGAGTTTCCCCGTTCCCCTGTGTTTTTGGTAAGGATCTCAAATTTTCTGCTTTGTCGGACGTACCCTCTAGCGTGCCTTCTCATGAGGAATGGTTGTCCCAATGGCCGGTTCTATGGGCAAAGGTCCAGCAAAACCTGACCAGGGCAGTTGGCCAGCAGAAAACTTTTGCCGATCGTAGTCGGTCTAGTAACCCTGATTATGCGGTTGGGGAGCTAGTTTGGCTTTCCACCAAAAAATTGGCTTTACGTCAACCTTCTGCCAAGCTAGGCCCAAGGTTTATTGGTCCTTTTTCCATACTGCAGAAAATTAATCAGGTTACTTACTGTCTAGATCTTCCACCTTCTATGAAAATTTGTAATTCTTTCCATGTGTCCCTTTTAAAGTCGGCTAAGGGTATTGTGCCTGATGCTTCCCCTGCTGCCATTTTAGTTGATGGGCAACAAGAATTCAAAGTAGCTCGGATTTTAGACTCGCGTTTCTTCCGAAACTCTCTCCAGTACTTGGTAGATTGGAAGGGTTACGGCCTGGAAGAGAGGTCTTGGGTCCCTGCCACAGAGGTCCATGTGGGGAGGTTGGTTAGGAAGTTCCATAGGAAGAACCCTCAGAAACCCAGCTTGGAGGGTCCAGAGGCCCCTCCTCAAGGGGGGGGTAATGTAAGAAACGTACCTGTGGGTCGTTCCCGTGGCACGGCTCCGGTCTTCTGGCGGCCGCGCGGGGCGGCCGCCTCTCTCTCCTCCTCCTTCGCTGGAGCTCCGGCCTCCTTCTCATTGTCGGCAGCGGCTGGGGTTCCCGGCAGCGGCTCCTCCGCTGCTTCGGCCGGCGCGTCCTCCCCCCTCCTCCTCGGGGGGGCGCGTCCGACAGAGCCTCTCGTGCTCACGTGCCTGTGCGAGCAAGTCAGGGGGGGTCCGCTGGGTGTGATGAGCCCAGGGACTGGACAGCCTGGCTGGTCAGGACGGTCCAGTCCCTGGGGGGGGCTCCTATCAGGAGCAAGTTATGCACCAACCATGTTGCACCAATCTTTACATTCCCCCCTTCCCATTGGCCAGTTCCCCTTTAAATTTGTCCTTGACCTGACCATCAGTGCCCGTTATAGCCATTAATAGCTTGGGTGTGCTGTTAAAATTGCGTTTAGTGTGTTTGATCCAGCTACATCTTTGACCACTCCTGTCTGCTGCCCGCACCGACCTTCTGCCTGTCTGACCTTGCTTCTGCTTTCCCCTTGGATACCGTGCTTCTGTGACCTCCCGGCTTTGACCCCTGCCCGTCTCGACTCTTCTATGTCTAACAACCAGCTATGGAATGGCCTCCACCCACTCCCAAAACCCAACAGAGACTGACTTCTGCACTCAAAAAGTCATAATCTGATCAATTTTATTGTACATATACTTAAAAACATTTAATAAAACCAAAATTACTGTGCCATAAAAAGATGCACCAACAGAGGGAGCTCCCACTCAAATTATCTGGCTATTGAATGACTAAAATTATTCTAGCATAAACCTATGCTGAATTCATTAGAAACATATATTTATAATGAACCATAAAGTGTCAGTGCTGAAATCAAGTGCCTCCATCTCAAGTAAATAGCGCCATTAATAAAAATAGTGCAAAGGTAATAAGTCCTAAAATCAAGGTAAAGTGCAGCAGTGCGAAAAAACAACAAATACAGTGGTGCTTACATTTGATAGCAGAGTGTCTCCCCTCGAGGTACAGCCAACGCGTTTCGAGCCTCAGCAGGCTCTTGTTCACGGCCAGTATAGGACTGTGTCCTGCATCAAGTGGTGGGGGGTGCTCCCGGCCCCCTTATATACACACCCGCCCGTCCGCTCCCGCGCCGGGTCCCCATCCTGTGTGAGCGCGCCGTCGCACTCCGGCCGGAAGTGCGTCGGCCCGCCCACGTGACTTGACAACGCGCGCGTCACGCCTGTCACTAAGCACACGCCCCCCGCCATCTGTCAATGGAAACACAGACCGCTGACGGGGGGCGTGGTGGGGAACTCCGGCATCGGGGAAGTCAGACGGGAGGAGCAACCTCTCCCCTCCACAACGCAAACCCCACAGTCACAACTTAACAACAACAAAACTAACTGTACATCAATAGTATTCCAACATGTTTACAAATCATAATTACATTAACAATCCTGTCTCCCACATCAGCATTTAACAAGGAAGCCTGCTTGTTCTCACATTTAGCAGCTTGTACATTATCCCTCCTGTGTATTTTATTATTTTGTTAATGGGCACTACGTTACTATTCTTGGCCCCCATACATTATACCCATTTTCACCTGGGCTTAAAAGGATCAGGCACCCTAATTGATATATAATTTATGGGCTCTAAGCCCCCTACTCACATTTTTCCTTGACATCAACGCTACATTAAACTCACCAACTGCACTTGGGGAACTGAGCATGATGGGCAGAGTGTGCAGGTGTTACTCACCGAATGGTGATTAAATAATAACGGGAACCATCTAGAGGGGAAGGGAATTTTTTCCTCCTCATCCCTTATATCTCCCCACCCTGGGACGTCCGGCCCATCATTCCATTAGTAAGGGCCACATGACCAAGTACACGCCGGTCGAATTACTCCATAATACAAAGTGGACCACTAGCCATCAGATGACAATGTTGTGATAATGGCTGGACACCACTGAAACAATCCACAATAGTCCACTTGAGGCTGTTCAATTTTTAATTTCCACTGGTCCACACGGGGATGTTCAGTTTTTCATTCACGTCCGCAGGCATCCTCTTTCCATGGAACTTATCTTGCAACTCCAAACATCTGTTCCCACCATATTCAGCTGTCATGACTCGAATGTCCAACAGGCCAACACACCTCTCGTACCTTGATAACATAAAGGGCAAGCACTGTCAATATCTTTCAAAATACACCCTAGTGCTCAACTCCCAAAGACTGGTGCTCCCCATTGATCGCCCATCCACAATCATCCCCACCAAACTACGTGCACAACATAACCAACCCATAACCTAACCCCTAATACATGGCCAAATTGGCCTTACCCACCCCCACCCCAAATCTAGTGACCCACTGCAAGATACCGAGAGCGGTGTACTCTCCCTTGCCCCATAGCAAGAAAATGTGTTTTTCACAAAACAACAAAGTGCTGTACTTACCCCAGATACGACGAGAAGGATATATCCTCATTAAGGCCCATTGGATGCTGTGTTTCTAAATTATAGATCCAGCGTAACTCCTTCTGTTGCAGCCACTTTTTCAAATCTCCCCCCCCTAGGTCCCAGCGCCACCTTCTCCAATACTATCACCTGTAACTGATCCACCTTACTATCATGTTTCTCTAGAAAATGGGCAGCTACTGGGGGGATGATTTTGCCCATGTGCCTATTCCTACTAGCCAGTCGGATCGATGAGAGGTGACCCTGTAGGCGTGCTTTCAAGGCATTTTTTGTTTTGCCAACATACTGTCGGGGGCACCCACATGACAACAGGTACATCACACCTCTAGTCCTACAATTGAGAAGCTGTTTGATCACAAACTTCACACCCATCCTCCTATTACTCACCTCCTTCACTGGTCTCATATGTGGGCAGACCGAACAACTGCCACATGGGTAACTTCCCGATAGGCTCCTCTCCCCCTGCAACCACATCCGTGGTCTAGTGAAGTGGCTCCTACAAACCTTTTCTCTAAGGTTTGGTGCCCGCTGTGCCATCATCAGGGGACCCTGCCTGGTCCATCTTGCCAGAGTGGGATTGCTCCTTAGTTTCCCCCAATGTCTATTAAGTATCCCCCTCACACGTTCCCAATCGGGGTTATACTTCGATATGAATCTTACCTCATCAGAATTTTTCTTTCTCACTCTAGGGGTAAGTAGGGCATCTCGCGGCGTATTTCTCGCTCTTACCAGTGCTCTCCGTACTCTTGGTTCCGGATACCCCCTATTCTTAAAATGTTTCAATAGACCTTGTGCTTGTCTATCAAACTCCTCGGCAGTGGAGCAGTTCCTTTTGAGTCTTAGGAACTGTCCCACTGGAATCGCATCTCTGGTCTTCCGCTGATAAAAACTTGTGTATTGCAATAGGCTGTTAACAGCCGTCACCTTCCTGTAATGGGTGGTTTCCAGGGTTCCATTTTCCACTAATTTAATCATCAAATCAAGAAAGTACACCTGTTCGGTCGAAATGTAGGAGGTAAGATAGATGTTAAATGTGTTCATATTTAATGCATTGACAAATTCAACACAGCATTCCTCTGTGCCCTGCCGAATGAGCAAGATGTCGTCTATGAACCTGTACCAGCCCAAAATATGTGGCTGGTACAGGTTCATGTCTGACCCAAACACAATTTCTCCCACCAGCCGAAGACAAGGTTGGCTACCGATGGGGCGCATCGTGCCCCCATCGCTACACCGCATACCTGTCGATAGTACCCTCTATCAAACATAAATAAATTGTGCCTCAATATGAACCTCAACAAGTGTATCACAAACTCCTGTTTCTCATGTTCACCCTCAGTGCCCATCCTCAAAAAAAATTTACAGGTGGACAGGGCCATGTCATGAGAAATGTTGGTATAGAGGGCCTCAACGACTAACGTCACTAGCCGCGTGCCCTCCGGTAATACCAGTAGATTCAGCCTATTTAGTAAATCCATCGAATCTCGAATATAGGAGCTGAGGGCGAGTACGTGTGGCTGCAAAGTCTTGTCCACAAAAATGCATGCCCTCTCTGTCAGACCCCTATCCCCGCCACTATGGGCCTGCCAGGAGGGCACTTAGCATTCTTGTGGACTTTGGGCAAGATGTAGAACGTGGGGATAACTGGAAATTCTATGTCTAACCCCTTGGATTGACGTTTCGGACTCTGTTCGCTTTAACCCCTGATTTGGGATACCCCTCAGTTCATCCGTCTTCTCCATAAGCCAGTAATCTTTGCGCCAGTAAGTCCTGGGAGCAACCGAGTCTGGAGAGGCATAACCCGTGTCTCCAGCAAGCGGGGGCTTGACTATAGACACAAGAGGCGGTGGAGATTGGGGATTGTTGGCTCATGCAAGAAGGGTGTCCCGCGATCCCTGAAAGCTTCTTTCAGGCAGTATATGGGCTCTGCATGCTGCTGCCAACTCCAGGGTGTCTCTCAGGCAATATAAGGGCTTCTACTGCTGAAGCCAACTCCAGGGTGCGTCTTTCAGGCAGTATATGGGCTCCTCATGCTGTTACCAACTCCAGTGTGTCTTTCAGGCAATATATGGGCTCCTCCTGCTGCTGCCAACAACAGGGTGCGTATTTTAGACAATAAATGAGCTCATTGTGCAGCTGCTAACTCTAGGGTGTGTCTTTCAGGCAATATATGGGCTCCCTATGCTGCTGCCAACTCCAGGGTGTGTCTTTTAGGCAATACAAGGGCTCCTCATGATGCTGCCAACTCCAGTGGTTCTTTCAGGCAATATATGGGCACCTCATGCTGATGCCAAGTCCAGGGTGTGTATATTGGGCAATATATGGGCTCCTCATGCTGCTGCCAACTCCAGTGTGTCTTTCGGGCAATATATGGGCACCTCATGATTCTGCTAACTCCAGTTGTTCTTTCAGGCAATATATGGGCTCCTCATGATGCTACCAACTCCTTTGGATCTTTCAGGCAATATATGGGCACCTCATGCTGATGCGTACTCCAGTGTATCTTTGAGGCAAAATATCAGCTCCCCATGGAGCTGTCAACTCCAGTGTGTGTCTTTCAGGCATTATATGGGATTCCCATGCTGCTGCCAACTCTAGGGTTTGTCTTTCAAGCAATATATGGGCTCCCCATGCTACTGACAACTCCAGGGTGTGTCTTTCAGGCTATATATGGGCTCCTCATGCTGATGCCAACTCCAGGGTGTGTCTTTTAAGCAATATATTGGTTCCTCATGCTGCTGCCAACTTCTTTGTGTCTTTCAGGCAATATATGTGCTCCTCATGCTGATGCCTATTCCAGGATATGTCTTTAAGGCAATATTTGGGCTCCTCATGAGGCTGCCAACTCCAGATTTTGTCTTTTAGGCAATTTATGGCCTCATAATGCTGCTGCCAACTCAGTGTTTCTTTCAGGCAATATATGGGCTCTGCATGCTGCTGCCAACACCAGGGTGTGTCTTTCAGACAATATATGGACTCCTCATGCTGCTGCCAACTCCAGTGTGTCTTTCAGGCAATATATGGGCTTTTACTGCTTATGCCAACTCCAGGGTGCATCTTTCAGGCAATATATGGGCTCATCATGATGCTGCCAACAACAGGGTGTTTATTTCAGGCAATAAATGGGCTCCTTGTGCTGCTGCTAACCCTAGGGTGTGTCTTTCATGCAATATATGGGTTCCGTATACTTCTGCCAAATCCAGGGTGTGTTTTTTAGGTAATATATGGGCTCCTCATGATGCTGTCAACTCCGGTGGTTCTTTTAAGCAATATATGGGCTCCTAATGATGCTGCCAACTCCAGTGGTTCTTTCAGGCAATATATGGGCACCTCATGCTGATGGCAAGTCCAGGGTGTATATTTAAGGCAATGTATGGGCTCCTTATGCTTATGCCAACTCCGGAGTGTGTCATTCAGGCAATATATGGGCTCCCCATGCAGCTGACAAATCCAGGGTTTGTCTTTCAGGTAATATATGGGCTCCCCATGCTGCTGCAAACTCCAGGGTGTGTCTTTCACGCAATATATGTGCTCCTTATGCTGATGCCAACTCCAGGGTGTGTCTTATAAGCAATATAAGGGCTCCCCATGTTGCTGCCAACTCCAGTGTGTCTTTCAGGCAATAAATGAACTCCTCATTCTGTTGCCAACTCCAGGATATTTGGGCTCTTCTTGAGGCTGCCAACTCCAGAGTTTGTCTTTAAGGCAAAATATGGGCTTCTAATGCTGCTGCCAACTCCAGGGTGTGTCTTTATGGCAATATATGGGCTCCTCATGCTTCTGCCAACTCTAGTGTGTCTTTCAGCCAGTATATGGGATTCCTATGCTGCTGCCAACTCCAGTGTGTTATTCAGGCAATATATGGGCTCCTCGTGCTGCTGCCAACTCCAGGGTGTGTCTTTCAGGCAATATTTGGGCTCCCCATGCTGTTGCCAACTCCAGGATATGTCTTTAAGGTAATATATGGGCTCCTCATGATGCTGTCAACTCCAGTGTTGTATTCAGGCAATATATGGGCTCCTCATGCTGCTGCCATCTCCAGGGTGTGTCTTTCAGGCAATATATGAGCTCCCCATGCTAATCCCATCTCCAGGGTTTTTTCTTCAGGACAAATATGGGCTCCTCATGATGCTGTCAACTCTAGTGTTGTATTCAGGCAATATGTGGGCTCCACATGCTGCTGCCAACTCCAGGGTGTGTTTTTCAGGCAATGTATATATAGGTTCCCCATTCTTCTGCCAACTCCAGGGTGTGTCTTTCAGGCAATATATGGGCTCCTCATGATGCTGTCAACTCCGGTGGTTCTTTTAAGCAATATATGTGCTCCTAATGATGCTGCCAACTCCAGTGGTTCTTTCAGGCAATATATGGGCACCTCATGCTGATGGCAAGTCCAGGGTGTATATTTAAGACAATGTATGGGCTCCTTATGGTTATGCCAACTCTGAGGTGTGTTTTTCAGGCAATATATGGGCACCTCATGCTGCTGCGAACTCCAGGGTGTGTCTTTAAGGCAATATATGGGCTCCTTATGTTGCTGCCAACTCCAGGGTGGGTTTTCTAGGCAATGTTTGGGCTCCTCATGATGCTGTCAACTCCGGTGGTTCTTTAAGGCAATATATGGGCTCCTCATGATGCTCCCAACTCCAGTGGTTCTTTCAGGCAATATATGGGCACCTCATGCTGATGGCAAATCCAGGGTGTATATTTAAGGCAATGTATGGGCTCCTTATGCGTATGCCAACTCCGGAGTGTGTCATTCAGGCAATATATGGGCTCCCCATGCAGCTGACAAATCCAGGGTTTGTCTTTCAGGCAATATATGGGCTCCCCATGCTGCTGCCAACTCCAGGGTGTGTCTTTCATGCAATATATGTGCTCCTTATGCTGATGCCAACTCCAGGGTGTGTCTTATAAGCAATATAAGGGCTCCCCATGTTGCTGCCAACTCCAGTGTGTCTTTCAGGCAATAAATGAGCTCCTCATTCTGTTGCCAACTCCAGGATATTTGTTTAAGGCAATATATGGGCTCATGAGGCTGCCAACTCCAGAGTTGGTCTTTAAGGCAAAATATGGGCTTCTAATGCTGCTGCCAACTCCAGGGTGTGTCTTTAAGGCAATATATGGGCTCCTCATGCTTCTGCCAACTCTAGTGTGTTTTTCAGCCAGTATATGGGATTCCTATGCTGCTGCCAACTCCAGTGTGTTATTCAGGCAATATATGGGCTCCTCGTGCTGCTGCCAACTCCAGGGTCTGTCTTTCAGGCAATATTTGGACTCCCCATGCTAATCCCATCTCCAGGGTGTGTTTTTCAGGCAAAATATGGGCTCCTCATGATGCTGTCAACTCCAGTGTTGTATTCAGGCGATATATGGGCTCCACATGCTGCTGCCAACTCCAGGGTGTGCCTTTCAGGCAATATATGAGCTCCCCATGCTTATACCATCTCCAGGGTGTGTTTTTCAGGCAATGTATATATAGGTTCCCCATTCTTCTGCCAACTCCAGGGTGTTTCTTTCAGGCAATATATGGGCTCCTCATGATGCTGCCAACTCCAGGGTGTGTCTTTCAGGCAATTTATGCGCTCCTTATGCTGCTGCCAACTCCAGTGTGTCTTGCAGACAATATATGGGCTCCCCATGCTGCTACCATTGCCAGTGTGTTTTGCAGGCAATATATGGGCTCCTCATTCTGCTGCCAACTCTGGGGTGTGTCTTTCAGGCAATATATGGGCTCCTGATGCTGATGCCAACTCCAGGGTGTGTTATCAGGCAATAGATGGTCTCCTCATGCTGCTGCCAATTCCAGTGTGTTTTTTGGGCAATATATTGGCTCCTCATGCTTCTGCTAACTTCTGGGTGTGTCTTTCATGCAATATATGGGCTCCTCATGATGCTGCCAACTCCAGTGTGTTTTTTGGGCAATATATGGACTCTTCATGATGCTGTCAACTCCAGTGTGTCTTTCGGGCAATAAATGTACTCCCCATGCTTCTGCCAACTCCAGGGTGTGTCTTTCAGGCAATATATGGGATTCCCATGCTGTTGCCACCTCAAGGCTCTGTACCTGTGCCGCTCTGCGACAGTGATTCTACTAGCGATGCCTCTGATTTGAATGTCATACTTCTTTACAGTATAATTTCACTATCTCAGCACACATCCTATGCGTGTTACATATGCGTGTCTCGGTAGGTCAGTAATTGCCATTTTTAATAGCGTTTCACAGCAAATAAATTCGGACCAACACAAATTTTTCCGGAAAATTCAGCGAATTGGCCGAATCAAATGTTTTAAACCTTTGTTCATCTCTAGTAAGGACCATGAACTTATAAAGTAAATCACATTCAAATTGCAAGCAACTTCCAAATAAGGAAGTGTGAAATCTAATATGTTGGAATATATGCTTATAGTGTGTACATTTAACTTTTACTTGATCACCCAAAATAACAGATGGAAAATGTATGATGCTAGAATGAAGTGTCAGTATAAGATTCCTACAATCACCAATTCCTCTTTATGATTTGAATCTGAAGGTGGCTTCCCACTAATACACTAAATTAACTTTAAAAATGCTTTTAATATTTCTCTCTGGTGTTGGCTAATTTTTTGAGATATATATAAAAAGAAAGAAAGGAAAAGAAATGTGAAGAGTGCCAGCTTTCTCCCATCAAAATGTCAAAGAAAAAAGCAAAGTATTCGAAATACTAAAAGTTGAAACATTGAAGGTTGATGGCAGAAGGAGGCCATACGGTCTATCTAGCCTGCCCTCATGTGTATACTGTTATGTACTCTTTAACTTAGGATAGATGTGTGTTTATCCCAGGCATGTTTAAATTCACTGACTGACAATTTACCTCTGCTGGAGGTAAAGATAAAGAGTACATAACAGTATACACATAAGGGCAGACTACATGGTCTCCTTCCAAATGCTAAAAATCAGAGATTGACTGGATTATCTTAAAGGGTAATAAGTTATGTACAGAAGTTTTTTGCTGGGTGTAAGTCAATTATTAAAAAGCATTTTAATGCCAAAGATGCATCTAATATAAAGCAATACATTTTTTACAGTTTTTTTCAAATTTTTTTATATTTTATATTTAGAGAGGTGATGGCCTACTTCCATGCACAAATAAAAAAATGTCCATAATGCAAGCAAGCAAATGACAATGACTTGTATGTGGGTCGGGGTTCGGACACAAACGATTTGTTGGCCTAAGCAACAAACAAATTCCTGTTCATCCCTGGCATTTCCATGGATCTATTCTCACCAGATTGTGGTTATTTCTCTTTATTCGTTCATTCGTTTTTTCGCTAAACCTGTTCCTTTGACCTTAGAACAAAGTCTGCCTTTAAGTGTTTCACCAAAATGGGGCTTCTTCAAAAGGCCTTGTAATGACTGAGAAACCAATAGTCACCAATGCACCCAGGGCTTAAGAAATTATGCACTGGGTCAAGAAGCCCTGTGGCAGAGAAACTGAAAGGAACAATGAGGCTAACAGCATTTGTTTAGAAGCAGTCAGCAATTTCAAATCATATGGTTTATTGATTCCAGATTAAAGCTAAAATATTACACTGTTAGTAAATTATTGTAGAAAACAGATGATACAAATGTTGTAAATTTTACTTGGCTCTCATATTCCCCCTTTAAGAGCACAAATTTAAAAAATAATAAAATAAAAAAGGTCACCTCTGTCCAGGATCCAGAGTCAGGTCTTCAGCAGAGCAAAGAACAACAATCTGCCCCTGCATGTGGCTTCTGAAAGTTTTTTTAGACTTAACTCTTTGTGGACCCCTATGCCAGTTCACAGGGAAGGAGGGGCTGGCAGGTCACCTGCCAAACCCTTCACCACATTACCTGTATCTCCAAAGGCCTGGGAGATGTAGAAAAGCCTAGTGACCATGTGGGGTCTGCAGGCTCGGTAGCCTTCAGGGTGGAGATGGCCATTCGGCCTCCACACACTAGTCTACCAGCCCAGTTGGGACCCCACACCATTTTAAAAAATAATTTAAGCATATAACCCTTTAAAAAAAATTAAACTTGTGGGGTCTCCCTCTTCAGCTGTTTACATTTTTTAAACAGCTTAAGTACAAAAAAAGGGGAGGGAGTCCCACAACTCCCCAACCAAAAACACGTGGCACCACTGCCTATTTCAATAGTAATATTTTATTTACTTAATACCTGATGATACATAGACATATTAAAAACAATTTAAAAAACATATAACACATATGTCCTCACTGGGGGGGAGGGTACCCCAAATGGATAATAGTTGATAACCGAACACTGATGTCCACAATATAATAAATCCAATAATGGTCCGCTTTGAGCCTAGCCAGAAAATATCTAATACATAAATATGTATAAAGTATGCATGTAAAATATAACTATTTAGTGATATAAACTAATTTAATCTAGTCATAACCTCCCCACTATAACCATTAATAAAGTGCTAAGTTCCCAGTGCAAATGTGTAAAAACTACAGCATAATAATCAAGAGGACCAGCCAGGTGAAGACAAAGCCGACATATGCATATACAACACTGTTAACAATAAGAACTCACTGCCCTCTCCCCACATCGCTCCTTTTATGCTCACCACACCGGGCGAACCTGTCACGCGCCGCCAGCCACTTCCGTGTTACCAACGCGCTCCGGCCGGAAGCGCGTCAGCACACGTCATCATGGCGCACCCCAGCCGGAAACGCGCGGCTGGCCCGGCTTGCGCTCCACCTGCCCAAGGTGTGCAGGCCCACTCGCAACCGCCCCCACAGGAGGAGCGGCGCAGTACAGGAGCCCGGGAAGGTGAGCAATCCGGAGCAATGTAAATTTATAGTCAAGTGAGACATCATTAACCAAAATATCATCTAATTGACATTACATCCCTATTCTTCTAATTGCTGTATAAACATCTATTTAAACAACTATATAACCTTATACATTACCACATGTCAATTAGCATTATACAGACCGATTAATAATTACATTCTCAACTTCTATACTAACCTATCGATTAAATGACCTCCAATTACAGGATGCACTTCACATTTGCCTATTCATATTGTATAATATGAGCCTAAAGAGGCCTATCTTATGGAAAAGGGGGGGGGGAACCTAGACCCAGCCCCTAAAGGGTTCTGACCTTTCATGGTGGCAGAAAATAACAGCTAGGGCATATCTCTCTCAGCTTCTATGCCCCCATCTATTCCCTATATGGTCATGTCATAGGCACACACCCTTCCTCTCAATTGCTACCACCTGCCCCAATACAATAATGCTTCAAATTCTATTCCGTTCTTGGAGTCTATAGGGGCTGATTACGGAATAAAAAATCTGACTAGTGTGCCTGTCTATCACACTATTAAGAGAATAACCATATTGCTGACCCTCTTTTATGTAACTCTTCTTCTTCCTGCTCTTACTCCAGAACTATAACAACATCTAAGACATACCCAAAACCCCCAATCCAGGATATCTGCTTATATACACACTATATACAGGGGACTCCAAACGTAATCTTCCAGTGGGGCCCAATATTGTTGTTGTTCTCCATCAGCCACACATCTCTTGCAAATCTGTATCCAAACTCTCAAATCCCAACTCTCAGGATGCTCCCCAGGCCTTGAGTATGACACGGGACTGAATATAGACGCCGTCGACCCTCTTACGTGAATTGCTGAAACTGATTAGTGCACTAAACATAATAATAACAATGACATCTGTGAACACAAACCATGTTGTATAATCAACCCCAATACCACCATCCTCATACATGACATGTGACCCAGTTATTGCCCCCCTAATAACAATAAAAGATGATGATAAATTATAATGAACAATAACCAACCCCACCTCCCACAAAAAACTTGTAATCATGACGTGAAGTGCTACCTACCCATGCCCCATTAATAACCCCTCCATTCATTATGTGCCCAAAAACGGCGTAAAGGCCAGATCCTCGTTAAGCCCCAAGGGAGCATGAGATCCCAGATTGTATATCCACCGCAGCTCCTTCCTTTGTAGGACTCAATTCAAGTCACCCCCCCCCGGTGCCCAAATCCACCTTCTCAATACCGATGACTCTGAGGCTACTATATTCGCTCCGATGTGCATGTAAGAAGTGGAGGGCCACCGGGGGGACCACCTTACCTTGTTGTGTGTTTCTAGCTGCGAGACAGATACTCGAAATGTGGGCTTGTACTCTCGCTTTGAGACTGTTTTTAGTTTCCCCCGCATACATTTTGGGACAATTGCATACCAATGCATAGATGACCCCCATAGATCTACAATTAATGAATTGTCGAATCCGAAATTCTTTTTTTGTTTGTAAATAACCTTATGTTTCTTCATGTGTGGACATAAAGAACAGTCCCCACATGGATGACTGCCATTTATATCACCATATTCCTGTAACCAGTTACGGGATGTCTCAAAATGACTTGAGCACACCTTATCCCGCATACTTGGGGCCCGTTGTGCTGTCATTCGTGGTCCACCACAGACCCATTTAGTTAATATCCCAATGCTCATGGAATATTCGTTTCAAATTGTGCCAGTCCCCATTGTAAGGGGAAATGAATCTTACCTGGGAGGTATCACGTATTCTCTTTTTAGGCTTTAATAAACTGGCCCTGGAGGTCTTAGCTGCCCATTCCAGAGCACTTTCCTCCACATGTTTGGGATACCCCCTTTGTCAAAAACGACAGGCGAGATTTCTAGCTTGATCCGCAAAATCCTCCTCATTGGAACAATTTCTGCGGATTCTGAGAAATTGCCCTATAGGAATTCCTCTCTTTAGACTCGCAAGATGAAAACTCTCGTAGTGCAGTAGGGAATTAACAGAGGTCTCCTTGCGGTATGTGCCTGTACATAACGAACCATCATCCATGATCGAAATAGTCAAATCCAGGAACGTCACCTGTTTCATGGACATCTGTGCAGTAAGGAAGATATTTAAATCATTACTATTCAACACATTCAGGAACTCATTAATTAAATTGTGCCTCCGTACCTTGCCATATTACCAGTATATCGGCAATGTATCGATGCCACCCTAACACGTGCCGGTGATGGTCCAAATTGTTCTCATTAAAAACAATCTCCCTCTCCCACCATCCCAGGAATAAATTGGCCACCGAGGGAGTACATCGTGCCCCCATGGCGACTCCACACACCTGGCGATAATAACAACCATCAAACGTGAAGAAGTTATGCAACAGCACAAAATCCAACAGGTTTAAGGTGAATTCCTGTACGGAGGGAGAGGTTTGGCCATCCATGTTGAAAAGGTACTGGCACGTGTGGGTGGCTGACACATGCAATATACTGGTATAGAGGGCTTCTGCATCCATGGTGATCAAAATCACACCATCTGTTACCCAAACTGAATTGAGGCAATTGAGCAAATCCATGGAATCACGAATATAGGAATTGAGAGAGATCACAAAGGGCTGTAACAATTTATCAATATAGACGCATGCCTTCTCTGTGAGACCCCCGATGCCCGCCACAATAGGTCTTTCCGGGGGACATCGGGGGTTCTTATTTATTTTTGGTAGCATATAAAATGTTGCTACTACTGGAAAATCTACCAACAGGAAGTCACGCGTCCTACGATCAATAGTGCCCATGCCTCTTCAATTAAGGTGTCAAATTCAACCTTATATCGTGTCAATGGATTGCTTGACAATTTCTCATAGTTGGCCACGTTCTGCAGTTGTCTCAAAGCCTCCGTACGGTAATACTCGCGTGACATCACAACAATATTTCCACCTTTATCAGCTTCCTTTATTATGATGTCACTGCGAGCCCGGAGGCTTGAGACAGCCGCCAGTTCGCCTTGTGTGAGATTGTTAGATCCCTTCGTCACTGGGAGTTTCTGGATTTTATCGCTAACAACCTTAAAAAACATATGTACCGCCGGGCTCAACGACCATGCTGGCATGTACATAGAAGGTTTGTATAGTCGTCCCAGGATACTCACCTCAGGTGTTTGTTCCTCCAAAAGTGATGTCAAGTCCTCCACTGCCTCTCCTTCCTGGCAAATCATACCAGTCAAGAGGTTAACAGGGGTCTCAAACTGTTTTTTAAGGAGAAGTCGTCTGTAGAATAAATATAAATCCTTAATTGCCAAGAATTTATCAAGCCTGTTAGATGGTGCAAAAGTAAGACCTTTCTGTAGTACTGACATCTCATCTTCAATGAGTGTTACTCCCGAAAGATTAGTCACCGTTAATTCATGGTTAATTCTTGGTTCAAGATATGACTGGCAGGACCTTCCCGGGCATGAGGGCGGGTAATGGTTGAAACTCCACTTATGGGCTGGGACCCGTTCTGGACCGTTTTGCTGTAACAGGTCATAGCCTGCGATGATCCCACCGTTCGGTCTTGCTGGATATGTCTACATCTCTTAACCCCCCCCCCGGCGTATCCTCTTGATCTGCCCTCGCCTAAAAAACGATCCTGCACAGTGTTACTATCTTCTGAAGATCTACTGGATATCGATGTTCTATGACTAGAGGGTCTACTATCCCTATTGTATGTCGTCCTGCCATTACCTCTGTGGGTCCACCTATACACCCGTCCTATCTCAAAATCATTTTTGTCCCTATTGAGTTTATCCATCTTGCTGTTAATAATACCATCTTCTAATTTCTTAAGGTCATTATCCATAAGGCCTTGTAACCTATCAATTTCCCCTTGTGGTGTCTCCTTAGGGATACTGTCATGCAGAGCGGCCAATGCATCTTTGGTTTTGACCAGTGCTATTTTATCCAGATTTCTTCGGCCATTAGCACATTTATTCAGATGCATTTCCCATCTCAATCAAGTTTCTGCCAGGACCTCCCAAGCCGGAAAAATTTGGACCCTTAACCCTCTAGGGATAAGTGATTGTTCTCTATACAGTTCCAAACTCTGTATATTCCACCACAATTTGGTGTATTTGATTTCCGGCAGGTGGAGCGCAAGCCGGGCCAGCCGCGCGTTTACGGCTGGGGAGCGCCATGATGACGTGTGCTGACGCGATTCCGGCCGGAGCGCGTTGGTAACATGGAAGTGGCTGGCGGTGCGTGACACAGGTTTGCCCGGTGTGGTGAGCATAAAAGGAGCGATGTGGGGAGAGGGCAGTAGTCCTGCCTTGAGGAAGTGACACTCGGACGTCACGAAACGCGTTGGTTCTGGGCGGGGGGTCCCCTTGGTTGTGACATTGTGATCCTGGACACGTGAGGTCTTATTGTTAACAGTGTTGTATATGCATATGTCGGCTTTGTCTTCACCTGGCTGGTCCTCTTGATTATTATGCTGTAGTTTTTACACTGGGCACTTAGCACTTTATTAATGGTTATAGTGGGGAGGTTATGACTAGATTAAATTAGTTTATATCACGAAATAGTTATATTTTACATGCACACTTTATGTATATTTATGTATTAGATATTTTCTGGGTAGGCTCAAAGCGGACCTAAAAGCGGATCATTATTGGATTTATTATATTGTGGACATCAGTGTTCGGTTATCCACTATTATCAATTTGGGGTTCCCCCCTCCCCCCCCCTCCTCCAGTGAGGACATATGTGTTATATGTTTTTTAAATTGTTTTTAATATGTCTATGTATCATCAGGTATTAAGTAAATAAAATATTACTATTGAAATAGCCGGTGGTGCCACGTGTTTTTGGTTGGGTGGGTTGGGGAGTTGTGGGACTCCCTCCCCTTTTTTTGTATTTGTAGATTTTACCTTACCCAAGTAGTGTGCACACCATTTATAATAGGTAATTAAACTGGTGCAGTCTCAATTGTGTTTTGTTACATTTTTAAAAGGTTTAATAGTTGATAGTGTGAATAGTAGTTATATTTTATTTGAAAATTTCATAAAGCACTCTTTTCAGTTTGGGGTGTCTCCTGGGCAGGAACAGTACTGTTGTAGTACCATTGTACACAATAGGCTTGATTCAGAGAGACAAAAAAAGACAGTCGTTTTAGTGCCGATCTGTTTTTTTTTTAAATTTCCCCTTTCTCGTATGAGTGTGCGAGCGATTCTATGCATGCATTACTAACCTTCAGTAAAGTTTCCATCCGTTTGTATGCCAGAGTACGAGCATGTCATTTTCCAGCTTGACTTTTCTGTTTCATTTTCTCATGTTACAACGTTGGCTTTCGTTTTTTCCCTTTTTCCATTGTCTCCTTCCACACGAATCCTTTACGTTTTCCGTTAGATTCTGTTTTCCTTTTTCACTAAATAATCATCCGGACGTAAATCCTTACGATCTTGCGCCTGCGCACTCCAAACTTAACTCATTAAAGTGCTCGCCTACATATTTGCCCCCCTCACTTCTACTACAATAATTATCTAAATCACTTAGCGCTATCCTCCATCTTCCCTTTTGGACCCTTAAAACTTACCCCAACCACTTAGCACTATCCTCCATCTTCCCTTTTGGACCCTTAAAGCTCACCCCAACCACTTAGCACTATTCTCCTTCTTCCCTTTTGGACCCTTAAAGCTCACCCCCAACCACTTAGCACTATCCTCCATCTTCCCTTTTGGACCCTTAAAACTTATCCAAACCACTTCCCGGTTAGGTTCTTCTTCCATTTTAGGCCCCTAAAACTTACCCAAACCACTTCGCAGTTAGGTTCTTCTTCCATTTTAGGCGCCTAAAACTTACCCAAACCACTTCGCGGTTAGGTTCTTCTTCCATTTTAGGCGCCTAAAACTTACCCAAACCACTTCGCGGTTAGGTTCTTCTTTCATTTTAGGCCCCTAAAACGTACCCAAACCACTTCCCGGTCATCTGAATCTTCATGTCAAAATTATTTCACCCTTCGCTTGGTGTATTTGTGTAAAAGAAAGACACTGAAACTATTATTTATTTTTTTTTTTTTGTCAAAGCCCATTTGTTTGGGACTTTTAAAAAAATTTTTGGTGTATAAATGTTGCTAAAAATTTTTTTTAAAAACTATTAAAAATATTTAAAATTTGAAACAATAAAAAACTATTTACATATAAAAACACAGTGGCAGGACCCAGAACACTATTATTCTTCTGTTGTCCCCAACAAGTCAACCAGCTGCTGCATATCGGCCACCAACTCAAGGACCCTTCTATTCATTTCTTCAACTCTTGCCCGTGTGGTCCCTGTATAAAATTTGAAAAAATACATTATTTTGCGACAAATATGTTTCTCACCTGTGGATGGAATGTTTGTTAGTTGCCAACCGAAATCATGACGACATATGTCAGTCTGCTCAGGCATTAATCTAAGGAAGTGGGCAGAGGTCATTCTGCTCAGGCATTAATCTAAGGAAGTGGTCAGAGGTCATTCTACTCAGTCATTAATCTAAGGAAGTGGCCAGAGCTCATTCTGCTAATGCCATTGACTATGGCTTGATGTATCTGGGTGATCATGTAAAAAACCACATACTGCAAAAAAATACATTAGAACTTACTTGGTTGGTGGCCGACGGATGCCTCATTGGGGGCAACCCTACGTCCTGGGCCCTGCCACTGCTGTGAAGTAGAGGCTGTAGAGACATGGCAAATAGGGTCACTTATAATGTCTTAGTCAACAGTAATCAAATGTCTATTTCAATGTGTGTGTCACATCACTCACCTTCTTCCTGTGCCTCCTGGGCAAGATCTTCTGCATCCTCCACATCTTCACCCGCTCCAGAAGCATCTAGAAAAACAGATTAAGGGATTCAGCTTTGGTGGGACTAGCATGTATGTGTGTGCAGTTACATGAAGAGTCACATACCAGAGGCTCCCGCCTGCATCGCTGGGTACGACTGCCTGCCCACGCTGTGCCGCCCCTCCTCTGTGGAAAGGTCCAGGGGCTGGTCGAAGGACCCAACAGAGGAGGGGTAGGACCGTCGCTCTGGAGTTCCACCACCTTCACTTCCAGCAGCAGATTCATGCAGCACTGGTCGGCCTGTGCGCCTCCGGGTACGACGGATTTTGTAATCCATTTCCAACACTAGAGAAGAAAAGCAATTATAAAGAAATGCCTACCTTCTGGATTAGTTACATCTGGCATGCAATCGCTAGGTACTTACTAGGGAAATGGAGTCCAAAAAAACGCCACACCCGGGGCATGTGCAGCCGTTTCTGGTCCGACCAATGCTGCATGATTTGAGTGTGGGTGAAGGTGGTGTCCGTCTCATGTTGGATTTGCCGAATGATCTCCAGGGCGATGGTGCGCTTCTCAAAAGAGTTGGGCAGGTAGTCGTACCTGCGCTCCAGCATGGCCTACAAAACACAACAGAAACATAGGATTTAGTTAAAACGGCATACAAATATCTGTCACCAATCGATCATTTGACTAAATGACATTAACAGATACTATTCTAGCCTAATCAAATCCTTGAAGCTGGCCTCAGTGTTGGTTCGCACGTGTGGGCCCTCACGTCGGTTTTGCACGGACTTTTAGACACTTTGTAAGCTAACCGTTTCTTCCTGCGCTTCCTTAAGGGTTAGGCATGCATTTAGATGGCAAATCAAAGGCATTAAAAGACACTTACAAGCATGATGATCTCTTCTTGTTGGCGGGTGAAGATTGTGGGTGCCATCTTGCCTCTTGTCTGCAGCAGATAAGTAATGCCCCTGCGGTTTCCGGGTTCCGCACGACCGGCCGAACAAGCGTAAGCGTCAGACCCCGCCAATCTTATTTAAAGGGTCCTGGACACACAGCTAATTCTCTTTGAGAGTCTCTATTAACATAACATTATGGCACCCAAAAAAAATTTGCAAAAAGAAGCAAAGGACGCCAGCAGCAGCAGCAAACTGCCCTGCACATTGCTCCTGCTGCTTGGATGGCAAACAACTCACTCCAAGATGCCAAAAAGTAAGCTGCAGGCAACCCGCAGTGCTCAGCTGAAGCCTCCTCCAAAAAACAGGCCAAAAAAGGAGCCAGCGGCCAAGAGGAAGCCACAGGCCAGCAAGGCAACAACAACGGGCGCCAAAAAAGGTAACAAGAGGGTGCAAAGCCCAAGCCCCCCATGTCACCATCACCCCACCCACGTGTCTCCCAAGCCAAGGCTAAAAAAAGGACACCCCGGGAAAGAAGCCCCAGCAGCTCTAGCTCACCATCACCACCACCCGCACGTGTTGAAAAAACTTCCAAGAGCCAAAGGCACCGGTAAACAAGGCCCAGAAGCCCCAGCAGCCCGAGTTCTGCATCCCCACCACCCACACGTGGCCACAAGTCTCATGGCAAGAGGGCAAGGCACCGCCCAAGAAGCCCAAGGTCGCCATCACCACCCGCACGGGTCTCCAAATCCTCGGCCAAGAGGGCAAGGCCCCCGGCCAAGAAGCCAAAGCTCTGGCTCACCCCTGGACTGGCCTACTACCTCCAAGGGGCATGCTTCTTCTAAGGGCCCACAGAGGCACAGGGCCCCAAGCCCGACTTCTTCAACCACACCCTCTCCTCCTCGGCCACATTCTCCACCGGCACAGGTGTCAAGGCACTCACCATATGCCACATCTACACCTGCGACTTCAGTGGCCACCCAGCCACGAACACCCAGTCCCTTTCCAAGTCCGGTTCAATCTGCAGCCAGCCAGCAGTCCGTAATTTCACCCCAACGCAGCCAGGCCGGAATGTCCCCTGATTTTCCGCCAAACACTGAGGAGCCAGAACCGCAACCAACAGGGCGCACATTGCGCAGAGTACAGTTGAGTGGCAGGTTTGGGGAGGCCCAAACTCTGGCATTGGCTAGTGGCCTCACCTTGTATTATGATGAGCTATATAGGCGCAGATCCAAAGCTACAAGCAAACAGCGCAAAGCCAAAATTTTGGAGGAGCTCACCAGACAGGTCAATGCAGCGGGGGAAGAGCTCAAAGATGTGGAGCAGATTCAAAGGAAAATATCAGACCTCAAGTATGCAGCACGGAAGAAAGAGAAAATAAATGGCGTCATTACAGGTACATATATTCTTTGTGGATTTGTCTTCTTCTTGTATTGGCACCATTTAGCTAAATGTGTACAACTATCTTTTGCAGCTTACAAACTGGCGGAGGATTCCCCACTAAACTGCAATTTACCCAAGCTGAGGAGACGGGCATTCCGACTATTCCTGCAGGTTATTAATGTTAGTGTGTATGGGAACTGTGAGCTACATGTAAAATGAGGCTCCAAGCCTTGTAGTGGAGGTAACAATTTAAATAGGGTGTGTTATGTGTGTGGACTCATCATTTGCTAATTTGCTTGCCCATACATGAGCTTTGAGAGTCTTGAGGAACACTATTGAGATTAGCAAAGGATTGCCTGTTATGTATTTAGAGTCAATTACATCCAACACTTCCATCTTTATTTGTAGGCCACTTGGGTTGGAGCTGTGCTTTGGTCTGAAAGACTTGATCTGGGGTGCTTGAAAGGTTGACCTAGAAAGAATGGCAACCAGCATAATCTGAGGGCAAATGCTATTTGCAAGCTGAGTGTGGTCCCCTAATGGGCTTTTAGGGATGTGTGAAGCCTCAGAACAGCCAGTACATGCATGTTTATTTGGGTTAAGGAGACCAATGTGTATGTACTTGTTGACTAATACATCTAACAGAATGGCATTCATAGTCAAGGTCAACTTGGTCTGTTGGGGGAGTTGCCATTCATGCTTGGCCACGTGTTTTAGTGAACCATATGTGTTATTACACATCGGCAATGCACATTTGTGTGTTAACATGCCTTCTTTTCAACAATGCAGCCCATCATCATCCCTCAGCTAGTGGGGAATCCTCAGCCAGTTTGACCATGCCCTCAACTTCCGTGCTGCCTCGGACCCAGGATCCGATATATCAGTGTATTTTTCTGATTTTGCTTATGCATGTGACTTGCCATGTTTCTTTTTGCGGAATTACATATGTATTGCCCAAACTGAACCTTTTTTATTTACATGCTCCAAGAGACCCACACACTGATGGAGGAAATCCAGGAGCTGGAGGAGGATGGAACCTTCATGGGACCTTCTGTACAGCCCCCCCCAGGACAGAATCTGCAACTGTCCCAACATGTTTCTCCAACAAATCCTCAGCAGCAGAGTGAAGCTGGCTGCATGCTGCCAGCCCATCGTGGGCAGCATGCAGAGACTGAGCCTACAGTCCCCAGTGTTAGCTCTGCTGCTGAGGATTTGCCAAGCAGACCTGTGGCTGTTGGTGGACCTAGAGGCCCATCATCTGCCTGCCCCACAACCCGGGAAATTGGGAGGCGTAGTCAGCTATGTCGGCCAGTTTCCCATGGGAGGGTGTGCCGATGATGGAGTCAGCATGGCACCATGAGAGGCGGTTATTTCGCCTACAAAATCAACGAAACCACAAGCATCTTCCTGGCCAATTAGAGACATTAAATAACACCTTAAACTCCATGCTGACTGAATTTAGGTCCAACAACAGCCACATGGCCACCTTATCTAACAATCTCAGTGCCATGATGGCTGAATTTTGAACTTCCAATAGAAACATGTTGGAACAGTTGCAGATTCTGAATGCCACACAGGCCCAGGTGAGGGCCCACCTCCAAGGGCCCCAACCTGGGTTTTATGGGCATCCCCCATTTTAAGGCCTATTTGGCCTGTAACTGCTCCACATCTTTGCTCTACATCCCCACTGTATTGACCTGTCTGGTGAGCCCTACCAATATACCCTTTGGGTATGGCTTTGCTTGTATGCTTTGGATTTGCGCCCATATAGCTCATTAGAGTGCTGAGGTAGGCCACTAGCCAATGCCGGAGGTCAAGCCCCACTGAACCTGCCACTCAAGCTGGTGCACTGCAGGCAGGCTTGGCCCTAATTACATTGGCCTGGCTGTAGGCATGATTGGGGGACATTCTTGCCCTGAAAACTACTACCTTGACCCCTGGCTGAGATTGAACAGGACTGGGGGTTCTTGTTTGGGTGGGCCTGGGGAGATTGGGACTGGGGGTTCTTGTTTGGGTGGGCCACTGAGTAACAGGTGTAGATGTGGCATAGGTATGGCTGCTTTACACCTGTGCCTTTGGCAAATGTGGCCAAGCAGGAGAGGGTGTGTCTGTGGGCGTATTTTTTTGATTAAAAATCTGGACATGCCAATGCTTGTCACATATGTGTTTGTTTTGAAATTTTGTATTAAACTTTGGCCTGGAGTGCCTTACTTTGTAACTCCTGCCTTTGGCCAATTGCTATATGGTATGATTTGCCAAAAATGACATTTGTAGTTTCACCATGTATTTACAGGAACTATGGGAGTGACCATCAACTCCAATGTTTGCTTTTCCAATAAACCCCCAAAATTTTTACTTAACCTGTTGTTGACTAAGTTGATGCCTTTCGGTTTTTTGGGAATAAAGATTACTTAAAGTTTGCACTAACAACTTGGGCACCAAAAAAGACATGAGTTTCAAACCAGGAGTGAGGTTTATAGTAATTAATTACTTAGTCTTTGGTACATAAAAAAATAAACAAACCAACACAAAGGGCAACAAACTAAAGTAACAATCAATAAAATAAAAATAAAACAAACAAAGGAACAACAAATTAGGAAAAATGTGTGGCTATCAAATTTGACCGCACGGCTTGGCCAGACGCACTAGGTGGGCCACTGTAGTCCTCCTCTGGGTCATGGGTAGGTGGAGAGGGGGGCAAATCCACATACCGGGGGACACGCTGCAATATGGCAAAATTATGCAACACTACACACGCCATGATAATATCTATGACCTTTTTGGGGTATACTGAAGGGTTTCCCCGGTATGGTCCAAGCATCTGAAGCAGGTCTTTAATAGGCCAAACGCCCTCTCCACCACGGACTTGGTCTTCCGGTGTGCCCTATTACATGCATCCTGGGCGGCATTCTGTGGCCGGAGGACGGGTGTCAGCACCCACGGAAGGAGTGGATAGCCGGAATCACTTGCAAATATTGTAAGCAAAACACATAAATTACACATTACTCCATAAATTGATTCCCAATAACGGCCCATCAACATGACTAAGAGGCTAGGTCACATTTGCTAAACAGCATGAGCATACATATTGCACAAAAAAAAGCCTAAAAACATCTAATAGATGTAGGAACAATGTAAACATCAAAGATGGCGGATGATCGCCAATCAGCCTGCTAACAGGTATTGGTTTAGGACCCTGCTGCTCAGCATTCTTGGATGTCTTAACTTTTCAGGACCCCGTATCTGGTTTGTATGAGGCAAAAACGGCTCTAACCCGGCCCCTGCACTTTATCCCGCTCTCCTCTAGTGTAATGCATCTAAGCAAAGATGGCGCAGACCCTATCATAAAGTCAAGAACACAATTTCAGCCGAGTGTGGGGAAGACTAATGATTAATTTACTATAAATTCGAATTTAACATTTTGCAAAGGCAGGACAAACATTTGGCAAGGCTTTGTTGTTTGAAAAATGTAATGGTTAAGGTCGTGTTTCACATGTAAACATGGTGTACAAATAGGCATAGTTTCATACATGGAACACAAACTAAATTCATAGGCATACATTTCCAAAAAAATGACGTTATTGGCGTCAACTTACCAAGGAGCCATCCACCGGAAAATTCCCCAGACCCAAACCGACCGTACAATCCAGATCTTCTCAGAATGTAGGCATCGTGGGATGAGCCTGGGAACCCGGACAGCATACTAAGGAACCGCATGTCCGGGGCCACCACTGCTTGGACATTCAGTGAGTGGCCCATTTTGCGGTTCCTGGGGAAAAAGAAAAACAAATACATTAGCAAGGCAAGGAAAACTAGTGAAACACTAAATAATCACACCCTAAGCAAAACCTGTGGGCCAATTCAAATAACAATAACCAAGTACATAAGTATTTGGTACACAAAAAAATGGATATGTATGTTTGAAAAAGTAAAGATTAACTTTGAAGTGTCTATTTCAGGTACACCTTACAATGTTTCCCTTTGGAACACATGTGACATTTTGGAGAAACTAAATACGGTCCATTGTTTCACAGGGACTATTTACAAGGAGGGAATAATTTCAAGGAGGGAAGGGAATAATTTCAAGGAGGGAATAATTTCAAGGAGGGAATAATTTCAAGGAGGGAATAATTTCAAGGAGGGAATAATTTCAAGGAGGGAATAATTTCAAGGAGGGAATAATTACAAGTTGGGCTTTTAAAAAATGTAAGATAAAAAAAGGAAAAGTAATTGTAAAAATGACAGATTGTACTTGCCTATAGATGTACTCGTCGGCTGCCGGAGGCACCAGGGCAACGTGGGTGCAGTTAATGGCACTCACGACGTTGGGCATGTCGGCGATGTTATAAAATGCCAGCTTAATCTCTTTTATGGCTACCATGTCCTCAGGAAAACAAACATATTTCCGAGTAATGGTAGCCATGCCTTCCAAAAACTTGGATAGCGCGCGGCTCAGCGTAGGCTGGGAGATCCCCACGGAGAGGGCACCCAGCCTCTGAAACGAGCCGTTCGCCAAAAATTGCAGGCAGCCAAGCATCTTGGTCATACTTGAAATTGCTTGCCCCTTCCTTGTGGTGCGGGCTAACCATGGCCGCAGCTCACTATACAATTTATGGAGGGAAGCGCGATTAAGTCTGGTGAGCTCGAACAGCTCAACGTCATGCATGCCATCGATGTGCATGCGTCGCCGGTGCAATCTGGTCTCGGCCCTCCGGACAATTTCAATGCCCATAAGCTGCAGATCCTCATGCTCCTCAAATACACTAGAGTCATCCATAGCTGCTAGTCTCGAAGTCAAAATGGTCCTGTAAGGGGATCGCAAAGGAAACGGGTTTATAGGGTGGTGGCCCATCGGCAATCAGCTCTCTGAATGAGACGCAAGCCCATAGCAATAACATAAGTTATCTGAACGAACAAAAAATATCAGATTTTGTGGGGAAAATGATCCGAACTAACGCAAATGATCCGATTTGCTTTCGTTCATCGAAAGCGCATATACGCATTTGCCCGAACGTTCGTACGAATTAAAAATGAATGAAAAAAAGCAAAAAAAAGACACACACACAAAAACTTTCACAGACAGCTATGGAAGTCCAGACGAATGTGTGTCTGAATCAAGCCTATTATGATTTTCTTGAAAAACATACAAAATGTAAAAAAAAAAATTTAACACATATTTTACCCAAAAATATTAACAAACACCAAAAACAAGACATTTCATGTTAAAGCCTAAATTCCATTACAAAACAATATATCATTCCCTGAAAAGTCTGCAAAAACCCCAGTTAAACATACATAGTGCAAAATGCTGAAAATGGCATGGCAACAGAGGGTGACACAATCTCTAGGTAGGCTGGCATTGAAAAGGTTAATGCAGAAGTCTAGAAGACCCCACTGTGACTGTCCTTACATAATACATAATGTATCTGCTATTAAAGCAACCAGTAAATGCATCAAAGCAAAGTATTACACTTACACCAGGGCTAAAGGATGAGTTTGCTCATTATTTATCTAACCCTCTGAACTCTCTTACATACAAGCATACAAGCCAAGTAGCGAACTCTAACAGAAACTTAGTTTAACCCTTCTAGTGCCAGCTACGTGAGTCTCACGTAGCTGCCTCTCCAACCTTTAAGTAAAAAAAAACTATACAAGATACAGACTTACCTGACCCCTCGTTTGATAGTGCCAGCGATTCTCTTCACCCAGGTGGCATCCGATCCCCCCCTGGGGCTTTCCTCTCTTCAGGAGAGCGCCCATAATAGCGCCCCCCCCCCCCCCCCCACGATTTGGCGATTTTCTTTCCTGTAAAGAAAAATAAAAATTATGACATTTACTCACATGCACTTCTTGTGATCCCTCCTGCTGCCTCTGTTTTTCACTGGGGGGCCTCCGATCACCCCCCCCCGAGGCTCTTTTGTATTGAACAAGAGGGCCAAGATGGCCCTCTCCTTCCCTTCCTCATGTCGGCTGCTAGCCCCACCCCTTGGGGACGGGGAAAAGTGACGTCTATATGATGTCACTCAGCAGCCTACATCTCCATCCCCATTGATGCCGATGATCAGTGCTGTTGGATGCTCAGCAGAGGAAGGTTGGAGGGGGGAGAGGGTTGTGATCGCTCTCTCCCCTTCCAGCCCTTCTCCACCGAGCACCCAGCAGCTGTCATCATGGATCACGGAGAGACAGAGAACACAGCATGACCAGAGGTAAGTAAAGTAAAAAAAAAAAAAAAAAAATGACTTTTTCTCTTTGTCAGTGTCATTTTTTTTTCTATTTAACCCCTTGTGAACTGGTAAGGGATCTGTGAGATCCCTGTACCAGCTCACAAGGCTGGGGGCTGGCAAGTTACCTGCTGCTAGTGGGTGACTTGCCATTAACCCCCGGCTCACCAATTACCTGCCTCCCCAACGGCCAGGGGGGGCAGAAGGGCCTGGGCTCCGTAGGCACTATGCTGGCTTTAGCCTGCAGGGCGGGGGGCCACCAGAGCTGGCCCCTGCACCCTGTTCTACAAGCCCTGCATAGCTGGTCCCGGGTCGGTTATGCTGGGTAGGGGGGACCCTATGTCGTTTTTTTTTTAAATTAACAGCATAGTTGTAGCTTATCTGAAAAAGTGCTGTTTCAGTTTGGGGGAGTCTCCTGGGCAGGTACCAATACATATGTGGTACCACTGTAACTGGGAGAAATGTGGATTTCAAACGCAATAAGAGTTTATTAGCAAACTACAAAAAACACTACAAATTGTAAAAAACAGATTATATTTGCACATATTTTACCCAAAAGTATTAAGAATACACTTTAAAAAGGCCAAACAAGACATTTCATGTTAAAGCCCAGATGCTGAAAAAAACAATATATAATTTTCCTGGAAAATCCCTGGAAATCCCTTCAAAAATCGTTGAACATGTGTAGCACAAAAAAGTGAAACGTAGTCTGGCAACAGAGGGTGACAAAAAATCTAGGTAGGCTGGAACTTAAAGGGTTAAATAGTAATAGTGATATTGCTTATATTGGCCATTGTGTGTCATATGACCCTCCTGCCCAAAGTTATAACTCCTAACAGTTTTTAGGTATTAGAGAAGGTTCCCCAAGGCAGAAAGGAAACAGTCCGCCCCACAGAAAGGAGGGGGCAAGAGTGTCCCGAGGCTAAAAGGGGATTACCTCAGGCCAGCCCTTGTCACCCTCTGAGGGAGAGAGTGGACGTGCCCAAGATTTCCATAAGCTGTCCACACACTTCGCGCCCATCATCACTACTCTGCATCTGCACTCTAAGGTATTGTCAACTGCTTTGAATATCTGCTTGTAATTCCCTTACCTGTATATTGTATCCCACTTTCTAAGACTTGTGTTATAAATTCCATCATTCGTATTGTCTTAGTGTGCACCTAATGCATTAAAATCTATATTTAATTTGATTGGTTCTTGCTTTGATCGTGGACACATGAGTCTGGCCTTTTGATGTAATACAAGCCATTGGCAAGTTAATAGACTGGGACAAGGGAAAACATATTGCGTGTGTGGCTGTGGCATCAACGGAGCTCACAACATACACATTTTCCTGACAGGTGGGGAGTTGTTTTTGTCTCATACTCGTATCCGGTATTACTTATATTGTAGATCCTACCCTCCCCCAAGTCTTTCCACCATTACATATCTTTACCCAGATATCTCCAGCTTAAAAAAGACTGTAACAATGAGAAAGGTAGTTAAGATCCGCATAGCTTGGAAAAAATGTATGTGTGAACCTCAAATAACAGAAACCAGACAACTTTGTTGTCACTTAGAAGATAGTGGTATGGTGAGATAAATGAAAAAAGACAAGTTAGACAGAATGCAAGAAGGGTGGAAGTGCTGAAGAAAGAGAGAGGGGAGAGAGCAAGGAGGGTGGGAGAAGTGGTATAGGCCAGCAGAAGACATCGCTACTTTCCTTCTGTGATAATTAATTTGTACTCCTCAGTTTCTTGATTATATAATTCATTAGCCAAGTAGCGGCATAATTGTGAACTCTATCATACAGGGTGGATTTAAGGTCTTCCATTCCTCTGATATTTTGGACTTCCTGGGACCAATCGGAAATAGTTGGGCAGTGGGTTTGTTTCCAAAATTTGGGGATAGTCAGGGGGCAGCATTAACCAGGTGAATAAGGGTGGATTTCTTTTACTTGCTAAGGCTTTTAGAATTAAAATATAATAGGAATTGTGCCAGATTTGGCCGAATTTCCGAACCTAGGATCCTAGACATGATTTGAGCCGTTGAGTTCCAGAATGGGGAGAACCTGGGGCAGGTCCACATAACAACATGGAAAAAGGGACCTGTGCAAATGTTACAGTCCTGTGTGCTAATAGGGAACAATTTGTGCAGTCTAGCTGGCATCTGGTACCATATAGTTAGATATTTATTCCCAGACTTTTGAATTCCAGTTAGGATGGTAGATTTGTGTGCTAGTAGGAAGCTAGTTTTTCCACTGTGCATCTGATAAATGGAAACCCAAGTTTTTCACATTTATCACTTAAATGTGGTTGGAAATATCCTTGTCTATTCATTAAGCAGTACATTTGTGAGATGATTTCTTTCGCAGGAGGATATGTATTTAGCAACCCTTTATTTTTGAAATGGTGTTAGCTGTCTTTGCCATGCTGATTTTGGGCCTAGTTTATGCATAGAACATTTGAACTGTGAGTCCACTGTCAAGCTCGTCAAACTGCCATTTTCCCCTCAGCTCATCTAGCAGGCACCATTGACCATTATCTACTAGGTCCCTACCGATAAGTTTCCCCACTTGCCTCCACCCTTTAGAAGTCATTGTTGGCATCCATTGGGGAAGATGAGGCCAAAGTGAGTGAGTTTTCTCACATTGTCAGATACTTCCAAAGTGGAAGAAACTGTCGGATGTTTAAGTAATATAAGCGGCTTTCCATAGCCCATGGTAGGTCCTCCTATGCCGGAAACTGTGTGGTATTTTTATTGGCAAAGTCTGAAAATGGAATAAGAATTAGGGAAGAATTGACCCTTTCAAACCATGAGAAGGTTGGAAAATCCCAGTTTTTCAGCTGTTTAATTTAGGGTAGCATAATTTATGTGGGATTTTGGTTCCAAGATATTTTATGGAGTCTTTTGCCCACTTGAATGTGAAGGATTCATGTAAGTTTTCCATCACTATTGGAGGGAGTCCTGTAGGCAAAGCTTCCAATTTATCAAAATGTATTTTTAGGTTTTTAAGTCTGCAATTGCAAGTTTTTGCACTACTACTAATTTCCAGTCCAGTGAGTATGAACAAAAGGGGGTCATTGGGCAGCCCTGTCTCATCCCGATCCATATCGTAAACAGTTCGGACAGCTGTCCGTTCACTTTAACCCTTGCTGACGGTTACACTACTCTTTTCGAAGAATCTGCTTGGAGGCTGATATGTTCCAACATTCCATGCAGGAAGTGCCAGCTCCCCCAATCAAATGCTTTTTCAGCATCTGTGGAAAGTAACAGGATTGTTTTTTTTTTGTGAGCTTGGCTTTGTGTATAGCCTTCCTGTTGATAATGTACCCAGTTTGGTCCCTATCTATTAACTTGGGTAGCAGGGGACTTAGGCGATTAGCAATTTAAAGTGGACCAAGACCCAGGATTTTGACTATCCTGGGTATTGGTCCACTTCCCCGGGGCACCCCGATCGGGGGTGCCCCGCTGTGTGAAACCCCCCAGAAAGCCCCCAAAACTCACCTCTCCCCGCTCCCACGTGGCCGCGCCGTCCAATCGGCGGCGACGGACAAGCTGATTGACAGCGACGTACAAGCAGCTTGCCCGTCGGCGCCTCCCGCGCGTCACTGTTGACGTGTGCGCGCCCGCGCCGGCCATTCAGAAACGGCCGGCGCGGGGCGCGCGCACGTCTAGAGGAGCGCGAGTGAGGTGGCGGCGGAAGCAGCGGCTGGAAGCAGCGGCTGGAAGCAGCGGCTGGAGAGGTAAGGGTTTTGGGGGGTTTACACCCCGCGGGACATCCCGATCTCGGGGTGTGTGAGGTGATCGGCCCGGGAATCTATAAGATTACCTCAGGGTGTTGGTCCACTTTAAGAAGGGTATAGGTCTATAGGTTGTGCAGGCCAGGGGGTCCTTCCCAGTTTTGGCCTTAGAACAACCCTCCACTCTTGGAAAAGCTTCAAAGTCTAGGCTGAAGTCTTTACCCAGTTTGGGCATTTCCGATTGTTCTATATACTGTTCTATATATGTCCAATATTAATAAAGCTGGATGGCACCAACCAATTATCCAGTGAATGTGGTGCAGTGCTCTGGATATAACTCAAAAGGCCAGCTACTATTGAGAAATGGGGGTGCCCAAAACCCCCAAAGAGTAAGGGCCAGAGACTTACTATTGCACACACTATGATAATATAAAAGGTATTTATTTAATTAATCCACATGATACAAAAAGACTAAAAAGACAATTTAAAAAACATATAAGACATCACAATTTCATAATCTGCCAAAGGGGCGCTGTTGTCCAAGGCTGCCATCCAAACTAATCATTAATGAACACTAAATAAAACTTAATACCCACAGCCTTTATAAAGGCAATCAATCATAATAATAGGTGTTATGTGCTTCTTAATAAAGTGCATCAACAACGAATAAATATTCAGAATCATTTAGTGTGCCCCATCAGTGGCAAATCTGTTTCTACGGTGGTGGGAGATGGAGATAGTGTTTGGTATGGAGCTAGCAGAATACCAGCCATGCATCCTGGGGTGGTTCAGGTACATCGATGATGTGCTCCTGCTATGGCAGGGCACCCAGGATGAGTGTTTACGTTTTATAAACATCCTCAATGATAACCCATTTAAGATCTATCTCACATCCTGCATTTCAGATGTTAAGATTGATTTTCTGGACCTGACTATTTGCAAACAAGAGAACGGCCAATTAGAAACAACCCTGTTTAGAAAGGTGAGAGTGGTCAATAGTTTACTGCATTATAGCAGTTTTCATGGCAAGAAAATTAAGCAAAGGATTCCGGTGGGGCAATTGCTCAGGTTGAGGCGGAATTGCTCCTCCGATGAAGAATTTATACATCAATCATCTGTATTGGCAAACCGCTTTCATATACGAGGATACCCTGACTGAGTGGTGAAAAACACCCTGGGTATGGCAAAATGGACCTCCAGGGATTCCCTTTCGGCCCCC
This sequence comes from Gastrophryne carolinensis, assembly GCA_027917425.1. NCBI lineage: Eukaryota > Metazoa > Chordata > Amphibia > Anura > Microhylidae > Gastrophryne > Gastrophryne carolinensis. The sequence continues at coordinate 303,625,408 of CM051234.1, read as the reverse complement.
CCCCCCTAAAAAAAAGGAGAAAGGCATGTGGATGAGGTAAGATTTATCTCTCGATATAACAACGAATGGGCACACCCGGCTACTACATAAACATCGGGGGATACTTAAAAGTGACCGTACCTGGCCAGATGGGTTAGGAATGGCCCATGAATGGGGGCAAAGAGGGTCCCAAATTTGGCGGATAGCCGGATAGGAAATGTAGGTGCCATTTCTCAAGACCAAGTACCTGGTTGCAGGACAATAGCACCAAAGGGAGCTATCCATGTGGGAGTTGTTCTATTTGTGCATATATGACAATTAAAAAGGAGGTGACCAATATGAAGACGCGTAGAATGTATCCCATAAGACAGTTCATGAATTGCAGAATGGTTGGAGTTATCTACATGTTGGTTTGCGGCTGTTCCAAGATCTATGTAGGCAAAGCAAAAAAATGAGCTTAAAGCCAGAATCCAGGCGCATTTTTCATCAATCCGTTTGGCACAAAGAAAGATCAGGAACGACCTGCGCCACACATGCCTTGGAACAGCACAGCGGTAGTATGGAAAGGGCTGAGAGTAGTGGCGTTAGAAAAGGTACATCTGGGCTCCCGGGGAGGTGACATCAAAAAACGTTTGCAACAGAGAGAATTGCGCTGGATTTTCCAGTTGGATTCACAACAGCCGAGTGGACTCAATGAGGACATCTCATTTACACCATTCCTGGGTTAATTATCCATGTTCAGAAACACATTATATTGGGGGTGTGTGGGGGCACTTTGGGGCATTATGGTTTATTCATGTTCTAGTGGATAATATAGGGGTGCATTTTGGGGTTTAGTTTGGACATGTGTATTGAAAAAAGTAGTTATACACTATCTTGGTGGACGATTTTGTCACCACTTTGAGTAATGCTATAACAGGATAATGGGAGCTGGAGTTCTCCCATAAACTGGTGTTGCTTTCTTTGGATCAATAACTGTTTTGTTTTTGCTAATGATATAGGTGGTATTTCATGGACGTTCCCAGGCATGTTGAGTGTTTCAAGGTTTTGGGTCCACTTGAGAAGTTCAAGTTCTCGTTTCCCTCCGCTGTATAATCTTCCCACGTTCACTTGCCCACGTGACAACCACCATATGTTGGTACTGCGGAATCACAGATGGATAGCATGTGTATATATAGATTGGGGCCATGTTGTTGGCTTCATTTCCCACCTTTACGTGGGTGGTTATATGATATTATCTCCTTGCTCAAGTTTGGCCTTTGACCTGTTCCTTCTCTCTCTACTCCCCCCCCCCCCCTCTTCGTTTTCCCTCCCCTCCCCCCCTTTTTGTTTGGTGGGGGGTGGACATCCTATCTTTTGTCTGTGAGATTCCCTGTGGTGCAGATAGTGGGCTGTGTATCAGCTGTTATAACGTATTGGTATTATTGTCCGATGCCTTTAGTATAATAAGAACTACTATTGTCTCTTATGTTGGACGTTGTATAGTAAAAGATGGATTCTTTATTATCTGTTATACTGATGTATTCTTTGGAAAGCGTGTATATATTGTATTCTGTTTAATGTTAGTGGTTGTTTGCGTAATTAGTGTTGTCATATTTGTCATATTTGTGCTGTGTTGTCATATTTGGTGCTGCCGGGAGATACTCACCCGCCGGTTCCCCAGTGCGACGCCGCACTCAGCGATGCCGGAGCTCTAACCGCCTCCCTGCCTGCAGGGGGAGCAACGGCCTAGTTGAGTGTCAGTCATTGTGACGCGTCTCTGCGCTCCAGTCTGGAGTGCGAACGATGTCACCTCAGGCTGGACGGCATGACGCACTTCCGGCCGGGGTGTGTCCGCACCAGCTGGCCATTACGAGCGCGCCGGGGAAACAGTGCCTGCGTACGCTGCCTTGAGAAAAAGACAGGATGTCTCGGAACGCGTGGGCTTTCTCTAGGGGGGCGAGCGGCTGACCTGAACATGCACATTGTTTATATGTAAGATAAGTATTTTTTCTTGTATTTTACCTACCTCATATGGCTTATTATAGATTTTTTGCACTGAATACTTCTGAATATTTATTAGTTGTTGATGCACTTTATTAAGAAGCACATAGCACCTTAGTTTATTATTATGATTGATTGCCTTTATAAAGGCTGTGGGTATTAAGTTTTATTTAGTTCATTAAAGTGGACCAACACCCAGGATTTTCACTATCCTGGGTTTTGGTCCACTTCCGCGGGGCACCTCGCTGCGTGAAACCCCCCAGAATGGCAGGAAAAACTCACCTCACCCCGCTCCTATGGCGCATGCGCTCGTCCAATCAGTGCGCTCAGAGCCTCTGTGGTACCCTCTAGCTTCCCTCTAACAGGGAGCGCGCCGGCCATTCACAAATGGCCGGCGCAGAAGCACTCCCTGCTAGAGAGAAGTGCGAGATGCGGCCGCGGCCCGCGCATGCGCTGTTGGAACGGGGGTAAGGGGAATGGGGCGTCCTGGGGGTTTCACACAGCGGGGCATCCCGATTTCAGATGCCCCGCGGGGAGGGATCTGATCGGCCAGGGAATCTTATAGATTCCTGGGCCGATCAGCCTGGGTGTTGGTCCACACCCAGGATTAGTTTGTATGGCAGCCTTGGACAACAGCACCCTCTTTGGCAGATTATGAAATTGTGATGTCTTATATGTTTTTTAAATTGTCTTTTTAGTCTTTTTGTATCATGTGGATTAATTAAATAAATACCTTTTACTGTTCTATATACTGTTTGTTGTGAGTTCTCTATCTATCTGTGATGGGTTTGGTTGTTCTACAGCATATAATTTAGTGTTATATTTCCTAAATTCTCTCACTATCTACTCTGTGGTATTTTGTTATGTTTGGGGTTTCATCTAGGATTTCCTCTATATAATTTATTGTTTGTTGTTTCTTCAAGGCCCTCTTCAACGAGGTTTTGTTGCCAACTCATAGTAATTCCTTCTGCAAAGCTTGATGACCTATTTTATGCGATATCTCAATAATTCTTTATTTCTCCCTGGATTTTGTCAGGTGGATCTTGTGATCCTTTTGCTTTGTGGGCTAATTCCAACTGTTTAATTTAATGTATTTGTTTTTTGGAAGCTTGCTTTTTCCCTTTTTAATCTAGAGGCCTGTTGGATCCATTTCCATCTGATGGCACCTTTGTGGGCCCTCCAACTGGGTTATTGACATCCGTTGTATCATTTAGATCAAAGTAGTCCGAGATGGACTTAGCTACTGTATTCACAACTACTTGTCCCTTTAATAGGGATTTGCTGCCAGGCTGCAAGGTGAACACTTGACCCTTTTTTTTGACTGGTAGTGAGATCTTGAAGTGCAGGAGCATGGTCCGCTATTGCAATTTGTTCAGTCTTTACTGACTTGGTGTGAAGGTAGGGTGGAAAGCAGGTTATGTAATATTAAAAGGCAATCAATTCTGGTTTAAAGCGGACCTTCAGCATGATTTAATGAAAAGCCCAAACCCTTAAACTATTCCCCTGTATCTAAAATTAATACATTTAAAGTTTTTAGTCACTTTTTATTCTTTCCCTTACTGGCCTGTAACTCTGTTCAGCACTCTAGGATATTGGCACCGCCATCTTGGCTCAGTAGTATCACCTACTGAGGAGAGAAGAGGGGTCAAAAGTGCAGCAATCAGCAATCCTAGAATGCAGAGGGGCAAAGTCAGAAAACACTTCCTGTTTGCAGGCAGCCTCCACCTCCATGCTGCCATCTTGGATGTTTAAAATCTCAGAAAAATATGCACCTAACGGCCCTAACGCGGATTTCTACACGGAACTCACACAAAAACTACTAGCAATGCAAGCACAAAACCTAGTCATAATAAGGGATTTTAATGCCGTTATTGACCCCAAAGTAGACAGGCAGGAACCAAGAAACACACAGCACACTGGAAACTCCCTTAATTTCCTACTACAGAACACAGCATTGGTAGACCCATGGAGGCTTCTGTATCCCACAGCTAGAGAATACACATGCTACTCAGTAGCTCACAAAACGCTATCGAGAATAGATTACACCCTAATAGATGAACAATTGATGAGTGGGGTTCTGGAAGCTTCCATCAAACCAATCACTATGTCTGATCATGCGCCAATCACCCTGACACTTAAACTGGAATCTGCACAAACCTGCTCTAGGATATGGAGATTCCCGAATTACCTGTACACATCCCCAAAAATTAAGGAATACCTAACAAAAAGTTGGGGAGATTTTCTAGATGATAATATTCTACATATGGACAACCCTACACTATTGTGGGAAACGGCAAAGGCTGTGCTGAGAGGACAAATTATAGCATATACTGCCAAACAAAAAAGGGATGCAAAGGCAAAACATACACTCTTATACAATGCACTCACTAAGGCTTACAAAACCTATTTAGAACAAAACACAGCAGAAAACAAAAAGTGTTGGTTGGAGGCCTCCTTAGTACTCGACACATACCTAGGGGGCAGAAGCCAAATGTAGAGTACAATTTCAGAACGCCAAATACTTTAAATTTGGCAACAAAGCTGGGGCATTATTAGCCAATATGGTGAAACCAAGGGGGCACAACAGAACTATACATATCATAAAAGATATGGCTACAGGCCATAAGCATAGCTGAGAAATTTGAAGCCTATTTTAGAGAATTATACTCTGCTACTGCAACAGACTATGCCACCACACAAGACATACTTAACAAGGCACAACTCCCAAAACTCACAATAGAACAGAGAACTATGTTGGAAGAAGACATCACAGATCAGGAGATAGCTAACACTATCAGAAACCTTAAAAATCAAAAAACGCCAGGCCCAGATGGTTATACAACCGAATTCTACAAGTTACTGAACCTCACGATCATACCTACGCTTAGAGAAGTGTTCCACAATATCATACACCACGGAACTCTAATGCCTCGATTTACTGAATCGTATACGATTTTATTGCCAAAGCCGGACAGAGACCCGGAACTGGTCAAATCTTATAGACCGATTTCATTACTGAATATGGATAATATAAAATATTATCAAAAATATTGACGGATCGGCTCCAATGCTTTCTCCCAAAACTGCTTACTAAACACCAATTGGGCTTTGTTAGGGGCAAACACATCTCAATAGGCATAAGAACAGCAATAGCAGCAATTACTACTAGCAGAAATTCTAAGAGTCTCCTCCTCAGTCTGGACGCTGAAAAAGCATTCGATAAAATTGCATGGCCATGGCTTAACGCTATATTAACGGAGAGAGCCTTTGGCGGAACATTTACGTCACTGATACAATATATATACAAGGAACCAACCTGCCAACTATTGGTTAATGGACAGCTCACCAACGGCGTCCAGCTGGGGATGGGAGTCAGACAGGGATGCCCCTTGTCACCACTATTATTTAATTTGGCCATTGACCCGCTCTTTCGGGAGTGCCTTCCAAGGAATAAAAATAGGCAAAGAGGAAATAAAGATAACAGCTTTTGCGGATGATGTCTTGTTATATGTAGCGAATCCCCGAACCACACTCCCACAGATATTGGAGATCATAGCCCAATTTGGTACCGTCACAGGTTACTCCATTAAAAATCGGCGGCCCTAAATCTAAATAATTGCACAAAACCGAGCTGGGGAGACAACTTCCCGTTTAAGTGGAACAAACAGTACATAAAGTACTTAGGAGTTATGCTACCTAAAAATCAGCACAACTCTATGATATTAATATCAAACCCATTCTAAGAGAAATTCAGCGAGATTTACAAACCTGGGCCGGCTTGACTCTCTCATACCTGGGACGTATTTATTTAATAAAAATGATAGCATTTCCGAAGCTGCTGTTTTATCTGCAGACACTCCCTATACTCCTAAACCATAAAGAAATTACAGAATTAAACAAAAGATTTAGGGATTTTATATGGGGCAAGAAGAGAGCGACAATAAGTAGAAGGGTGTTACAGCAAACACGGGAGAACGCTGGAGTCAATCTTCCAGATCCTTTTAATTATAACGCAGCAGCGTTACTTGGTGTATTAAGAGATTGGATCAAGAACACCCACATACACACAGATCCGCAATTAGATCAAAGCATGGTACCAGACATCAAATTAACCTATCTGATTCACATGCAGAAAGCATTGCTATCTGAACATGTCACTCCACTATTAATGTCCATCTGGGGTCTCTGGCAAAAACTAATGAAGAAATACAAACTAAACCCCCATTTATCAACACTATTACCTATTACAGGAAATCTAGATTTCCTAAACGGGAACACAACACGCCCATTCACGGACTGGGAAAAAGAAGGGATCACACACATTGGGCAGCTGTTACGGCTAAATAGTAAAAGAATGCTTACACATCAGGAATTCAATGAAAAATTCCCGTTTACAATTCTGCACACTTTTGCCTACTTTCAATTAACATCTTATGTCAAACAGACAGTCAAAAAATTTTCCACTCAGGACTGGGATAATGGGCTGGACACACTATTGAACATGACGCCACCGAATAGCAGAGCCATAGCACTGCATTATAGGTTCTTAAGACACACACTCAATTATGAGGAACTCAACACGGGAATGATTAAATGGTGCACTCACTTCCCAGAACTTGACATTGAGGAGCTGCTAAAAATGTACAAATATTCCTGGGCGACCCTACAAGCATCCTCCTACAGAGAAATGCTTCTTAGATTATATCATTACAACTATGTGTCGCCTGTCCGTTCAGTACAGATGAAACTGTCTGACTCTGACCACTGTAGGAAATGTGGGGAGGAGGGGGCAAATTTATATCATTGTCTATGGGAGTGTCCGGTTGTCAACCAGTTCTGGAGAAAAGTACATAGATATATGATTACAAAATTGATAAACTATCTGCCTCTCACTCCAAGATGGGCAATATTTGGCTCAATTGATACTACCACCCAGAGGATAGATAGAGGCACTAAGAAATTAATTCTGTTAACGGCTGCAGTTGCGAAAAAAGTCATTCTCCGGGGCTGGATTGGGGCCGAACCTCCCTCATTCCGACACTTTGTGGAGAAGTTGCAGCAGCTCTTCAAGTTTGAGTGGGCTGATGCAACCCTGGACAAAGAAAAGAAAACACCCAGTTTTTTCAATACATGGTAAAGCTTTATTGTTACTTTACACGTAGAAATTAAACAAAAATTGTACCAAACATTTCGGGATACCACTTGGTACTTTACTAGAGTGATAGAGGGAGATAATCCAATAAATCTCGAAGAAAGAAACACCAACGTAATACGGCAGCCCCCACCTTGAGCAGCAAATCTACAACGTAAATAAGGATGCAATCACATTGCTGGTAGCTCGAGTTGGTTGATTTGATGTATATAGTCTTGACTCAGGGTACAATGCCAGTAGAAAAAACAATTTTCCAGATTCCTGTGATACCATGTTTGTGTTGCTTCTTTTCTGATCTAAAATTATGGCAAGACCGACCTATGTACTTTGTATGTTGAAGCTACATTTGTATCAAAAAACTCAAATAAAAAGAATTAAAAAAAAAAAAAATCTCAGAAAATGTAATAGATGCAGGTAGGATGATTTTTAATGTGGGCAATCTGTATGTGTAGCATGGAGGAAACATATAAGATAGGCTCTTATTTAGGATGAAGGTCCGCTTTAAGTATAGTGTACTGTGAAGTAATAGGTGTAATCTTTCTTTTTTGGGTTGAAAATGTGCCAGATATCTAGTAACTGGCTAGAGTAGTGTTTTTTTTTTTGCTTATTGAGCGCAATATGGGAGAAAGGGGATCTTCCCATAGAGAAGTCCAAGTCTTGATCTAAGATGATAATAAGGTGACCTACTATCACGCTGCTCTCCTGAAAATGTTTGACCTTGTTCAGGAAATTGACTAAAAACTGATTTGGTTTGAATTGGGGGAATAAGCTGCTGTTAGAATAAATACCTGGTTGAATATACTCCATTTCACAATGATGTATCTGCCAGCATCATTAGATGTAGTAAGCTACACCTTTAGTTTTAGATTCTGCAAAACAGATAGTAATTGAGTGGGGGTACTGTCTAAAGGCAGAGTTCCCAAACATTTTTCATCAAATACAATTTTCCATTTCTTGATTATATTAATTACCACCTGGGTTGCGAGTGAGTATTGTCATTCACTTAAAAACATAATCAAAACACAAAAACAGCTCCAGTGAAGCTTAGACAGCAACAGATTAGGTTGGGGTACAGGTTAATTTGCAGCCTTGTTAAGTACCATCTGTTGGGAACCCCTGGCGTTTCCTGTATAAATGCCAAATTCACCACCAAGAAGGGCCAGGGTGTAAGAGGGTAAAGCCAATGTTATTGTTTGGAGACTGTGGTGCTGCTGTTTTTGCACAAGGGGCCGCTGTTTCCCCCACACTGAGTTACAATCAGGGAGGAAATGACTCTGGTGGTCTGTGGAACAAAGAACAAAGAAGTGAAGCGAACTCCATCTTGAAAGAGAGCAGAAGGCTGTGTGAGGGAGTCCTGCGTGTCGTGCGTAGACGTGGTATAACAGGACTGAATCCAGATCTTTCCCTGTCGCAGAGAATTCCTCGAGTTCAGCTACCGAGAGCTGTGGAGTCAGCCTGCTATTCTTCTGGGATGTGAGAGACACTTGCTGCAGCCCAGCTGAGACATCATTTGATCAGTAATCATACAGCATGCATGCTTAACTGTATAGACTGAGACTAGGCCTATTAGTTAGTTAGATTTACATAGGCCCAAGGAGTTTTCCTTTTCCCTTTTTGCTGCCTGGATTTCTGAACTGAACGGAACATTTTTCCTGTGAGAACTGACAACTCGGTCAGTGGAACACGCACGCATTCGGGAGCAACATTGTTCTTTTGAGTTCTGGGCTAGTGCTTGGGAGGGGAGTTGTCCTTCTTGCTTTTTAAGGTTATAGGATTGTAAGCTGCTGTGCTGTACCACCGATTACCCCTCAGTGTGCACCCACACAAACATTTGTTCCAGCATTAGGGTATTAACAGGTAATCTGGGACGTTTTAGCGTACCCACTAGTAGGTGAATTACCAGGTCTTCCTGTAGCATCCAATCAGGGTCATCTGGCTGTGTAGCACAGGGGTTCTCAGCCCAAGCTGAGTGTGTTTACTTAAGTTTTATTGTTCCTCCCATTTGTCTTTTTGAAGTGGGTTTGGTACTCTTTTGTACTAAAAGTTTGATTGTCAGTGTCGCTTTTCCCGCATGTGGCTTCGCTGTATCCTGGGGAGCCCACACCCGTACATGGCTCACAAGGGAACGAAAGAAGGAAAGAGGAAAGGAATGAGGGAACTGAGCGCAGTGGAGCTGCAGAAAAGGAGAGTACCTTCTTTCCACAAGTCATATCCAGAATATACCACAAAAATGCCTATGCTCATTTCTAGACATAACCAAAACAATCAGTGAGTACAAAAATAAATCAGTTGATCTGCGTGGCGAAAAGGGCCTCTGTTCTGTCTGTTCCCCCCACTATCCAAATATGTGGTAGACTGATGAGTGCTGGAGGTGCCGGAGAGCAGTTGGGAGCTTGTTCCACATCTTCTGGGAATGCTCTAAGATCGCACCCTTCTGGCGATTGGTGGCCGGAATCTCCGAGGAAATTGTGGGCTACTCGGTGGCCTGTGACCCCTCTTTACTCCTTTTGCACCTGGCAGACACCCCCTTGAAGACTTATAAGAAATCACTTCTGAGACATCTCATAAATGCAGCAAGGGCTATGATTCCCAGGCTGTGGGGATCTGAGGCAATTCCATCGGTGGTGGACTGGGTCGGGGAGATTAACCACATAATGGAGATGGAGGAGCTCACCGCCAATGTCCATGAGAGAACAACGCAATTTTTTCAGACTTGGATGCCGTGGTTTCTCTTCAGAGAGACAGAGAGGTTTAAGCAGCTTGTGGCCCCTGCCCCCCCCCCCCCCCGAGACCCTTGGGTACGGCGAGCAGCGGAGACCACCTTGGTCTGGTGACATCCTCATTAGAAAACGAGTACAAAATTATAGACGCCCCGCTGAAATCCAGAGGAAGCTTACTGATAAGATAACTCCCCCCTGGCTTGACCCCCTCCTCCTTCCTAGTTTTCCTCCCCCACTCCTCCCCTCCCCTACTTTCTTTTTCTTTTCTTTCGTATTCTTCTCTTTATGCATAACGCCTTCTCAGACTGAGCCATTTGACCTTGGGGCAAGGAACCCTATGCGGCATAAGACGGGCTCTAGATGCATATATGGATGCAGATAGTATATGCACTTGTATTTGCGAGATTGCTCTGTAAGACTGCAAATGCTGTACTTTCTTATTTGTTTCTTTATTGAAAATAAAAATAAAGAATTTCAAATATGTGGTAGAACTGGAAGAGAGATGTCCAAGAGGAATATAAAGCCACCATGGCCTGAAAGCACATTATGAATTAATGCCCACAACTCAAGGAAAGCCACCACACCTGCCTCCCTGGAAACCACCAGGCTTTGGTGACCTAGGGTACAAAAGCTCAACGTCTGTCTCCCCAAGTAGTGCCCCCCAGCTGCCCCCCATTGGGGTGTGTTGTGGTCCCATCTCCTTGGATGAGTAGTGCAATCTCAATTGTCCCATACGGAGGGTGTTGTAGTCTCAACTCTTTGGGCAATTAGCTAACCTAGCTTCTTGGTTAAGTAGTGTAGCTCCAGGTATCCCATATAGTGGGTGTTGTGTCCCCATCAGTAGTGCGCCTCCCGCTCACCACCATGGTGGGTGTTGGGACTTTACTGTTTGGGGGATTAGTGTGATCCCAACCATCCCTCACTGTGGGTGTTGTGGTCCCCTCACTCTGGTTAAGCAGCACAGCCTCAATTTATCCACAGGGGGGTGTTGTGGTCCATTTTTTGGGATAGTTAGTGTATCCCAGGCTGTCTCCCAGGGAAGGTGTTGTGGCCCTTTTTCCTTGGGTAAGTAAAGCAGCTTCAGCCCAATTCATGGGTGTTGTGGGCCCCTCTCTTTGGGTACGTGATGTAGCCCCAGCTGTTCCTCCTAGTGGGTGTTGAGTCTCACATGATGGATGTTATGGCCTGTATCTTTGGGTAAGTAATGCAGCAGAGCCAACTGGCTGGGGAGGGGGATAATGGGAGAGGGAAAAGCCACCCCATTCACACCTTGCATCAATCTTGTTAACATCTGACACTTAAACTGATTAAAGCCCCATCAGAGCTTGTTCCATTTGTCCAGTTTATTTTCCTATTTCTTGCACCCATCCTGTGGGGTAGGTTAAAGGTGGAGAAAATTTGGAAGGGGCGAGAGAGAGTCTGTCAAAGAACATAAGGGACATCTGCCTACCATTTGATTATTGTGCTTGGGAACTTATTAGAGACACATGCAATTGATACCTTAGAGGGATATACATGTATCTGAAGCAGGATACACTTCCCGGATTTTGCCTTTGAGTGTCAACAATTTAACTATATATCCTAATCATATACATATATGGCTTACATGATATCTCAGTTTGAAGGGGGTCCTGGGCCATTAGAAGAGACAGTGGGCATAGATATGAGTCTCAAGGGAGTCATCGTAGGAGTGGAGTGAGTTGAGAAGAGGTGCGGGACAGCAGGTGGGGGAGGGCAGGTCAGGTGGGTTTGGTAATGGCCAGTCTTATAGAGTAAGCAAGTAGAGTGCAAAAGAGGGTCCAAGGTTAGTGGTGAATCACATATCGAGGGCCTCCCTCTGTTCTGGTTGCCCTGCCTCACCTCGGTGCTGGATCTCTCTCTGGTCCCCTTCCCGGCTATTGAGATATTTCAGGTTGAAGCACAAGCGTGGGGAATAGCCAGTCCAGAACCGGGATGTTTACGTTCCTAGATACACAACCCATCCCAAGCTGCACTGGTGAGATCTTGCAGGAGCATATCTTTGATTCTTCAATCTGAAGGGGCCCTTTTCCCAATCATTGTTAAGTATCTCCTTCTTGTTGGCAAATCCCATCTCTGCCTATCTGGTTGTGATGGCCTGGGGATGCGGTCTTGATGACATTTTCTGTTAATGGCCAGTTTAGAATTATTTTAAAGATGAAGGTGGCTTAACTCACAGGTCATCTAGGCCAATGGACCTCGCACCTGATGTTGTTCCTTCTCCCTCTATTCTCCTGGTCATCTAGATTGAGACATAGATGTGACATTTGCTGTTTAAATTAAAGCGGAAATTGCTCTAAGGAGGAGACACTATCTTCTAGCACCATACGGTCCTGTTCCACAGTGTCCATCTATTGGCCCTATTGGATATATCTGATATTGAACTTTGAATTGTGGTAAGCTCCCTTCTCAGGGCTATTTGATTGATATAGCCCTCAAGTCATTTCTGGAAGGGAGCATCTTTAGAGATTCTCTGAGATTCTCTGAGATTCAGCAATGCCCGGTTTAACTGCTTCTTCTATGGTCAAAGTGACATGGGAGAGGTGAGCCCGAGTGCAGGGGAAGATGTAAAAAGAGGGCCTTGTGTGGGTTCTCTGGGGGAGTTACAGAGACCGTGTCACTTAAAGTATCTGTGTCATTAGTGGAGCAGATGAGAGGTGCCCCATAAGTAGAGCAGCAGATTCCTGCCTGTGGTCACATAGTTTGGGGATCAAGAAGAGGAAGAAGTACCTCTGGTTTGGTGAGTCTGTCCCAATCTCCTCTGTTTCTGCAGCTTCACTTTGCTCTCGCTCTTCTATCCAGAGCTGAGCTGATACTGCGCCACCTGTCTCGGCTCTGCCTTCTGCTTCTGGCTGTCCTCTCTCCTCCATCGGTTCAGTGGGCTGCCCCATCTACTACCGCCCTTCTCGGGCCGCTTCTCTGTCTCCTGGGCTCACATACAAGGTAGGGGTTGAAAGGACTGATATCTGTGGGTGGCTAGGAGCTGAGGGTGAAGAGCAGTTTTGATATCCCTTTCCGTCCATCGGCTCCATCTTGAATGTATCTTTCGTGCTGCGGGTGGCCTTTGTGAGTTCACACTGGTTATGAAGCTAAAAATTGCTCAGTCCCTCCTGAAATGTACATCCTAGCGGCACCATGAGCAAGCCCTCCCCCCCCACCAGCTCCTTTTTAACACCATTTAACACCTATTTAAAAGTGGAAAAAAACTTTAGCTATATTGTAAACTCAATTATTATTAAACTTTAACAGACTAAATATTTTCACAGTGAAAAAATAATTCCTATTTAACTCTTTTAAATAATCTTTATGTAAAGTAGAGATGAGCGAACTTCTTGAAAGTTCGATTCGGGCGATTCGCCGAATTTCCCCAAGAAATTCGGGTTCACCCGAATCGAACTTTCACGAATCGCTCATCTGAAAAAAAAAATGCTGGCATGGTGGGAGCGGGCAGGTCGGCTACGCCTGTCAGTGGGCCGCTGACAGCGCAGCCGGCCTGCCCGCTCCCACCATGCCGGCATTTTTTTTTTAAGCAAAAATGCCGGCATGGTGGGAGTGGGCAGGCCGGCTACGCTGTCAGCGGGAAATTCGATTGGCACGAACCCAAAAAAATTCGGGTTCGTGCCGAATCGAATTTTCCCTGAAATTCGGAGCGAATTCCGGTTCGTCCGAACCGGTTCGCTCATCCCTAATGTAAAGCTGTAGGGCTGTTTAGCAAAATAATGTCATTTGAGAGTGAAAGAATTTCTCTTTTCTTTTATGGTATACCAGTGGTATATAAAACTAAGGATACACATTTTTCAGTATCGCCGAAAGGCTGTGCCTGCGCTGTGGAACTGAGGAAAGGAAAGTTCTGGGGGCAAACTGGGGGGTTATACACAGCAGGGTATCACAACTCAGGATGCGCCACCAATGGAAAGACCAAAACCCAGCCCACTTCACGTTCAATGCTTTTCAAGCTAAAAATAGATTATTTGGGCATTGTTATTTTTCATTTTTTAAGGCAAGCACTAGCTTTTCATACAGCTTTTGTACTAACTTAAAAGAGAAATTCTTCAACTCTATATTAACTTATTATGTTAAAGGAAACCTCTAGTTTTACGAGGAGAGGGGGTGGGAGATTTTTCCTATTTCAAAAATACATTTGGCTAAGGGGACCTTTTGTTTCAGTTAGAACAATGTGCCCCAGATTTTGTGATCTTCAAGTGAAATTTGCAGCATTTGGCAACTTTAGTTGCTTTCCAGAAACCCAAAAGCACATCCTAAATTTCCCCCATAGACTTTTTAGACTGGGATTCAGGTGATGCAGACCCAGAATATTGCAAACTATTTGGCAGAACTGCAACAAAACAGAACACTACCTATTATTTAAATAATAGCAGTGCCTTTGTGTTGGCATGCATTAAAACTCATCTTGTGTGAAAAAGTGTAAAGGTTAACGTGTCTGCAATAATTATTGCATATTACCATAAATCAGAGCATGCTAAATATCTAGAGAGCAGCCAAGAAAGGAAAGGCTAAAATCTTTAGTGCTAATATGCAGAGAACCGGACAAAGGGAGTATTTCTTTAGGCAATGCACACCTGGGTTTCAGCATTTAGGTTTTGTATGAATAAATCTCTGCATTGAAGTAAAATGCAAATAGGATGTAAACACACAGTTAAAGTGGACCTTCACCATAAATAAGAGCATATCTTATATTTTTACCCCACCCTGTACATACAGATTCCCCCACATTAAAAATCATCCTACCTGTATCTACTGCATGTTATGAGCCTTTAAACATCCAAGATGGAGGCTCATGGAGCATCAGGCAGCCTGCAAACAGGAAGTGTCCTCTGACTGTGTCGTCCTTTCCCTGAACCCAGCTCTGCTCTGTCTGTGCAAAGCACAGCTATAACCCCATCCCCTGTTTTTTTTATCCCACTCCCCTCTGCTCAGTATGTGTGAAGCTTCTGAGTCAAGATGGCGGTGCCCATATCCTGAGAGTTGCAGCCCGGTGTGGGAAAAAATAAGTGATTAAAAACTTAAAACATATTAATTTTAGATGCTGGGGAGTAGTTTTTTAGGGTTTGGGCTTTTCATTAAATCATGCTGAAGGTCCGGTTTAAGTGTCAGATCCTGACATGGCAATATGATCTAGGACTAGGATTAGGCAAAAATCAAATGAAGCAAATTTGTATCAAACAAACAAGTCGTTAACTTCCAGTATTAATACAATAATGTAACCTAGTTGCTGACAGATTAATGCTGCAAAAATCATCCCTAACATTTATGCAGTCAGCAATTTTAATACACACTGTGCTGTGTCTAGAAATTCACATACAAAGTCTGTCCGTTAAAGCATTAAAACAGCTTCAGTGGTATGAGTTTACTGTATGGCAGTAATAGTGTGTGTTTGTGTAGTAAGTAGATTCCTCTGCTCATTTTTTCATGGAAGGAGACCAGGACTAACAGTGAAAGCCACAACTTTTACTAGTGTGAAGCTTTGAAGGCTGGGAGACAGCATGTTTTATGGAATAAAATATTCAGTATTACAGGCAGATATTCTGGAAGTCAACAAACAATAATTAAAAAAGGCTGGAGAGAGTATAAATATCAAAGCCCATGCACTGCCGCAAAATCCGCGGCGTCCTACTAACCACCACAGGAATCTACTCAAAAGAACATACAACACAACTGGTTAAGTGTAGGCCTGGCAAAATTGCTAAACAACTATGATTTGCTGAGCAAACAATGATTTTATTGCACCAATATCAGCACACACATGGGACAATACTGACAGATAAAATTGTGAACATACAGTGGTCTAAAATCACGGGGGCCCACCGTGCACACAACACACACTCCCACGCACACTTACAGCACACCCCACTAGCAGCGCTGCTGGAAACTGCCTAAACTACAGAATGACACACTGCCCGTTTAAATAGTAAACTTGCAAGCTGGATATCGCTGCCAGAGTCAGTGGCATAACTCCTCGCCAAGATTGCTGCTTGATACAATGTGACTCTGAGGTAACGATGGCCATGTGGAAATCCCGCCGTTATTCAGATGTCATGGACTGCCCCTTGTTCCAGGGCCCAATAGCAGTCTGCGCTCAATACAATGATATAGAAAATATCTTACTTCAGCGCCATATCACTGGCCAAAATATATATCTCTCATTAGGGGCTCAAATGAAACGTGCCATTACGGGACAAAGACGCCTCACATAGGCGAGTACTTAGCTGTGACATGCCGGTGATCTCCACTGGTCGTTTGCCGTCATAATGTCGGTGTTGCGCAACACTTAGCTTGAAGGAGCTGTAGGCATGAGCAGAGCCGGAAGCGGGGTGGCTTGCACGTGGAGGGGCCGGCCGTCCGCCGACGCGCGTTTCGCTCCGCCCACCGGAGCTTCGCTTCGCAACACCGACATTATGACGGCAAACGACCAGTGGAGATCACCGGCATGTCACAGCTAAGTACTCGCCTATGTGAGGCGTCTTTGTCCCGTGATGGCACGTTTCATTTGAGCCCCTAATGAGAGATATATATTTTGGCCAGTGATATGGCGCTGAAGTAAGATATTTCCTATATCATTGTATTGAGCGCAGACTGCTATTGGGCCCTGGAACAAGGGGCAGTCCATGACATCTGAATAACGGCGGGATTTCCACATGGCCATCGTAACCTCAGAGTCACATTGTATCAAGCAGCAATCTTGGCGAGGAGTTATGCCACTGACTCTGGCAGCGATATCCAGCTTGCAAGTTTACTATTTAAACGGGCAGTGTGTCATTCTGTAGTTTAGGCAGTTTCCAGCAGCGCTGCTAGTGGGGTGTGCTGTAAGTGTGCGTGGGAGTGTGTGTTGTGTGCACGGTGGGCCCCCGTGATTTTAGACCACTGTATGTTCACAATTTTATCTGTCAGTATTGTCCCATGTGTGTGCTGATATTGGTGCAATAAAATCATTGTTTGCTCAGCAAATCATAGTTGTTTAGCAATTTTGCCAGGCCTACACTTAACCAGTTGTGTTGTATGTTCTTTTGAGTAGATATTCTGGAAGGTTAGTTCTTATAGCTGGCCTCTCACCTAGCAACCACCTGAACCATCATCACAGTATTAAATGGACATTCCAGGCAAATGGTTGAATTAGCCTGCTTTCTGGCTCATGCTGACTGTCAGAGATGGCATCTTTCATTTACCCACACTTTGCAAATTGCAATCTCTGGTGAACTCTATAGAACTTGCTTGCTTCTGCTGTCTCATTTCTCTCAGTTCTTAAAATTAATTCACTTCTGAAGGGACCAGGACATTGAGGCATGCATGGATGAGTCATCCTCTTCTGTTGAGGAGGCCCGCAGAAGGGAGTCCGTTCTCTAAGATGTATTAAGAAATATAAAGCATGCTGAATGAAAATGAGCAAGGCACCTAAGCCTCCTCTGATCTGTAACCCATAATGTCGGTAGCCGACTGCTCCAGGTATGTTTATGGACTCACTTCCTCATAGTGTGTTCACTGGTGGTGGTTCACTGGTGTTTGTTCTCACTGCAAGCAATCACAAGGAAAACAGAAGGCAAGCTAATGTTTATCTGTTTTTATTCAGGTAAAATAATAAGGTAGACAAAGACAAGGTACAGACAAGATACAGAAGATCTGTTACAAAATACAATTAGACTGAACTGGCTAGCTGCATTGTTACAATACTTATAATTGAGAAAGAACCACCACTGCAATAGGCGCATATCTTTAACACTCACAGTAAAGGGAATCAAATGAGTAGGTTACAATTGTACAGCTGGGAAATCTAAATGCTAATCTATTGTTTTTAATAAGGTGGAAACGAAAGCCATAATAACTAGGTGGTAACCACAAATGTTGTCTTTGGGGAATAAAAAAGGTGGATGGGAATAAAAAAGGTGGATAGGAATAGGAATGAGGACAGGAGAGGGGAGAGGAGAAAGGAGGAGGAATTCCCTTTCATGTCCTGAGTCTCCTTAATCCTTTAAGCGCCCATCTGCCTAGAGTTTTTGTCAACCTCTGTTGCCAGACCAATTTCACTATTTGGCGCTACACATGCTCAACTGTGATTTCCTAGGAAAATTATATTTTTTTTTCAGCAGAGACTGGGTTTTATGTCTTATTTGTAATTTTCTAGGGTATTCAATATATTTAGGTGAAATATGTGCAAAAAAGTAAAAAAATCTATTTTTACAATTTGTTTTATTTTATCTAATTAAAAATTATTAAGCTGTAGACACCCTTTCCTTCCCAGGAGACTCCCGCAAACTGAAACAATACTTTAAGAGATTTTCAGATAAAATACAACTATGCTATGCGCACCTTGCAGTTTTTCAAGAAAAACAACCTTTTACATTTGAAGTACCTCCCACTGCAATTACACACCTCCAGCTTTCTAAGCATACCAGGCATTTTGACGTGGGCATAGTTTTCTGGAAGTAATCCCTGAATGAATGCTTTGGTTGCAAAGAGTTTCCCTGAAAAAAAATTATAAAAAAGCAGAATAAAAACACATTTTTCTAAAATATCAATGTGCAAATGAGAAAAACAATCTAAATCTGAAAGCGCAAGGTCCCTCAAACAGAACAATACTCAACATGCATGCAACATGCCCTTTTTAATTTGCCAGCCTACTTGAGATTTTGTCACCCTCTGTTGACAGGTCATCTTTCACCATTTTGCACCATGTTTAACTGTGATTTTTGCCGGAATTTCCGGGAAAATTATATATATTTTTTTGTTTTGTTTTTTTTGTTTTTTTTGCGGCAGAGTTTTGGCTTTATCATGAAATGTCTTGTTTATTTTTTCTACTGTTTTTTAAAACTATTTTTAAGTAAAAAACTAAAAAAATATATATTTTTTTTAAATTGTCTAATTTATTTTAAATAAAACATTTATTTTATTAAAGAAAACCATATTGCATGTGATAGCCCCATTTCTCCTGATTAGAACAGTACCACATATGTATCAGTAGCCCCCCGTTCCTGTCCCGGAGACCTGTGAATACAGTAATGGCTATTGGCACTCCAAAACACGTAAAAATATTCAAAGCTTGGGTGCAGTCCAATCCAAAGGTATCCCTCCAACAAGTACCTTAAAAGACACAGTATTTTCTGAAGTGGATTGATGCACACCAGACAATATATACATTTGCAATTAAAATGTATTGAAAAAATCTCACAAATAAATGACAGTACAGTCTCTGAGCACAATAATTTGATCAGAACAAGGATACAGAGTCAATATTCCATCTGCTATGATATGCGCAATTTCCAGGAGCGTTTGGCCACCTCATATAAATAAGGGTTTAAACAGTAAAACTATCCATAATTAGCATAACAACTATATACAGCTTGGTAATTACCATAATAATCTATGAGGGGTCACAGAAGCAATCCTGAAGAGTGTGTGTCTCAGTACAATCAGAAATGGTTGCTCTGACCAGTTCAGATAAGGAATATAATGAAATTATATATACAATAAAGTGCAATAATGTATCTGGTCAGAGTGCACCAATAGGCATTAGCATCATGCCAGATAGGTCAAATCAGACTATGTACATGCATTTACAATCATGACGTGCATCAGATCATACAATAAGCATAACACGCATATTAGTATTACCAGGAAAATAGAAAGCACCGTGATCGCACAAAGAGATGCCCACATTTCGAGGCCTCAGTCCTCTTTCTTAAACCGGAACTTCAGCGTGATTTCATGAAAAGCCCAAACTCATAAAAAACGGTTCCCCAGCATCTAAAATTAATATATTTTACATTTTTAGTCACCAACTAATTATTTTTTCCCCCACTCTGTTCAGGAATTTAGGATATGGGCGCTGCCATCTTGACTCAGAAGCATCACACTTACTGAGGAGAGGAGAGTGGGATAAGGTGCAGGGGGCAGGTTATAGCTGTGCTTTGCTCAGACAGAGCAGAGCTGGGGTCAGGTAACGGTCAGCAGTCCCAGAATACAGAGCAGCACAGTCAGGAGGCACTTCCTGTTTGCAGGCTGCCTGATGTTCCATGAGCCGCCATCTTGGATGTTTAAAGGCTCATAACATGCAGTAGATGCGGGTAGGATGATTTTTAATGTGGACAATCTGTATGTACAGGGTGTGGGAAACATATAAGATAGACTCTTATTCAGAGTGAAGGTCCGCTTTAAGGCTGCGATAAAAGGAAAAGAAAGTGGTACCATTTTTAGGTGTGTTCGATGTCCCCCCTGGCCGGCCAGTATTGCGCTTCCGGGCACGCTCGTGGAGCGCAGGCCGGTCGCGTCACTTCAGATGAAGCGGCCCCGGCCGACGTCACTTCCGGCATCAGAGGGCAAAAACGCGAGCCTGCCATCCATTGTCGGGGTGACGACGGCGCACGGGGCCTGTGCCTCGGGCTGCTGCTCATTCAAAGTGTTTAGCTTTATTTAAACAAGCAATGACATATACACTGTGGATAATCCAGTAAAGAAGAATTTGCCGGGGGTGGTTGATTTACTTCATTTGGGGTGGAGGCCGTAGGATGATGATCTAAAGGAATAATTAAAAACAAAAATTAAGATAAAATCAGTGATCGATCACAGGTGCAGGTGCAAATAAGCATTATCCAACCATATGGCAATTGAATACAGCAAGGGATTATATTGCCAATAGAGAAAATATCCATGTGTGAATAGGGGAATCTAGAGGGAGCCAGGGATCATATGGCTAGATGTCAGTCAAAGTATGACCTAGGATCAGATATAGCTGGAAGCCAGTCCAGATGCCACCTTGGATATAGTGGTGATAGAAATGTAAAGCAAAGTATAGTAAATGATGGCACTATAGGAAGCAGTCAAAAAGGTAAAGAAGCCATTTGCTAAATGAAAGTAATATATTTTCCAGGAATTGCCAAATAACCCTAGAGTATGTATATATTCTAAGTATGTCACACACCCCGCTTCAAGAAATTCATAACGTGTGGGTAATAAGACCTGTAGAGGGCGATATGCAGAGATGCCAGGAAAAAAGAGAGCCCCTCCCGGTCCATAAATACCTGGGACCTCCCACTCATTACCCAGTCTTCATCTCTGCAGTCGGCGAGCAAGTCAGAAGATGTGGTCTCCTCCTTGCACAGGGGGATTTCAGGTAGTCGGGATGACTCCCGGACCTTTAGTTATCTATTTCCGCCTGGATCTTTTTTTTCTGTTACCTCATGCCTCCCAGCCTAGGCTGACGGTCCGGGTGAGGGTAGAAAAGCACCCTTGGTGCTTAAGAGCAAATGCTCTCCCGTGAGACCCTATATAAGAGGGTAGGCGGTCATCCGGGACGGTGACCCCGGTTTGGGATGCCCCGTCCCTTGGCCTTACACTTTGGGTGGTCCCCCCCTTTGGGTAATGCCCCTCTCTCTAGCGGGATAGCGGAGGGTAGGAGCAGGGCCCCTTATTCGGTGTTAGGTCCAAATTTTGTAATCATTAATTCTTAATGTTTTAATGTATTAATTTATTAAATTATCCTCCCAATAGTTATTAACTTATTTATTACTTCATAACAACGTGTATTTCTCTGTCAAAACGGCGCTGTGGCCGCCATTTTTATGCAGGCTTTCTCCCTGAGGTAAAAGGGGCGGGGCCGGGCGTCAGGGTCAAAGCCACGGCCCGCTCCCCTCCTTCTGTCTCTTCTGAGACCGGCGCCGCGTCCGCACATGGCTGCGGTGCCGGCCTTTTTGCATTGTCATGGTGGAGGGGAGCTTCTCCCCTCACGCTTTCACTCTTGGGGGCGGGGCCGGGCTTTCCAGCGCTGCGGCCCGCCCCTGTGTCACAGGCACCGCTGAGGTGCTTTTCTCTGTGCCCGTTTCCTCAGAAGGAGCTGGCCACGCCCCCCTTCTCTCCTCAGAGCTGCTCTTTACCTCACGGAGAGAGGAAGCTGTCTTCAGGACCACAGTGAGTGGCCTGGTGGGCCCCCCTTCTGTCCCATCACCTATAATTATATATTTTTATGTCATATATATACCGTATATACTCGAGTATAAGCCGAGTTTTTCAGCCCTTTTTGGGCTGAAAAAAGCCGCCTCGGCTTATACTCGAGTCAGAAGGACAGTCACAATGCTACGCTGCTAGGCATGGGTAGCTCAGGGGTTAATAAGCCCTCCTCCTCACCCTCCTTCCTCCCGGCACTCCTTGCTGACAATCTTTACTTCTCTCCAAGTAAACGAGCAGCTTCCGGTTCTGCCATCTACCGTCTCCACGAGCAGCGCTGCTGGGAGTGACGTCACCCTCTCCCAGCCGCCTCTGCGCTGCTTGTCAGGCAGTGGATGGCGGGAGCGGAGGCTGCTCGTTTACTTATAGAGAGGTAACACTGTCAGCAAGGAGTGCGGGGAGGAAGGAGGGTGAGGGAGAGGGGGCTTATTAACCCCTGAGCAACCCACACCTACCAGCATATTGTTTAACCATGACTCTAGTTCAGAGCAGCAACTAAATGGGCAAGCCGAGGTCCTGTACAAAAGCAGTACATTCAATGTGTTCTGCGGTGAAACACCCAGATTTGGTATTTACCCTGTGTGTGAAGCCCCCAGTGCTGCTAGATTTCTCCTTTACTCCATGTGCAGTCTCTCGCATCCCTTTGCCTGCTCCCTCCGGCTGTGCCAGCCATTCATATAGGCAGAGCTAGTGAGCGTGCAGCAGCCGGGGATGCCAGTCGCTCCTTGCACCAGCAGCATTTTCTCGGTGGACGAGAGATTTCACACAAGTGGGATGCCCCAGGGATGGGGGGGGGGCCATATAAAGGAGCATAACTAGAGGGGGTGCAGGAGGTGCAACCACACTGGGCCCAGAAGGTCAGTGGGCCCCATCAGTGTTGCTCCTCCACCTTATTTATCATATTTGTGATCACTTAGCATGATTTAGATAAAGCAAGCGTCATTTGTCTCTGCTGTCACAGTCTTTAGTTTATTTTTGAAATTTACCGGTAGCTGCTGCATTTCCCACCCTAGGCTTATACTCGAGTCAATAACTTTTCCAGTTTTTTGTGGTAAAATTAGGTGCCTCGGCTTATATTCGGGTCGACCTATACTCGAGTATATACGGTATATATTTTATACTCCGCTTTTCTTATTAGCCTTTTTTATTATGTCTTTCAGATATAACCTACAGTGGTATTAGGGGGTTTCTCCCGGTCCTAGGGTCCCTGGGTTCTTAATTGGCTTATTGCAAATCCTCCCACTTGGGACATTAAAGGGGCATCCCGGGTTGCTTATATGCATAATTCCCTCTGTCATTGCAACCAATACTGGGCTCGGGCTTCCCTCGGGGCAATCCCGGAAGTGTATGAGGTGTGGGGCATCCCTTACTGGCGATGATGTATATCTGTGTATACCATGCGCACAGCAGACTATTACGCGGCAGTCCGGACCCCAGGCGTCTGGTTCAGCGCCGCCGGTCTCTCCTCCCCCCCCCCTCCCAGTTTGATCCGTGCCCAGTCTGACGTTGTCATGGGCGGGCAGTTGCAATCGGAGATGTGTGCCCGATTGGCCAATCTTGAAAAATTATTCTCCAGCACGGTCACCAGAAAGGCTCCGGCTAAGAGAAGGCACTTGTCGCCGTCTTCACCGGCGGCCGACTTGGATGATCTTGATAATCTGGACTGGTCTGATTACTCCCAACTTGAGGAAGGGGATTTATATGAAGAATCAGATAATTCAGACGATCAGCAGTTTGTGGGTGCTGATACCGAGCGGGGCTTGGGGAGGTCTTCGGATACTCCTAATGTTCTGGCTCAGATGTTTGAGGTTTTGGCTATTTCTCCTCCTGAGGCGGTTCCACAGCAAAAGGGGGAATTTTTCGAAGAATCCAGGCCGCGCTTGGAATTTCCTAACCAAAAGCATTTTGATGGGATTATTGCTAAGGAATGGGAGAGGCCTGCCTGGCTCCCAGGTGTCCCTCAGGGTTGGGACAAAAAATATCCCTTTCCCTTAGATACGGTTAAGCGTTGGGCGTCCCCTCCCGAGGTGGATGCACAGATTCTGGGTTTATCCAACACTACTGTTTTAAATTCTCCTGATTGCTCCACGCTTAAAGATGGTGAGGGTAAACGCATTGACCAAATGGCTTGTCATGGTTTTGCCAGTGTTGGGTCAGCCATGAGGCCGGTTTGTGCTTCAGCGCTGCTGGTGGTGGCTACCAGGTCGGTGGTCAGGGACCTGTTGACTTCTTCCGGGTTAGATCCGGATAGTGACGAGTTCCTTGACCTTAAAAGGTGTGAATTGTTTTTGTCATTTGTACTAGCCTCCTTGGATGACACACTGATGACGTGTGGCAGAACGTCGGCTCTATTAGTGACTATACGGCGTTCGGTTTGGTTGCGCCAGTGGGCGGCTGATTTTGTGTCTAAAAAGTCGCTGACCGCTCTTCCCTTTGTGGGATTACGGCTCTTTGGTGAGAAGTTGGATTCAGTTGCCAAGGGTGGTAAGTTACCTCAACGCAAAAAACAGCGTTGTCCCTTTCGGGGGGCGAGTTCCTTTGCTCCTTCCTTTCGTGGGGCTAGAGCTGGCAGAGGAATTGGTTTTCCCCGCAGCCAGAGGAGATTCCTGGAACAGGGGCAGAGGACGTGCCCGCCCAGGATACAGCTGGGGCTCTAAGCCCAAACCCGCTGCCAAGCCAGCTCAGCAATGAGGGGGCGCCCTCACCCATGTGGGTGGGGGGACGGCTGCAACACTTCTCCCAGGTCTGGGACCGGGAGGTCTCGGACAGATGGATCCGGGAAGTGGTGACTTCCGGCTACAAGCTGGAGTTCGAGCTCCGGCCCCCTCCCAGATTCCTCAGGTCTCGGGTGCCTTCGGACCTTCTGGCCGCGCAGGAGCTCCAGGCGGCAGTAAAGAGTCTGTTGGATATGGCAGTTATTTGCCCAGTGCCCCCCTCAGACAGGGGTCGGGGCTTTTATTCCAATCTGTTCACGGTGCCCAAGAAGTACGGCTCGGTTCGACCCATTCTGGATCTAAAGATCCTCAACAGGTTCGTCCGTCCGCGGAAATTTCGCATGGAAACGCTGCGTTCAACTATCCACTCTCTTCGGCAGGGGGACTTTCTGACGTCCGTAGACATCAAGGACGCCTATCTGCATGTGCCGATTTTTCCAGCGCACCAGAGATTTCTCAGGTTCGTGGTGGAGGATCGGCATTTTCAGTTTGTGGCACTTCCTTTCGGTCTTACCTCGGCTCCAAGGGTTTTCACCAAGGTGCTGGCCGGGGTGATGGCTCTCCTCGGAGCCCAGGGTATTCGCATTGTCCCTTATCTGGACGACCTTCTCATTATGGCATCTTCCTTCAGCCAAGCGGTATTGGACACCAGAACTGTGGTGTCCACTCTGGAGAGATTCGGGTGGGTGATCAACTACCCCAAGTCCTCCCTTTCTCCGTCTAGGTTAGTGTCTTTTCTGGGAATGTCCCTGGATACTTCCCAGGCCAGGATGTTTCTTCCTCAGTCCAAGGTTCTCTTGATTCAGGAGTTGGTTCGACTCCTCCTGTCTATCCCTTGTCCGGCCATCAGACTGGGGATGAGGCTGGTGGGATTGATGGTAGCCTCCTTCGAAGCGGTTCCCTTTGCTCAGTTCCACACAAGGACACTCCAGCTCCATCTGTTGACGGCCTGGGATGGGTCGCCACTGTCGTTGGATCAGTCCTTCCTGATGACCCCCCGAGTTCGGTGCTCCCTTCAGTGGTGGCTGGATCCAATCAATCTGTCGAGGGGCAGATCCTTTCTGGCCCCTTGTTGGGAGACGGTCACCACGGATGCCAGTCTATCAGGATGGGGGGGGGTTCTGGAAGGATCGTCAGTTTCAGGGACTGTGGGGGCCTCAGGAGGCTCACGAGTCCATCAATGTTCTGGAATTGATGGCCATCAGGATGGTTCTGTTTCGCTTGACTCATCAGTTGCAAGGATTGCCGGTCCAAGTCCGGTCGGACAATCGGACGGTGGTCGCCTACGTCAATCACCAGGGAGGGACTCGCAGCAGGAGTGCCCTCAAGGAAGTGTCTTTGATTCTGGCCTGGGTGGAGACCCATGTCCCGTGCATTTCAGCAGTTTACATTCCGGGAGCGGAGAACACGGAGGTGGACTCTCTGAGCAGGTTCTCAGCTCGCCGGGGGGAATGGTCTCTCAGCCCTAAAGTGTTTCGCTTGATTTGTCTCAGGTGGGGGTCCCCGGTGGTGGACCTCTTTGCCTCTCGTCACAATCACAAACTTCCGACATTTGTGTCTCTCTCACGGGATCCACTGGCTCTGGCAGTGGATGCCATGTTTCTGAACTGGAGGGATCTGGGGTTTCTGTATCTGTTCCCTCCGTTTCCCTTGGTGGCCAGAGTGGTGCGCAAGCTGGCCCTGGAGGGTGCGTCAGCAATTTTGGTGGCTCCAAGGTGGCCAAGACAGGTTTGGTTCGCAGATGTGGTAAGGTTAGCAGAGGATCAGTTCATTCTGCCCCTGCTGCCGGATCTGCTCACCCAGGGTCAACTACGTTATCCCAATTTACCAACGCTGGCTTTGACGGGGTGGCTGCTGAAACCTCCATCTTGAAGGAGGAAGGTCTTTCCGATGCTGTGATTCGAACTCTCATTAGTGCTAGGAAGCGGTCTTCCTCTAATATCTACTATAGGACTTGGAGGTCTTATATTGATTGGTGTGAGATCAGGGTGTTGCCTTGTAGGGAATTTTCCATCTCCAGAATCTTGGAGTTTCTTCAACATGGTCTGGACCTGGGGCTCCAGCTTAGTACTCTGAAGGGGCAGGTTTCTGCCCCGGCGGTGTTCTTTCAAAGGTCATTTGCCCTACATCCTTTGGTTAAGACTTTTTTCCAGGGAGTCACGCACGTGCGGCCTCCTAGAAAACCTTTGCTCCCTGTTTGGGATTTGAATTTGGTTCTTTCTGCTCTTCAGGATTCTCCTTTTGAGCCCTTGAATGATATTGCCTTGTCTTCACTTACCCAGAAGGTGGCCTTTTTGGTAGCCATCACTTCGGTTAGGCGTGTCTCTGAGTTGGCGGCTTTGTCCATTCATGCCCCGTACTTTGAGGGGCATCAGGACAAGGTGGTTTTTCGTTTCAAGTCCGATTTCCTTCCTAAGGTTGTTTCTGCCTTTCACCTAAACCAAGACATTGTTCTGCCCTCTCTGTGTCCTAATCCCAGCAATGACAAGGAGAGGGCCCTGCATTCTTTGGATGTGGTTCGTGTTGTGAAGTATTATTTGGAGGTAACGTCTTCCTTAGACTGATGACTGATGACTGATGCCTTTTTTGTGGTGCCCTCCGGGCCCTGAAAAGGCTTGGCGCCTGCCAAGTCTTCCATTAGTAAATGGATCCGTCAGATCATAGTTGGGGCCTATTCTGCCACAGGGAAGGTACCCCCTTTTCGTGTTACTGCTCATTCTACTCGTGCGGTTGGGGCGTCCTGGGCTTTTCAGCACCAGGCCTCTGTTGAGCAAGTTTGTAAGGCTGCTACTTGGTCTTCTGTTCACACTTTTTCCAAGTTTTACAAGGTTGATGTTCGGGGCCTCAGCGGATGCTGTGTTTGGCCGCAAAGTTCTGCAAGCTGCAGTGGGTTAAGTTGTGCCTTGTTGCCTTGTTTTGGATCCCCGCCCTTTATGGATACTGCTGTTGGATGTCCCACACGTTATGAATTTCTTGAAGCGGGGTGTGTGACATACTTAGAATAATACCATTTTGTGAATACTCACCTGTAAAATGGGTATTGTAAGTATGTCACACACCCCGCTTCACCCTGCCCTTTTGTATTCTGGATCCTTTATATGGTGAACTTTGCATTGTTATGCTTTGTGTTGGGCTCTTCCTGGTCCCTTACCTTACTGCTGTTCTTATACTGGGTAATGAGTGGGAGGTCCCAGGTATTTATGGACCGGGAGGGGCTCTCTTTTTTCCTGGCATCTCTGCATATCGCCCTCTACAGGTCAGTATTACCCACACGTTATGAATTTCTTGAAGCGGGGTGTGTGACATACTTATAATACCCATTTTACAGGTGAGTATTCACAAAATGGTATTAGGTGCCTATCAGAGACAGGTAGGTGTAGTTGCATCACAAACTAATGTAAATGTGATTTACCTTGAAAAACTCATGACTTGATGTTGTATGTGAGAATGAAAAGTCTGGGTGATAGGAAGTATGATTCTGGCATCCAATATTGCCAATGTGACTGTAGTATCACTATCCTACAGGTTTAATGAGTAGAAAAATTGTTAGTCATATATCGCGGCAGATCAAACCTCCTACTTTTGTCATGTATAAGTACGGCTAATCGAAATAAGGAGGCAGGTAATTGGGGGGCTTGGGGTTAACCAAGCCCCCAGCCTTGTGAACTGTTATAGGGGTCTCATGGACCCCTTACCAGATCACAAAGGGCTAACAGTAAAAAAATGAAACAAGACACACGTAAGAAAAAATGCCTCGACGATCCGATGACAGATGATGTGATGGCTGGAGGGGGGATGGGGAGGCAGGGGATCGTAGCATCTCCTGCTCCCTCCTCCTCTGCCCAGCCATCACCGTATCTGAGAGCTGAACACCCGGGATGATGCCGCATGGTGATTTAATCAGCCCCGCCCCCAAATGAGCGGGACTGCTCGTAAAGATGGCGGCGCCCGTCGGAAGGGAGGGAGAGAGAGCCTGTCCGGCTCTCTCCTGAAGACTGAAGAACCGGGGGGGGGGGGGGGGTGATCAGAGGCCCCCCCGGTGAAGAGGAGACCTGGCGGGAGCCATCGGGCATGGAGGTGAGTAAATGGCATTTTTATTTATTTTTTATTATTTATTGTATTTCTGGCAGGGGGGCTTTCCTAGGCACTCCCCTACAGCCGGGGGGGGGGGGGGGGCCTGGGTGGGGGATCGAAGCCCCCCCGAATGAAGAGGAGACTCAACCAGATCGAACGAGGGGTCAGGTGAGTGTTGTTTTTACTTTACTTTTACTGTAGCTGGGAGGAAAGTCAGGCACGTAGATTCTACATGCTTGGCACTTAAGTGGAGTGGAAGCGAACATGTAGAATCTACATGCTTGGCACTGAAATGGATAAAGGGTTAAACCCAAAAATAAACTGGTGTGGGATCCATTCTCCCATTCTGGGAATTTTAAGGGTTAAAAATCCATAAAAAATGACATGGGATCCCCCTACCCAGCCCAGGGACCAGCTATGCGGGTCTTGTAGAACAGGGCGCAAGGGCCAGCCTTGGTGGCTTCTGCTCTGCCAGCTACAAGCCCTTAAAGCCTAAATGGCCCCGGGCTCTTATTCCCCCAGGCTTTGGGAAGGCAGGTAATAGGGCGGCTGGGGGTTAATGTCAAGTCACCCACTAGCTGCAGGGAGCCCTTACCAGTTCACAAAGGGTACACACACATACAGAAAAACATTTTATTTGTTTTTTTTTACTTATTTACCTCCTATCCATCTTGCACTGTGTCCCTTGTTGATCACTCTGGCTTCTGCTCTCCAGCCTTGGTGGCCCCTCACCCTGCCAGCTACAAACCCACAATGCCCAAATGGCCCTGGACTCTTCTGCTCCCCCCGTGCTTTGTGGAGGCAGGTAATTGGGGGAGCTGGGGGTTAATGGCAAGTCACCCACTAGTTGCAGGTGAGTTTCCAGCACCCAAGCTTTGTGAACTGGTATAGGGTTCTCATGGATCCCTTACCAGTTCACAAAGGGTTAACAGGAAAAAAACACCATACATAAGAAAAAATTACCTTAAGTTTTTTTTTTTTTTTTTTTTTTTTACTCACCTTTGATCCTCTGCTGTTCCCCAGCGATCATTTTCCATGGAGTTCCAATTACAGCTGCCAGGTGATCAGTGGAGAGGGATCACAGCCATTCACCCTTCCAACCCTCTCACCTCCGATCAACCCAGCGCTGAGCGTCTTGGGTCAGGTGTGGGATGACATATCACATCATAGATGATGTGCTAGCAGCAGGGCGTCTGTGGGGGTGCGCGGAAGAGCCCTCCCGTTGCCACCTGGTGAAGAGGAGACCCAGCGGGAGGGATCACGACTGCAGGTGAGTAAATATTTAATTTATGTCTCATGTAGATAGCACTTATAGCGGACCAAAACTGAACTTGGTGAAATACATTTGGCTAATGACCTTGCCGATACTCTCTTCTTAGGATGTAGAACTATAAATGGGTATTTTCACACTTTTTTTTTGCTCTTCCTCTCCCTCTCTGTAGGATTGCACGTGATTAATCATTGCATAACTGTGGCAATGACATCATTGCCACACACAGTAGTGGAAATGCATGGAGAAGGCGGAGCTTTACAGCTTAAACAGGAAAACAGGCGCCATTATCTGGGATTAGAGTAAAGCGGGGGCATTAAAAATAGTTAAAGGTTACTATTCATGGGGGGAGCAATTCAGGGGATGCTAGTTAAAAATGTGGTTTTGATCCGAGTTTTGGTCACCTCATGCTGATATCCATTTAACCTTACCCTCGGCAACCACACATTTGTTTCCGTGATCTCCACAAAGTGGGATTACACCAGCTCCTCCATATGCCTAAGCCTAGCTAAAGGTATAGCAGGGCCGTGGCCCACACATGGGCTTTGGGATTGTAAGCTAGGTGAGTTAATGTGGCAATCACCGAGGTTTCAAACAACGGGGTATCCCAAATTGGGATTCCTTAGAGAGAGGGACTCTGCCAGCCTTTGAGTCTAAAAGACTGAGATGGGCAGGATGAATTTTGTTTAACTTTAAAGTGGACCTATAATCAAAAATAACTTCATGTCCTTCCTTTTCTTCATGATTAGATTGTCAAGTAAACAATTACCCAGAGAGTGTCCTAATTTGGGATACCTCTACAGATTTTCAGTAAGTTAAATCGGGCATGGAGATTTTTATTATGGGGGACAGAAAATACGTGTACAATCCAGGGAAGCATGTCACCTAATGGAGGAGGTGTGGCTGTCGCACTTGTGCTCAGAGGTGTAACTATAGGGGATGTAGGGGTATTGACTGTGCTGGGTCCCATAAGATCAGGGGGGGCCTCGTCAGTGTGGCTACAACACCTTATTCTTCAGATTAGTGCTCTAATTGCATCATGTACAGGAAAAAAGTACCATTTGTCTCAGTGGTTTCAGTCTTTAGTTGTCTAGTTTATCTATTTAACTTAAGGGCAGGAAAAAGGATACTGTATGTGCCAATACAGGGCTCCATTTCATGTTTGTGCCAGGGCCCGTCACATTTAGTTACTCCACTGCCTGCCCCCCCACCAGATGGAGCTAGAGTTAAAGAGGAACAACACACAGGGATTTCACTTTCCCCTCTGTTGCTTCTCTAAATAATTAGCAAGATCCCCGAAGGCAACTATTTGATTCAACCTTTACGATCAATTGTACTTGTGATCTCAGATATTTGACCATAATCATAATGGGGGTGGGGAAATATTAAACAGAACAAATCCTGTCCGCAGGTAAAAATAATTCCCTGCTGCTGGAACATCTAAACTCTGCTTGGGTCATCTAAAAGTAGTATGGAGCCTGGGCATACGGGAGTAATAATTTTTAGCATATGCTATACTCAAAAAAACTGTTTGCAATGTGGATTGAAGCCTGGTATGTTAGTTCTTTGCAATAACTTCTGCATGGTAATGTTTCATTTGTGGACAAAGTTGTGTAGTCCTGCTCACATATTCTTGTAATGTATTGTTCCTTAGGCATTCACACAAGAGCCACTGGCCCGGGAGTTGTCATTGCGACTTTTCAGAACAACTGTGTTCCTAATCCATGCTTCTCTGGAGTCACCTGCACTGACACAGTCTCTGGATTCAAGTGTGGCCCCTGTCCACCAGGATATACTGGAAATGGAACTCACTGCACAGATATTAATGAGGTTATTTCATTACTATTATCACATTTATGCCTTTTTATGCCCATTTTTTTTAGGATTGCAAAAATAGAATTCATTTTTGCTCACCTCATGCTGGCTTTGGGGTCTGTGTCTTTCATTCAGCAGTACTTTGCATTTCTTCACTTTTCTCCCTCCTTCTGACCTTACCATTCCGCATCCCCTTGATAAATTACACCTGCCAATGACATTCAGACACCAAACATAGCACAGAAAGGTACATACAGTACCAGCATCAGGAGGGAGCAAGTTCACTAGGGCTTGACAGGAAATGCAAAACACTGCTGGCAAACAGCACAAGGTCAGCAGAAACAGGCTAATTTAACCCTTTCATACAAAAATACCAACAAGCAATAATATTTAGCAAAGTATTCAGTATTTAATGTGGGTCAATCACATCCTATGGAAAAAAAATATATATATCAACTCCCCTTAGTGTCCTGGTAATGAATTGGCTAACAATACTCACAAACGATTTTGGCTGTAAAGGAAAGCCTGTGGGAAAATTAATTGCTCCCAGCATGAGATTGCGGGTGGAGGAGAGGGGGGCTTACGCTGATAGTTTAGAACAATATTATCCTGTCAGAAACATACCCAATACAATATAAAAATGAAAATCACCATAACAGGAATTCCAAGCAGCATTGAGGGCAGAAAACATCCAAACAGTAATGTACCTGGGGTGGGGGGAGCAAAATAGAGTTATAAATAGAGTTATAGAAAGAGAATAGAGTTGTTTTCCGTAGTTTGGTCAGCTCTACGTAGCTCTTTCTAAAGTTTGGGAAAAACTCAATCTGTAACATTGCAAACTTCCAGGATCCAGTTTGATTGGGAGGGTAATTTATGACATATGAAGGTTGATTCATATCTTAATACACAAACCCACACGGTTACTTAAGGGCACTGGCTCAATAAATACATGTAGTATAATAAAACTACAGAACAGTATACAAACTCTAAATATTTATTGAAAAATATTGCACACTCAAAAAACAGCACACACAGAAAAATTTGATGTACCTAAAAATTCACAACGTTGAGATGTTAAAAAATAGGGGCCCCCCCATGCACATGCATCAACACCTCAGAAAAGCATCCACAAGCAAACCACCACTAACCACCTATAGCCAATCACCTAATGTGATCAATTGAACTTGCTGAAGCTTCAACGTTGGGCGCCAAAACTAGGGATAATGCTCCTCAAACCATGTCCTGTACTCAACATGCAGACCTGCTAGTCATAAATTAGACAGCCAGGAACATAGTCCAAAGACATTCAAAGGCTGCAACTTCATATAGGCAGACATATGTTTCCACTGGCGACCATATAGAATAATACGCTGTCCCCTGTCATGAATGCATAGCTTAGTTGTCCCTCTGATTGTCAGGGATACAGGACAAGGCACATCAACACTAGCCGTTTGTTTCTTCTTCATGTGTACATAGCACGCTTATCCCTCTGTTAGTTTTCACAAGCATAGGGCAAGGCAAATCAGCACTAGGGGCCTGATGCAGAGCCTCCCCCGGTCTGAGCTTAAAATCTTCCGATTGTCCGGGGCTCCCGTTTGAATCGTGGCACAAATGTGATGCAGAGCCTCCGTCGGAATGGCTCCCTAAATGATCCGTAAATTTGTCTTCACTCGGGAAGTGTTTTTTGCTCTCTCGGGTGCTTTCAATTGATCGGGGCTTCCGTTCCCGTTCACACGGGCGGCCCGTTTTTCCCTGTTTTTTCCTTGCTTTTTGAACGTACCTGCTTGCCTTCCGTCGTATTTGACCTTCCATTTTGGTGGTTTTTCAAGTATACTTACATCCTCATGGCTCTTCAGATGTCAATCTGGCTACATGCAAGCGCACATCCCTCAACCTCCATTGTAATATACATATGGCAACAACTGCCAATTTCACACATATATATATATATATTGAAATACATTTTTTGTTGTTCCTTCTTCCTTGTCCTTAATGCATACCTTAATCTCCTTGGTTGTTCCTTCTTCCTTGTCCTTAATGCATACCTTAATTGTTTGTGAGTTTTTCGGATTTATTGTCCCATATCTAAACCTTTTGTGTAATGTAAATGTGTGCTGATGTTGTGTGATTGTACTTTTGCAGGAAAGACAACTCTCAAAATATTTTAATTTTTTTATTATTAAAACGTTGTGTTTTTTTTTTTTTTTAAACAGAAAAAAATAAATATTTACATTTTTTAAATTTAAAAAAAAATTAGGCCTCTGGGTCTTGAGGATGTTGTATTCTTTGATCTGTGAATGAAAAACATTAGTTTAGCATTGTTTTTTTGGTTTGTTTGGCCATGGTTTTTTTGGGGCCATTTTTAAACCGGACCTTCTGCGTGA
Source organism: Gastrophryne carolinensis (assembly GCA_027917425.1). Lineage (NCBI taxonomy): Eukaryota > Metazoa > Chordata > Amphibia > Anura > Microhylidae > Gastrophryne > Gastrophryne carolinensis. The sequence continues at coordinate 303,591,347 of CM051234.1, read as the reverse complement.
TTTAATGAAAAGCACAAACTCTTTGAAAAAGATTCTGCAGCATCTTAAACGAATATATAGTAAGTTTTTAGTCAATCAATTATTATTCTTTCTCCCACTGGGCTGCAACTCAGTTCTGGAATTTAGGATACGTGCGCCGCCATCTTGACTCAGAAGCATCACACTTACTGAGGAGAGGAGAGTGGGGTAAGGTACAGGGGGTGGGTTATAGCTGTGCTTTGCTCACACAGAGCAGAGCTGTGCTCTGGAAAAGGTCAGCAATCCCAGAATGCAGAGCAGCACAGTTAGAAGGAACTTCCTGTTTGCAGGCTGCCTGATAACATGGCGGCTTCCATAATCCGCCATTTTTGATGTATAAAGGCTCATAACATGCACTAGGTGCAGGTAGGCTGATTTGTAAGGTGGCCAATCTGTATGTACAGGGTGTGTGAAATATCTAAGATAGACTATTATTCAGAGTTAAGGTCCGCTTTAAGGGCTTTTTTATCAAATTTATTATGGAAATGTTTGCGATTTTTAGTTTTCAAATGGAATTGTTTGCTCATTTTCTTTAGTTGAAATAAACACCACTTACAAGGTTTTGGGCGCACATTGTGTCGGGGGCGGAGTCTCCCTTCAGCCTCCCTCTGTTGCTGGTGTGAATCTGTATGGATGTCAAACACACTGATATTAGAGACTGTTGTTGTTTCATGAATATAATATTAAGTTAGGCTTCTAGGTATCAATCTACTCACCTTCCCCAGCCACCTCTTCCTCGTCGCCCCCTTCCTCGCTCATCCCTTGGGATGTCCCTGCGACGTCTGAATCTACAACTAACAATAGTGCACATGAGTATCTGTATTTAATGCATGTATTAGCACATCTCTAACTATATTTCCCTTACCGGAGTCAGGTTGAGGCTCATTTAGGCTCGACTCCCTGCCGTCAGATTCCCCCCTCCCCTGCATGCTGAGGTCCAGAGGCTCCTCATAGTCACTTGCAGAGGAGGGGGTGGCCGTTGACACTGGCGGTGGACCACCTACACCTTCACCTGTTTCGCCCAACACTGGGCTGAGTGTCCTGGTCCGGGTGGGGCGGAAGCGCATATTCCATTCATGTGCTGAAATACAAACACAATCATTAAACCACCCCCAGGCGAGGCCAGGGTTATAGGTGCATTTACATTTTCAACACTTACATGGCAAATGTTTGGCGAAGTACCGCCTCACCCGGGGCATATGCCTTCTCTTTAAATCAGACCAGTATTGGGCGATCTGGGTGAAGGTCAGGGCCAACGTCCGCTTCTCATAATCTGACGGCAGGAAGTTGTAGCGATTCCTCAGCATCATCTGTTAAAAAAAGATACAAGGACCCACCATTAATCCACCAAATACATTACCAAGTTTCCTGGCCTAACTAAAGTCACTATTAACCTCTTGCTGCCTCACATTGCCCTAGTTCTTCTATCTGCATCTAGCCTAGTTTGTAGCTGCGTACATGTGTTAAACTAAGGTGGGCTTGTATTTTACGTGACAAACTAAGTTGTTTTAGACTATTCCTGCGCTTTGTTTTTTTTTTATTATAAGGAATGTGTGCGCGCACATAAACGCACGCTCGCATACTCACATCCATGATGATGTCGTCCTGCTCCTGTGTAAAGATTGCGGGCGACATCTTTTCTTGGTTTTCCTGGTATAGCTCTGACGTTCCCGCAGGCGTGCACCCGCTGTTGACCACGCCCACACGGGAAACATATTTAAAGCACAAGGCACTCAGCTCTGTGTTGGATACCATATCATTATGGGCAGACCTAAAGGGAGCAAAAAGAGCCAACCAAGGCCCGAGGCACATAGCAGCCGCACACATGCCTCATCCTCCAAAAGACAGAAGAGCAGGCACCAGACACAGGCAGAACATGCCCCAACTAAAACGCAGGATACTCCACACACAGGCACATTCAAAAAAACGCAGGACCAAGGAGACATTTACCCATTCACCACCACCTGCCAAAAAAGCACGAACACACAAGGGTGCAAAATCGAGTAAGACCCTGCAGCATCCTCAGCCTCAACACACCAAGCATACCCACAAAACAAAACACATCAGCAAGGGTAAGCGTATTGCCAAACCCACCACCCCACCAAGGTCACCCACCCCTCCACCTCAACCCTCTGGTTCTCCCAATTCCAGTACCTCACATTCCACATGCAGCTCCACATCTGATAGCTCAACAGGAACACAGACATTAAGCCATAGCAGCACACACACAACATCACCCTCCCCCATAAGCCCCAGAACCACACACGACTCACCAGATAGCCAACCATCACTTTCCACAGATGCAGGGGACACCACACACCCATGTGGCCGACAACTACACCGTGGCTCCCTAACTGCACGTTTTTGCGATACTCAAAGCATGGCTGTGGCAAATGCAGTTTGTGAGCATTATGATGCCCTATTTGGCAGGAGCTCCAAATCCACCACTAAGCAGGCTAAGCTGGAGATCTGGACGAATATTTGCCGCCAAGTAAATTGTGTGGGATCTGTCAGGCGAGATATTCAACAAATCAAAAGGAAATTTGGGGACCTGAAATACTACAGTAAAAAAAATGGACATGCGCCGTCAGCAGAGGTAAAGGGCAAATTAAATGCATCTGTAGTTGCATTGGTAAAAGGATGTAACACTTATTAGGCTTGATTTAATCTTCCCCAGCCAACAGACAGGGGGTGGCTTACCCACTAAAATAATCCTTAAACTGCCGAGGAACATGTATATACATACATACACCCGGCCAGCAAGACACAGACCGGAATGTAAGGTACCAAGGTGAGTCTGATTTTGCCATGACCTATTACAAAAAGTTCAATAAGGCAGTGTTATGCTACACAACACACTGTACTTGGCCATTTAGCTAATCTTCAAATCTACATTCTAAGGACCAAGTCAACAGGACACACCAGGCCCCCAAACCTCTGCGTTAGCACCGAGGCCAAGGGCACACCAGGATTCTACACCACGAACCCAAATTATGGATTGCGATGAGGTAAGTCAATGATCCTTGGTGTGTACTTTTAACATTGATCTTTGAGAGCTTTTGTGGACAGAAATAAACTAAAAGGAAGCTATATTTCTTTACAGACCACAGGAAGCCCACCCATCATCGACCATATACGAGATTTGGAGGAGGACACCCCACATATGTCACTAACCACTACAGCAACGCAGTCAACCCCGGCACAACCACCACATCCACAACCACCTTCTGAACCAGAACCAACCACCCGTCCCACTGCTCCAACCCAGTCCAGACGCCATATTTCCCAAAGAAGGCAACTTCAAATTTTGGAGGAAGCATGGAGGCAGGAAAATATAGCCTTTTCGGCGACAACACAGCAATTCAATGAGACTGTGTGCACCCAACTCACAAACCTCAATGCCCAATTAGAGGTATTAAACAGAAATATTTCTGCCCTAACCAGCCATATGGGTGAGATTAATCAAAGCCTGGCCTACATTGCAGCCAATTTGCAGGCACAACATCATTCCTCGTCAGCATGCAACCCAACATACCACTAATTTGTGGGGAATACATTTTCTGACCCCACATGTAATTTTTCTTTTGTTTCCAAAAAAACAAATGACACAAAAAAATTTGTTTGTGAAATAAAAAAAAAACCGAAAAAAATTTGTGGTCTCTGAAAAAACACTAAACAATAGTTGTGCACGGATGGTTTGCGCGGTGCCACTTTGGGTGCCAGAAAAAGGAGGGGTGGGGACGTCTGAAACTAAAGGTGGTGGAGTAGCCCACAAGCCATGATTAGGTTTAGGACCGTTGCAGGCATCTATTGTAGTGCCCCCCCAGTCTCATCAAGACAACGGAACCTCAGCTTCAAGAGACCAAAGCCTCGCTCCACCACAGAGCGAGTCCTCCTGGGGGCAGTATTGTAGCGCTCCTCTGCCTGTGAAGATGGGTGCAGGATGGGGGTCATCAGCCAGGGGAGCAAAGGATAGCCAGAGTCTCCTGCCCAAAAAAAAAAGGTGTGCATTGCAACAATAGAAAAGAGGGACAAATAGGTGAGCGGGGTAGGGTGGGAGGAAAGGACATTTGAGACTACATGCACATCCAACCTGCACACTCATTAAAAAAGTCTGGGGAATACTACTTACATAAGAGGGCAAGAACATGACGCAATAGGGTAGAATCACTTAACCCATTTAATTTGTAGCTCAATAATTAGGCTCAAAATATACTACGAAAATAGTTACCAAATAGTGTGTTAAGGGAAAAAACACAGTCAGACAGGGTGGGCAACCAATACAAGTTTCATACACATACCCAGTAGCCAGCCACCAAAAAGATCGCCAGATTTGAAAAGCTCATGTAGGCAGGAATTCCTAGGCAGGGAAAGCCAGCAAAACGACTCCCAAAAACCAATTCAGGGCCAGCCAGTGCCTGAACATTTATGCAATGTCCCATCTTCCAGTTCCTGCACACAGGCAATTAAAAATAAATTAGGTAGACCCTGTAAAAAGGACACTAAAAAAAAAACCCCTAAAATATAACAAATACTCATGCCATCGATGTCCAAAGGCGTGCGGTGCAGCCTGGTTTCTGCCATACTCAGCAGGACAAGACCGCGGAGCTGGCGCCGCTGATGTGCTCCAACAGAGGACTGCATATTATTGCCTGAGTGCAAATACGGCTGCTCTGACTGCCCGTAAGTGAAGGCTCGGCGGCCCCGTTTTATTAGGGTGATTTCAATCGGAAATCAAGGCTCTGCATCACTGAAAAAAACGGACCAAATGAACGAGGCGTCCGTTTTCCCGGGAAACAGCCTCGTGCGAGCCGACAATTGGAAAGGCAGCTGAGCGCACACCTGAGCGCATAAACGCACACTAAAATCAACGTAGCACCCTTTCCTGACCCGATCAAAGCCCAAAACCAACGGAAAAACGCATGGGATAGCTGAACGGGGAGGCTCTGCATCAAGCCATAGGTATGTATGCTGCACACTGTATAAACACAGTACAGAGGCTCTTCTCCCTCCACACATACTCCAAGGGAGATTACACAGTCCGCAGGGCCAGCTCAGATAGACATACGGTGCAATCAAGCTGTGTATTACAACTTGTAACTCACGCTTCCATAGCCAACATTGTTACTCCTGCTCGGCCACTTCACTGCATCAGGGAGCACACCTCTTCGCGCATACGTCATAAATTATTGCTCAGTGCTATTGCCGCCGCATGTCGCCTTCAGACAATACTTGCTGTATGTTGATATACACTGGCACGTGGGAGCGGACATCCTCACTCGCAATCAGGCGCTCCTACAAACGCAAGCCAAGGCATGGCAAACGGGCAGAATGTGGTGGAGGGACACGAGGTGAAGTGAGGCCGCCCTCGTCCGACGCGCGTTTCCCCCACCCACGGGGCTTCATCAGGGTGACGTGTAGCCAATGGGATGCCGCTTTTCTTGGGCTAGACTCCGCCCATGTCAGCGTCACACTATCGTCTCAGAATGACGGAGATGAGGCCTTCCTGATTCACAGCGGCATCTGCGCAGCCGCCACTATCTTCCGAGACCCAGTATCAGCATCATTATCCCAACCACCTCTCCAGTAGCTGCTATTCAGTCCAAGCTTCATTCATTCTCACTCCTCATCGCTAGCACCCCATTCATCAGCACAACGGAGACTCAATTGACTACCATTTATATATTACTAAAAGGATATCTGTGTTTATATACACTAAAAAATCTATTGTGCAGCCGGCACTCCCAGAGTTCATATAGAGCTCTGTACCCACTTGTTCCTATAATATAGGTATCTATTATACAGCTAACACTACACAGATTCTTATGTCACTCAATATCCCTAATGGCCACTCAAGTTTAGAATGAAAAGCAGAGGGAACCAAGAAAATAGAAAGAGTTATATAGGGATTTTTAAAAAAAATATGTAATCATTGGGAATGCTCTCACAACAGAAAAAGGGGAAAACAAAACAAGAAAAGAGAAAAAGCAGAAAAAGAGAGAAAAACAAGAAAAATCCTTCACATGCCTGGCTTCATAAGAAAGCACTCAGACCAGTATCAGTATTTAACCCTATTGGGGTCATAGTGTTTAACTCATATATTAGGCGGGATTCCTGCTGTAGTAGCTGCTGCTCTTCAAATCCCCTTCTCCCCTGTCTCCTAAGGACAAAAATCCTGCACACCTGAAGTCCTTTTGGGTCCCCTTGATGCCAGTGCTCAGCCACTGGGCTTTTTTCATTGCTGTTCCTATTTTTAATGTCACGTATATGTTCACCTACCCGTATCCTCAGCTCACGTTTGGTTTTACCAACATGTTTTTTGCCACACGGGCAGGTGAGCATATAGATGACCATGGTCGTTGCACAATTAATGAACCCCTTAATTTGTCTGGGCGGGTGGCCATTCATCCCCTCAAAACTTGATTCATAGCCTTCTCAAAACTGTCTTGTTTTTGTCTCGTGATGTGTATGTTTCACTTTTTCCCGTATGTCTACGTGCGTACGCATGATGTAGAGCCGCCATCGGGAGCCTTCCGTTTACTTTTCGTAGCTGCGTACGCAGGGCCGGATTATGAGAGGGGTGCAAGGGGCTCTAGCCCCGGGGCCTCCACCACTTGCACTGCAAAGGGGGCCTTCACCAACCTTTGGGTTATGGTCTAGTCCAGGAGGCTTTTCAGTCTTTGGTTAGACGGGCTGCAGGGCCAGCAACAAAGCTATCAACGGCAGTGGGGTCCCCCCGCATTTGGGCAGCCAAAGCCACCACAAGGCAGGATGGAGAGTCTAGAGCAGCAAAGCCGCCATCAGAAACGCTACAGTGTGGTTGGGTGCAGAGTATTCAATCGATGGCCACTCACTGTACATAAGCCTTCTGCTTAAAGTGGACCAACAGTCAAAAATGAATTAAATCAGACAACACAAAAAACTGTACTCATATGCATCCCTCTCCAGGGCAATTTAGTTTGCTGCACATAAAAAATAATTTACCTTTCTCTAATGCCGGCTGAGTTAACTTTTAAATACAAGATGGCCGCTCACAGGCTTGCAGGCCACCTGCAAACAGGAAGTTGTGCTGGGATTCCTGTTATTGTGTATTTCAGTTATGTCAGTTGGGAGAGGAAGCTCCAAAATAGCCACTACCTTTCTTTTCCACAGAGTTAGAGCTGCAATAGTTAAATACATCCATATCTTTCTTTTCCAAGTGTGCCAGGCTGTTGGTCCGTTTTTTTTCTGCTGGACCAGCTGGGTGACTACACTACCCCCGCCCAGAATGGCAAAGCAGGAGTTCCCGAGCAGCGCGCACCCGCACAAGGGACTCGATCTGACGTTCCAGTAAGTAGTTGGGGGCCAGACAACCATCAGTTAGTTGGCTGGACTATTATTTTAAAAGGAAAAAATATTCTGTATCTGGGGCCTCCACCAGATTTTGTGCCCAGGGGCCTCCACCACAGTTAATCCGGCCCTGTGCGTACGCCATCGTGAATGGCATTTTACGGCTCTCGTTGCGTACTCGAGAGGACGAGGTTTTCATTTACGTTGCTTAGTAATCCTCGTATACTACCATTTTTCAGCGTTTTTCAACATAGCTTCCAACGTAGATTTTCAGTGTCCCGCGATATATAGCTTGCATCTTTCTCTAAATATACTTAGGCCCTTATTTAACAAGGGATAGCGCCAGGTAGTGAATGGTGAGCGAATGGTAATGACGGTCACCACCACGAGAACGTCGGCTCCCCTCCGCAATCACACATTTATCAAGACGATCCTGCTTAGCGACTGACAGAGCGCCAGATCATTCATCATTATTCCAGCCTCACCCCACAGCGCCAGCGAGCGACCTTGAACAGCGACAGGTATGACCTCTCGCTACCTGGCGCTCTCCAATGCATTTCAATGGAGCAATCTTTAAATATTAATAATTAATTGTTATTAATGTTTTTTTTTTGTTTTTTTGTTTTTTTTTTAATGTCAAAAATTCTGTGACCACTTCTGCAATGTTAGATATTTTTTTTAAGGTTAAAAAAATAAAAAAAAAATTTGTGCAGAATTGATATTATAGGTCTGATATTAATGTATTCATATTACAAAATGTTTTGAAAAACGTGTTTTTTTTTTATCAAAAAATATGGTTGTTTGGGGGTTAAAAAATTACTTTTAACCCATCGCCGCCAGCGCTCTGGGGTTTAAACAAGCATTTCACTGCGCGAGAATTTTTTGAGCGTGATTTGTTAATGAATATGCTGGGAGCCGTTCGCTATGGCCATTCGCTGTCATGCGCTCCCATACAGCGCGGAACCTGTCAAATAGCGACTCCTCACCCAATATTCAACATTACGGCAAACCGTCGCTATCAACTACAGAACAACGGCCAAGCACAGCGACTACTAGCGGGCGCTCTGAAAATGCCGCTACTGTCGTTCATCTGTCGCTACCTGGCGCTATTAATGAATCGGCCTCCCCATAACAGAATTTTGATGTACAAGCTGCTATGTTTGCACGCATGCGCACAGCTTATTAACTCATTCATGTCCCCCATGTCAACTATTCTCTCACTCACTTCTGCTCCCATGCTTACCTTAACTCCCTTGCGATTTGTTTTTTTTTCTCTGTCCCACTCTATTCATGATTACCTTAACCTCCTTGGCACTGTATGTATTCCTCTGTCCCACTCTATTCATGCTTACCTTAACTCCCTTGGCACTGTATGTATTCCTCTGTCCCACTATATTCATGCTTACCTTAACTCCCTTGGCACTGTATGTATTCCTCTCTACCACTCTATTCATGCTTACCTTAACTCCCTTGGCACTGTATGTTTTCCTCTTTACCACTCTATTTATGCTTACCTTAACTCCCTTGCGTTTTTTTTTCTCTGTCCCACTCTATTCATGCTCAGCTATTGGTGGGTGGAAATCCTGGCTGATCCATGCCTGATTCATCTTCACAAAGGTGAGTCTCTCCACATTTTTCTTGGACAGACGAGTTCTCCTTGGCGTTACTATGGCCCCCGCAGCACTAAAGACCCGCTCAGATAGCACACTACTGGCCGGGCAGGACAGCTTTCCCAGGGCAAACTCTGCCAGTTGCAGCCACAAGTCATTAGCAACTGAAGACTGAGGCTGCTGCTGGTGGAACTGCTGCTGCTGCTCCTGCCACCCCCCCCGGCAGCCATGGCAGGGGAAGGTGAGCGCAAAGTTCCCCCCGAGTCAGACCTGCGAGAGTATGGACCATGGCGCAGATAGGCATCGGCCAACTGACTACGTAGAATAGCCTCGATTCAGAGAGACACAAAAAAACTTCCGTTTTCGTGCCGATCTGTTTTTTTTTTGTGAAATGTTTCCGTTCTCGTATGAGCGTTCGAGCGATTCAATGCATGCATTAAAAACCTTCTGTAAAGTTTCCGTCCGTTCGTACGGCAGATTACGAATTACGAGGATGTCATTTTCCATCCAGACTTTTCCGTTTTCATTTTCACATGTTACAACGTAGGCTTTCGTTTTTGCCCTTTTCCCATCGTATCCTCCAACGAATCCTTTACGTTTCCCGTTCGATTCTGTTTCCCTTTTTCAATAAATATTCGTCCAGACTGAAATCCTTACCATCTTGCGCCTGCGCACTACAAACTTAACTCATTAAAGTGCTTGCCTACATATTTGCCACCCTCAGTTCTACTACAATGTTTAGCTAAATCACTTAGCACTCTCCTCCATCTTCCCTTTTGGACCCTTAAAGCTCACCCAAACCACTTCTCGGTTAGGTTCTTCTTCCATTTTAGCCCCCTAAAACTTACCCAAATCACTTCTCGGTCATGTGAATATTCATCTTTAAATATTTCTGGGCCCATTAGTTTTGTGTTAATGTATTTTGTAAATGAAATCACAATGTAACATTTTTTTTAATACCATCATAAAATGTAAAAATTTTACATTTTCTAAATTTGTTAAAATTTTATAACTATAAAAAACAAAATACATAGCAATGGCAGGCCACTGAACATTATTCTTCATCTGTGGTCCCCAACGGGTTGCGCAGCTCCTGCATCTCGCCCACCAACTGAAGAACCCGGACACTCAGTTGTGCCACTCTGGCACGTGTGGTCCCTGTTAAAAAACGTAAATTAAAATTTTGGTATAACCTTGTTGGGGTCATACTGCAGTGCCCCCCCCCCCGTATGGTCCAAACACCTAAATCTGGACTTCAAAAGCCAGAGGGCCCTTGCCACCACGGCCCGGGTTTTGCATAGTGCCCGATTAGAGAACCCCTGGCCCGCATTCTGCAGGCAAAGAACGGGCATCAGGAGCAAGGGCGAGTGGCACATCTTGCGGTTCCTGCAACCAAATATAAAATAATTACACAAATTAACCAACTAAAACAATAACTCCTACAACAAATTAAGATTCAAGTTCAACAATCCTAATATAATTCACAAAGGACATAAGTCTAAAAAAATATAGCAATTATATGGATGTGTGGGAAAATAAATGTTTACATGCTAAGGACTAATTTAGGTCAGCATTAAAATGCATCTATAAGGCATACATGAAATGTATTGATTCAGGTATCCATTGCTATACAATTTATGGCCTCGGCCATGCTGATACATGCAATGCCTTGGTGCTAAAGGCGCGCAGACTCCTCCACATAGCCACAAAACGTATAGCCACAACAACAACAATAGCAACTCGAGCCCTCAAAGGTCTCGTAACTGGATCGGAAATGAAACCGATTTATAGGGTGGAGATCTGTCGGAAATCAGCTCTCTGAATCAGACAGAAACCATCCCAACAACGGAAGTTATCTGAACGAACGGAAAATTTCCGATTTTGTTTGGAAATGTTCCGATTTGCTTCCGTTCATCGAAAGAGCATATACACATTTTCCCGAACGTTGGTTCCAGTAGAAAATGGACGAAAAAAAGCAAAAAAAAGCCTAACACCCACCAAAACTTTTACAGACCGCTACGGAAGTCCGGACGAATGCGTCTCTGAATCGAGGCTAATGTCTTTGTAGTAGGTCAGTAGCCAATAGTCATCCCACAGAAAAATGGAGACAATTCTGCGGACAATACACAAGCACATGAGCATGCATCGTGCCATTTGTGCAAGTGACTCTTAGGGACTGCCTGTCTCCATCTCCACTGCATACTGCCACGGTGTGTCTGGCTCCTCCGTCTCGCCTTCCTCACAACCCTCTAGCTCCACTGGCTGCTCCTGCTCCTCCTCTCCTGTCAGATGACTAGATAAACCGCCCATTTCGCCAAAACTAAACTGTGCTTCACTGTGCTTCTCCTCCTCCTCCTCAGCTCCCACTGGGTTTATGTGGCCATGAAATGTATGCGCCATGTCTCCAGTGCCCTGACCAGACATGGTTTCCAACATGTGTTGTATTACATGAAGCAGCGGAATCACGTCGTTCATGCCCTAATCCTGGCGACTGACAAATAAAGTGGCTTCCTCAAAGGGCCTGCGCAAACGGCAGGTGTCACGTATGAGCTGCCACTGGTTCACATTAAAGTTACACAGGGTAGTCCCCCTATCTGCTTGGATCATCAAGAAATCAGTGATGGCTTTTCTCTGTTCGTATAGTCGATCTAACATATGTAGGGTGGAATTCGAACGGGTGGAAACATCGCAAATCAGACTATGTTGGGGGATACCGTTCTGACGCTGTAGCTCAAAAAGGGTGTGCTTGGTGGTGTTAGGATGTCTTGCAGATGGGAGGAAGACTTCAAAAAACGCTTGACAACTAGGTTGAACACGTGTGGCTCAGGCTTCCTTGTTGCAGCGCAGACAAGATGTTACTCCCATTGTCAGTCACCATGGTACCCATTTCTAATTTTCGCGGAGTAAGCCATGTTTTGATTTCTTGATGAATGAATGTCAGGAGCTCCTCCCCTGTGTGACTCCGTTCGCCAAGGCAAACCATGTGAAGCACAGCGTGACACCGCCGTGCCCTGCACACATGGTAGGCTGAAGGGGCATTGAGAATTGACTGTACAGTGGAGGCAGAGGAGACGGCGGAGGATGAGGAGGCAGAGTAGCAAACTGTGACAGGCAAAACGGCCTGGGAGCGTGGAGGCCGAAGCGGTGTGACCTGTCCAACTTGCTGTGCAGGAACCACATTCACCAAGTAGGCCGTAAAGGACATGTATTGTCCCTGACCGTAGTTACAGCTCCAGATGTCGTGCTGCCGTGCACTTTGGGGCACACCGACAGGCTCAAGGACTGGCCCACCTTCTGCTCAACAAATTTGTGCAGGGCTGGTACTGCCTTCTTTGCAAAGAAATGATGGCTTGGGACTCTCCACCTCGGCTCGGCACAAGCCATCAGCTCTCTGAAAGGTGCAGAGTCCACCACCTGAAACGGGAGGGACTGCAGCACCAGCAACTTGGACAGGAGCACATTTAGCTTCTGCGCCGTAGAATGAGTGGGTGCATACTGTTGTCTCTTGGACATGGCTTCGCTGATGGATTGCTGGTGGGATGGGTGACTTTTAGTAGGAGGAGCAGGAGCATCTGGAGCGGCAGAGGATGGGTATGACGCATAGCTACCTGCTTGATGAAAAAGTGCCACACTGCCGAGTAGCTAATTTTGCCTCCACTAATTCACTGTTACTGCTGCCAACTCCAGGAACCCCTGCTCCACTACCTCCCAGGAAGGCAGCCTGCCGCACAGCAGGTGGTCTACCCCGCCCCCGGCCACGTGTGGCCCCAGACATCCCAATTCTGCCACCATGCTGACTGCCAACCCTACTGCCACTTTGCTGCCTCAGCTGCTGACTCTGGGGCAACCTGGGACCCTCTTCTGCTGATGCTGATGAAGCCCCTTCTGCACCGGGCTCCCAAGTGCGATCGACTTCATCATCATCATCGAGTTGTGTCTGCACGTCACTGATGTCCTCCTCGGTTTCCACAAGAGCGTGTGCTGCAGGAGACGGAACGCTCACCACACCATCTCCCACGCCCCTCTCCTCCTCAGTGTTTGTCTGCCTAGTGGAAGATGCGGCAGATGTCTCCTCCATTTCTTGGCTGGGCAGTAGCTGCTGACTGTCCTCACTTAGCGTAGGACAGAGGCAATGGAAGGACAGGGGCAGCTCCCGCGCCATGCCAACTCAGGGTTGTGTCCGAGGAACCTACGGACTGTTGACTGGGGGTGTCAGATGTCACTTGTGATGAGGTCGATGACCGCATTAACCAATCAAACCGCAACTCCTGCTGCCACTCGCCCCTAGTCTGCTGCGACCTCTGCCTGATGAATCTAGGCCTCTCCTTGGTGCACATCCTGGCACATCTTTGCCTGACATTTTTACTGCGTTTAGGAGGGGAAAACAATATACTACACTACACCTACAACAGTATTTTTGTAACAGCAGGTGTGTAGAAAAGTTAGATCAAAATAGGCAGACACTGTAGCTAAAAGCTAATGCAAAAAGACACTGTCAGATGGTCTTACACAGGATGCCCCTGGTCAGAGTTAAATGCACCACAGGCAGTTTTTAAAACATGTTTTTTTTTTTCAAAATGTAAAAAAGGTAAAGATGCAGGTACTATTAAAAGCTAAGTGCTAGTATTCGGAATGCCCCCCCGGTGAAAGACAATGGGTGCTTTAAACTTGTAAACCAGACTTTTTTATACAAAAGGCAAAAGGTTAGTAGGCAGGTACTCATAAAAGATAAGTGGTAGCACTGACAATGGCCCCCAGTGAAAGGCAATGGGTGCTTTAAACTTGAAAACCAGACTTTTTTAAAAAAAAGGCAAAAGGTAAGTCGGCCGGTACTCTTAAAAGATAAGTGCTAGCACTGACAATGGCCCCTGGTAAAAGGCAATGGGTGCTTTAAACTTGTAAACCAGACTTTTTTTATACTAAAGGCAAAAGATTAGTAGGCAGGTACTCTTAAAATACACGTGCTAGTATTTGGGATGCCCCCTGCTCACCTACAGAGGTGGCCTCCTTTGATTGTGGAAAAGTGATGTTGATAATAAAATGCAAGCAGTTAGTACACAGGTAGTCTTGAAATATTAATGCTAGTGTTTGGGATGCCCCCTGCTCACATACAGAGGTGGCCTCCTTTGATTGTGGAAAAGTGACGTTGATTATAAAATGCAAGCAGTTAGTACACAGGTAGTCTTGAAATATTAATGCTAGTGTTTGGGATGCCCCCTGCTCACATACACAGGTGTCCTCCTTTGAATGTGGAAAAGTGACTTTGCTTATAAAATGCAAGCAGTTATTAGGCAGGGAGTCTTGAAATATTAATGCTAGTGTTTGGGATGCCCCCTGCTCACATACAGTGGTGGCCTCCTTTGATTGTGGAAAAGTGACTTTGCTTACAAAATACAACTAGTTATTAGACAAGTAGTCTTGAAATATTAATGCTATTTTTTGGGATGCCCACTGCTCACATACAGAGGTGGCCTCCTTTGATTGTGGAAAAGTTACTTTGCTTTCAAAATGCAAGCAGTTATTAGACAGGTAGTCTTGAAATATTAATGCTAGTGTTTGGGATGCCCCCTGCTCACATACAGAGGTGGCCTCCTTTGATTGTGGAACAGTGACGTTGATTATAAAATGCAAGCAGTTTGTACACAGGTAGTCAAAAGGTAAGTCGGCCGGTACTCTTAAAAGATAAGTGCTAGCACCGCGCCAGCGCCGCACTCTTATGCGCTCCAAAACATGTGGAGCGCATTCCCCTTATCAACCGGCTTCCGCCGGAAGTTGCGGGACGCGGCGCTGGTCCGGCTCCGTGTCTCTAATTGCGGCGCCATTTTGTTGGAGATTCGCCATCTTGCCTGGGACTTTCCTCCCTGCAAAGACAGGACCTCCAAACCTCGGCGCCCACCATTTTGTTGTAGCTCAAAGGCTACTTAATCAACACTTGTGTAGTTTAGAAGGAGGCAGTTTAAACACATCTATAGCATCCTCCATATTTGAGCATATTAACATAGATAGTATTTGGGATTATATATTTTGGAGCCGAAACTACACTGCGCAGACATTATTATAATGTTTAATTGTTGGCGCTATCACTCAGGCAGTCAGGCATGCTGATGATGTGCTATTATTGTCACTCTAATAATTCACCCAGCAACATTATAGAGCACATATCATGGGGCATGTTGCTGGGCAGAGGTCCACTGCATTTAGCAGCCGACCCCACCCTATATCTACGCGGCACAGAGGTGGCCTCCTTTGATTATGGAAAAGTGACTTTCCTTACAAAATGCAACCAATTATTAGACAGGTAGTCTTGAAATATTATTGCTAGTGTTTGGGATGCCCCCTGCTCACATACAGAGGTGGCCTCCTTTGATTGTGGAAAAGTGACGTTGCTTATAAAATGCAAGCAGTTAGTAAACAGGTAGTTTTGAAATATTAATGCTAGTGTTTGGGATGCCCCCTGTTCACATACAGAGGTGGCCTCCTTTGATTGTGGAAAAGTGACGTTGATTACAAAATGCAAGCCGTTAGTACACAGGTAGTCTTGAAATATTAATGCTAGTGTTTGGATGCCCCCTGCTCACATACAGAGGTGGCCTCCTTTGATTGTGGAAAAGCTACATTGATTACCTGTCTAATAACTGGTTGCATTTTGTAATCTTGAAATATTTATGCTAGTGTTTGGGATGCCCCCTGCTCACATACAGAGGTGGCCTCCTTTGATTATGGAAAAGTGAAAAACTGATCAGGAGAGACTTAAAGAACTTAATTTATACAGTCTGGAGGAAAGAAGGTAGAGGGGGGACATGATTGAGACCTTTAAATATGTGAAAGGATTGAATAAGGTTAAGGAGGGAAGTGTTTTTAAGAAGAAACTTAATGATAGCACAATGGGGCACAACCTGAAGCTAGTCGGGGGGGAAGATCAGAAGCAATGTTAGAAAATATTATTTTACAGAAGGAGTAGTAGGAGCTTGGAACAAACTTCCAGCAGAGGTAGTTGAAAAATCAACAGTCACTAAATTTAAACATGCCTGGGATAAGCACACATCTATCCTAAGATAAAGAGTACATACAGTATACACATAAGGGCAGACTAGATGGACCGTATGGTCTCCTTCTGCCGTCAACCTTCTATGTTTCTAGATAACTTTTAGAACCTCTAGTTGTGTTCATATTGTAGCGACCACACAAAGACCCCTATTGCTTATGTCCTGGTTGGTACACAGCCCGGCCCTCATATACGAACCAATCTTTGTTCAGGGCTAGGTTACCCTGAGAAAATGTTAGGGCTCAGAACTGTGACCACACCTTACAATTGTTATGAATTCAGTTCCATTTTATTAAATACATTAAAAACAGTGCTTACTATGAGGACTTCATTGACCAATTGTAATGTTCATTACATTAGCACAATATGTGTATCTATTACAATTCTTTAACTTCACTCATCAAAAGCACTCATAAGAGTTACCAGTACAGTATTTCATCAATTTTCAAAAGAGGGCAGACATGTATCATGTTTTGCGTTACGCGGCTTCCTCAATGCCCTATAGTGTGCATGACAAGCAAACAAACATTTCATATTGTTAGTATTGTTATTAATTATAGGTTAATTAATTAATATATACATGTTACATACATGTTATTAATGTTATTAGTTAGTTAATTAATGTATCCATATTATATTCATTCATTTTACATATAAAGATTATATATAAAACATGATGGTACCTGATTCTGTTGGTGTCATA
Source organism: Gastrophryne carolinensis (assembly GCA_027917425.1). Classification (NCBI taxonomy): domain Eukaryota; kingdom Metazoa; phylum Chordata; class Amphibia; order Anura; family Microhylidae; genus Gastrophryne; species Gastrophryne carolinensis. Next base: position 303,574,642 of record CM051234.1, on the reverse strand, counting down.
TACAGTCTGAATACTCCACAATGCGAACCGGTAGCGTGCACTTTCCTGTTTATCAAAACTTGTGCCAATCAGTATTCAAACATGCGCCATATCATATGTTAATTGAGGGCAAGCCTGTGTACCTGATTGTATTATATTCCTCCTTTAGAGGGATGAGTTCTCGCCCCCGCAATGATCCCTATATGTAGTGAGAAGGGGCATTAGCTCAAAGCCTTCAGGGTGACTAATTATTTCAGTGCACTAACATAGTATGATAAATTAAGAAAGCACTTGCCTATGTTGTTAAGACTTCGTCCATGCAGTGCAGTCTCGGTGGAGGGCAAACCCTATCTGCCGTGGTAAGTATCACGTTGTGCTGTTATTCAGTCTATACCTGCGGCTTTCCCGCGCTCCTGATGTGTCAGCTACGTTCCTGATGTCCCCACCATGCACGATGTAAACCCACGGTATATTTACCTGCCACCGCGCCAGCGCCGCACTCTTATGCGCTCCAAAACATGTGGAGCGCATTCCCCTTATCAACCGGCTTCCGCCGGAAGTTGCGGGACGCGGCGCCGGTCCGGCTCCGTGTCTCTAATTGCGGCGCCATTTTGTTGGAGATTCGCCATCTTGCCTGGGACTTTCCTCCCTGCAAAGACAGGACCTCCAAACCTCGGCGCCCACCATTTTGTTGTAGCTCAAAGGCTACTTAATCAACACTTGTGTAGTTTAGAAGGAGGCAGTTTAAACACATCTATAGCATCCTCCATATTTGAGCATATTAACATAGATAGTATTTGGGATTATATATTTTGGAGCCGAAACTACACTGCGCAGACATTATTATAATGTTTAATTGTTGGCGCTATCACTCAGGCAGTCAGGCATGCTGATGATGTGCTATTATTGTCACTCTAATAATTCACCCAGCAACATTATAGAGCACATATCATGGGGCATGTTGCTGGGCAGAGGTCCACTGCATTTAGCAGCCGACCCCACCCTATATCTACGCGGCACTCCACCAGTTCCCCTTGGGATCACATATTCTCCTCTGTAATCAATAACTACATCTCCTTTGAGACACATTGTATCTAGAGATGAGCGAACTTTTGAAAAATTCGATTCGACTGATTCGCCAAATTTTCCGACAAAAATCGTTTCGACCCGAATTTATTCGCGACGAATCGCTATTAAAAACGGCTATTTCTGAGCCTCCTAGAGCCTCAATAGGGTTGTAAACCATTCTGCCTTGCTGTAACACGCACAGGATGCGTGCTGGGTTAAATAATACTTTGAATAAATATCACATGCAGATCAGAGGCATCGCTAATAGAATCGCAGAGCGGCACAATTGCAGAGAGTTGAAGTGGCATCACTATGAAGGGCAGGAGCCCAAACATTGCTTTAAAGAGACACTGGAGTTGGCAGCAGCAGGAGCCCAAAAATTGGATGAATCACACCCTGGAGTTGGCAGCAGCAGCAGCAGCCCAAACATTACTTTAAAGAAACACTGGGGTTGGCTTCAGGAGCCCAAAAATTGGATGATTCACACCCTGGAGTTGGCGGCAGCAGCAGCAGCAGGAGCCCAAACATTACTTTAAAGAGACCCTGGGTTGGCTTCAGGAGACCAAAAATTGGATGAATCACACCCTGGAGTTGGCAGGAGTTGGCAGCAGCAGCAGCAGCAACAGGAGCCCAAACATTACTTTAAAGAGACCATGGGGTTGGCTTCAGGAGCCCAAAAATTGGATGAATCACACCCTGGAGTTGGCAGCAGCAGCAGGAGCCCAAACATTACTTTAAAGAGACACTGGGGTTGGCTTCAGGAGCCCAAAAATTGGATTATTCACACCCTGGAGTTGGCAGCAGCAGCAGCAGGAGCCCAAATATTACTTTAAAGAGACCCTGGGGTTGGCTTCAGGAGCCCAAAAATTGGATGAATCACACCCTGAAGTTGGCAGGAGTTGGCAGCAGCAGCAGCAGCAACAGGAGCCCAAACATTACTTTAAAGAGACACTGGGGTTGGCTTCAGGAGCCCAAAAATTGAATGAATCACACCCTGGAGTTGGCGGCAGCAGCAGCAACAGGAGCCCAAACATTACTTTAAAGAGACCCTGGGGTTGGCTTCAGGAGCCCAAAAATTGGATGAATCACACCCTGGAGTTGGCAGGAGTTGGCAGCAGCAGCAGCCCAAACATTACTTTAAAGAGACACTGGGGTTGGCTTCAGGAGCCCAAAAATTGGATGAATCACACCCTGGAGTTGGCAGCAGCAGCAGGTGCCCAAACATTACTTTAAAGAGACACTGGGGTTGGCTTCAGGAGCCCAAAAATTGGATGAATCACACCCTGGAGTTGGCAGCGGCAGCAGGAGCCCAAACATTACTTTAAAGAGACCCTGGGGTTGGCTTCAGGAGCCCAAAAATTGGATGAATCACACCCTGGAGTTGGCAGCGGCAGCAACAGGAGCCCAAACATTACTTTAAAGAGACACTGGGGTTGGCTTCAGGAGCCCAAAAATTGGATGAATCACACCCTGGAGTTGGCAGCAGCAGGAGCCAAAACATTACTTTAAAGAGACACTGGAGTTGGCATCAGGAGCCCAAAAATTGGATGATTCACACCCTGGAGTTGGCAGCAGCAGGAGCCCAAACATTACTTTAAAGAGACACTGGGGTTGGCTTCAGGAGCCCAAAAATTGGATGAATCACACGCTGGAGTTGCAAGCAGCAGCAGCAGGAGCCCAAACATTACTTTAAAGAGACACTGGGGTTGGCTTCAGGAGCCCAAAAATTGGATGAATCACACCCTGGAGTTGGCAGGAGTTGGCAGCAGCAGCAACAGGAGCCCAAACATTACTTTAAAGAGACCCTGGGGTTGGCTTCAGGAGCCCAAAAATTGGATGAATCACACCCTGGAGTTGGCAGGAGTTGGCAGCAGCAGCAACAGGAGCCCAAACATTACTTTAAAGAGACACTGGGGTTGGCTTCAGGAGCCCAAAAATTGGATGCATCACACCCTGGAGTTGGCATCAGCTGGAGCCCAAAAATTGGCCTAAAGACATAAATATGTTTTGCACCATTTGGAAAGTGTAAAACGTGGCACCATGCTGAACCTAGTCGCATGCATCAGGCATTGGTGGGTGGAAATCCTGGCTGATCCATCCCTGATTCATTTTGACAAAGGTGAGTCTCTCCACATTTTTAGTTGACAGACGAGTTCTCCTCGCCGTAACTATGGCCCCCGCCGCACTAAACACCCGCTCAGATGGCACGCTATTTGCCGGGCAGGACAGCTTTTCCAGGGCAAACTCTGCTAGTTGCGGCCACAAATCAAGTTTGGCTGCCCAGAAGTCCAGCGGATCCTCAAGGTGTGTTGGCATGGTCATGTAAAAGTATGACATGACCTGCTGGTTCAGGTCCTGCTCCAGGTCTTCCTGCTGCTCATGAGTAGCCTCACTATGCGGGTGTAGAAAGCTACTCATTAGCGACTGAAGACTGAGGCTGCTGCTGATGGAGATGCTGCTGCTGCTCCTGCCAACCCCCCCCAGCAGCCATGACAGTGGAAGGTGAGCGCAGAGGTCCCCTCGAGTCAGACATGCGAGAGTATGGACTATGGCGCAGATAGGCATCGGCCAACTGCCTACGTAGAATGTCTTTGTAGTAGTTCAGTTTGTCCTCCCTCTCGGTGGGTTTAAAAAATGCCCCCATTTTGTGCCAGAAGCGAGGGTCCAATAAGGTGGACAGCCAGAAGTCATCCCGCCGACAGATGGAAACAATTCTGGGGTCACTACGCAAGCACGTGAGCATGCTTCCTGCCATTTGCGCAAGTGACTCGGATGGACTACCTGTCTCCATCTCCACTGCATACTGCCATGGTGTGCCCGGGTCCTCTGTCTCGCCTTCCTCAAAAACCTCTAGCTCCTCTGGCTGCTCCTGCTCCTCCTCTCCTGTCCGCTGACTAGATAAACCAGCCATTTCGCCAAGCCTAAACTGTGTTTCGCTGGGCAACTCCTCCTCCTCCTCTTCCTCCTCCTCCTCCTCCAGTTCAGCTCCAACGGGGTTCATGTGGCCGTAAGATGTAAACGCCATGTCTCCAGTGCCCTGACCAGCCATGGTTTCCAACATGTGCTGTAGTACATGAAGCAGTGGAATCACGTCGTTCATCCCGTAATCCTGCCGACTGACAAATAAAGTGGCTTCCTCAAAGGGCCTGAGCAAACGGCAGGTGTCACGTATGAGCTGCCACTGGTTGACATTGAAGTTACACAGGGGAGTCCCCCTATCTGCTTGGATCATCAGGAAATCCGTGATGGCTTTTCTCTGTTCATATAATCGGTCCAACATGTGAAGGGTGGAATTCCAACGGGTGGAAACATCGCAAATCAGACTATGTTGGGGGATACCATTCTGACGCTGTAGGATGTGTTTGGCGGTGTATGAGTGGCTGAAGTGCATGCAAAGTTTCCTTGAAGTTGTTAGGATGTCTTGCAGATGGGGGGAACACTTCAGAAACCGCTTGACAACCAGATTGAAGACGTGAGCCATGCAGGGGGCATGGGTCAGGCTTCCTTGGCGCAGCGCAGACAAAATGTTCTTCCCATTGTCGGTAACCATGATTTCCATTTTAAGTTTTCTTGGAGTAAGCCATGTTTGGATTTCCTGATGAATAAATTTAAGCAGTTCCTCCCCTGTGTGACTCCGTTCGCCAAGACAAACCATGTGAAGCACAGCGTGACACCTCCGTGCCCTGCACACATGGTAGACTGGAGGGGCACCGAGACTTGAGCCTACAGTGGAGGGTGAGGAGATGGCGGAGGATGAGGAGGCCGAGTCGCACAGTGTCACAGGCCCAACGGGCAGGGAGTGCGGAGGCCGAAGCGGCGTGACCTGTCCAAGTTGCTGCTGCTGCTGCAAAGGGACCACATTCACCCAGTGGGCCGTAAACGACATGTACTGTCCCTGACCGTAGTTACAGCTCCAGATGTCGGCGCTGCCATGCACTTTGCTACACACCGACAGGCTCAAGGACTGGCCCACCTTCTGTTCAACAAAAGTGTGCAGCGCTGGTACTGCCTTCTTGGCAAAGAAATGACGGCTTGGGACTCTCCACCTCGGCTCGGCACAAGCCATCAGTTCTCTGAAAGGTGCAGATTCCACCACCTGAACAGGGAGCGACTGCAGCACCAGCAACTTGGACAGGAGCACATTCAGCTTCTGCGCCATAGGATGAGTGGGCGCAAACTGCTGTCTCTTGGACATGGCTTCGCTGATGGATTGCTGGCGGGATGCATGACTTGGAGGAGGAGGAGCGACAGAGGATGGGTATGACGCACAGCTGCCTTTGGCTGAGGTGCTGGAGCCTTGGCTGGCAGAAATTGGGAGCGGCGTGCCACTTGGTGAGGAAGCAGACTGGACCACCCCTTGGGAGCCTCGGTTCTCCCAGGTCGCTTTATGGTGACGCATCATATGTTGACGCAGGGCCGTGGTGCCAACATTTGGACCCTGGCCACGCTTCACCTTTTGCCTACATATCTTGCATGTGGCCATGTTACCCTCCTGCGGATGCTTCAGGAAAAACTGCCACACTGCCGAGTAGCTACTTTTCCCACCCCCTGGCCTCACTGATTCACTGCTGCTGTTGCCAACTCCAGGAACCCCTGCTCCACTACCTCCCGATAAGGTAGACTGCCGCACAGCAGGTGCTCTACCCCGGCCCCGGCCGGCTCCAGCCTTTGGAATTGTGCCCCCATGCTGACTGCTACCACCTTGCTGCCTCAGCTGCTGACTCCGGGGCAACCTGCACCCCTCTTCTCCTGATGATGACGATGAAGCCCCTTCATCACCCGGCTCCCAAGTGCGATCGGCTTCATCGTCATCATCATTATCACCGAGTTGAGGCTGTACGTCACTGATGTTCGTGGATTCGTCAACCGTGTCTGGCGCAGGAGCTGGAATGCTCGCAGCACCCACGACACTGTCCACATCACTATTTGTCTGCCTAGCTAAAGAAGCCACCTCCATTTCTTGGCTGGGCAGTAGCTGCTGACTGTCCTCTATCTGATCGTCCTCCTCACTAAAGAGTGGAGCTGAACCCAAAGCATAGGATACGTCGCTGGGGGAGGGAACGGCGTAGGACAGAGGCAATGGGAGGACAAGGACTGCTCTCGGGGCATGCCAACTCAGGGTTGTGTCAGAGGAACCTACCGACCCTAGACTGGGGGTCTCAGACGTAAGTTGTGATGATGTTGTTGATGAGCGCGTCAACAAATCTACCACGGCAGATGCGTTACTGGTGGAGATCCGACCGCTAGCAGATACTGGCAGATTAGGTCTCTCAGCGTGACTCCTGCTGCTACTGGCCCCCAGTCTGCTGCGAGCTCTGCCTGCGGAATCTTGGCCTCTGCCACTCCTCTTTTCACTTCCAGGCACTTGTCTGCCCAACATAGTCTAACTGGCGTGGTAGTAGGTGATATTTTAAGAACCCCCAGGCAGCGGTGGGTCTATATGAAATAGAATATAATGCACACCAAAAGTGAGCAGTAACACTCAGCCTCCAACAGGCCTGCCTAGTGTAAATAAGAGAGCTGCTTAGTGTAAATAAGGAGGGGTATGCTATGTTACAGAATGGGATGCCCCAACAGCCAGCAGTGCACCTGGCAGCAGTAGTACTATGCACAGCAAAAGTGTCTTTATCAGGCCTAATTTCTATTAGAATAAGTGCAAATGGTTATGGTCTTAAATAGAGGCTGGTGTAGTCACAGAATGGGATGCCCCAAAAACCAGCAGTGCACCTGGCAGGCAGCAGTAAGTCTATGCACAGCAAAAGTGTCTTTATCAGGCCTAATTTCTATTAGAATAAGTGCAAATGGTTATGGTCTTAAATAGAGGCTGGTGTAGTAACAGAATGGGATGCCCCAAAAACCAGCCGTGCACCTGGCAGGCAGCAGTAGTACTATGCACAGCAAAAGTGTCTTTATCAGGCCTAATTTCTATTAGAATAAGTGCAAATGGTTATGGTCTTAAATAGAGGCTGGTGTAGTCACAGAATGGGATGCCCCAACAGGAGTGCACCTGGCAGGCAGCAGTAGTACTATGCACAGCAAAAGTGTCTTTATCAGGCCTAATTTCAATTACAATAAGTGCAAATGGTTATGGTCTTAAATAGAGGCTGGTGTAGTCACAGAATGGGATGCCCCAACAGGAGTGCACCTGGCAGGCAGCAGTAGTACTATGCACAGCAAAAGTGTCTTTATCAGGCCTAATTTCTATTAGAATAAGTGCAAATGGTTATGGTCTTAAATAGAGGCTGGTGTAGTCACAGAATGGGATGCCCCAACAGGAGTGCACCTGGCAGGCAGCAGTAGTACTATGCACAGCAAAAGTGTCTTTATCAGGCCTAATTTCTATTACAATAAGTGCAAATGGTTATGGTCTTAAATAGAGGCTGGTGTAGTCACAGAATGGGATGCCCCAAAAACCAGCAGTGCACCTGCAGGCAGCAGTAGTACTATGCACAGCAAAAGTGTCTTTATCAGGCCTAATTTCTATTAGAATAAGTGCAAATGGTTATGGTCTTAAATAGAGGCTGGTGTAGTCACAGAATGGGATGCCCCAACAGGAGTGCACCTGGCAGGCAGCAGTAGTACTATGCACAGCAAAAGTGTCTTTATCAGGCCTAATTTCAATTACAATAAGTGCAAATGGTTATGGTCTTAAATAGAGGCTGGTGTAGTCACAGAATGGGATGCCCCAACAGGAGTGCACCTGGCAGGCAGCAGTAGTACTATGCACAGCAAAAGTGTCTTTATCAGGCCTAATTTCTATTAGAATAAGTGAAAATGGTTATGGTCTTAAATAGAGGCTGGTGTAGTCACAGAATGGGATGCCCCAAAAACCAGCCGTGCACCTGGCAGGCAGCAGTAAGTCTATGCACAGCAAAAGTGTCTTTATCAGGCCTAATTTCTATTAGAATAAGTGCAAATGGTTATGGTCTTAAATAGAGGCTGGTGTAGTCACAGAATGGGATGCCCCAAAAACCAGCCGTGCACCTGGCAGGCAGCAGTAGTACTATGCACAGCAAAAGTGTCTTTATCAGGCCTAATTTCTATTAGAATAAGTGCAAATGGTTATGGTCTTAAATAGAGGCTGGTGTAGTCACAGAATGGGATGCCCCAAAAACCAGCAGTGCACCTGGCAGGCAGCAGTAAGTCTTTGCACAGCAAAAGTGTTTTTATCAGGCCTAATTTCTATTACAATAAGTGCAAATGGTTATGGTCTTAAATAGAGGCTGGTGTAGTCACAGAATGGGATGCCCCAACCAGAGTGCACCTGGGAGCAGTACTATGCACAGCAAAAGTGTCTTTATCAGGCCAAATGACTTTTAGAATAAGTGCAAATGGTTATGGTCTTAAATAGAGGCTGGTGTAGTCACAGAATGGGATGCCCCACAGCAGACTTGAGATCAGTTCAGTATATATGCACAGTAAGTGTATAAGCAGCCTGAAAACGCTAACAAAGCCAGTCAGCCAGCCAGTAACACTCAGGCTGGATGAAAAAAAAAAAAATCTCCCTGTGACTACCTCCGATTTTTCCTAACTTTCCCTGTTTTTCGCTGACTTTCTGTCTGTCTCCTGCCTGTCTCCTGCCTGTCTCCAGCCTGTCCCTGTCTGTCCCTGTCTGTCTAACTGTCTCTCTCCCTGCCTACAGCAGCGTCCTGTCTCTCACGAATGCAATAGAGAAATGAGGAAAAGCAAGATGGCCGCCGGCCTTAAATAGCGCTGTGACGTCACCGGGCTTGCTGGCTGCTGATAGGCTGCATGTGACTGCCCCAGCTTGCACTGGCGCGGGGTTGATGTCTGGACATGTCCCGTCCGCCATCTTAGAATGCCTGTAATGTAAATGAATGGATGTTAAAGGAAAACTTCGAGCGATCGAATCGCGGGGAAATTCGGATTCGATCCGAATCAAATTTTCCATGAAATTCGGATCGAATCCGGGTTTGTCCGGATCGATTCGCTCATCCCTAATTGTATCCTATAAAATATGTCTAGATTATTGTAATTTCTCAGTAAAAGGATAATAAAATAAGCTTATACTAAGGTGTCCAAACTCCATATATAATTGGGGAAATACATATATTTCACTGGCATGTTCAATATTTCCTACACCTTGGTGTTCCTAAAGGTAAGAGGCAAAGCTCAATGTTTCATTGAGGCCTGGATATCGAAACGCCCCCAATCTATAAATCTATCTTGTCTCAAGTTGGAGGGTTAGTTTCTCAATATCCCCCCCACTGATTGTTGGATGTAATCGATCCAATCCCTGTACCTGGAGGGAATTTGGATCCTTGTTATGGTGTCTCAAAAAATGGCGGCCTATTGGTGTTTTTTGCGAGCCCGTTTGTATGCTATACTGGTGCTCGTAAATTCTTTTCTTCAGTGGGCGGTTGGTTTTGCCCACATACAGGCAACCACAAGTACAGGTTAACAGATAAACAACATGAGCTGTATTACAATTTATATAATGTTGTGTCGTATATTTGCTATGACCCCCTATGATTATTTTAGAGCCTACTTTCATGTATTTACACATTGTACACCCCCCACATCGATATGTGCCTTTTATCTTACAACAGTCCTTCCCTCGGTTCTGTTTATAGTGACTGTGCACAAGGGCATCCCTCAAATTTCTTGACCTTCTATATATAACCTTGGGTACTTTCGGCAGGAGGGTCTGTAATTGTGGGTCATTTACAAGGATTGGCCAGTGGGTCTGCAAAATCTGTCGTTTCTAAGTGACTTTGCTTATAAAATGCAAGCAGTTAGTACACAGGTAGTCTTGAAATATTAATGCTAGTGTTTGGGATGCCCCCTGCTCACATACAGAGGAGGCCTCCTTTGATTGTGGAAAAGTGACGTTGATTATAAAATGCAAGAAGTTAGTACACAGGTAGTCTTGAAATATTTATGTTAGTGTTTGGGATGCCCCCGCTCACATACAGAGGTGGCCTCCTTTGATTGTGGAAAAGTGAAAAACTTATCAGGAGAGACATAAAGAACTTAATTTATACAGTCTGGAGGAAAGAAGGGAGAGGGGGGACGTGATTGAGACCTTTAAATATGTGAAAGGATTGAATAAGATTCAGGAGGGAAGTGTTTTTAAGAAGAAACTTAATGACAGAACAAGGGGGCACAACCTGAAGCTAGTTGGGGAGGAAGATCAGGAGCAATGTTAAAACATATTATTTTACAGAAAGAGTAGTAGATGCTTGGAACAAACTTCCAGCAGAGGTAGATGAAAAATCAACAGTCACTGAATTTAAACATGCCTGGGATAAGCACACATCTATCCTATGATAAAGAGTACATACAGTATACACATAAGGGCAGACTAGATGGACCGCATGGTCTCCTTCTGCCGTCACCCTTTATGTTTCTATGTTTCTAAGTGACTTTGCTTATAAAATGCAAGCAGTTAGTACACAGGTAGTCTTTAAATATTAATGCTAGTGTTTGGGATGCCCCCTGCTCACATACAGAGGTGGCCTCCTTTGATTGTGGAAAAGTGACGTTGATTACAAAATGCAGCAGTTAGTACACAGGTAGTCTTGAAATATGAATGCTAGTGATTGGGATGCCCCCTGCTCACATACAGAGGTGGCCTCCTTTGATTGTGGAAAAGTGACGTTGGTTACAAAATGCAAGCAGTTAGTACACAGGTAGTCTTGAAATATTAATGCTAGTGTTTGAGATGCCCCCGGCTCACATACAGAGGTGGCCTCCTTTGATTGTGGAAAAGTGACATTGATTATAAAATGCCAGCAGTTAGTACACAGGTAGTCTTGAAATATTAATGCTAGTGTTTGAGATGCCCCCTGCTCACGCACAGAGGGGGCCTCCTTTGATTGTGGAAAAGTGACGTTGATTAGAAAATGCAAGCAGTTACTACACAGGTAGTCTTGAAATATTAATGTTAGTGTTTGGGATGCCCCCTGCTCATATACAGAGGTGGCCTCCTTTGATTGTGGAAAAGTGACGTTGATTATAAAATGCAAGCAGTTAGCACACAGGTAGTCTTCAAATATTAATGCTAGTGTTTGGGATGCCCTCTGCTCACATACAGAGGTGGCCTTCTTTGATTGTGGAAAAGTGACTTTGCTTATAAAATGCAACCAGTTATTAGACAGGTAGTCTTGAAATTTTTAATGCTAGTGTTTGGGATGCCCCCTGCTCACATACAGGGGTGACCTCCTTTGATTGTGGAAAAGTGACGTTGATTATAAAATGCAAGCAGTTAGTGCACAGGTAGTCTTGAAATATTTATGCTAGTGTTTGGGATGCCCCCTGCTCACATACAGAGGTGGTAACCTTTGATTGTGGAAAAGTGACTTTGCTTATAAAATGCAAGCAGTTATTAGACAGGTAGTCTTGAAATATTAATGCTAGTGTTTGGGATGCCCCCTGCTCACATACAGAGGTGGCCTCCTTTGATTGTGGAAAAGTGATTTTGCTTATAAAATGCAACCAGTTATTAGACATGTAGCCTTGAAATATTAATGCTAGTGTTTGGGATGCACCCTGCTCACATACAGAGGTGGCCTCCTTTGATTGTGGAAAAGTGACGTTGATTACAAAATGCAAGCAGTTAGTACACAGGTAGTCTTGAAATATTAAAGCTAGTGTTTGGATGCCCCCTGCTCACATACAGAGGTGGCCTCCTTTGATTGTGGAAAAGCTACATTGATTACAAAATGCAACCAGTTATTAGACAGGTAATCTTGAAATATTTATGCTAGTGTTTGGGATGCCCCCTGCTCACATACAGAGGTGGCCTCCTTTGATTATGGAAAAGTGAAAAACTTATCAGGAGAGACATAAAGAACTTAATTTATACAGTCTGGAGGAAAGAAGGGAGGGGGGGACATGATTGAGACCTTTAAATATGTGAAATGATTGAATAAGGTTAAGGAGGGAAGTGTTTTTAAGAAGAAACTTAATGATAGCACAATGGGGTACAACCTGAAGCTAGTCGGGGGGGGGGGGGGGGGAGATCAGGAGCAATGTTAGAAAATATTATTTTACAGAAAGAGTAGTAGGTGCTTGGAACAAACTTCCAGCAGAGGTAGTTGAAAAATCAACAGTCAGTAAATGTAAACATGCCTGGGATAAGCACACATCTATCCTAAGATAAAGAGTACATACAGTATACACATAAGGGCAGACTAGATGGACCATATGGTCTCCTTCTGCCGTCAACCTTCTATGTTTCTAGATAACTTTTAGAACCTCTAGTTGTGTTCATATTGTAGCGACCACAAAAAGACCCCTATTGCTTATGTTCTGGTTGGTACACAGCCCGGCCCTCATATACGAACCAATCTTTGTTCAGGGCTAGGTTACCCTGAGAAAATGTTAGGTCTCAGAACTGTGACCACACCTTACAATTGATATGAATTTAGTTTCATTTTATTAAATACATTAAAAACAGTGCCTACTATGAGGACTTCATTGACCATTTGTAATGTTCATTACATTAGCACAATATGTGTATCTATTACAATTCTTTAACTTCACTCATCAAAAGCACTCATAAGAGTTACCAGTACAGTATTTCTTTAATTTTCAAAAGAGGGCAGACATGTATCATGTTTCGCCTTACGCGGCTTCCTCAATGCCCTATAGTGTGTATGACAAGCAAACAAACATTTCATATTGTTAGTATTGTTATTAATTATAGGTTAATTAATTAATATATACATGTTACATACATGTTATTAATGTTATTAGTTAGTTAATGTATCCATATTATATTCATTCATTTTACATATAAAGATTATATATAAAACATGATGGTACCTGATTCTGTTGGTGTCACATATATAGTTGGTGAGTCATATACAGTCTGAATACTCCACAAGGCGAACCGGTAGCGTGCACTTTCCTGTTTATCAAAACTTGTGCCAATCAGTATTCAAACATGCGCCATATCATATGTTAATTGAGGGCAAGCCTGTGTACCTGATTGTATTATATTCCTCCTTTAGAGGGATGAGTTCTCGCCCCCGCAATGATCCCTATATGTAGTGAGAAGGGGTATTAGCTCAAAGCCTTCAGGGTGACTAATTATTTCTGTGCACTAACATAGTATGATAAATTAAGAAAGCACTTGCCTATGGTGTTAAGACTTCGTCCATGCAGTGCAGTCGCGGTGGAGGGAAAACCCGATCTGCCGTGGTAAGTATCACGTTGTGCTGTTATTCAGTCTATACCTGCGGCTTTCCCGCGCTCCTGATGTGTCAGCTACGTTCCTGATGTCCCCACCATGCACTATGTAAACCCACGGTATATTTACCTGCCACCGCGCCAGCGCCGCACTCTTATGCGCTCCAAAACATGTGGAGCGCATTCCCCTCATCAACGGCTTCCGCTGGAAGTTGCGGGACGCGGCGCTAGTCCGGCTCCGTGTCTCTAATTGCGGCGCCATTTTGTTGGAGATTCGCCATCTTGCCTGGGACTTTCCTCCCTGCAAAGACAGGACCTCCAAACCTCGGCGCCCACCATTTTGTTGTAGCTCAAAGGCTACTTAATCAACACTTGTGTAGTTTAGAAGGAGGCAGTTTAAACACATCTATAGCATCCTCCATATTTGAGCATATTAATACAGATAGTATTTGGGCTTATATATTTTGGAGCCGAAACTACACTGCGCAGACATTATTATAATGTTTAATTGTTGGCGCTATCACTCAGGCAGTCAGGCATGCTGATGATGTGCTATTATTGTCACTCTAATAATTCACCCAGCACCAATAGTCACATTATAGAGCACATATCATGGGGCATGTTGCTGGGCAGAGGTCCACTGCATTTAGCAGCCGACCCCACCCTATATCTACGCGGCACTCCACCAGTTCCCTTGGGATCATATATTCTCCTCTGTAACCAATAACTACATCTCCTTTGAGACACATTCCCCTCGATTCAAAGAGCAAAAGTTAAGTGATTTCGTATCGAGAATCGTAAGTTTGGGTGGGTGTTTGTCTTTTTTTCTGGTTTTTTTGGCCATTTCGTATTCGCACGATCGTTCGCGCATAGACGTATATGAACATACGCATTTCGTACGAGAATCGTATAATTTGCGTTAGTTCGTGTGTTTTTCCCGTCCAAATCGTATTATTTGCGTCCGATCCTATTTTTTACGTCCTTCACATGGGCTTGCGCCCAATTCAGAGAGGTGATTGCTAATTGTTTTGAAGCCCATTAAAGAGCTGCTTTACGAAATGTTTGCCGGCAGCTATTTGGCCTCGGGAGTAGGATGGAGCGGAGCGAGTTTGTGGCACATCAAGGGCTTATGCTTTTTGGCATTGAGTTGATCGAGATGTCTGAGAGCAGATTGCCCCTGCGTCGTCGCATGAACATCGATAGCATGAATGATGTTGAGCTGTTCGAGCTGACCAGGCTTAATCGCGCTTCCCTCCATAAATTATATAGTGAGCTGCGGCCATGGTTAGCCCGCACCACAAGGAAGGGGCATGCAATTTCAGGTATGACCAAGATGCTTGGCTGCCTGCAATTTTTGGCGAACGGCTCGTTCCAGAGGCTGGGTGCCCTCTCTGTGGGGATGTCACAGCCTACGCTGAGCCGCGCACTGTCTAAATTTTTGGAAGGCATGGCTGCCATAACTCAAAAATATATTTATTTCCCTGATGATATGGCAGCCAGAAACGCCATTAAGCTTGGGTTTTATAATGTGGCCGACATGCCCAACGTTATTGGTGCAATTGACTGCACACATGTGGCACTCGTACCTAGGGCAGCCGACGAGTATATATATAGGTATTGAGATTGGTTATTATGTTGCCCAACGTGTCATGTAACCTGTTTTCCTTTGCGGCAGCATATTTGTTTATCCCTCATTTGTGTAGCTGCTTTATCTCGGCTTTTCATTAGTCTTTCCCAATAGAGTGCAGACATGTTTTGTGGTTAATTTATTAGTTTGGGTCAAATATCAATTACCCTTTTTGTATGTTTTTTCCTTAAGGAATCGTAAAATGGGACACTCACTTAATGTCCAGGCCGTGGTTGGTCCAGATATGCGGTTTATGAGTGTCCTTGCCGGCTACCCCGGATCGTCCCACGACTCCTATATCCTCCGGCGATCTGGGTTGTTTCGGAGATTTGAGGCAGGTGAATTTTCGGGGGCATGGCTGCTTGGTAAGTGTGTCCTATTTGTGTGTTATTAAATGTGGCATTAATCTTGTATTTGTTGATATGTTTTTTAAGGATAAATTTACAGAAGCGTACAACTGCCTTTTTCTTGGCTCATATCTTAGGAACTTACCCAAAAATCCCTTGTCTCGCTGTGGCCTTCAGAATGTTTTCCCTTTAGTTAGGATGTCTGTAAGTTCCTTGTGCCTAAATATATTGGTTTGGAGTTTATACCCAAGGATCTTTGACCTTTGGCTCCTTTGGGACTATTGGTCTTTAAATGTCAAAGTGGACTTAAACTGCATACATTGTATTTTCCAGTGAAATGTGGATAGGGATCTTTGACCTTTGGCTCCTTTGGGACTATTGGTCTTTAAATGTCAAAGTGGACTTAAACTGCATACATTGTATTTTCCAGTGAAATGTGGATAGGGATCTTTGACCTTTGGCTCCTTTGGTACTATTGGTCGTTAAATGTCAAAGTGGACTTAAACTGCATACATTGTAGTTTCCAGAGAAATGTGGATAGGCCCTCCGCAGCATCCTAATTGTAACATGTCTGAAAACTACAAATATATGTAAAATACAAATACCCTTGGCCGTGCAGATGTTTGTTAATTAATTGGTATATAGAAGTGCCATTTTTATTTAGGTGATACCTTAGTGCAATTTTTGTGGGCCCTAATGTGCCCTGTTTTTTTTTGGGAACACTTTACCTTACATCATTAGGATATCTGTGAAATTTTGGGTGTTGGTTGTGTTGCCTTTTTAATTTTGATTACATTTAATTCTCTGTTTAAGGTGATTCCGGGTACCCACTTCTACCCTGGCTCATGACGCCTGTGCTGCGGCCCCAGGATGCCTCTCAGGAAGCGTATAACCGTGCGCATCGCAAGACCCGGGCTGTTGTGGAGAGGGCCTTTGGTCTGCTGAAGACACGTTTTCGTTGCCTTGACCATACTGGGGGGGCCCTGCAATATGATCCCAAGAAAGTGATCGACATTATAATGGCATGTGCTGTTTTGCACAATTTTGCCATCATGGAACGTGTCCCACGTTATGTGGACAGCCTGCCCTCTTCAGCCGTCGAGGATGAAGCCGAGAATTTTGAGGGGCCCCCCAGTGAGTCTGGCCAATCTGTTCGAGCCAACCTGATCAGCCAGCATTTTAGTTAACTTTTTTCCCTGTCTCACCATTCTGTATGTCTGTGTTATCCTTTTTGAAACATATGTTGTTTTGCCGTAATGTGGCATTACCTCTAAGTAAAACATTTAGACCTTAATTGTTGCCTAATGTATTTCATGTAGTTTCCTTAGCTTTCGCTTTGCATTGTTACACCTCTTCAAAACAAAATTATCTGGTTTAGGCCAAGCTGTTAAAAATGTCTTCACACTAAAAACGCCACAAGTATTGGAAGTGAAATTTTTGTTTTACTTTGAAAATGAAAAATTATAGTGGTTAACAGAAATCAGGCCACATACATCTGTGGTAACAAATGGATAACATTAAAAAAAAAACATCGAGCACATCTACACCTGGAAGTGAGTGGCACAACCAAACAAGGACACCCAGTCCAAAGGCCAGCCTAGTCCAGTCATTAATATTGCCTGTGCCCAGGGATATTTGGGCATGGCCATAATGTCACACAAACATGTCTGCAAACAGGAGGAGCACCAACCAAATACATAGGTAAAGCCATAAGTGGCCAGATAAACTCCACATAGACCTATGGCATTGGCTAGTGGCCTTAAGCATTACTCTAAGGAGCTATATGGGAGCAAATACAAAACACAACCTGCCAGAGCAACACAAAATGGATTGTTTGAAACCTCAAAGGACAAGTAAATACAGTGGGGGTTAAGAGAAAAGATGTCCCACACACCCATGGCTTAATAGGGTGGCTGCCCATAATACCCAGGTGGAGGTCCAGGTGGAGGTCCATGGGAATGGGACCTAGCCTGGGCCATGGCAGCATTGTGAATTTGAAACTGCTCCACAATGTTTCTCTGCATATTGGTCATCTCAGCCATGGCTGACTGGATGCCATTACTTGCATTGGCCACGTTGCTGTTGAGGGTACGCAACTCCGCGAGGATGCCCTGTAGACTGGTATGGATGTTCACCATGTCGGCATGCCTTTGCTCACGCTCTGTAACGAGCTGGGCGTCATAAGAGTCCCTTTGTTGGGTCCATAATTGAAGCAGGGCACTCTGCCTCCCCTGGGAAATTGTGGGGCGGCGTAATGGCGTCCGCCGCACAATTACCCTGGCTCTTGGGCGTGCCCTGCCGCGTGGTGTCGTACCCTCAACAGCAACCGGCCTGCTTTGCAAATCCTCAGCAGCAGAGTGAACACTGGGGACTGTAGTGTCAGTCTCCCCATGTGCAAGCACAATGGATGGAGATTCACTCTGCTGCTGAGGATTGGCCAGAGAAACATTATGGAGCAGTTCCAAATTGGGACCCAGGGGGAGTTCATCCGACGTGCCCTGTACGGAGACATCATCATCTTCCTCCATGTCCTGGATCTCTTCCATGAGTGTGCGGGTCTGTAGGGACATATCAAAAAAAAAAAGGCTAAGTTTGCGTCCCAATTTTGGATTTCAACAGTTTAACACATTCTTAAGCACTTGTTAGTATTTATGCTACTAAATTAACTTACCGAAAATCTCTGATCTGGGCTCCGATGCTGTACGGACCTGGTAGGCATAACCAAACTGGGGGGTGAGTTTACCCTTGCTGAGGGATCATGCTGGGCTGAAGAAGAGAAAAAAATACCACGTAAACACACACACATAACCTTTTTTTTGATAGGTAATCAAATATAGCTCTATTTGTAATATTATTCAACTCTAGAGCAATGGTGACCTTTGTTCAAACCCACGCAAGTTTACATAGGTGCAAGGGCTCGGACAAACTGCTAAGTGACCTCAGTTCTAAGTCATGAAGTGTACCCAGTCAGCATCCAACTTTCAAGGCACATTTTTTGATTTAGCCTACCATTCGCTAGGTCCGGGGTACTCAAACAATTGTTTGAAACGCCCATTTAAAGGTATGTGGTGAGAGGTGAATGTCTGGCCATGGTGCTGACGCAGGGGGTGTCTAGTTAAAAATAAAGACACTGGTGGAGGGGCTGGAGATTTCTAAGTGCCAACTAATAAAGGCTGCTTGCCCTTGCTGGGCTGGATGGGCCAGAGCTGAGGGGACAGGGATTGGATGGCTAAAGGGGGGAGTTAACGTATTGATGGTGATGGGATGGATGGAGCCAATCTGTTACAAATGTATGGGGCTTATGTGGGGGGGGGCATGGGGGGACTGTGGCACATGGGCCAGAGCAGGGGCAGCGGGACACGATTGTGGCCAGTGAAAATTTAAATAACTTACTGTGTACCTTGCAATGCCACTTCCTGGGCAGTACTTCATATTGCAATGCTATGTTTCACGGAGCCATGACATTGGGCAGGAGACCAACCACTACATGGCCGATCAAGGGGGCAGCTCTGAGCACGTCAACACAGAAGTAACTGAGTGCAGGGCTGTCTGGGCAGGGGTCCTGGAATGTGGTGGCAAGGTCCGCATTGGGACCCCGGGCCGCCAGTTGAGTCTCGCTGCTCTTGGTCACATATGTTTGTGGGTGGCTAATTAAATTGTTAACTCAAACACAACTCACACAAGCAAAAGGCAACCCATACATAATGATGTGTGTTTTGTGATTGATTCAAAATATCTCACTTATCTTGCGAAACTTCATGACTTTAACAATACAATTGGACATTTGAACTTTGCCATAATGGCTGTGGGCCTAAATGTGTGATTCCCAGGCCCAAAAAGAGGACACAAACAGCCACAGTAGTGCGAGGCCAAGCAAGGCAAACCATAGGGGCATCCCGTTAGCTTGTTACTAGTGAACTGTAGATTATTTAGCAAACAGGCAAACATGCAGATTTAAGAGTACTCACCGTGGGTACGGGTCGGTGAGTCTGTGTCCCTTAGACCAGCATGTCCACCGACCGCGACCGGATGGAGAAGTCCAAGCACAATCTCCTCAGCAGGGGTAAACTCCAATTTAGATGGAAAGCCACCGCCAGTTTTCATGCTGAAAAGAGAAAAGCGTTTGGTACTCAGAAAAGGTGCATACAGTACATACAAAACATTAGATTTAGCGTAAACATTTAGTTACCTGTAATTATGCCTTTTAATTTCTTTTTGCCGTACAGCATACTTCAGATCAGAGATTTTCTTCTGAATTTGGGACACATCTTTCCTCTCTTCCCCCGCTGCATTTACTTGTCGGAGGATGGTTTCAAACAATTCCATCTTGCGCTGCTTGGTGGTGTGTTTGGATTTGCTCCCATATAGCTCGTCATAGTATAATGTAAGGCCACTAGCCAATGCCATATTTTGGTCATGGGAGAATCTCCCACTCAACTGGCCGCGGCGCAATGTGCGGCCAGATGGTTGGCTTGGCTGCTCCTCCATGTGTGCAGACACATGTGGTGACATTATGGCCTGGGGCTGGGTAGGGGAATGGCCGGATTGGTGGCTTCCCAATGACTGGACTGGACTGGCCAAGGGACTGGGTGTTCTTGCGTGGCTGGCCACCGAACTTCCAGGTGTAGATGTGGTCATGGGGGCAATTCGGGGCCCTCTTGGGGGGCTAGGTTCCCGGCTGGTGCCAGGTCGTGGGCTCTGTTCCCGGCTGGTGCCAGGTCGGGGGCTTCTGGCCCTGGATTGGGTTCGTCGGGCCCTGTAGGGGCTTCTGGCCCTGGATTGGGTTCGTCGGGCCCTGTAGGGGCTTCTGGCCCTGGATTCTGTTCTTCTGGGCCTGTCGGGGCTTCTGGCCCTGGATTGGGATCTGCGGGCCATGTAGGGGCTTCTGGCCCTGGTTTGGGATCTGCGGGCCCTGTCGGGGCTTCTGGCCCTGGTTTTGGATCTGCGGGCCCTGTCGGGGCTTCTGGCCCTGGATTCGGTTCTTCTGGGCCTGTCGGGGCTTCTGGCCCTGGATTGGGATCTGCGGGCCATGTAGGGGCTTCTGGCCCTGGTTTGGGATCTGCGGGCCCTGTCGGGGCTTCTGGCCCTGGTTTTGGATCTGCGGGCCCTGTCGGGGCTTCTGGCCCTGGATTCTGTTCTTCTGGGCCTGTCGGGGCTTCTGGCCCTGGATTTGGATCTGCGGGCCATGTAGGGGCTTCTGGCCCTGGTTTGGGATCTGCGGGCCCTGTCGGGGCTTCTGGCCCTGGTTTTGGATCTGCGGGCCCTGTCGGGGCTTCTGGCCCTGGATTCTGTTCTTCTGGGCCTGTCGGGGCTTCTGGCCCTGGATTGGGATCTGCGGGCCATGTAGGGGCTTCTGGCCCTGGATTGGGTTCGTCGGGCCCTGTAGGGGCTTCTGGCCCTGGATTCTGTTCTTCTGGGCCTGTCGGGGCTTCTGGCCCTGGATTGGGATCTGCGGGCCCTGTAGGGGCTTCTGGCCCTGGTTTGGGATCTGCGGGCCCTGTAGGGGCTTCTGGCCCTGGTTTTGGATCTGTGGCCTCTGGATGGGCTTCGGGGCCTGGATGGGGTTCGGGCCCTGGATGGGGTTCGGGCCCTGCTGCGGGGCATGGGTTTCCGAACTGCCCTACTTGAAGGCATGGCCGGTGTGGGCTCACTGGTGCTGCCTGTTCTGGGGGCAGAGGTGGTGGGTGCTGCAGTTGCCAGCTTTTTGGCTGCAGGAGGGGCACGAGGCTTGGGGCCCCTTTTTTGGGTACCTGAGGGTCCAGGGTCCCTTGGTGGGGCCGAGGTGGGAGTCTTGGATCTCAGTTTTCGGCCAGCTTGCTGGGACCTTGTGGTGGGGCCCTCCGCGGTCTTGCTTGCCTGGGGTCGCTTGCTCATCGCCTTTTTTGGTGCCATCGTACAGAAATGCTCAAAGAGAATGAGCTTGGGGGGAAGGGACCTTTAAATAATGAGCCCAGCGTGTGACGCCTATGCGCACGACTACGCGCTCGTACGAACGTACGTTCGAGCGGAACCAGGAAACCGCTGGGGTTTCACTTATCTGCTGCCTGGAAGAAGACTAAAGATGGCGCCCACTATCTTCACCCGTCAACAGGAAGAGATCCTCATGCTGGTAAGTGGCTGCCTGTGCATTTTAATAGAATAGTCAATGATGGCCTAAATGTAAATGATGCGTTGGGAACTAGTTTGGGGTCTCTTAATGTTTAATCACTGGCTCCTCACACTTCATCCTCAAGGGCCGAGCCTGGCCACGTTTTCACCTGTCTATGCTGATGTCCTAATTCGGCCAATTGCTCCGGCTTAGCAACAGTTAATTAACCTGTGGAGTAGCGGGGCGAGCTGTCAAACCTGGCCTGTCTCGGACCTTGATGCGGATGTTTGCGGAACACTGTTGTCCTAAGCCATAAAAAGACAACGGGAAGCCACACACGTGGTCCAAAAGCCTAAGCATTAGGCTACATCTTGGATGTTTAAACCATCCTAACATGCCATAGATGCAGGTGGCCTGATTCTTGATGTTGGCTATTATCTGTATGTACATGGTGTGTGATACATATAACATAAGACCAGACTGTCAATCACAGTCAACGTCCTCTTTAAGGCACTCCCCAAAAATGGCGGCCATTCAAAATGTGTGTGTTAATGACATTAAATACTCAACTTGTGATGCAACACATATGGGTCTGTGTGTAAAAGTAAAAGCTCTGTGTCCATTATGTTTTTCAGATCATGCTTCAGCGCCGGTATGACTTCGCGCCCAATGTGTGCGAGAAAAGGGACATCGCCCGGGAGATCATCGCCGAGATCCACCGTGTGACCAGCACCACCTTCACTCACACCCAGATAATGCAGCATTGGTCGGACCTGAAGCGTCTGCACATGCCCCGGGTGCGGAGGTTTTTTGGGATCCATTTCCCAAGTAAGTACAAAGCAATTGCATGGTATATGTTCCAAATGTCTAAGTTATGCCTTTATTTATAATGACTTTTCTTTGGTAGTGTTGGAAATGGATTTCAGAATTCGCCGCACCCGGAGACGTACAGGCCGACCAGTGCTGCATGACTCTGCATCTGTGAGTGAAGGTGGTGGATCTCCCGGGCGACGGACCTACCCCTCCTCTGTGGCCTCCTCAGACCAGCCCCTGGACCTTACCACAGAGGAGGGGCCAAGGCGCGTGGGCGTGGAGTCATACCTGGCCACGCATGGGGAAGGCTCTGGTATGTCACTCTTCATGTATAGGCACAAAGATATACATGGCAGGCCAAAAACTAAGTTATCCTTTATTATGTATTTGTAGAAGCTTCTGGAGCGGGTGAGATAGTGGAGGAGGAGGCAGCAGAGATGCTGGAAGGAGATCCTGGCGAAGGTGAGTGATGTCAGCCAGACTGGGAGCCAGATATGTTGGGGATAGTGACTCTCTACAAATACTAACCAAATGTCACATGTTTCTCCAGGGACTTCTTCACAGCAGAGCCAGGACCAAGGGCAGCCTGTTGGCCCCAACCAGCCATCTGTCGGCCACCAACTCCGTAAGTCTCCATGCCATTATTAATATTAATGTTTGCTTAGCTAATAACACACACATAACTAAAGGCGTAGCCAATGTGTAGTTCACACTTTCATGTGGGCACTTCGTTAGCTTAAAGAGGACCCAAACTAGTAGTAAGAACCAAAGACTTAGCCATCACACTGTACCTACAGATTAGAAACATGGAAAAACACCCTTCACCCATCTAATGCATGTTATTAGACAGAACAAAACCAATATTGGGGAATATGGAATGCACAATATTTACAGGCAGCATGGGATACAGATTGAAAAAAGGAAGGTGCTGCCATGCATTGTGTGAGTGATGACCTTTCCCTCAACCCAGCTATGCTCTGGATTCCCAACGCACCACTGTAACCTACTCCCCTGTACTTTATCCAACTCTCCACTCCTCATTAAGTGTTATGCTTCAGAGTCCAGATGGCGGCGCTGTAATCCCAAAAAAGCCCTAAATAACTTTGAGGTGGTGCATAATCATTTGTGAATAGTTTTTGGTTTTCATTAAATAATGTGGAAGGTCCGGTTTAAGGAGTTTAAACACTTACCTGTGGGAAATGCATTAACTGTATCCCTTTGAAGAACGACATATGTCATGCATTTACATGTATTTGCTTAACCCTAAATCTATTTCCAGCATACAAACCGGTCTTGGACTCCTATTTATGTTTATTTCTCTATTGGTTACAGGGATGATCCCCCAAACCTTGGCTGGAAAAAAAAAAAGAATGAAGGAGTTGGTGGCCGAGCTGCTGGCCATACAGGCGACGTTGGGGCCAACAGATGAAGAAGACGAGGAGGATTAGTGCCCTTGGTCCTGGCTCCTTTCTTAAACTTGTTTTTAAAATTTTTAAAATTTTAAAAAGTGTTGTATATTTTTGGTTAAAAACCAAAAAAGATGTTTTTTAAAAAAAAAACACTAAAAAAAAAGAAAAAATTGTTTTACTGTTGAAAAAATCGGAAATATTTCTAGGTGTTTTTCCGAGAAAAAAAAAAAAAAAAGGTTGCCAAAAAAAAACCCAACCAAAAAAAAAAAATTTTTACAATTCTTAAAAACAAAACAAAGAAAATATTTAAAATAAATTATATTTTAAGCCTTCCTAAATGTGTCTTTTCTAATATGCACACACCCAAAAAATTACACAAACCAGAAACAACACACTTAGAAACATATAGACATATGTAAATTATGTGATTTTCTTACGTTTTATGGACCGAGAAATGAAGTGGGATGCAGCCGCTACGGGGTTTCGGTAAGTTTGAGGGACCGAGAAATGAAGTTGGATGCAAGCGCTAAAGGGTTTAGGTAAGTTTGAGGGACCGAGAAATGAAGTTGGATGCAAGCGCTAAAGGGTTTAGGTAAGTTTGAGGGACCGAGAAATGAAGTTGGATGCAAGCGCTAAAGGGTTTAGGTAAGTTTGAGGGACCGAGAAATGAAGTTGGATGCAAGCGCTAAAGGGTTTAGGTAAGTTTGAGGGACCGAGAAATGAAGTTGGATGCAAGCGCTAAAGGGTTTAGGTAAGTTTGAGGGACCGAGAAATGAAGTTGGATGCAAGCGCTAAAGGGTTTAGGTAAGTTTGAGGGACCGAGAAATGAAGTTGGATGCAAGCGCTAAAGGGTTTAGGTAAGTTTGAGGGACCGAGAAATGAAGTTGGATGCAAGCGCTAAAGGGTTTAGGTAAGTTTGAGGGACCGAGAAATGAAGTTGGATGCAAGCGCTAAAGGGTTTAGGTAAGTTTGAGGGACCGAGAAATGAAGTTGGATGCAAGCGCTAAAGGG
The DNA here is from genome assembly GCA_027917425.1 of Gastrophryne carolinensis. Lineage (NCBI taxonomy): Eukaryota > Metazoa > Chordata > Amphibia > Anura > Microhylidae > Gastrophryne > Gastrophryne carolinensis. Next base: position 303,550,144 of record CM051234.1, on the reverse strand, counting down.
TTTAGGTAAGTTTGAGGGACCGAGAAATGAAGTTGGATGCAAGCGCTAAAGGGTTTAGGTAAGTTTGAGGGACCGAGAAATGAAGTTGGATGCAAGCGCTAAAGGGTTTAGGTAAGTTTGAGGGACCGAGAAATGAAGTTGGATGCAAGCGCTAAAGGGTTTAGGTAAGTTTGAGGGACCGAGAAATGAAGTTGGATGCAAGCGCTAAGGGGTTTAGGTAAGTTTGAGGGACCGAGAAATGAAGTTGGATGCAAGCGCTAAAGGGTTTAGGTAAGTTTGAGGGACCGAGAAATGAAGTTGGATGCAAGCGCTAAAGGGTTTAGGTAAGTTTGAGGGACCGAGAAATGAAGTTGGATGCAAGCGCTAAAGGGTTTAGGTAAGTTTGAGGGACCGAGAAATGAAGTTGGATGCAAGCGCTAAGGGGTTTAGGTAAGTTTGAGGGACAGAGAAATGAAGTTGGATGCAAGCGCTAAAGGGTTTAGGTAAGTTTGAGGGACCGAGAAATGAAGTTGGATGCAAGCGCTAAAGGGTTTAGGTAAGTTTGAGGGACCGAGAAATGAAGTTGGATGCAAGCGCTAAGGGGTTTAGGTAAGTTTGAGGGACCGAGAAATGAAGTTGGATGCAAGCGCTAAAGGGTTTCGGTAAGTTTGAGGGACCGAGAAATGAAGTTGGATGCAAGCGCTAAAGGGTTTCGGTAAGTTTGAGGGACCGAGAAATGAAGTGGGATGCAAGCGCTAAGGGGTTTAGGTAAGTTTGAGGGACCGAGAAATGAAGTTGGATGCAGCCGCTACGGGGTTTATGTAAGTTTCTGGTTGAGGGTGCGCATGCGCAAGATCTTATAAACATACGAACGCACGAATCTAAGAGGCCAAAAACCAATGAAAACCAGAGGCAAACGCAAGTAATTGGAAGAGCTGGACGATGGAAGCAGCCGAAAAAACAGGCTGCCGCCGCAACAGGTGAGCACATGAACGTGATTTTTACGATTGGCAACTGACTGAGGCAAGTTCGGGAGATATCATACGAACGGACGTATCTTTTAGGATAGAAACGTATTTGCTTATTGAATCACTCGCAAGTTCATACGAACGCACGAGCGGACGTAAAAAATAGGATGATCGTGAGCCAAATCCAAGCTGTTACATGTTTCTTTGAATCAACCCAATTGTATCCTATAAAATATGTCTAGATTATTGTAATTTCTCAGTAAAAGGATAAAAAAATAAGCTTATACTAAGGTGTCCAAACTCCATATATAATTGGAGAAATACATATATTTCACTGGCATGTTCAATATTTCCTACGCCCTGGTGTTCCTAAAGGTAAGAGGCAAAGCTCAATGTTTCATTGAGGCCTGGATATCGAAACGCCCCCAATCTATAAATCCATCTTGTCTCAAGTTGGAGGGTTAGTTTCTCAATATCCCCCCCACTGATTGTTGGATGTAATGGATCCAATCCCTGTACCTGGAGGGAATTTGGATCCTTGTTATGGTGTCTCAAAAAATGGCGGCCTATTGGTGTTTTTTGCGAGCCCGTTTGTATGCTATACTGGTGCTCGTAAATTCTTTTCTTCAGTGGGCGGTTAGTTTTGCCCACATACAGGCAACCACAAGTACAGGTTAACAGATAAACAACATGAGCTGTATTACAATTTATATAATGTTGTGTCGTATATTTGCTATGACCCCCTATGATTATTTTAGAGCCTACTTTCATGTATTTACACATCGTACACCCCCCACATCGATATGTGCCTTTTATCTTACAACAGTCCTTCCCTCGGTTCTGTTTATAGTGACTGTGCACAAGGGCATCCCTCAAATTTCTTGACCTTCTATATATAACCTTGGGTACTTTCGGCAGAAGGGTCTGTAATTGTGGGTCATTTAAAAGGATTGGCCAGTGGGTCTGCAAAATCCGTCGTTTCTAAGTGACTTTGCTTATAAAATGCAAGCAGTTAGTACACAGGTAGTCTTGAAATATTAATGCTAGTATTTGGGATGCCCCCTGCTCACATACAAAGGGGGCCTCCTTTGATTGTGGAAAAGTGACTTTGCTTATAAAATGCAAGCAGTTAGTGCACAGGTAGTCTTGAAATATTAAAGCTAGTGTTTGGGATGCCCCCTGCTCACATACAGAGGTGGCCTCCTTTGATTATGGAAAAGTGACTTTACCTGTCTAATAACTGGTTGCATTTTGTAAGCAAAGTCACTTTTCCATAATCAAAGGAGGCCACCTCTGTATGTGAGCAGGGGGCATCCCAAACACTAGCTTTAATATTTCAAGACTACCTGTCTAATAACTGGTTGCATTTTGTAAGCAGTCTTGAAATATTAATGCTAGTGTTTGGGATGCCCCCTACTCACATACAGAGGTGGCCTCCTTTGATTGTGGAAAAGTGACGTTGATTATAAAATGCAAGAAGTTAGTACACAGGTAGTCTTGAAATATTTATGTTAGTGTTTGGGATGCCCCCTGCTCACATATAGAGGTGGCCTCCTTTGATTGTGGAAAAGTGAAAACTTATCAGGAGAGACATAAAGAACTTAATTTATACAGTCTGGAGGAAAGAAGGGAGAGGGGGGACGTGATTGAGACCTTTAAATATGTGAAAGGATTGAATAAGATTCAGGAGGGAAGTGTTTTTAAGAAGAAACTTAATGACAGAACAAGGGGGCACAACCTGAAGCTAGTCGGGGGGGAAGATCAGGAGCAATGTTAGAAAATATTATTTTACAGAAGGAGTAGTAGATGCTTGGAACAAACTTCCAGCAGAGGTAGTTGAAAAATCAACAGTCACTGAATTTAAACATGCCTGGGATAAGCACACATCTATCCTATGATAAAGAGTACATACAGTATACACATAAGGGCAGACTAGATGGACCGTATGGTCTCCTTCTGCCATCAACCTTCTATGTTTCTATGTTTCTAAGTGACTTTGCTTATAAAATGCAAGCAGTTAGTACACAGGTAGTCTTGAAATATTAATGCTAGTGTTTGTGATGCCCCCTGCTCACATACAGAGGTGGCCTCCTTTGATTGTGGGAAAGTGACGTTGATTACAAAATGCAAGCAGTTAGTACACATGTAGTCTTGAAATATGAATGCTAGTGTTTGGGATGCCCCCTGCTCACATACAGAGGTGGCCTCCTTTGATTGTGGAAAAGTGATGTTGATTACAAAATGCAGCAGTTAGTACACAGGTAGTCTTGAAATATGAATGCTAGTGTTTGGGATGCCCCCTGCTCACATACAGAGGTGGCCTCCTTTGATTGTGGAAAAGTGACTTTGCTTACAAAATGCAACCAGTTAGTACACAGGTAGTCTTGAAATATTAATGCTAGTGTTTGGGATGCCCCCCTGCTCACATACAGAGGTGGCCTCCTTTGATTGTGGAAAAGTGACTTTGCTTACAAAATGCAACCAGTTAGTACACAGGTAGTCTTGAAATATTAATGCTAGTGTTTGGGATGCCCCCCTGCTCACATACAGAGGTGGCCTCCTTTGATTGTGGAAAAGTGACTTTGCTTACAAAATGCAACCAGTTAGTACACAGGTAGTCTTAAAATATTAATGCTAGTGTTTGGGATGCCCCCTGCTCACATACAGAGGTGGCCTCCTTTGATTGTGGAAAAGTGACATTGATTATAAAATGCAAGCAGTTATTAGACAGGTAGTCTTGAAATATTAATGCTAGTGTTTGGGATGCCCCCTGCTCACATACAGAGGTGGCCTCCTTTGATTGTGGAAAAGTGACTTTGCTTACAAAATGCAACCAGTTAGTACACAGGTAGTCTTGAAATATTAATGCTAGTGTTTGGGATGCCCCCTGCTCACATACAGAGTTGGCCTCCTTTGATTGTGGAAAAGTGGCATTGATTATAAAATGCAAGCAGTTATTAGACAGGTAGTCTTGAAATATTAATGCTAGTGTTTGGGATGCCCCCTGCTCACATACAGAGTTGGCCTCCTTTGATTGTGGAAAAGTGACGTTGATTATAAAATGCATGCAGTTATTAGACAGATAGTCTTGAAATATTAATGCTAGTGTTTGGGATGCCCCCCTGCTTACATACAGAGGTGGCCTCCTTTGATTGTGGAAAAGTGACTTTGCTTAAAAAATGCAAGCAGTTATTAGACCTTTATTAGGTCTTGAAAGATTAATGCTAGCACGCTTTTTAAAGAATGACACCAGGAAATGGAAAAGTTAAATAGGCAGGAGTGTTATTAACACTAAATAGGCTTGGAATCTAAATGAAAACACTTTAAACTGTCCCTGTCTTTATCTGTTACTGTCACAGGCTCTCTCCTTCTCTGACTGTCCCTCGCTCTATCCCTGCCTGATCTGCTCTGGCCGCAATACAGTGTCAGAATGATCTTCCGCAAGATGGCCACCGTTTATATGGGGCTGTGACATCATCGGTAAGCCTGTCTGCTGATAGGTAGCATGTGACACCTACCCAGCATTCCTTGCCCCATGGGACATGTCCTGACATGTGGACCCATCATTTTAGATGGGCTGTATAGCAGTAAATGGAGTTTTAAGGAAGCGTTTCGAGCGATCGAATTGCGGCGATATTCAGAATCGTAACGAATCGAATATTTCATGAAATTCGTAATGAATTCGGGTTCGTCAGAATCGATGAGCTCATCTCTAGTGATAATCATATCGGAGTGGTGCTGGTCCTGCATCTCCTCCGCTTCCCTGCCGAGCAGCTGATACCCCTCCTTTGCAGACAGGTCCAGTGGTTGGTCATCCGGACTTGCAGAGGAGGGGGAGGACCTTGGCACTGGACTTCCACCACCTTCACTTCTACCAGATCGCATCAGCATTGGCCGGACTCCTCGCCTCTGGGTGGGTCTTATCCTATATTTGTATTCACTAACTAGAAGAGAACAGCATTCATAAACACAGGCCTGCTTAAGGGCAGTGTATTTCTAAGATGTAATGGTAATGTACTTACTTGGGAAATGTTTCAGGAAGAATTTCCTCACCTGGGACCTCTTCCTGTGTTTTAGGTCCGACCAGTGCCAAGGTCCTTTTCTCATAGCCGCTCGGCAGGTAATCATACTGATGGCTGAGCATCATCTAAAATGTGGAAGAAAAATAGATATCATTAATTAAAACATTATACAAATCACAATGTTAATAGCAGCTTCATAATTATCATTCCCCCTAACATTTAAAGACTTTAGCTTTCCTTCTACACTACATTTTAGTGTTGCGCACATGTGCACACTAACTTTCGCTTGCCGCTGCGTTTATAAGCAAATTTGGTACTGACTTTTTTTGCCTGCGCTGCCTAATAGCATATGCATGCATTTCGCCTGCAAATAAACAACTGCACAAACTAGCATAATTGTCTCCTGTTGTTGGCAGGTAAAGAGCGTGGGGGCCATCTTTCTCAGATTTTATAATAAATGTGTTGCGCCCCAGTGGTTTCCGGGATGCGCGCAGCTGTACGCACGACGTCAACGTCATACACAGTCATAACTACCTAAAGGGTAGCTGTACACACAGCTGTGTGTCTGTAAAGATATCAAAATGACTGGGAAGAGAAGTACCCGCAAGACCCCCAAGCCGCATGAACGGCATGATCGCTGTAGCCTACGCCAACAGGAAGCAACCACTTCCAGGCAACACAGTGGCAGGCCAGCTACAAGGTCCACCAAAACCACTGGTGGGAAAAGCCACTCTCAGCCTACTAGGACTTCCAAAAGGCAAAGGAAGGATCCATTGTGCCAGACTCCACCACTATCTAATCTGGCACAACCCGGAAGGCCAAGGAATCTTCCTCCAGCCAGAATGCTCCCCTTCCTCAAACATCCGGTACCTTAGGGAGCACAAGTAGTAAGGGCAAGAGGAAGACTAGGTCAAGATACCATAGACCCCCACCAACACTCTCTCCTGCTCAAGCCCACTTTGAGTATTCTAATGTAGCGAGCCCCGAGTCACCATGTAGCTCAACAGCTGCAACTTCCTTGGACAGCCAACAAATGACACCCAGCCCCCAAGCAAGTCCTGCCTAATCCTTCCATAGTGAAAGGTCTAGGTATTCTTCCTAAGAAAGCCATCCTCAAATGTCACCCACTATACCACCGACTCAGGATGATGTAGCCAGGACATCAGTTGGCAGAAACCTGTGGTGTGGGAGCTTGAGTGGGCGCTTTACTGAACCACAAAGTATGGCTTTGGCTAGTGGGGTTTCAGACCACTACCATGAATTGTATGGTAGTAAATCCAAAGCCACAAGCAAAATAATAAAAAATCAAATATGGGAGGAGATCACCAGGCAGGTGAATTGTGCTGGGTCAGAGTGCAAAGATGTGGAACAAATCCAAAGAAATTTTTCATACTTTAAGTATGCCATTTGGCAGAAGAGAAATAAGCGCAAGTTTCATGGGTACAGATGGTTGTTTGGGTTGGGCAGGTTGTTGCTTGACCTTATAAGTAATGTTTTTTCTTTGTTTTAAAGGTTGCAAACAGGAGGTGGCTACCCCTCCAAACTCCAGTTTACAGCAGCAGAGGAGCTTGTGTTGGGCTTGATACAATCTGCAACACTTGAGGGATTGGCAGGGACCATGGACACTGACACTAATTTAATGCCAGTAGGTTAGTATTTAAAGGAATGGTTCTTTTCTTTTTGGTCCCAAAAATGTATATTAAAAGCTTAGGTACACAAGGTATGTGTATGTGTTAACCTCACTTTACTTTAACATTCCGGCACATAAAACAAGTACAAACATTGGGCAACCCTCAACATCATTTGCCACTGGCAGTTGTTCACGGCAGCCTTTACCAAGGTTTCCTATACCTGATGATCTAGATCTGGTAAGTGTAATGTGTACTAACTGGTGATGCATGTGAAGCTGACTACTTGCCACAGCATATATTTGATCCATTATCTAAAACATTTATTTTCTGTCCCTACAGACACCACCCATTATGGCAGATATCCAACATCTGGAGGAGGAGGAGAACATTGTGCTGCCCCCCAAATGGAACCACAGCATCATCATCTGCCACTGCGCCAGCAGCAGCCGGCAACAAATCCTCTGCAGCAGAGTCAATCACGCCCTCTGCTGGCAGAGCAACAACACCAGCTCCAGCATGGCCAGCAGCATGATACACAACCACCAGTCCCATGTGCTAGCTCTGCTGCAGAGGATTTGGCACCACCATCTGCTACTGTTGCTAGTCCTGGACCTCCATCAGCTGCACGCGACCAAACCCGGGGGAGGAGGAGGACGCCCTCAGCAACGTCGCCATATAACCCAGGTAAGGCGTGTGCAGCTGATGGGTAGTTTTCCTGAAGTAGCGGCTTTCATTTCTCCATGCTGACTCCAACAATTAAATGAAGAGATGGCTGCACAATTAAGTAACCTCAATACCAGTCTACACTCTATGCTGGATAAAATGAGGACTAGCAACAGGCAGAGGGAGGCAATGCTGGAGCAGTGGCAGATGATGAATGCCACCCTTGCCCAGTTGGTGGGCATCCAACAAGCACAACAACATCCTTACTATGGAAATCCACCATTTCAATAATTGTTGTTTTTTTTTTTTTCATTATTTCTAAAATATCATTGTGACACAACAATTTACTATGATTTCTATATTACTTAAAAAATATAAAAAATTAAAAAATGTAGAAATGATTTGAGATTAAGTAAGTTTGAATCACAAAAATTTAATTGAACAACAAAAATATTTTTCACACAAAACAGAACCAAAAAAGAAAAAACAACATAAAGCTTAACTAAAATGATTCAAAATTAGGTGCACCCAGACTGACTGGCCAGAAGCACTCTGGGTGCCATCATATAATTCCTCAGGAATGTCCATATGTGCTGGAGAGGGGGACACATCTATATTTTGCGGCACCTTCTGCATAATTGCAAAATTATGCAATATACAGCACGCCATTATAATCTTAATGACCTTGCTTGGGTCATATTGCAGGGCCCCCCCTGTATGGTCCAGACATCTGAAGCGACTCTTGAGAAGCCCTCTCAAGCACAGCCCAGGTCTTGCGATGGGCAGGATGGGTGTCATAAGCCACGGCAGCAGTGGATAACCCGAAGCCACTTAAAAAAAACATTTGTCTCAATTTCATAGTTACATTGTATATCATTTAATCATAGGGGAAGAACATAATATGTTGAGGCAGGGCTACCCAAAATTATTCTTAGTCATACATTGAAACCCAAATTAAGCTAAACCAAATTAAGTTGCCAGATTCAAACCAGCCATAGAGGCTGGAATTCCTGAGGATGTATGCATCGTGGGTGGATCCTGGAAAACCTTCCATGACACTCAGGAACCAAAGGTCAGGACCAACACTTGCTTGGACATTAATAGAGTGTCCCATGTTCCGGTTCCTGTAATAGCACAATAAAACAATTTTACAAACAAATAAAAAAGAAACACAAAATTGTTAAGGGACCATTATTATTTATTATTGGGAGTTAATAAATTAGATATAGCACTAAAAAAAATAATTATTAGTTGATAATTCTTGATGAAGGTCTACATTAAAATTTTTGATTTAGATCTACATTAAAATATACAGTGCTACAATGCTTAAATATTAGTAAGGATGTTCAGATAAACCGTATACCTATAGAGATGTTCGTCCGCAGCTGGAGGCACCAGCACTACGTGCGTACAATCGATCGCACCCATGACGTTGGGCATACCAGCTATATCATAAAAACCCAACTTAACCACATTCCAGGCTACCACGTTGTCAGGAAAAAACATGTATTTTTGACACATGGTAGCCTTTCCATCCAGAAACTTGTTTAGCGTGCGGCTCAGCATAGGCTGGGACATCCCCACGGAGAGGGCACCTAGCTTCGGGAATGAGCAGTTCGCTAAAAATTGTAGGCAGCCAACCAAATTGTAGGCAGCCAACCTTCCTTGTGGTGGGGGCCAACCATGGCCGCAGCTCACTATACAGTTTATGGAGGGAAACACGGTTAAGTCGGGTGAGATGCATAGAATGCCGCATAGCTGCAGACGCTCATACTCTACACTCAGCATACCTCATTTCCGATCTCAACAGCTAACTTTCTCCTACAAAATGACACCTAGCACCAGCCGGGAGCGCCGCAAATTTATGAATGAAAATCCCTGTTCATCTTACCAGTAAAAGTAAGAGTCCTTCAGGACTGACACTTGAGAGAAGGTTCCTCCTCCTGGAGAGGAAACACAAAACTGGGACAGTTTAAAAGCCCCATCGCTTCCTCCCAATCCTCAGTATTTTAGACAAGTAATGACCGTAAACTGAAGGACCATTGGGGAGGATAGCTAGGGCCATCCTGAAGGACTCTTAGAAATACCATTACCAGTAGGGCTGACAGGGATTTTCTCCCTTCGTCCTTCAGGACAGCAACTTGAGAGGATAAACAAGTAATCTAGGTTAAGGGTGGGATACTGATTGAAAGATCCTTCTTCTGAAGGCCTGTTGGGAATCTGGTAGGAGGCCCAGTCTATAGTGCCTAAGAAAAGTATTAGGAGAAGACCACGTGGCTGCCTTGCAGATCTCTTCCAAGGAATTGGAGACTTGGAGACTACCCTGCTGGAATGTGCTGCAATGTAAGGAGGTGGTGTGTCCATACATGTGTAGGCTAGGGAGACGGTCTGTCTAATGCACCTGTCAATGGAAGACTTGGAGGTGGCCATCCCACTATTTTTCCCACTATATGAGATGAAGAGCCTGTCCAGCTTTCTCCAAGCCATGGACTGTCTCTAGATATTTTCATTAGGGTTGTGAACAACGTCTTTTTGGCCAGGCTGCATGATCAGTATCACTGTTGCTCTTTCTTCCCCAATCTTTCTTATTACCTGTGGTAGAAGTTGAAGGAGGAGGAAAGGCGTAGGCTAGAGAGAAATTCCAGTCAGTGCCAGTCCACCCCCAGTGACCTGTCTCCCCGACAAAGAGAAAATAATGTCTGACATTTCCTGCTCTTGGCTGTTGAAAACATATCTATTTGGGGATCCCCTCATCTTAGTGCTATCTGCCGAAAGACTTCCTGATTTTACACCCATTCTGACTGAGATACTTGGTCCTGCTCAGAAAATCTGCCACTAAATTCATTGATCCCGTCTAGAGATGAGCAAACTTTTGAAAAATTCGATTCGACTGATTCGCCGAATTTTCCGACAAAAATCGCTTCGACCCGAATTTATTCGCAACGAATCGCTATTAAAAACGGCTATTTCTGAGCCTCCTAGAGCCTCAATAGGGTTGTAAACCATTCTGCCTTGCTGTAACACGCACAGGATGCGTGCTGGGTTAGTTAAATAATACTTTGAATAAATATCACATGCAGATCAGAGGCATCGCTAATAGAATCGCAGAGCGGCACAATTGCAGAGAGTTGAAGAGGCAGGAGCCCAAAAATTGGATGATTCACACCCTGGAGTTGGCAGCAGGAGCCCAAACATTACTTTAGAGACACTGGGGTTGGCTTCAGGAGCCCAAAAATTGGATGAATCACACCCTGGAGTTGGCAGCAGCAGCAGCAGGAGCCCAAACATTACTTTAAAGAGACCCTGGGGTTGGCTTCAGGAGCCCAAAAATTGGATGAATTACACCCTGGAGTTGGCAGCAGGAGCCCAAACATTACTTTAAAGAGACACTTGGGTTGGCTTCAGGAGCCCAAAAATTGGATGAATCACACCCTGGAGTTGGCAGCAGCAGGAGCCCAAACATTACTTTAAAGAGACCCTGGGGTTGGCTTCAGGAGCCCAAAAATTGGATGAATCACACCCTGGAGTTGGCAGCAGCAGCAGGAGCCCAAACATTACTTTAAAGAGACACTGGGGTTGGCTTCAGGAGCCCAAAAATTGGATGAATCACACCCTGGAGTTGGCAGCAGCAGCAGGAGCCCAAACATTACTTTAAAGAGACAATGGGGTTGGCTTCAGGAGCCCAAAAATTGGATGAATCACACCCTGGAGTTGGCAGCAGCAGCAGCAGCAGGAGCCCAAATATTACTTTAAAGAGACACTGGAGTTGGCCTCAGGAGCCCAAAAATTGGATGAATCACACCCTGGAGTTGGCAGCAGCAGGAGCCCAAATATTACTTTAAAGAGACACTGGAGTTGGCTTCAGGAGCCCAAAAATTGGATGATTCACACCCTGGAGTTGGCAGCGGCAGCAGGAGCCCAAACATTACTTTAAAGAGACACTGGAGTTGGCTTCAGGAGCCCAAAAATTGGATGAATCACACCCTGCAGTTGGCAGCAGCAGCAGGAGCCCAAACATTACTTTAAAGAGACCATGGGGTTGGCTTCAGGAGCCCAAAAATTGGATGAATCACACCCTGGAGTTGGCAGCAGCAGCAGGAGCCAAACATTACTTTAAAGAGACACTGGGGTTGGCTTCAGGAGCCCAAAAATTGGATGAATCACACCCTGGAGTTGGCAGCAGCAGCAGCAGGAGCCCAAATATTACTTTAAAGTGACACTGGAGTTGGCTTCAGGAGCCCAAAAAATGGATGAATCACACCCTGGAGTTGGCAGCAGCAGCAGCAGGAGCCCAAACATTACTTTAAAGAGACCCTGGGGTTGGCTTCAGGAGCCCAAAAATTGGATGAATCACACCATGGAGTTGGCGGCAGCAGCAGGAGCCCAAACATTACTTTAAAGAGACACTGGGGTTGGCTTCAGGAGCCCAAAAAATTGGATGAATCACACCCGGGAGTTGGCAGCAGCAGCAGGAGCCCAAACATTACTTTAAAGAGACCCTGCGGTTGGCTTCAGGAGCCCAAAAATTGGATGAATCACACCCTGGAGTTGGCGGCGGCAGCAGCAGCAGCAGGAGCCCAAACATTACTTTAAAGAGACCCTGGGGTTGGCTTCAGGAGCCCAAAAATTGGATGAATCACACCCTGGAGTTGGCAGCAGCAGCAGGAGCCCAAACAATACTTTAAAGAGACCCTGGGGTTGGCTTCAGGAGCCCAAAAATTGGATGAATCACACCATGGAGTTGGCGGCAGCAGCAGGAGCCCAAACATTACTTTAAAGAGACACTGGGGTTGGCTTCAGGAGCCCAAAAAATTGGATGAATCACACCCGGGAGTTGGCAGCAGCAGCAGGAGCCCAAACATTACTTTAAAGAGACCCTGCGGTTGGCTTCAGGAGCCCAAAAATTGGATGAATCACACCCTGGAGTTGGCGGCGGCAGCAGCAGCAGCAGGAGCCCAAACATTACTTTAAAGAGACCCTGGGGTTGGCTTCAGGAGCCCAAAAATTGGATGAATCACACCCTGGAGTTGGCAGCAGCAGCAGGAGCCCAAACAATACTTTAAAGAGACCCTGGGGTTGGCTTCAGGAGCCCAAAAATTGGATGAATCACACCCTGGAGTTGACGGCAGCAGCAGCAGGAGCCCAAACATTACATTAAAGAGACACTGGGGTTGGCTTCAGGAGCCCAAAAATTGGATGAATCACACCCTGGAGTTGGCAGCAGCAGGAGCCCAAATATTACATTAAAGAGACACTGGAGTTGGCCTCAGAAGCCCAAAAATTGGATGAATCACACCCTGGAGTTGGCAGCAGCAGGAGCCCAAATATTACTTTAAAGAGACACTGGAGTTGGCCTCAGGAGCCCAAAAATTGGATGAATCACACCCTGGAGTTGGCAGCAGCAGGAGCCCAAATATTACATTAAAGAGACACTGGAGTTGGCCTCAGAAGCCCAAAAATTGGATAAATCACACCCTGGAGTTGGCAGCAGCAGGAGCCCAAATATTACTTTAAAGAGACACTGGAGTTGGCCTCAGGAGCCCAAAAATTGGATGAATCACACCCTGGAGTTGGCAGCAGCAGGAGCCCAAATATTACTTTAAAGAGACACTGGGGTTGGCTTCAGGAGCCCAAAAATTGGATGAATCACACCCTGCAGTTGGCGGCAGCAGCAGCAGCAGGAGCCCAAACATTACTTTAAAGAGACCATGGGGTTGGCTTCAGGAGCCCAAAAATTGGATGAATCACACCCTGGAGTTGGCAGCAGCAGCAGGAGCCCAAACATTACTTTAAAGAGACACTGGGGTTGGCTTCAGGAGCCCAAAAATTGGATGAATCACACCCTGGAGTTAGCAGCAGCAGCAGGAGCCCAAATATTACTTTAAAGAGACACTGGGGTTAGCTTCAGGAGCCCAAAAATTGGATGAATCACACCCTGGAGTTGGCAGCAGCAGGAGCCCAAATATTACTTTAAAGAGACACTGGAGTTGGCTTCAGGAGCCCAAAAAATTGGATGAATCACACCCGGGAGTTGGCAGCAGCAGCAGGAGCCCAAACATTACTTTAAAGAGACCCTGGGGTTGGCTTCAGGAGCCCAAAAATTGGATAAATCACACCCTGGAGTTGGCAGCAGCAGGAGCCCAAACATTACTTTAAAGAGACCCTGGGGTTGGCTTCAGGAGCCCAAAAATTGGATGATTCACACCCTGGAGTTGGCATCAGCAGGAGCCCAAAAATTGGCCTAAAGACATAAATATGTTTTGCACCATTTGGAAAGTGTAAAACGTGCCACCATGCTGAATCTAGTTGCATGCATCAGCCATTGGTAGGTGGAAATCATGGCTGATCCATCCCTGATTCATTTTGACAAAGGTGAGTCTCTCCACATTTTTAGTTGACAGGCGAGTTCTCCTCGCCGTAACTATGGCCCCCGCCGCACTAAACACCCGCTCAGATGGCACGCTACTTGCCGAGCAGGACAGCTTTTCCAGGGCAAACTCTGCTAGTTGCGGCCACAAATCAAGTTTGGCTGCCCAGAAGTCCAGCGGATCCTCAAGGTGTGTTGGCATGGTCATGTCAAAGTATGACATGACCTGCTGGTTCAGGTCCTGCTCCAGGTCTTCCTGCTGCTCATGAGTAGCCTCACTATGCGGGTGTAGAAAGCTACTTATTAGCGACTGAAGACTGAGGCTGCTGCTGATGGAGCTGCTGCTCCTGCCAACCCCCCCAGCGGCCATGGCAGTGGAAGGTGAGCGCAGAGGTCCCCTCGAGTCAGACCTGCGAGAGTATGGACCATGGCGCAGATAGGCATCGGCCAACTGCCTACGTAGAATGTCTTTGTAGTAGTTCAGTTTGTCCTCCCTCTCGGTGGGTTTAAAAAATGCCCCCATTTTGTGCCGGAAGCGAGGGTCCAATAAGGTGGACAGCCAGAAGTCATCCCGCCGACAGATGGAAACAATTCTGGGGTCACTACGCAAGCACGTGAGCATGCTTCCTGCCATTTGCGCAAGTGACTCGGATGGACTACCTGTCTCCATCTCCACTGCATACTGCCACGGTGTGCCGGGTCCTCTGTCTCGCCTTCCTCAAAAACCTCTAGCTCCTCTGGCTGCTCCTGCTCCTCCTCTCCTGTCCGCTGACTAGATAAACCAGCCATTTCGCCAAGCCTAAACTGTGTTTCGCTGGGCAACTCCTCCTCCTCTTCCTCCTCCTCCTCCAGTTCAGCTCCAACGGGGTTCATGTGGCCGTAAGATGTAAACGCCATGTCTCCAGTGCCCTGACCAGCCATGGTTTCCAACATGTGCTGTAGTACATGAAGCAGTGGAATCACGTCGTTCATCCCGTAATCCTGCCGACTGACAAATAAAGTGGCTTCCTCAAAGGGGCTGAGCAAACGGCAGGTGTCACGTATGAGCTGCCACTGGTTGACATTGAAGTTACACAGGGGAGTTCCCCTATCTGCTTTGATCGTCAGGAAATCCGTGATGGCTTTTCTCTGTTCATATAATCGGTCCAACATGTGAAGGGTGGAATTCCAACGGGTGGAAACATCGCAAATCAGACTATGTTGGGGGATACCGTTCTGACGCTGTAGCTCAAGAAGGGTGTGTTTGGCGGTGTATGAGTGGCTGAAGTGCATGCAAAGTTTCCTTGAAGTTGTTAGGATGTCTTGCAGATGGGGGGAACACTTCAGAAACCGCTTGACAACCAGATTGAAGACGTGAGCCATGCAGGGGGCATGGGTCAGGCTTCCTTGGCGCAGCGCAGACAAAATGTTCTTCCCATTGTCGGTAACCATGATTCCCATTTTAAGTTTTCTTGGAGTAAGCCATGTTTGGATTTCCTGATGAATACATTTAAGCAGTTCCTCCCCTGTGTGACTCCGTTCGCCAAGACAAACCATGTGAAGCACCTCGTGACACCTCCTTGCCCTGCACACATGGTAGACTGGAGGGGCACTGAGACTTGAGCCTACAATGGAGGGTGTCACAGGGCCAACGAGCAGGGAGCGCGGAGGCCGAAGCGGCGTGACCTGTCCAAGTTGCTGCTGGTGCTGCTGCAAAGGGACCACATTCACCCAGTGGGCCGTAAATGACATGTACTGTCCCTGACCGTAGTTACAGTTCCAGACGTCGGCGCTGCCATGCACTTTGCTACACACCGACAGGCTCAAGGACTGGCCCACCTTCTGTTCAACAAAAGTGTGCAGCGCTGGTACTGCCTTCTTGGCAAAGAAATGATGGCTTGGGACTCTCCACCTCGGCTCGGCACAAGCCATCAGTTCTCTGAAAGGTGCAGAGTCCACCACCTGAAAAGGGAGCGACTGCAGTACCAGCAACTTGGACAGGAGCACATTCAGCTTCTGCGCCGTAGGATGAGTGGGCGCATACTGCTGTCTCTTGGACATGGCTTCGCTGATGGATTGCTCGCGGGATGCATGTCTTGGAGGAGGAGGAGGAGCAGGAGCGACAGAGGATGGGTATGACACACAGCTGCCTTCGGCTGAGGTGCTGGAGCCTTGGCTGGCAGAAATTGGGAGCGGCGTGCCACTTGGTGAGGAAGCAGACTGGGAGCCTCGGTTCTCCCAGGGCGCTTTATGGTGACGCATCATATGTTGATGCAGGGCCGTGGTGCCAACATTTGGACCCTGGCCACGCTTCACCTTTTGCCTACATATCTTGCATGTGGCCATGTTACCCTCCTGCGGATGCTTCAGGAAAAACTGCCACACTGCCGAGTAGCTACTTTTCCCACCCCCTGGCCTCACTGATTCACTGCTGCTGTTGCCAACTCCAGGAACCCCTGCTCCACTACCTCCTGATAAGGTAGACTGCCGCACAGCAGGTGCTCAAGCCTTTGGAATTGTGCCCCCATGCTGACTGCTACCACTTTGCTGCCTCAGCTGCTGACTCCGGGGCAACCTGCGCCCCTCTTCTCCTGATGATGACGATGAAGCCCCTTCATCACCCGGCTCCCAAGTGCGATCGGCTTCATCGTCATCATCATTATCACCGAGTTGAGGCTGTACGTCACTGATGTTCGTGGATTCGTCAACAGTGTCTGGCGCAGGAGCTGGAACGCTCCCAGCACCCACGACACTGTCCACATCACTATTTGTCTGCCTAGCTAAAGAAGCCACCTCCATTTCTTGGCTGGGCAGTAGCTGCTGACTGTCTTCTATCTGATCGTCCTCCTCACTAAAGAGTGGAGCTGAACCCAAAGCATAGGATACGTCGCTGGGGGAGGGAACGGCGTAGGACAGAGGCAATGGGAGGACAGGGACTGCTCTCGGGCCATGCCAACTCAGGGTTGTGTCAGAGGAACCTACCGACCCTAGACTGGGGGTCTCAGACGTAAGTTGTGATGATGTTGTTGATGAGCGCGTCAACCAATCTACCACGGCAGATGCGTTACTGGTGGAGACCCGACCGCTAGCAGATTCTGGCAGATTAGGTCTCTCAGCGTGACTCCTGCTGCTACTGGCCCCCAGTCTGCTGCGACCTCTGCCTGCGGAATCTTGGCCTCTGCCACTCCTCTTTTCACTTCCAGGCACTTGTCTGCCCGACATAGTCTAACTGGCGTGGTAGTAGGTGATATTTTAAGAACCCCCAGGCAGCGGTGGGTCTATATGAAACAGAATATAATGCACACCAAAAGTGAGCAGTAACACTCAGCCTCCAACAGGCCTGCTTAGTGTAAATAAGAGAGCTGCTTAGTGTAAATAAAGATGGGTATGGTATGTTACAGAATGGGATGCCCCAACAGGAGTGCACCTGTGAGCAGTAGTACTATGCACAGCAAGTGTGTTTATCAGGCCAAATTTCTATTAGAATAAGTGCAAAGGGTTACAGCAGTAAATAGAGGCTGGTGTAGTCACAGAATGGGATGCCCCAACAGCCAGAAGTGCACCTGTGAGCAGTAATACTATGCACAGCAAGTGTGTTTATCAGGCCAAATTTCTATTAGAATAAGTGCAAAGGGTTATAGCAGTAAATAGAGGCTGGTGTAGTCACAGAATGGGATGCCCCAACAGCCAGGAGTGCACCTGTGAGCAGTAATACTATGCACAGCAAGTGTGTTTATCAGGCCAAATTTCTATTAGAATAAGTGCAAAGGGTTATAGCAGTAAATAGAGGCTGGTGTAGTCACAGAATGGGATGCCCCAACAGCCAGGAGTGCACCTGTGAGCAGTAATACTATGCACAGCAAGTGTGTTTATCAGGCCAAATTTCTATTAGAATAAGTGCAAAGGGTTATAGCAGTAAATAGAGGCTGGTGTAGTCACAGAATGGGATGCCCCAACAGCCAGGAGTGCACCTGGGAGCAGTAATATTATGCACAGCAAGTGTGTTTATCAGGCCAAATTTCTATTAGAATAAGTGCAAAGGGTTATAGCAGTAAATAGAGGCTGGTGTAGTCACAGAATGGGATGCCCCAACAGCCAGGAGTGCACCTGTGAGCAGTAATACTATGCACAGCAAGTGTGTTTATCAGGCCAAATTTCTATTAGAATAAGTGCAAAGGGTTACAGCAGTAAATAGAGGCTGGTGTAGTCACAGAATGGGATGCCCCAACAGCCAGGAGTGCACCTGTGAGCAGTAATACTATGCACAGCAAGTGTGTTTATCAGGCCAAATTTCTATTAGAATAAGTGCAAAGGGTTACAGCAGTAAATAGAGGCTGGTGTAGTCACAGAATGGGATGCCCCAACAGCCAGGAGTGCACCTGTGAGCAGCAATACTATGCACAGCAAGTGTGTTTATCAGGCCAAATTTCTATTAGAATAAGTGCAAAGGGTTACAGCAGTAAATAGAGGCTGGTGTAGTCACAGAATGGGATGCCCCAACAGCCAGGAGTGCACCTGTGAGCAGTAATACTATGCACAGCAAGTGTGTTTGTCAGGCCAAATTTCTATTAGAATAAGTGCAAAGGGTTACAGCAGTAAATAGAGGCTGGTGTAGTCACAGAATGGGATGCCCCAACAGCCAGGAGTGCACCTGTGAGCAGTAATACTATGCACAGCAAGTGTGTTTATCAGGCCAAATTTCTATTAGAATAAGTGCAAAGGGTTATAGCAGTAAATAGAGGCTGGTGTAGTCACAGAATGGGATGCCCCAACAGCCAGGAGTGCACCTGTGAGCAGTAATACTATGCACAGCAAGTGTGTTTATCAGGCCAAATTTCTATTAGAATAAGTGCAAAGGGTTATAGCAGTAAATAGAGGCTGGTGTAGTCACAGAATGGGATGCCCCAACAGCCAGGAGTGCACCTGTGAGCAGTAATACTATGCACAGCAAGTGTGTTTATCAGGCCAAATTTCTATTAGAATAAGAATAAGTGTTGGGATGCCCCAACAGCCAGGAGTGCACCTGTGAGCAGTAATACTATGCACAGCAAGTGTGTTTATCAGGCCAAATTTCTATTAGAATAAGTGCAAAGGGTTACAGCAGTAAATAGAGGCTGGTGTAGTCACAGAATGGGATGCCTCACAGCAGACTTGAGATCAGTTCAGTATATATGAACAGTAAGTGTATAAGCAGCCTGAAAACGCTAACAAAGCCAGTCAGCCAGCCAGTAACACTCAGGCTGGATGAAAAAAAAAAATCTCCCTGTGACTGCCTCCGATTTTTTCTAACTTTCCCTGCTTTTCGCTGACTTTCTGTCTGTCTTCTGTCTGTCTCAAGCCTGTCCCTGTCTGTCCCTGGCTCTCTGTCTCTCCCTCACTACAGCAGCGTCCTGTCTCTCACGAATGCAATAGAGAAATGAGGAAAAGCAAGATGTCCGCCGACTTAAATAGCGCTGTGACGTCACCGGGCTTGCTGGCTGGACATGTCCCGTCCGCCATCTTAGAATGCCTGTAATGTAAATGAATGGATGTTAAAGGAAAACTTCGAGCGATCGAAGCACAGGGAAATTCGGATTCGATCTGAATCAAATTTTTCATGAAATTCGGATCGAATCCGGGTTCGTCCGGATCGATTCGCTCATCCCTAATCCCGTCAAGTGCACAAGCGAAAGGGATGTTAAGAGGGGCACAAGGAAGGCTCTTGTAGGAGCTCTTGTAGGACTACTGATCTGGTGCTGTCTACTGTCTGATCTCACTTGCACATTTTTCACCTATAAAAGGATAATGGGAATGGAAAAGGGCCTGCTCTACCACATTCAATTAACTGAAGTTTAAGAATCTTTCTTGAAACTCCTTTGACCACTGTCCCTGGACATGTAGGGAGTCTAGATGGGTCCCCCAACCCCAAGCACTGGCGTCCATTGTTAATACTAAAGGCCATGTCTGTCTCCAATCCCTGCCCTCCTGCTGGGTTCGAGGAACAAGGAACCTGAGCAGACTGTCATTGACCGATTCGGGGAGACTTACCAAATTGTCTAGATGTGGATTAGGGTTCCAGACGTGTTACAGAAAAGCCTGGAGGAATCTGGAGTGAAGTTGAGCCCATGTCACTGCAGGAATTGCTGATCATCATTAGACCCAAAATCTTTATGATCTCTGTCAGGCATGCAGATTCTTGTTGATGAAGCCAACAGAAGTGTGTTATTAATTTTCGTTGCTTATATGGAGGGAGCAAAATCTTTTGTTCTGCACTGTCTAGACAGAACCCTAGGAATCAGCATCTCCTGGAGGGGACAATGTTTGATTTCTCTAGGTTTACAATCCAATAGGATCTGTGTCACCAAGAGGTTGTGAAAGAGTAGGAGCACTGTGTTCCCCATTAATAGGAGGTCCTCTAGATAAAGGAAAATGGAAATTCCTTGAATCCTCAGGACACTCATTGCTTCAGTCAGAATCTTTGAGCAGAGGAAATTCCAAATGGCAGGGCCCTGTACTGAAAGTGTAGGAAAGTCGAATCTAGGAGGATTACAAACCTCCTGAAAAATTGGTATATGTAGGTTGGCGTCCTGTAAGTCTATGTTCACCATGAAGTCCCCTACTCTGAGCAAGTTTCTTATTGTGAAAATTGACTTCATTTTGAACTTTTTGTAAACAATTAAGTGATTCAGGGACTTCAAGTTGAGGGTCATTCTGAAAGTACCCAAGGGTTTCAGAACCAGGAAGTCATGGGAATAGTAACCTGCTCCCTGCTGAGGCCCTGGTACTATTTTAATGACTCTCTTGTGCAGTAATTCCTGTATCCGTGAAAGGCATCCCTTTTCCTGGGATCTCGAGGCAATTTTGTAACCAAAAGGTTCTCCAAGGGTTTGGAATGGAGTTCCGGCTGATACCCTTGGGAAATCACTTGCAGAACGAAAGGATACAGGGTTCTGGACTGCCAATTGACTGAGAAATAAAGCTAACCTTTCCCCAGCTTCCCCTTAGCCTTTGCTCGGCATCAGGAACTGGGCTTGTCAGGGAAAGGTGGAGGGTTACAAATCAGGCTTGGCTTGTGACCCCCTTAATGCTGACCCCCAATGCTTTAAACGTTTAGGTACCCTACCCTGTTGGGGAAATTGTTGCTTTCGTCTCTGTGGAGCTTTGCTTCTAGACTTTTTTGGTCTGATGGGAAATCCTAGACCTTTCTAAATCGGGAGAGTGTAGCGTCTAATTCAGAGCCAAACATAAGGTTCCCTTTGTAAGCATAGCTTGGTCTTAGATGCTAAGTCCCCTTGCCATGTTTTTACCATATGGCTCTTCTGGCAGAATTGACAAGGGTTTTTGCCATGGCTCTAACTGTCTCGGCTGAGATGTCCTCTAGCTCTGGACATACACGTCAGAGACTCTAAAAGCTTGCTTGGGTGTGTTGCTTTCAATATACCCTTTGAGGTTCTGGATCCAAACCTAGACCTAGAGACCTGTGCCAAAGAGGCATCTCATTTTGGACATTTAGACCAGGGTTCACATGCTGCCTCCTGAAGGGGATACTTGCGTTTAATGGATGTGGAAAGGAAGATCTTTTCCTCTAGAAATTACCATTTCTTTTAAATTAAGTTTGATAAAGAGGAAAACACTTGGAAACACCTCTCCTTCTGCCACATAAGTTTATGATAAATCGAATCCTGTGCAGAAAAGGTCTGCTTATCGTTTGGGATTTTCATATTGTCCTAAATATCCACTAATAGTGCTGTAGTTTCCTCAGACACTTTGTTCATGGTTTCTTTCATGATTCTCTCCTCCTCAGAACCATTGCCTCCAAACCCCTTCTTTAAGGAGTCTTCAGCTGAGAAAAGCATGCCCTCACTCTCATCCATCACCTAACGGAGGGTGTGTTGAAACTGGCTGAGAGAAAACAGGAGTGTAGGAAAACACTGAGGAGTCTGCCTGGTAAAAACCCAAGGGGGAACTTGGGGCGGAGAATATGCAGCTACTGAGCGGGCTGTCCTCGCCTTCGCTTCCAGCCTTTACATCCAGAAACACTCTCTGCCCTGGAAGTGGGAGTGTCTGGAGGACTGTGCTAATACAACCTCCCCTGACGGCGTCGGAAACGATTTTTCCTGGAGGGGAAACACCAAATACTGAGGATTGGGAGAAAGGGGTGGGGCTTATAAACTATGTCAGTTTTGTGCTTCCTCTCAAGTGGCTGTTCTGAAGTAGGAATAGAGAAATACAGAGCACACACAGCGCCTGTTGTAATCCCCATTTTTTTTTAATATTTAGGGTCAGGGCATTTTAGGACATTTAGGAATTACTTTGGCACTTGGAAGCCATGACGCCATTGCTATGAAGCCACAATTTTTTCACAGCTGAAATCACAAGTTTTCAGTGCAACACAAAAGTGCCTAAAATGCATACAACAATAATCCCAAACAGATCAAGGATCCTTTGGCACATGCACCAGCCCATATATATATATATAAAAAAATATATATTAAAAAAGGCAAAACAATTACAACTTTCTCAGCCCATTGAAATGTATGGGCTAAGGCCACACATAGCAGGGTGAGCGTCTGGTTTTATCTGGCGCTGTAGGGAACTCAGCGCTGACACTCATCCCATCGCCGGCACTGATGATAGATGGGACACTACCCGGCACTATCAGAGGCACTCAGGATTTTTGACTTGATAAATACAGCTTTTGCACTGGGACCTGACATTCACCTAATGTTCATTTGGGACTACGTGGCACTATGTAGGTTTTCTTAAATAATACCACATAGTGGCAGGTGCTCAGTGAGCATGGTGAAATACTGGAGGTTATCCAAATGATTAAGAGCCGAATTTAAGTAGCATCAGCGCCCCTTTTGCTCCACTCAGCATGGTATTTAAGAAAAAATGCCAATGTGGCTGTTGGCTAGCATCTTAGTTAAAGCTAGTGTCGAAAATGATGCAGCACTGGGCGCTCTGTGTGAAGCAGCGCCAGTTGAGACCTGGAGCTGTAGGTCAAGATCCCATGGAGAACAGTGGGCAGAACTGGACTGAAGTGTTTAACACAGGGCCTAGATGTCACAAAATGTTTTTTGGGGGTTATTAAAATGATTTTAATTGCTTCTTTTGCTTTACAATGTGTAATTTGGACATCAATAACTAAAACACAACCTAAACGCACTGTAAATGGAAAAAATGCTGACCAACGCCAGCAAAATACAGCGCCCAAAAATGTCAAGGAGGAAAGGAATCATAAATATGCTGTTGACGCCTGGAATAACGTCCGTACAGAGTATAATCAGCCGGTGGGTCCAACAGGTGTTGACATAGGCCGGCCATTACCTAAGCGCATTAATCAAAGCTAATTTGTAGCGTTCATCGTAGCGACTGACGGCACTCCGAAGCTGGTGCTATAGCCACAAAAATGATGCTAAATAGGCACACATCATAAATAAGGGCCTCTGGATTTTTGATTTTTGGAGAGGATGAGATTTGAGAGCCTTTCTCACTGGACACAAAAAGTGGAAAAACAAATCTTTTCTTCTGAATTTTAAGAGCATCTCTTGCATATGTAATAGGGCAGTTCCACAGGATAGGTGTAGATTGTTTCTAACAAAATACTTGTTTTATTTTCAATTTTGAAAATAACAGCCTTTGGGGAATATGTAACTAATTAAAAGCAATCTGTACTTTACCTGTAGATCTGCCTCATCAGAGGCACAGGGGATTTCCTTAAAATAATAAGATATATCCAACTTTGTTGTGTGCTAAATGAGAAAGTCAAACATTTTAGAGGTTCTCAAGATCATTTTAGTAACCTTCAATATGTGGGGGCTTAAAACGGACTTTCAGTATCATTTAATTAAAATCCCAAATCCTTAAAAACTATTCCCCAGTATCAAAAATTTACATATTTTAAGTTGCTTACATATTATTCTTTCGACCACTGGGCTGTTCAGGACTCCAGGATATGGGTGCCACAATCTTGCCTCAGAAGTATCACATACTGAGGAGTCGAGGGGGGAGGGCAAGTGCAGGGGAGGGGGGGCAGGGTTATAACTGTGCTTTGCACAGACAGAGCAGAGCTGGGGTCAGGAAAAGGACAGCAATCCCAGAATGCAGAGCGGCACAGTGAGAAGATACTTGCTGTTTGCAGGCAGCCTGATACTCCATGGGCCATCATCTTGGATGTTTACCAGCTCAGAAAAGGCAGTAGATGCAGGTAGGATGTCTGTATGCACAGGGTGGGGGGGAACATGCAAGATAAACTCTTATTTAGAGTGAAGGTCCGGTTTAATGATCCTTTCAGTAAGTGAAGCAGTTACCAATTTTAAAGGGCACACTGAACACTGACCCAGCTGTGACAGAGTTACGGGTGACTATCTTTGGACTGTAACAAAGGAATATTTCTGGGTTTGAGATATTATAATACATATTTTATAATTAACATAATACATATAATAAGGAGTTTAATTCCTTAAAGTGTCCCCACACCTATTTCCTAGCTAACAGGTGTGGGGCCGCTCAGAGACCCAGGAATCTGTCACTATGAAGCCCCACACTCAGGGTGGTATCCATAGATCTATAAGCTAGGGAGATTGCCTATCTAATCTAGCTAGGGAAGCCTTATATGCAGCCAGGCCCTATTCCTTCCTGAAAAGGGTGTAAATCAGACCTACGGAAGCCATTTGTGCATTCTATGTAGGTAATGAGGCATCTGCGACCATCAATAGCTTGTGTGGATTCTACCATTATCCTATTACCCGAGTCTGGTATTAAGGTTATGGTTATGTCCTGGGAACAGTGAAAGGTAATGGACATCTTAGGTATGTATAGGGGGTCATGCCTAAGAATAAATTATTTTATCTGGAAAGATTATGCAAAAAGGATCTTGAATAGATAGCCTGTAAGTCACTAACCCGCCTGTCCAAATTTAGAGCTAAAAGAAGACCTGATTTGATTGTTAGGACCTTATAACAGGCCTCATCTAAGGGTTCAAAGGGAGTTCTAGCTAGCCCAAGCTATAGAGATATAGAATCTGTTGATCAAAGAGTGGTTCAATAGTATTCTGTCTAGGAAGACTTTATGGTGCTGCTTACCCCTGTTCAAAGCCCTCTTGTAGAAATTCAAGTACAGTAGCAACTGTGTCTCTTTTCAAACTGTTCAATTCACAGGATGAATTGAAACACGTCCATACTTTAGCGTAGGTAGTCATTTTCCTTGATTCTAGGAGCGTCATGACTACTCTGTTAGAGAGACCCTTTTTCTTCAGTATAGTCCATTCAGGATCCAGGCTGATAATAATTGATAAATTTAGGCTCCACTCTGACTGCCTGACCGGAGTCCTGCTCAGAAAGTCCACTACTGAGTTTAGGAATCCCTTTAAGTAAACTGATGACAGGGATCTGATCCAGAGATGTAGATGCCCCAGGAGAGACAGTGCAATGGACTATAAGGCTTCTGATCTGGTGCCCCCCTGCTACGTTTATCACGTTGTCCGACCAAATCTGGAATTTGTCTTTTAAGAGGGGTTTGATGTGATCTCTTTGAGCTCTCTGAAATGTAAGGACCTGTGCCTCAATTATCTGGACCAGATCCCTTGTATGTGGTGGGAGTCCAGGTGTGCTCCTGATCTTTAACCCCTAGCATCTGAACTGATAACTATAGGATTTGACTGACTCCAGAGACATCCTGCCTGCAGGCTTGAGGGACCCAACCATCACCAGAGAGAGCTCTTGATTCCCTCTGTGAGGATTCCCTCTGCTCCAGAGAATCTAGAGAGTGATCCCAGGTCTGAAGTAGAAAGCCCTGTGGTGACCTGGAGTGAAGCTGTCTCCAGGTGATGGCTGGGATGGTGGAGGTCATTAATCCTAGGATCATTAAGATCCTTCTAAAGGAGACCTGATCCTCCCCGATGAAGCTTTGTACTTCTCTGACCATTTTTTCTTGCTTTTAGGTTGGAAGAAAAATCATCTGCTGGCAGGAGTCTATGATGTATCCCAGAAATGTGCTGGTTCTGGATGGCAACAGAACAGACTTGTCCCTGTTTATAATCCCCTCCAGACTCTGCAAGAGTGATATTGTCAAACTGAGGTTCTGTAAGACTTCTGACTCTGATCTGCCTGTCACCAAAAGGTCATCCAGATATAGAAAGACTGGGGTCTTCTGAGATCTTAAGACACACATCACTTCTGCCAAAATCTTTGTAAAAATTCTGGGTGCTGAAGAAATTCCAAAGGGCAGTGCCCTGTACTGGAAGTGAGGAGTCTTTCTGCCTAGTAACACTGCAAATTTTAGGAAGCTGCGGTGACTTGCATGTGTAAATAGGCATCTTGGAGATTGATACTGATCATCCAATTGTCCTGAGCCAGGAGATTCTTGACTGTGAAATATTTTGTAAGTTAAGTACAAGTTTCAGTCCTCCAGATTTAAAATCAATCGGTAGGCGCTGGATGGTTTTAAGACTAGAAAAATGTGGACATAGAATCCCCTTCCCTGACAATGTAGTGGGACCCTTGCTATGACTCTCTTCTGCCACAGCTCTGAGATAGCTAGTGGGAATGCTAACCTCCTCTCTGTATCGTGGGGAAGCCTGGTGAGGGGAAATCTCTCCAGGGGTCTTTGGTAGAATTCCAGATGGTACCCCATGGAAACAAGGTCCAGAATGAACTGGTTCTGCGTAATTGACTTCCAGGCTTCCTGAAAGAAAGTTACTCTGCCCCCCACAGATATATCAGCATCAGGACTGAGGGCTATCGAATTGGGTGGGGGAGCACAGATAGGTTTGGGTTTACGGGCCCCCCTTGTACTGACCCCAGTGCTTGTTAGGTTGTCTACTAGAGGGGAGGGATTGTGAGAATCTATGATTGAACTTGGCTTTGTTTCTAAATCGCCTTTGCTTTTTTAGTGCCTTCAGAGGATCTAGAGATGTCCCAAATGGGATGTCCCATAGTCTGGCTTTGGAGGCCAAATCCCCCTGCCAGGTTTTTAGCCAGATGGCTCTTCTGGCACAGTTGATAAGAACAGTGGCCTTGGCGCTAGCCTAAACTGCCTCAGCCGAGGCATCCTTTAGAAAGGAAATGGCTCTGAACATGGAATGAAGCATGTCAAGGAAGGTCTTCTTGGGTGTGTTCCTTTCTATAAAACCCCTGAGGTTGAAAAAGCCAGGCCTCAAGGTTTCTAGCCACACAGTCAGAAGCTATCATAGATTTAAAGGCAAAGGCTGCAGCTTCCCATGCCCTTCGAAGGATTCCCTCTGTCCAGCGGACCATGAGATCTTGTACCTGATGCCTGAGCCAGGGAGGCATCAAGTCTAGAACACTTAGTCCTACGAGTAGACTTTGCGTCATTGATAGGGAAATTTCCTTTTCAAGGAAATGGGCTGAATTTTTTTTTTTCTCTGGAAACTGCTACTCCCTTTTTATAACATCAAAGAGGGCAGAAAAGCTTTACCTTTCTTAACCAATAATTTATGGTATAATGAATCCTGAGCAGACAAGGGCTGCTCATCAGAGTGAATCTGCATAGTATCATAATGTATCATCAAATGTCCACCAGAAGTAACAAGGTTTCTACTGAAATCTTACTGCTTGAACCTCTGGGGTCAGTCACAACATTGGATCCTCCCGCAAAGTTTACATTAAGGGAATCCTCATCTGAGAAAACTAAGGCCTCACTATCCACTGACTTGGTGGCTTCTACTATGGAAGAGGGACTAGGGGTAGAAATGTAGACCTGCGCAGGGTCTGTGGGAGCCTGTCTGGTCCTCCCCTGGGAATGAGTGGAGGTAGGGTCCCTGGAAGAAGACACCATAGCCCTGATTGTAGTCCTACAGACCTCTTGGATAGAGGCCATGTCAGACTGCATATTGCCCATCACCTGTATAATATAACTGGCAGCTTTGTTTTCCATCTTGTGTTCTAAGCAAGCCTTAAAGAAGGATCTATTCCAAGAATCTGACAGTTTTAATGTCCAACTTGGGAGTGACTTCATCCTTTTCTTTCTCTTCTTTTTAGAGCAGTGGTTCTCAACCTTTCTAATGCCGTGACCCCGCAATACAGTTCCTCATGTTGCGGTGACCCCAAACCAAAAAATAATTTTGGTGGCTACTTCAAAACTGTAATTTTGCTACAGTTATGATTCGGAATGTAAATACCTGATATGCATTATGTATTCTCATTGCTACAAATCAAACATAATTTAAACATAGTGACAAAAACAATATTTAATTATATGTTGAGAAATATTTATTACTAATTCCAATAAATAAAATTTCACCATGGCATAGCATGTGTCTGAAACTGTCATTTCTCCGTCTCTTATTGAAATTAATAGGAGGCTGTGGCGGATTGTGTGGTAACTCAAGATTCTCGGGAGCTCTCTTTCACAAAATCCGCCGCACTCACAATGAAATCAATAGGAGGTGGATTCAATGGCGGAAACCGCTGATTTCAGCAGTTTCCTCATTCAGAATATGGGAAAATAGTTGGAGATATGGGAGATAATTATACATTGGGGAACAGTGTTAACTACATCTTATAGTGGTCTCTTATAGTATAAGACCGATGTAGTTCACACTGTGTAAATGTATAGTGCTTAGTGCTTTGTGTAAGTGTAAGCAGCTTGGTGTACTGTGTAATGATTACACACAAAGCACTCAGTATTGTGTGTATGGTGTGTGTACTGTTTTTACATTATCAATCTTTTTTACACCAGCAGGCCGTCTCGCAGGCTCTCTTGCCTCTCCGCCTCTTGCCTCTCCGCCTCCTAGGCTTCTGTCCTCTGGCACTTGCTTCGTCCGCCCACTGATGACATCAGCAAGCGTCTGACACACATAATGCGCTGCTATGGACTGTGGAGCATTCCCCCCGCCCCTTAGGCCCCGGACGGATGATGCAATCACGTCTGCTCATGTGCGCAGGCATTCAGTTTGGAACGCGCATCCATAACAGCGTGCGTTCCAGCTGAATAGCGCTGCTGCAGACTGTAGCGTGACTTCTCAGCGGCTAAAGCCATCGGAAATATGTATTTTCCGATGGCTTTAGGCGACCCCTGTGTTTTGGCCGTTCGACCCCCACCGGGGTCGCGACCCGCGGTTGAGAACCGCCGTTTTAGAGGGAGGAGGCAAAGAGATAACATAGGGAAGGGAATCCCGATTAGAGTGCTCTGATGGTGCTAGATACATACAAGAGGCACAACAACCTGTTTATCCTCCCAAAAAGCAGAGGAAATATACACCTCACCACCTTATCCTGATGGGGAATCCTGGCGAGGAACACCGTCCTCTGAAATAGCACCAATGCGGCATGCGTCCACCTGTTGCTGCCGGAGACACCCTGTGTTTCCTTACCACACTTTCTGCTGCATCGCCTCTGCCTGTGTGTCTCTGGCCAGAAAGTGCATCTGGACGCATGTGGTTCCGGGCGGAAGTGGCCCCTCGACTTGGAAGTTGACACGGATGGCGTCTGATTTGTGACTCCCCCCCCCCCCCCCCCCCCAGAGATCCAGCCAGCGATATCTTGCCACCGCTGACCTGAAGCATCCAGCCAGCATTTCCAGCAGGGCAGAGCTCCAATGTCCTGCCAACTGTTGTGGTGCTTAAGCGGACCCCTGGCCACAGGTACACTGTCCTGTAGGGGTAAAGACAAGTGGTTGGGGAGCACCTCCCCAGGCACCTCCTGTAAAAAGAAAGAGTTAAAAAAATGAACTGATCGTTGTTTTTCCTCCTCCTAGGGAGGAAACACAATTCTGAGGACTGGGGGAAGTTCCAGTTGTGTTTCCTCTATAGAGGGAGAAGCTCTCTCTGTGTGGCCGTCCTGAAGGACGAAGGGAGAAAGATGGGTTTGGATCTGCTTTAATTATGTAACCTTATAGAAAATCTTCATGTCCCAAATCAGCGTAATACTGTAGGTTCATGCTATGGAAATTAAATGTTAGTGGGAGAATTAAAACAAATACTCCTAAAATGATTTGTATTTAAACCATATGACCACACTGGTAATGCTATTTGTTTACTTGTGTCACCAACTAGAAAGAGTAGCACTTCCATGCAGTCCATGCATTTTGTAATATTCCACCCACCCTTGTGCTAAGCCCATTTTCTGCTTATAATAAAAAGAACAACTCAATGGCATGCAATCAGTACGGAAGCTGAGACCTTATGTGACTCGTCAGTCACTCAGTACCATGAAGCAGTGTGACTGTACTTGTTGGCATTATAGGGGGATTTATTATATTTATCACTACTCTAATCTGCACCAATGTGTTTGATAAATCAGATAAATCAGGCCCTAAATACATAAAGACATAGAGGACCTTATTTATCAAGTGTTAGCGCCTGCTAATGCCTCAACGTCACTGAGTGCCTGATTTAACAAATGAAAAACAGGCAGCCAGAGTGCATCTGATTCATCATCAGCACAACATTGCAGTGCCGGGTGCTTTTGTTTTAGCTACACAAGTCCATAGTTGTGCTGAAGGTTAAGATTTAATAGAGACCAATGTGCATAAATGTATTGTAAAGTGTTTTATGCTTATAAATAATATTAAACACATTTATTTCTGCAGAATTTACATTGTGATTTGTCAGTGTAAATGCAGGACCTAGAGGTCACCAAATGTAATTTTTTTATGTGAAATCTTTTTAAAACTTTAATTTTTGTAACCAATGTGTGACCTCAACAACTAAAAGGCAACTGTAATGAAGAAAAGCTGACCAGCACCTGTTACATATAGCGCCAATCTTTTCAGTTCATCGAGTAAGTAGGGTGTGCAGCGCCTAAAAGATGGTAGTACAGAGTGGTGCACACTGGTGCGGTCATAATCTGCATAAGTGTCCAACAAGCGTTGACACAGCCTGGACAAAACCCAGTGACACAATCAAAGCTGATTATAATCAGGGGGCTTTGACTTTCCATTGCTACGCTCAAAAAACATACCGTATTTTTCGCCCTATAGGACGCACCTGCCCATAAGACGCACATAGGATTTGGGGGAGGAAAATAAGAAAAAAATATTTTAAACTAAAAAACGCACAATTGCAGACAGTGTGGCATTCCCCCAATTCCATTCCCATAGGCCGTGTGGGATGCCCCCATTCCATAGACAGTGTAGCATGCCCCCATCCCATTCCCCGTATACCCAGTGTGGCATGCCCCTCCCATTCCCCATATAGGCAGTGTGGCATCCCCCTCTCCCATTCCCCATATAGGCAGTGTGGCATCCCCCTCCCCCCATTTCCATAGGCTGTGTGGCATCCATAGGCTGTGTGGCATCCCCCTCTTCCATAGGCTGTGTGGCATCCCCCTCTCCCCCCATTCCCATTGGCTGTGTGGCATCCCCCTCTTCCATAGGCTGTGTGGCATCCCCCTCTTCCTTAGGCTGTGTGGCATCTCCCTCTTCCATAGGCTGTGTGGCATCCCCCTCTCCCCCCAATTCCCATAGGCTGTGTGGCATCGCCCTCTCCCCCAGATCCCATAGGCTGTGTGGCATCCCCCTCTCCCCCCAGATCCCATAGGCTGTGTGGCATCCCCCTCTACCCCCAATTCCATAGGCTGTGTGGCATCCCCCTCTCCCCCAATTCCCATAGGCTGTGTGGCATCCCCCTCTCCCCCCAATTCCCATTGGCTGTGTGGCATCCCCCTCTCCCCAAAATTCCCATAGGCTGTGTGTGTGGCATCCCCCTCTCCCCCCAATTCCCATAGGCTGTGTGGCATCCCCCTCTCCCCCCAATTCCCATAGGCTGTGCGGCATCCCCCTCTCCCCCCAATTCCCATAGGCTGTGTGGCATCCCCCTCTCCCCCCAATTCCCATAGGCTGTGTGGCATCCCCCTCTCCCCCCAATTCCCATAGGCTGTGTGGCACCCACCTTCCCCCCCAGTCGGCTGCTATTGCTGTCAGAAAAGACAGCGCACTTTTGGGGAAAAATAAGTGCGCCTTATAGGGCGAAAAATACGGTAAGTTAGTTACCTGGTAACTTCTTTTCTAAACATCCAAAAGGGCAGTATACTCTTAAGACCTTATGGCACCACCCCTAGGTATAAACATATGACTACCAGTAGTGAATAAAGCTTTAACTCCTCCTTCCAGCCTCCAGTTGTTTTAGAAATCTAAAAAATACAAAGACAGACCAAAACACTACTGGTAATTAAGCATGGAAAAATGCATCCAACAATAGCCTGAAGGTGGGAATCCTGTATACTGCCCTTTCAGGGATCAGGGAGCTCTGCCCGACACACTCTTGCCAAAGGACTGATTCTCTAATGTTAGTAAGTAGGGATCCGGACGAACCCGGATTCGTTCCGGATTTCATGAAAAATTCGATTCTGAACGAATCCGAATTTCCCCGCGATTCGATCGATCGGAGTTTTCCTTTAAACTCCATTTATTTCAATTACAGGCATTCTAAAATAGTGGAAGCACATGTCCGGACATATCCCCTGGGGCAAGGTATCATGGGAAGGTCACATGCAGCCTATCAGCAGCCAGGAGCCCCTGTCTGGTTGCTGGCTAGCTGCAGACAGGGACAGACAGTTAGCGATAGGTAGGGAGATTTACAGATAGGTAGGGAGATTTACAGATAGATAAAGAGAGAGACAGATAGTTAGGGAGATTTAGAGTGGTAGACAGAGCTAGGGAAAGAGGTTTAAAACCGGAACAATCCAGCAGCATACAAGTCACATTGACAGGGTGCCTAGTGCTGGCTATGATTCATATTTCATAATTACTGGGTTACTGTTAATATATTTGGTTTGGTTTAAATACAGCTGCACACTGTGCATGCAATGCACATGCTATTTAACCCTTTCTGCTATTTAGGCCTGAACGCTATTTTAACCCTATCTGTTAAATACAGCTGCACACTGTGCATGCAATGCACATGCTATTTAACCCTTTCTGCTATTTAGGCCTGAACGCTATTTTAACCCTATCTGCTAAAAGCATTTCTCATACTTGGATTATTGTTACTTTTTGTTCAGCTTAAAATACATTACGCCACACTGGCATCCCAAGGCACATGCTATTTAACCCTAT
Organism: Gastrophryne carolinensis; assembly: GCA_027917425.1. Classification (NCBI taxonomy): domain Eukaryota; kingdom Metazoa; phylum Chordata; class Amphibia; order Anura; family Microhylidae; genus Gastrophryne; species Gastrophryne carolinensis. Next base: position 303,517,536 of record CM051234.1, on the reverse strand, counting down.
CTATTAAACAAAAGGATTTTTCATACTTGGATTATAGTTAATACTTTTTGCTCAGCTTAAAATACATTAGACCACAATGGCATCCCAAGGCACATGCTATTTAACCCTATCTGTTAAACAAAAGCATTTCTCATACTTGGATTATAGTTAATACTTTTTGCTCAGCTTAAAATACATTAGGCCACACTGGCATCCCAATGCACATGCTATTTTAACCCTATCTGTTAAACAAAAGCATTTCTCATACTTGGATTATTGTTACTTTTTGTTCATCTTAAAATACATTAGGCCACACTGGCATCCCAAGGCACATGCTATTTAACCCTATCTGCTAAAAGCATTTCTCATACTTGGATTATTGTTACTTTTTGTTCAGCTTAAAATACATTACGCCACACTGGCATCCCAAGGCACATGCTATTTAACCCTATCTGTTAAACAAAAGCATTTCTCATACTTGGATTATTGTTACTTTTTGTTCAGCTTAAAATACATTAGGCCACACTGGCATCCCAAGGCACATGCTATTTAACCCTATCTGTTAAACAAAAGCATTTCTCATACTTGGATTATAGTTAATACTTTTTGCTCAGCTTAAAATACATTACGCCACACTGGCATCCCAAGGCACATGCTATTTTAACCCTATCTGTTAAACAAAAGCATTTCTCTTACTTGGATTATTGTTACTTTTTGTTCAGCTTAAAATACATTAGGCCACACTGGCATCCAAAGGCACATGCTATTTAACCCTATCTGTTAAACAAAAGCATTTCTCATACTTGGATTATAGTTAATACTTTTTGCTCAGCTTAAAATACATTAGGCCACACTGGCATCCCAAGGCACATGCTATTTTAACCCTATCTGTTAAACAAAAGCATTTCTCATACTTGGATTATTGTTACTTTTTGTTCAGCTTAAAATACATTACGCCACACTGGCATCCCAAGGCACATGCTATTTAACCCTATCTGTTAAACAAAAGCATTTCTCATACTTGGATTATAGTTAATACTTTTTGCTCAGCTTAAAATACATTAGGCCACACTGGCATCCCAGGGCACATGCTATTTTAACCCTATCTGTTAAACAAAAGCATTTCTCATACTTGGATTATTGTTACTTTTCGTTCAGCTTAAAATACATTACGCCACACTGGCATCCCAAGGCACATGCTATTTAACCCTATCTGTTATACAACATAAGCGTTGATCAGCATCAGCTTCATTAAGCTACTTCAGTTTGCACTTGTTTTTGACTGCTTTTAATAAACCAGGCCGCAGGGCACCCCAAAGCTGCACCTTGCACCCTATCTGGTATACAACATAAGCGTTGATCAGCATCAGCTTCATTAAGCTACTTCAGTTTGCACTTGTTTTTGACTGTTTTCAATAAACCAGGCCACAGGGCACCCCAAAGCTGCACCTTGCACCCTATCTGTTATACAAAATAAGCGTTGATCAGCATCAGCTGCTTTATAAAGCTACTTCAGTTTGCACTTGTTTTTGACTGCTTTTAATAAACCAGGCCGCAGGGCACCCCAAAGCTGCACCTTGCACCCTATCTGTTATACAACATAAGCGTTGATCAGCATCAGCTGCTTTATTAAGCTACTTCAGTTTGCACTTGTTTTTGACTGTTTTCAATAAACCAGGCCGCCGGGCACCCCAAAGCTGCACCTTGCACCCTATCTGGTATACAACATAAGCGTTGATCAGCATCAGCTGCTTTATTAAGCTACTTCAGTTTGCACTTGTTTTTGACTTCTTTCAATAAACCAGGCCGCAGGGCACACCAAAGCTGCACCTTGCACCCTATCTGTTATACAACATAAGCGTTGATCAGCTTCAGCTGCTTTATTAAGCTACTTCAGTTTGCACTTGTTTTTGACTGCTTTCAATAAACCAGGCCGCAGGGCACCTCAAAGCTGCACCTTGCACCCTAGCTGTTTATACTAAATAAGCAAATACATAAAAATGTCAGGCAGACAAGTGCCAGGATGTTCAAAGAGGAGTGGCAGAGGCCAAGATTCAGCAGGCAGAGGTCGCAGCAGACTAGGGGCGAGTGGCAGCAGGAGTCACGGTGAGAGACCTTATCTGCCAGTATCTGCTAGCGGTCGTGTCTCCACCAGTAACACATCTGCCGTGGTAGATTGGTTAACGCGCTCATCAACATCATCACAAGTTACGTCTGAGACCCCCAGTCTAGGGTCGGTAGGTTCCTCTGACACAACCCTGAGTTGGCATGCCCCGAGAGCAGTCTCTGTCCTACGCCGTTCCCTCTCCCAGCGACGTATCCTATGCTTTGGGTTCAGCTCCACTCTTTAGTGAGGAGGACGATCAGATAGAGGACAGTCAGCAGCTACTGCCCAGCAAAGAAATGGAGGTGGCTTCTTTAGCTAGGCAGACAAATAGTGATGTGGACAGTGTCGTGGGTGTTGCGAGCGTTCCAGCTCCTGCGCCAGACACTGTTGAGGAATCCACGAACATCAGTGACGTACAGCCACAACTCGGTGATGATGATGATGATGATGATGAAGCTGATCGCACTTGGGAGCCGGGTGATGAAGGGGCTTCATCGTCATCATCAGGAGAAGAGGGGCGCAGGTTGCCCCGGAGTCAGCAGCTCAGGCAGCAAGGTGTTAGCAGCATGGTTGGCAGTCAGCATGGGGGCACAATTGAAAAGCCTGGAGCCAAACGGGGCCGGGGCCGGGGTAGAGCACCTGCTGTGCGGCAGTCTACCTTATCGGGAGGTAGTGGAGCAGGGGTTCCTGGAGTTGGCAACAGCAGCAGTGAGGCCAGGGGGTGGGAAAAGTAGCTACTCGGCAGTGTGGCAGTTTTTCCTGAAGCATCCGCAGGAGGGTAACATGGCCACATGCAAGATATGTAGGCAAAAGGTGAAGCGTGGCCAGGGTCCAAATGTTGGCACCACGGCCCTGCGTCAACATATGATGCGTCACCATAAAGCGACCTGGGAGAACCGAGGCTCCCAAGGGGTGGTCCAGTCTGCTTCCTCACCAAGTGGCACGCTGCTCCCAATTTCTGCCAGCCAAGTCTCCAGCACCTCAGCCGAAGGCGGCTGTGCGTCATACCCATCCTCTGTCGCTCCTGCTCCTCCTCCTCCAAGTCATGCATCCCGCCAGCAATCCATCAGCGAAGCCATGTCCAAGAGACAGCAGTATGCGCCCACTCATCCTACGGCGCAGAAGCTGAATGTGCTCCTGTCCAAGTTGCTGGTGCTGCAGTCGCTCCCTTTTCAGGTGGTGGACTCCCTTTCAGAGAACTGATGGCTTGTGCCGAGCAGAGGTGGAGAGTCCCAAGCCATCATTTCTTTGCCAAGAAGGCAGTACCAGCGCTGCACACTTTTGTTGAACAGAAGGTGGGTCAGTCCTTGAGCCTGTCGGTGTGTAGCAAAGTGCAGAGCAGCGCCGACGTCTGGAGCTGTAACTACAGTCAGGGACAGTACATGTCGTTTACGGCCCACTGGGTGAATTTGGTCCCTTTGCAGCAGCAGCACCAGCAACTTGGACAGGTCACGCCGCTTCGGCCTCTGCGCTCCCTGCCCGTTGGGCCTGTGACACTGTGCGACTCGACCTCCTCATCCTCCTCCATCTCCTCACCCTCCACTGTAGGCTCAAGTCTCAGTGCCCCTCCAGTCTACCATGTGTGCAGGGCACGGAGGTGTCACGCAGTGCTTCACATGGTTTGTCTTGGCGAACGGAGTCACACAGGGGAGGAACTGCTTAAATTTATTCATCAGGAAATCCAAACATGGCTTACTCCAAGAAAACTTAAAATGGGAATCATGGTTACCGACAATGGGAAGAACATTTTGTCTGCGCTGCGCCAAGGAAGGCTGACCCATGCCCCCTGCATGGCTCACGTCTTCAATCTGGTTGTCAAGCGGTTTCTGAAGTGTTCCCCCCATATGCAAGACATCCTAACAACTTCAAGGAAACTTTGCATGCACTTCAGCCACTCATACACCGCCAAACACACCCTTCTTGAGCTACAGCGTCAGAACGGTATCCCCCAACATAGTCTGATTTGCGATGTTTCCACCCGTTGGAATTCTACCCTTCACATGTTGGACCAATTATATGAACAGAGAAAAGCCATCACGGATTTCCTGATGATCCAAGCGGATAGGGGGACTCCCCTGTGTAACTTCAATGTCAACCAGTGGCAGCTCATACGTGACACCTGCCGTTTGCTCAGGCCCTTTGAGGAAGCCACTTTATTTGTCAGTCGGCAGGATTACGGGATGAACGACGTGATTCCACTGCTTCATGTACTACAGCACATGTTGGAAACCATGGCTGGTCAGGGCACTGGAGACATGGCGTCTACATCTTACGGCCACATGAACCCCGTTGGAGCTGAATTGGAGGAGGAGGAGGAAGAGGAGGAGGAGGAAGAGGAGGAGGAGTTGCCCAGCGAAACACAGTTTAGGCTTGGCGAAATGGCTGGTTTATCTAGTCAGCGGACAGGAGAGGAGGAGCAGGAGCAGCCAGAGGAGCTAGAGGGTTTTGAGGAAGGCGAGACAGAGGACCCGGGCACACCGTGGCAGTATGCAGTGGAGATGGAGACAGGTAGTCCATCCGAGTCACTTGCGCAAATGGCAGGAAGCATGCTCACGTGCTTGCGTAGTGACCGCAGAATTGTTTCCATTTGTCGCATGGATGACTTCTGGCTGTCCACCTTATTGGACCCTCGCTTCCGGCACAAAATGGGGGCATTTTTTAAACCCGCCGAGAGGGAGGACAAACTGAACTACTCCAAAGACATTCTACGTAGGCAGTTGGCCGATGCCTATCTGCGCCATGGTCCATACTCTCGCATAGGGATGAGCGAATCGATCCAGACGAACCCGGATTCGATCCGAATTTCATGAAAAATTCGATTCAGATCGAATCCAAATTTCCTCGTGCTTCGATCGCTCGAAGTTTTCCTTTAACATCCATTCATTTACATTACAGGCATTCTAAGATGGCGGACGGGACATGTCCAGACATCTAACCCGCTCCAGTGCATGCTGGGGCAGTCACATGCAGCCTATCAGCAGCCAGCAAGCCCGGTGACGTCACAGCGCTATTTAAGGCGGCGGCCATCTTGCTTTTCCTCATTTCTCTATTGCATTCGTAAGAGACAGGACGCTGCTGTAGTCAGGGAGAGACAGTTAGAGAGCCAGGGACAGACAGGGACAGGCAGGAGACAGGCAGGAGACAGGCAGGAAGTCAGCAAGAAGCAGGGAAAGTTAGGAAAAATCGGAGGCAGTCACAGGGAGATTTTTTTTTTTTCATCCAGCCTGAGTGTTACTGGCTGGCTGACTGGCTTTTTTAGCGGTTTCAGGCTGCTTATACACTTTTGATGTTGTGCATATATACTGAACTGATCTCAAGTCTGCTGTGGGAACATTACCATGTTGTAAAATCTCATTAGCCTCTGTATTTACTGTAAGCTGAACAGTTATTTAAAGTAATTTGGCCTGTTTGAGCCGGCTTAGACACTGTTGCTGTGCATATATACTGATCTTAAGTCTGCTGTGGGGCATCCCATTCTGTAACATCCCATTAGTCTCTGTATTTACTCTAAGCAACAAACTTATTTAAAGTAATTTGGCCTGTTTGAGCCTGCTTAGACACTGTTGCTGTGCATATATACTGATCTCAAGTCTGCTGTGGGGCATCCCATTCTGTAACATCACATTAGCCTCTGAATTTACTGTAAGCTGCAGAGTTATTTAAAGTAATTTGGCCTGTTTGAGCCTGCTTAGACACTGTTGCTGTGCATATATACTGATCTCAAGTCTGCTGTGGGGCATCCCATTCTGTAACATCCCATTACCCTCTGTATTTACTCTAAGCTACACACTTATTTAAAGTAATTTGGCCTGTTTGAGCCTGCTTAGACACTGTTGCTGTGCATATATACTGGTCTCAAGTCTGCTGTGGGGCATCCCATTCTGTAACATCCCATTAGCCTCTGTATTTACTCTAAGCTGCACACTTATTTAAAGTAATTTGGCCTGTTTGAGCCTGCTTAGACACCGTTGCTGTGCATATATACTGATCTCAAGTCTGCTGTGGGGCATCCCATTCTGTAACATCCCATTAGCCTCTGTATTTACTCTAAGCAGCAAACTTATTTAAAGTAATTTGGCCTGTTTGAGCCTGCTTAGACACTGTTGCTGTGCATATATACTGATCTCAAGTCTGCTGTGGGGCATCCCATTCTGTAACATCCCATTAGCCTCTGTATTTACTCTAAGCTGCACAGTTATTTAACCCTTTTGTTGCCAAGCACGTAACACCTACGTGCTGGCTTGGCTGGGCCTTAAGTGCCAAGCCCGTAGGTGTTACGTGCTTGACTTTCCTCGCTTCTAGTTTAAAAAATAAAAATAAAAAATACTCACCTGACCCCTTGTTGGATCCGGCCGGGTCTCCTCTTTAATTTGGTGCCATCCGATCCCCCGTGGGGGTTCGGATGGCTCCAGGAGAGCCCCCGGAATAGGCCGCCCCCTCCCCGCTTCTGCAGCAGCAGCTGCTAACTGTAAGAAGAAAAATAAAATAAAAATGACATTCACTTACCTGTGTGTGCGCTGGCTCCCGCTGTCCCTCCTCTTCACCTGGGGGGCCTCCGATCCCCCCCCAGGACTAACCGATCTTCAGGAGAGAGCCCGGGAGGCTCTCTCCTCTCTCCTTCTCGATGGCGGCCGCCATCTTGCCTCTAAGCCCCGCCCCCTTGGGGCGGGGCTTATGACGTCATCCCGGCCCCGAACGGGCTTCAGCCTTCTCAGCTTCTCAGATGCCGGTGATCGGCGCTGGGGAAGGAGGTGGCAGGAGATCCTCTGATCTCCTGCCTCCTCCTTCTCTGGATGCCGATCACCGGCATCTGTCAGCTGAGCGGCGAGGGACAAGAGCTTGCAATCAAAGGTAAGTACAGTAAAAAAAAATTTTTTTTTTTAATAAAATACTTTTTATTATTGTGTGGTGGTTTTTTTTAACAGTTAACCCTTTGTGAGCTGGTAAGGGGTCCATGAGACCCCTTATACCAGTTCACAAGGCTGGGGGGGTGGCAAGTCACCTGCCCTAGCGGGTGACTTGCCATTAACCCCCGCACCCCCATTACCTGCCTCCCCAAAGGCCAGGGGGGGGCAGAAAGCCCGGGCCCACATAGGCTATGTGTGCTCGTAGGCTGCAGGGTGGGGAGGCCACCAAAGCTGCCCCCCCCACTCTGTGCCTACAAGCCCCCATAGCTGGTCCCGGGCTGGTTACTTTGGGTAAGGGGGACCCCACGTCATTTTTTTGGGGGGATTTTTAAGGGTTTTTAACCCTTAAAAATCCAAAAAAAAATGGGGTCCCCCTCCCCGGGAAGGGGGACCCTATGTCATTTTTTTTTTAATTAACCCTTTGTGTTCTGTCATCCAGCAGCTATAAAAGGCTTCTGGGCAGGAAAGGGTGTATACCTATACATATGTGGTATCGCTGTAACCGGGAGAAATTGGGGTTTCTCACGCAATAAGATTTTATTGACAAACTTACATTTTTTATTACAAAAAACTCTACAAATTGTAAAAAAATAATTTTTTTTATTTTTTTTCACACATTTCACCCAAAAATATTGAGAATACACCTAAAAAATACAAACAAGACATTTCATGTTAAAGCCCAGACTCTGTTGAAAAAAACAATATATCATTTTCCTGGGAAATCCCTGGAAATCCTTTCAAAAATGGCAGTTGAACATGTGTAGCGCAAAATAGTGAAACATCGTCTGGCAACAGGGAGTGGCAAATGCTGCAGGTAGGCTGGCAGCGAAAGGGTTAAAGTAATTTGGCCTGTTGGAGCCTGCTTATCCACTGTTGCTGTGCATATATACTGTTATAAAGCCTGCTTGGGGGCATCCCATTCTGTAACATCACATTAGCCTCTGTATTTACTCTAAGCTGCACAGTTATTTAAAGTAATTTGGCCTGTTGGAGCCTGCTTAGACACTGTTGCTGTGCATATATACTGATCTCAGGTCTGCTGTGGGGGCATCCCATTTGTTTTTGACTGCTTTTAATAAACCAGGCCGCAGGGCACCGCAAAACTGCACATTGAACCCTATCTGTTTATACTAAATAAGGAAATACATAAAAATGTCAGGCAGACAAGTGCCAGGATGTTCAAAGAGGAGTGGCAGAGGCCAAGATTCAGCAAGCAGAGGTCGCAGCAGACTAGGGGCGAGTGGCAGCAGGAGTCACGGTGAGAGACCTGGTCTGCCAGTATCTGCTAGCGGTCGTGTCTCCACCAGTAACGCATCTGCCGTGGTAGATTGGTTAACGCGCTCATCAACAACATCATCACAACTTACGTCTGAGACCCCCAGTCTAGGGTCGGTAGGTTCCTCTGACACAACCCTGAGTTGGCATGCCCCGAGAGCAGTCCCTGTCCTCCCATTGCCTCTGTCCTACACCGTTCCCTCCCCCAGTGGTGTATCCTATGCTTTGGGTTCAGCTCCACTCTTTAGTGAGGAGGACGATCAGATAGAGGACAGTCAACAGCTACTGCCCAGCCAAGAAATGGAGGTGGCTTCTTTAGCTAGGCAGACAAATAGTGATGTGGACAGTGTCGTGGGTGCTGCGAGCGTTCCAGCTCCTGTGCCAGACACTGTTGACGAATCCACGAACATCAGTGACGTACAGCCACAACTCGGTGATAATGATGATGACGATGAAGCCGATCTGGTTGCCCCAGAGTCAGCAGCTCAGGCAGCAAGGTGTTAGCACCATGGTTGGCAGCCAGCATGGGGGCACAATTGTAAAGCCTGGAGCCAAACGGGGCCAGGGCCGGGGTAGAGCACCTGCTGCGCGGCAGGCTACCTTATCGGGAGGTAGTGGGGCAGGGGTTCCTGGAGTTGGCAACAATAGCAGCGAATCAGTGAGGCCAGGGGGTGGGAAAAGTAGCTACTCGGCAGTGTGGCAGTTTTTCCTGAAGCATCCGCAGGAGGGTAACATGGCCACATGCAAGATATGTAGGCAGAAGGTGAAGCGTGGCCAGGGCCCAAATGTTGGCACCACGGCCCTGCGTCAACATATGATGCGTCACCATAAAGCGACCTGGGAGAACCGAGGCTCCCAAGGGGTGGTCCAGTCTGCTTCCTCACCAAGTGGCATGCCGCTCCCAATTTCTGCCAGCCAAGGCTCCAGCACCTCAGCCGAAGGCAGCTGTGCGTCATACCCATCCTCTGTCGCTCCTTCTCCTCCTCCTCCAAGTCATGCATCCCACCAGCAATCCATCAGCGAAGCCATGTCCAAGAGACAGCAGTATGCGCCCACTCATCCTACGGCGCAGAAGCTGAATGTGCTCCTGTCCAAGTTGCTGGTGCTGCAGTCGCTCCCTTTTCAGGTGATGGACTCTGCACCTTTCAGAGAACTGATGGCTTGTGCCGAGCCGAGGTGGAGAGTCCCAAGCCGTCATTTCTTTGCCAAGAAGGCAGTACCAGCGCTGCACACTTTTGTTGAACAGAAGGTGGGCCAGTCCTTGAGCCTGTCGGTGTGTAGCAAAGTGCATGGCAGCGCCGACGTCTGGAGCTGTAACTACGGTCAGGGACAGTACATGTCGTTTACGGCCCACTGGGTGAATGTGGTCCCTTTGCAGCAGCAACTTGGACAGGTCACGCCGCTTCGGCCTACGCGTTCCCTGCCCGTTGGGCCTGTGACACTGTGCGACTCGGCCTCCTCATCCTCCGCCATCTCCTCACCCTCCACTGTAGGCTCAAGTCTCAGTGCCCCTCCAGTCTACCATGTGTGCAGGGCACGGAGGTGTCACGCAGTGCTTTACATGGTTTGTCTTGGCGAACGGAGTCACACAGGGGAGGAACTGCTTAAATTTATTCATCAGGAAATCCAAACATGGCTTATTTCAAGAAAACTTAAAATGGGAATCATGGTTACCGACAATGGGAAGAACATTTTGGCTGCGCTGCGCCAGGGAACGCTGACCCATGCCCCCTGCATGGCACACGTCTTCAATCTGGTTGTCAAGCGGTTTCTGAAGTGTTCCCCCCATATGCAAGACATCCTAACAACTTCAAGGAAACTTTGCATGCACTTCAGCCACTCATACACCGCCAAACACACCCTTCTTGAGCTACAGCGTCAGAACGGTATCCCCCAACATAGTCTGATTTGCGATGTTTCCACCCGTTGGAATTCTACCCTTCACATGTTGGACCGATTATATGAACAGAGAAAAGCCATCACGGATTTCCTGATGATCCAAGCGGATAGGGGGACTCCCCTGTGTAACTTCAATGTCAACCAGTGGCAGCTCATACATGACACCTGCCGTTTGCTCAGGCCCTTTGAGGAAGCCACTTTATTTGTCAGTCGGCAGGATTACGGGATGAACGACGTGATTCCACTGCTTCATGTACTACAGCACATGTTGGAAACCATGGCTGGTCAGGGCACTGGAGACATGGCGTCTACATCTTACGGCCACATGAACCCCGTTGGAGCTGAACTGAAGGAGGAGGAAGAGGAGGAGGAGGGGCACAGTGAAGCACAGTTTAGGCTTGGCGAAATGGCTGGTTTATCTAGTCAGCGGACAGGAGAGGAGGAGCAGGAGCAGCCAGAGGAGCTAGAGGGTTTTGAGGAAGGCGGGACAGAGGACCCGGACACACTGTGGCAGTATGCAGTGGAGATGGATACAGGTAGTCCCTCCGAGTCACTTGCGCAAATGGCAGGAAGCATGCTCATGTGCTTGCGTAGTGACCCCAGAATTGTTTCCATTTGTCAGCAGGATGACTTCTGGCTCTCCACCTTATTGGACCCTCGCTTCCGGCACAAAATGGGGGCATTTTTTAAACCCGCCGAGAGGGAGGACAAACTGAACTACTACAAAGACATTCTACGTAGTCAGTTGGCCGATGCCTATCTGCGTCATGGTCCATACTCTCGCAGGTCTGACTCGAGGGGACCTCTGCGCTCACCTTCCACTGCCATGGCTGCTAGGGGGGTTGGCAGGAGCAGCAGCAGCAGCTCCATCAGCAGCAGCCTCAGTCTTCAGTCGCTAATGAGTAGCTTTCTACACCCGCATAGTGAGGCTACTCATGAGCAGCAGGAAGACCTGGAGCAGGACCTGAACCAGCAGGTCATGTCATACCTTGACATGACCATGCCAACACACCTTGAGGATCCGCTGGACTTCTGGGCAGCCAAACTTGATTTGTGGCCGCAACTAGCAGAGTTTGCCCTGGAAAAGCTGTCCTGCCCGGCAAGTAGCGTGCCATCTGAGCGGGTGTTTAGTGCGGCGGGGGCCATAGTTACGGCGAGGAGAACTCATCTGTCAACTAAAAATGTGGAGAGACTCACCTTTGTCAAAATGAATCAGGGATGGATCAGCCAGGATTTCCACCCACCAATGCCTGATGCATGCGACTAGATTCAGCATGGTGCCACGTTTAACACTTTCCAAATGGTGCAAAACATTTATGTCTTTAGGCCAATTTTTGGACTCCTGCTGATGCCAACTTCAGGGTGTGCCTTCCAACCAATTTTGGCCTCCTGCTGATGCCAACTTCAGGGTGTGCCTTTCAGCCAATGTTTGGCCTCCTGCTGCTGCTTGGAACTCCAGGGTGTGATTCATCCAATATTTGGGCTCCTGAAGCCAACCCCAGTGTCTCTTTAAAGTAATGTTTGGGCTCCTCCTGCTGCTGCTGCTGCTGCTGCCAACTCCAGGGTGTGATTCATCCAATTTTTGGGCTCCTGAAGCCAACCCCAGTGTCTCTTTAAAGTAATGTTTGGGCTCCTGCTGCTTCTGCTGCCAACTCCAGGGTGTGATTCATCCAATTTTTGGGCTCCTACTGCCAACTCCAGTGTCTCTTTAAAGTAATGTTTGGGCTCCTGCTGCTGCTGCTGCCAACACCAGGGTGTGATTCATCCAATTTTTGGGCTCCTGAAGCCAACCCCAGTGTCTCTTTAAAGTAATGTTTGGGCTCCTGCTGCCGCTGCCAACTCCAGGGTGTGATTCATCCAATTTTTGGGCTCCTGAAGCCAACCCCAGTGTCTCTTTAAAGTAATGTTCAGACTCCTGCTGCCGCTGCCAACTCCAGGGTGTGATTCATCCAATTTTTGGGCTCCTGAAGCCAACCCCAGTGTCTCTTTAAAGTAATGTTTGGGCTCCTGCTGCTGCTGCCAACTCCAGGGTGTGATTCATCCAATTTTTGGGCTCCTGAAGCCAACTCCAGTGTCTTTTTAAAGTTATGTTTGGGCTCCTGCTGCCGCTGCCAACTCCAGGGTGTGATTCATCCAATTTTTGGGCTCCTGAAGCCAACCCCAGTGTCTCTTTAAAGTAATGTTCAGACTCCTGCTGCTGCTGCCAACTCCAGGGTGTGATTCATCCAATTTTTGGGCTCCTGAAGCCAACCCCAGTGTCTCTTTAAAGTAATGTTTGGGCTCCTGCTGCTGCTGCCAACTCCAGGGTGTGATTCATCCAATTTTTGGGCTCCTGAAGCCAACTCCAGTGTCTTTTTAAAGTTATGTTTGGGCTGCTGCTGCTGCCAACTCCAGGGTGTGATTCATCCAATTTTTGGGCTCCTGAAGCCAACCCCAGTGTCTCTTTAAAGTAATGTTTGGGCTCCTGCTGCTGCTGCTGCCGACTCCAGGGTGTGATTCATCCAATGTTGGGCTCCTGCTGCCAAATCCAGTGTCTCTTTAAAGTAATATTTGGGCTCCTGCTGCTGCTGCTTGCAACTCCAGGTTGTGATTCATCCAATTTTTGGGCTCCTGCTGACAACTCCAGTGTCTCTTTCAAGCTATGTTTGGGCTCCTGCTGCTGCTTGCAACTCCAGGGTGTGATTCATCCAATTTTTGGGCTCCTGCTGCTGTCAACTTCAGTGTCTCCTTTAGCCAATGTTTGGGCTCCTGCTGCTGCTTGCAACTCCAGGGTGTGATTCATCCAATTTTTGGGCTCCTGAAGCCAACTCCAGTGTCTCATTAAAGCAATGTTCGGGCTCCTGCCCCTCATAGTGATGCCACTTCAACTCTCTGCAATTGTGCCGCTCTGCGATTCTATTAGCGGTGCCTCTGATCTGCATGTGATATTTATTTAAAGTATTATTTAACTAACCCAGCACGCATCCTATGCGTGTTACAGCAAGGCAGAATGGTTTACAACCCTATTGAGGCTCTAGGAGGCTCAGAAATAGCCGTTTTTAATAGCGATTCGTCACGAATAAATTCGGGTCGAAACGATTTTTGTCGGAAAATTCGGCGAATCAGTCGAATCGAATTTTTCAAAAGTTCGCTCATCTCTGCTCTCGCAGGTCTGACTCGAGAGGACCTCTGCGCTCACCTTCCACTGCCATGGCTGCTGGGGGGGTTGGCAGGAGCAGCAGCAGCAGCAGCTCCATCAGCAGCAGCCTCAGTCTTCAGTCGCTAATGAGTAGCTTTCTACACCCGCATAGTGAGGCTACTCATGAGCAGCAGGAAGACCTGGAGCAGGACCTGAACCAGCAGGTCATGTCATACCTTGACATGACCATGCCAACACACCTTGAGGATCCGCTGGACTTCTGGGCAGCCAAACTTGATTTGTGGCCGCAACTAGCAGAGTTTGCCCTGGAAAAGCTGTCCTGCCCGGCAAGTAGCGTGCCATCTGAGTGGGTGTTTAGTGCGGCGAGGGCCATAGTTACAGCGAGGAGAACTCGTCTGTCAACTAAAAATGTGGAGAGACTCACCTTTGTCAAAATGAATCAGGGATGGATCAGCCATGATTTCCACCCACCAATGCCTAATGCATGCGACTAGATTCAGCATGGTGCCACGTTTTACACTTTCCAAATGGTGCAAAACATATTTATGTCTTTAGGCCAATTTTTGCTGATGCCAACTGCAGGGTGTGCCTTCCAACCAATTTTTGGCCTCCTGCTGATGCCAACTTCAGGGTGTGCCTTTCAGCCAATGTTTGGGCTCCTGCTGCTTGCAACTCCAGGGTGTGATTCATCCAGGGTGTGATTCATCCAATTTTTGGGCTCCTGAAGCCAACCCCAGTGTCTCTTTAAAGTAATGTTTGGGCTCCTGCTGCTGCTGCTTGCAACTCCAGGGTGTGATTCATCCAATTTTTGGGCTCCTGCTGCCAACTCCAGTGTCTCTTTCAAGCTATGTTCGGGCTCCTGCTGCTGCTTGCAACTTCAGGGTGGGATTCATCCAATTTTTGGGCTCCTGCTGCCAACTCCAGTGTCTCTTTCAGCCAATGTTGGGCTCCTGCTGCTGCTTGCAACTCCAGGGTGTGATTCATCCAATTTTTGGGCTCCTGCTGCCAACTGCAGTGTCTCTTTCAGCCAATGTTGGGCTCCTGCTGCTGCTTGCAACTCCAGGGTGTGATTCATCCAATTTTTGGGCTCCTGCTGCCAACTCCAGTGTCTCTTTCAAGCTATGTTTGGGCTTCTGCTGCTGCTTGCAACTCCAGGATGTGATTCATCCAATTTTTGGGCTCCTGCTGCCAACTCCAGTGTCTCTTTAAAGTAATGTTTGGGCTGCTGCTGCTGCTTGCAAATCCAGGGTGTGATTCATCCAATTTTTGGGCTCCTGAAGCCAACTCCAGTGTCTCTTTAAAGTAATGTTCGGGCTCCTGCTGCTGCTTGCAACTCCAGGGTGTGATTCAGCCAATTTTGGGCTCCTGCTGCCAACTCCAGTGTCTCTCTCAGCCAATGTTTGGCCTCCTGCTGCTGCTTGCAACTCCAGGGTGTGATTCATCCAATTTTTGGCCTCCTGCTGCCAACTTCAGTGTCTTTCAGCCAATGTTGGGCTCCTGCTGCTGCTTGCAACTCCAGGGTGTGATTCATCCAATTTTTGGGCTCCTGCAGCCAACTCAAGTGTCTCTTTAAAGCAATGTTTGGGCTGCTGCTGCTGCAAACTTCCGGGGTGTGTCAGTCAATTTTTGGGCTCCTGCTGCTGCCAACTCCAGTGTCTCTTTCAGCCAATGTTTGGGCTCCTGCTGCTGCTGCTTGCAACTCCAGGGTGTGATTCATCCAATTTTTGGGCTCCTGCTGCCAACTCCAGTGTCTCTTTCAAGCTATGTTTGGGCTGCTGCTGCTGCTTGCAACGCCAGGGTGTGATTCATCTGATTTTTGGGCTCCTGCTGCCAACTCCAGTGTCTCTTTAAAGTAATGTTTGGGCTGCTGCTGCTTGCAACTCCAGTGTGTGATTCATCCAATTTTTGGGCTCCTGCTGCCAACTCCAGTGTCTCTTTCAAGCTATGTTTGGGCTGCTGCTACTTGCAACTCCAGGGTGTGATTCATGCAATTTTTGGGCTCCTGAAGCCAACTCCAGTGTCTCTTTAAAGTAATGTTCGGGCTCCTGCTGCTGCTTGCAACTCCAGGGTGTGATTCATCCAATTTTTGGGCTCCTGCTGCCAACTCCAGTGTCTCTTTCAGCCAATGTTGGGCTCCTGCTGCTGCTTGCAACTCCAGGGTGTGATTCATCCAATTTTTGGGCTCCTGCTGCCAACTCCAGTGTCTCTTTCAAGCTATGTTTGGGCTTCTGCTGCTGCTTGCAACTCCAGGGTGTGATTCATCCAATTTTTGGGCTCCTGCTGCCAACTCCAGTGTCTCTTTCAGCCAATGTTGGGCTCCTGCTGCTGCTTGCAACTCCAGGGTGATTCATCCAATTTTTGGGCTCCTGAAGCCAACTCCAGTGTCTCTTTAAAGTAATGTTTGGGCGGCTGCTGCTGCTGCTTGCAACTCCAGGGTGTGATTCATCCAATTTTGGGCTCCTGAAGCCAACTCCAGTGTCTCTTTAAAGTCATGTTTGGGCGGCTGCTGCTGCTGCTTGCAACTCCAGGGTGTGATTCATCCAATTTTGGGCTCCTGAAGCCAACTCCAGTGTCTCTTTAAAGTCATGTTTGGGCGGCTGCTGCTGCTGCTTGCAACTCCAGGGTGTGATTCATCCAATTTTGGGCTCCTGAAGCCAACTCCAGTGTCTCTTTAAAGTAATGTTCGGGCTCCTGCTGCTGCTTGCAACTCCAGGGTGTGATTCATCCAATTTTTAGGCTCCTGCTGCCAACTCCATTGTCTTTTTAAAGTAATGTTTGGGCTCCTGCTGCTGCTGCTGCTTGCAACTCCAGGGTGTGATTCATCCAATTTTTGGGCTCCTGCTGCCAACTCCAGTGTCTCTTTCAAGCTATGTTTGGGCTGCTGCTGCTGCTGCTGCTGCTTGCAACTCCAGGGTGTGATTCATCCAAATTTTTGGGCTTCTGCTGCCAACTCCAGTGTCTCTTTAAAGTAATGTTTGGTCTCCTGCTGCTGCTGCTTGCAACTCCAGGGTGTGATTCATCCAATTTTTGGGCTCCTGCTGCCAACTCCAGTGTCTCTTTCAAGCTATGTTTGGGCTCCTGCTGCTGCTGCTGCTTGCAACTCCAGGGTGTCATTCAGCCAATTTTTCGGCTCCTGCTGCCAACTCCAGGATGTGTTTCAGCCAATATTTGGGCTCCTGCTGCTGCCAGCTCCAGGGTGTGTTTTTCAGGCAATATAGGGGCCCCTCATAGTGATGCCACCTCAACTCTCTGTAATTGTGCCGCTCTGCGATTCTAATAGCGATGCCTCTGATCTGCATGTCCTAATTATTTACAGTATTATTTCAGTAACGCAGCACGCATCCTATGCGTGTTACATCAAGGCAGAATGGTTTACAACTCTATTGAGGCTCTAGGAAGCTCAGAAATAGCCATTTTTAATAGCAATTCGTCGCGATTAAATTCGGGTCGAAACGATTTTTGTCAGAAAATTCGGCGAGTCAGTCGAATCGAATTTTTCAAAAGTTCGCTCATCTCTATTAATAAGTCCAAACGGTAATGGCTAACAAACATCTTGGCTGAAGACCAGGTGGCTGCTTTACAAATCTGTTCAATAGAGGCCCCAGCTTGATCCGCCAAAGATGTAGAAACACTTCTTGTAGAATGAGCTGTAACTCTTCCTGGTACAGGGGATCCATTATAGGCAAACCTGATTGTGCTCTTCACTCAACGGGCCAAGGTATTTTAGACACCTAATGGCCCTTTCTAGGACCTGAAATTGAAATGAATAATCCATCCGCCTTTCTCCAATCCTTTGTTTGATGAAGGTCTGCCAGAAGACATGCTCTGACATTAAACGATTTATCCACAGAAGAATCTTTACTATCCGCTGATGGAAGAACAATCTACTGTGTTCAATGAAGGTCGAAAGAGATCTGCGGTAGGTAGCAGAAGTCTACCCACATGACCCTGGAAAATCTGAAGACAAGGGTGATGGCATGATAATGCTTGGATATCACTGATTCTGCGGGCAGAAGTAATTGCCACAAAAATAGTACCTTCCATGTGAGAAATTTCATAGGCGAATCCGATACTGGCTCAAATGGAGGAGTCATCATGGCTGTCAGGACCCAGGCCAGATCCCATTGAGGCACTAGCTTCATGTGGATTGGCTTATAATGCCTGACTACCAGTATAAAACCAGTCTGACCAATGAAAATGATGATAATCTCTTATCCAAAAATACTGAATGAGCTGCCAGTTGGACCTTCAGAGTACAGACACTGAGACCCAAATTAACCCCTTCCCTGAGGAAATCAGATATAACCAAAAGGCTGGAGGCAGATCTTCCATTCTGAGTCTTCCATTCTTTAAAGGTCTTAAAACTTTCAAATAAATCTTCCTTGTCACCTCCTTCCTGCTGGAGAGTAGGGTCCCTGGGATAGCAGGTCCGGTGTCCCTGGAAGCTCCCAACGTTCGTGAATGGACAGTGTCTTCAGTGTTGAGACCCAAGGTCTCTTTGGCCACCAAGGGACACGAAGCAGAACCGTACCTGGCTGACCCAATAACTTGTTGAGAACTTGATGAAGTATTTGAGCTGGAAGAAAGGCGTAGACCAGACTGAAAGGCCAATCGTGGGCTGAGGCATCTATTCCTGGGTCAGAGGGATCTAGAGAAAGAAACTTCTTCAGCTTATAGTTTTTCCCAGGGGCCAAAAAATTCACCTCCGGAGTTCCCCTCAGGACACAAATTTGATTGAATACTCCTGGTTTAGTGACTATTCTGCTTTTGACAGTGAAGAGTGATTTAGAAAGTCTGCCACTTCCAGGCACCCCTTCAGATGAATGGCTGACAGAGATAACAGATTTTGTTCTGCCCAAAGCAGAGTTACCGTTGTCACTTTCTGCAAAAGGGGAGACCTTGTTCCCCTCCGACAATTCAAGTATGACATTGTCATTGCATTGTCTGTTCTGATCTGAACGTTATAACCCCTCAGTTGGGGTGAGAAGGCGAACAAAGCTTCCTTTCCGCTATCAACTCTCTCAGGCTTGAAGATGACTGACTTAGCCTTTTGGGCCACTTTCCCTGTGACCAATCTCCTCTTTGGGATGACTCCAAGCCAGACCTCAATCAAATCTGTTTTTGAACAGCCACCACTTCAACAAGCGCTTTACCTTTTTATCCTTTTTAGGATATCTATCAAACTTTTTGCCTCAAAGATGACAGAGTTTCAGCTAGAACCTTGTTAAAGATCCTGGGAGCTGATGCCAGACCAAAGGGAAGACAGACAAATTGAAAGTAAAGTGTTTGGTCGGCTATTTCTATTGCAAATCTCAGGAAAGTTTGAGCATAATGGCTCATTGGGATCTTCCAATAGGCATCCTTTAGGTCTATTGAGACCATAAAGGTACCCGGTGGAATTAGATTCCTGAGAGAGAAGATGGATTCCATGTAGAAATGCCTGTAACATACCAAGAGATTCTTTAAGTTGAGAATGAACCTGAATCCTCCGGAAGCCTTTCTCACCAAAAATACGCTTGAATAGAACCCCTTTCCCCACTACTGATGGGGAAGTGAGACAATCATCCCTATGTCCAAAATAGAATCTGCACTATTCCTGATAGCCAGTCATTCCCGCCCCTTGGGAGAGGAGTAACAAAAAACTTGTGGGAGGGGTGTGAATGAATTCTATTGTGAAGCCTTCTCTTATCCCTTTGGAAATAAAAAGACAATATAATAGGGTTCCCACCAAAAATGAAATGATTTTAGCTGAGTCCCTATAAGAGACCTGGCGTCATTGCTTCTTAGGGCCGTATGGCTGACCTATCGAATATTTTCTCTAGCTCCGGACCAAAAAGGAATTCCCTGCTAAAGGGCATGGCACACAGGCCTATGGGTGGGAACTAAAGGGTAATGCTGAAGGATTCTTAGAAAAGCCATTACCGGTAAGTCTAATGGGGATTTTCTCCAATCATCATTCAGCATGATCCACAGAGAGAAGTAGACAAGAAATCTACCTTAGGGGTGGGAATCTGCAAGTAGCAGTAGAAGGTGTGGGGTGATGACCACATTGCTGCCTTGCAGATCTCTTCCAAAGAGGCACCAGTACTCTCTGCCCAGGATGCTGACATAGCTCTCGTTGAGTGGGCATAAACTTCAGGAGGAGAAACTCCCCTGAATGAATAATCAGTGCTCTTCTAACATCTAGAAGTGAGAGATCCTCTTCTTTACCTGCTCCGACTGGCAATGTCAGAAGTACTATATCCTGAGACCTACTAGAAGCAGTCACTATTTTTGGCAAAAATAAAGGATAAGGTCTAAGTATGACTTTATCTGGGAGAACGGAACAGTAAGGCTCCTTCATTGATCAGGCCTGTATTTCACTCACTCGTCTGGCAGAAGTAATGGCTAGCAGGAAAAAAAAAAATTCAGCAATACTCTGGAACTTCTTCTCAAGGTTCAAATAGGGGTTCCATTAAGCCATTTAGCACAATTGATAAGTCCCAAGTTGGGAAGCCCTTAAAGGGTGCTGGTCTTTTGTGAGTAATTGATTTGAAGAATTGATTAATTAGTTTGTTCTGTCTCAATTTCTGATCTAGAAAGGCTGATGGGGCTGAGGTCTGTGTCTTTAAAGTACCTACTGCTAGCCCCTTATCGAACCCTTCCCTGCAGGAATTCAAGGACCTTGGCTATATCCCTTTTCTTCAACTTGTTAACTTTACATAAAGAAGAAACCTTTGCGTAAATGCTTCTAGTAGTCAACTTTCAACTGGCCAGGAGAGTTTCTATCACTCTTGCCCGAACAGCCCTCACTTTATAGGATGGTCCCTTCAAGACCCACACTGTCAGTTGAAGTCTTGATGGATTTGAATGTAGAATGAGGCCCTGATGAAGGATATTTGGAATGTCTGGAAGTCACCAGGGGCTCTTTTTCACCATTCGTCTTAGTTTTGCGAACTAAGCTCTTTTTGTCCCAAAATGATGTTGATTTGTTCTTGCACTATTCCCAGATCCCTTGTGGTAGGATTCTGAAAGGAGGAAAGGCATAAGCTAGGTGAAAATTCCATGGATGAGCTACATCATTAAGGAGCTGTGGGCTTCGAAACATGTAGCGGATTTGCACATTTATTGGATTATCTGCACTTTCCTGTGAGCCTTTTAACATGTTTTGGCATAATGGAAGATTTTTTAACTGGATGCTGGCTGAATGGTCAGCATTGCTGCTTCATACAGGTGGAACACTTAGCCGTGCAAAAGTACTTTGTCATATACTTCTGTGGCACCCTCCCCCCTGCTGAACCCTGACTCGACTTAAATAGTCTGCTAGAGTATGGAGGTTCCCTTTTAGATGGACTGTGGAAATGGATTGAACTTGCTCCTGTAACCGTATAAGAATAGAATTTGATTATCAGTGCCGAGGACCTGGTCCCGCCCTGATGATTTAGATAGGCTACTGTGGAAGCATTGTCTGAACATAGCTATAGATCTCTACCAGCTATGACTGGAAAGTGATTCAGTGCCAGCATGACCACCGGGAGTCGGGACTGCCAAGCACCTTGGACACTTTCCCTGAACCTGTAGACTGCCAAAGTGGGCTCTCCAACCCCAGCTGCTGGTATCTGTTGTGATGACTACTGGGGTGTTTTGTTTCCAATCTCTTCCCCTTTCTAGCATTTCTGGATCTGTCAGTCACCTGGGGTCCTCTAGGACACTTGCTTGTTCTTGGACTAGCCAATCTAGTGAGTCCTGTTGCTTGTCCCACTGAGATGGAAGGAACTTCTGCAGTGTTCTCATGTGTAACAGTAAGAATCACCGTGGTCATAAGACCCAGCAATGACATGATGTCTTGTATGGAAACCTGAGGGTCAGTGAAGAGTCTGTGACTCCGCCCTGATCCTCCCTATTTTTCCCTTTTGGTTGAAAAAATACCATTTTGTGAGTACTCACCTGAAAAATGGATATTGTTGGTGTGCCACACACCCCGCTTCACTTCTTAAATATTCATCACTTCATGGGTTAATCCACCACAGGTGACGTAGTGCAGAGAGGAAGTCTTGTAACGAGCCCCCTTCCGGCCTATATATACCTGGTACCTCCCTTCAATCACCAGTATATTCAAAAAGCAGTAAAACAAGGTACCAGTATTCCACCAGTAACCTCCAAAATTAATTTTGATATAAATAAAAAAGGGCTTCACCATATAAATGCTTCGGTAATACCGAAAAGGGCGGGTGTGAAGCGGGGTGTGTGGCACACCAACAATATCCATTTTTCAGGTGAGTACTCACAAAATGGTATTATTCTTGGTGTGCCACACACCCCGCTTCACTTCTTAAATATTCATCACTTCATGGGACATCCAAAAGCAGTGTCCACAAGGGAAGGGCATCTCAAGGCCAGGTGAAGCATAACTTAAATGACTGCAGTCTGCAGAACTTTGCGGCCAAAAACAGCATCCGCTGAGGCCCGCACATCAACTTTGTAAAACTTAGAAAAAGTGTGAACAGAAGACCAGGTGGCGGCCTTACAAACCTGTTCAACAGAAGCTTGGTGCTGAAAAACCCAAGACGCCCCAACAGCGCGAGTGGAATGAGCAGTGATACGAAAAGGGGGAACTCTTCCCTTAGCAGAATAGGCCGCAGTAACGGCCTGACGTATCCACTTGCTAATGGCAGATTTGGCTGGTGCCAAACCCTTCTTAGGCCCATGGGGCACAACAAAAAAGGAATCCGTCCTACGGAAAGGAGACGTGATAATCAAGTAGTACTTAACACAGCGTACTACATCTAAACAATGCAAAACCCTCTCTTTGTCATTCTTAGGATTAGGACACAAGGAGGGAAGAACAATATCTTGGTTCAAATGAAAAGCAGAAACAACCTTAGGAAGAAAGTCTGGCTTGAACCGAAAGACCACTTTATCCCGATGCCTCTCGAAGTAGGGCGCCTGGATAGTTAAGGCCGCCAATTCTGAGACACGCCGGACCGAAGTGATAGCTGCCAAGAAGACAATCTTCTGAGTCAGGGTAGACAAAGCAATATCTTGCAAAGGCTCAAAAGGAGGAGCCTGAAGAGCCGAAAGAACCAAATTCAAATCCCAAACAGGGAGTAATGGTTTCCTGGGAGGCCGCACATGCGTAACCCCCTGGAAAAAAGTTTTAACTAAAGGTTTAAGCGCAACACGCTTCTGAAAAAAAGACAGATAAGGCAGAGACCTGCCCTTTCAATGTACTTAGCTGGAGACCAGAGTCCAGCCCTGATTGTAAAAAACTCCAGAATCCTGGGGACCGAAAGGACCCTTCAAGGAAAAGATCTTGTCTCACACCAAGTGATATAGGCTTTCCAAGTCCTATAGTAGGTGACGGAAGAAGACTTCTTCCGGGCACTGATCAGAGTCTTAATTACTGAATCAGAAAGACCCTCCTCCTTCAGGATGGAGGTTTCAGCCGCCAGGCCATCAAACCCAGCGCTGGTAAATTGAGGTAACACAATTGACCCTGAGTGAGCAGATCGGGCCGAAGAGGCAGAATGAACTGGTCCACTGCCAGCCAAACGATGTCTGCGAACCTTATTCGTTTTGGCCACTTTGGAGCCATGAGAACGGCGTACACCCTTTCCAGAGCCAACTTCTGAAGAACTCTGCCCAGCAAGGGCCACGGAGGAAACAGGTATAGAAATCCCAGAGCTCCTCAGTTCAGGGACCTGACGTCCACTGTCAGAGCCAGAGGATCCCGGGAGAGAGACACGAAGCTCGGGAGCCTGAGATAGAGATGAGGGGCCCACAGTTCCACCTCCGGAGTCTCCCATTGGAGACACAATAAGAGAACCACCCGAGGATGGAGAGCTTATTCTTCCAGACGGGGAGAGCACTTGCTCAACCGGTCCGCTACCTGTTCCATCACCTCTGGAATGTAAATCGCCGAGAGACAGGGAACATGGAACACTGCCCATGTCTGGATCAGGGATATTTCTCTGATGGGTAAGTGGGGCCTCCACTGCCCCTGAAGCCGCAGCTCCTTCCAGAATCTGTCCCATCCCGACAGACCGGTGTCCGTGGTGACACCTCTCCAAGGGAGGGTCAGGAAAGACCTGCCCTATACAAGATTGGTCGAGACCAATCACCACAGGAGGAACTGCCATACACGGGAGGACAATTGGAAGGACTGATCCAACAACAGAGGTTGCTGGACCCAACACGCTAGCAGAAATAGCTGAAGTGTTCTTGTGCGAATTTGGGCAAAAGAAAGACACACAGCGTCTTGATGAGAGTTCAGGCCGGGATGAACCGACCCCTGAATGGACCGCGAGGGAGGGTGAGACTCGAATTCCAGGTTGTGACCTGTCGACACTACCTCCTGGATCCATCTGCCTAGAACCACATGGTTCCAATGGTAGAAGTGTCGCAATAGTCCCCCCACCCGCACGGGTGAGGGCAGCCCCTCATTGCTGAGTGGGCTTATCAGCAGGCTTGGGCTTGGTGCCCCAGGACTGAGTGGGCCGGCCACGGCCCCTCCCCCGAGTCCAACCTGCGCCACTGGTAGCGGGAAAGGACGTACCTTTTCCCGCTCCGAACCTTTGAAAGGAAGGCCTACCGGAACTTGTCCCCCTGAAGGGACCACGAGGCCTTTTGCGTTGTGGCATCTTACCATCTTTTGCGACTGAATCAATTTTCTCCCCAAACAGACGCAACCCCAAAAAGGGGAGGGCTGTGAGTACCTTTTTGGAAGCCGTGTCTGCTGACCACTGACGCAGCCATACTGACCTGCGAATAGCCACCAGCATAGCTGCCGCCTTGCTACTCATAGTCAGCGCATCGTCCTGAGCGGCCAGGACATAAAAGATTCACACTGCTTAAGTGCAGTGAACTGTTTGCAAGCGGGATCAAGATCCTCATATAGCCCCTGAATTAGGGACTTAATTGCCAATAGAAGAAGGGCTGAAGCACATACCGGGCGCAATGCTGACCCGGAATAGATAAAACCATGTCGAGCGTATTGGTCAATCCTGCGATCTTCCCCATCTTTGGGGACAGTGGTCTCAGCAGATTGTACCATAGCCGAGCTGGAGAGTCCTAGTACAGGGGTATCGACGTCCGGAGGGACAGACCACAGCCTCACCAATTCTGGTGGAAAAGGATAACGCTTTTCCCAACTGGAAGGAATTCCAGATAACCGTGTGGAATGTTCCCATTCCTTAAGAACCACCCTCTCAAAGTGGTGCTGTCTGGGAAAAACCAAACTCGGCTGAGGCTCTTTAAATAACTGACCCTTTGGCGGGGCGGCCGCCTCAGGC
This sequence comes from Gastrophryne carolinensis, assembly GCA_027917425.1. Lineage (NCBI taxonomy): Eukaryota > Metazoa > Chordata > Amphibia > Anura > Microhylidae > Gastrophryne > Gastrophryne carolinensis. Next base: position 303,492,960 of record CM051234.1, on the reverse strand, counting down.
GTATCTAAACTCAAAATATTAAACATTTGAGCCAGAATGGAGGGGGTGTCAAAAACAACCCCCTCTGACCAATCGCCGATCTCATCAGCCACATGCTGACCTGTCGGCTCATCTGACTCCGACGGGAGTTCATCCTCGTCAGGGGATCCATCGGACCATTCCACAGGTTCACAAAACTGGTCCTGTGGAGCCGAAGGTACCGGAGTCAGGTGCCTTCGTTTTGTAGCGGTTTTAAACGCTGCTTTAACGGGCATCATTTTCCGGGGGCAGGGCTGTGCTGCTGCCTCTGAATGCGAATCCCCACTTTTGACAGTGTCATGCGGGGTCCGGAATAGGGATGGAGAGGTAGGAGATGATGAAGGATGCGATGGCACCGCAGCCGAAGCAACGGACTGGCGCGCAATAGTCTGTTTTGCACAAGGGATGCAAATAAAGATATCATCAGCTGGGAGTGGAACCCCACAACCTACGCACCCCCCAAACGGAACGGAACAGCAGAACCGTTTCCGGAATCTACGGAAGCCTCCATATGGTGATTTATGGTATTCGCAATAATGGGACTTTTAAGGCATAAGCCGACCCGGGATGCCCCCTTTATTTTAGTAATGTCCCGGAAGGGAGGATTTATATAAATTTTTTTTTTTTTTTTAGGTCCCCTTTAATAGAAACTATATATATATACTTATATATAGTCTATGTATATAAACATTCAAATCAATCCCAATAATTAGCCAGGCACATAGAGCCGGAGGGCTAGCATAAGCAGGGATCCCAGGATCTGCAAGGCAAGAAAACAACCATCAGATCCTTCACATGTGTATAACATATAAGTATGGCACCAAGTGCCCTTAAATGACGACCCCTTGATAATAGTGATTTCTCACTGTATTATTAAACAATATCTCCCATTTAACGGCCCCAATGGGAGGGGCCGCTTACCTGTACCGCAATCAGCCGGTAAGCCTGCAGCCAGCAGCCATGAGCCGGCAGAAGACAAAGTGCGGCCGTGCGCCCACGTGCCTTCCTGTTTTGAAGGAAGCTGGGACGCTGGGCCCGCCGCTGACGCCGCATGACGTCGGCGCCGCGCCCCGTCAGCGGGCCCGCCCCCCCCCCCTACGCTGATCAGCTGGAACACTTTACAGCTGATCACAGCACGTGCGTCCAGGCAGCGGAGGGGGGAGGGTAAAAACCGCATGTGCTGACAAAGCTCAATGAATGCCAGGCGAGGAGAGGGGAGAGGGGGGAGGGGGTAGGGGGCCACAAGCAACCAACTGCCAGAGAGGTGGCCAGCCCATACCCAGCGCAAGCTGCCCTAAAGCAGACCCAAAATATACACATGCTACAGTGAATGTATAAACATGACATATATGTTAACATGCAGTGATACAGTGAAACACACATACTAAAGCACACCCTCACCACCCCCCCAATGGGAGAAAAAGGGGCTACGGGGACCCTCGGGACAGGGGCATCCCATTTCCGGATCACCATGCCGGTTCGCCGCATTGCCCCACGCATGAGGTCGAGCGGTAGGAGATAAGCTCCTAGGCACTTAAAGTGCCATCTACCATTAGCCCGGTGAGCAGCCAAGGCTGGGAGGCTTCCTATTTCACCATAAAGGTATACAAACTCAAACCGGGCAGAAATAGACCAAAAGGGGGGTGGCGGGGTAAGAATACCCCGGCCTACCTGTAAGCAGGAGACTTCCAACTTCTGACTTGTCAGCAAGCAGAGAGAAAAAATACTGGTGATTGAAGGGAGGTACCAGGTATATATAGGCCGGAAGGGAGCTCGTTACAAGACTTCCTCTCTGCACTATGTCACCTGCGGTGGATTAACCCATGAAGTGATGAATATTTAAGAAGTGAAGCGGGGTGTGTGGCACACCAAGAATATCTTTTGGCGAATACTGTCTATATTGTACCCGAGAAATCTGCATAGATGACTGGGTGTCAGGGTGGATTTTTCCAGATTGATCACCCAGCCCAGGGTTCTCAGCAAGGACAGGGTCTTCACTAGATCTGCTAGGAGTGATTCCTTTGACTTGTTTATTAAGAGGAGATCATCCAAATAAGGTATTACTATGATTCCCTGTTGCCTGAGATGTGTCATTGATCTTTGTAAAGATCTGTGGAGCTGAAGATGGGCACAATGGCAGTGCCCTGTACTTGTAGTGAAACATTCTCTGGTCTGTCTGAACTGCAAATCTCAGATACTCGTGGTATGAGTTCAGAATTGGTATATGCAAGTACGCATCCTTTAAGACCATCAGGGCATGCTCAATCAGGATGTTCCTTACAGAGTAAATTGACTCCATCCTGAACTTCGCTATCATGTTTTTCTGTAGAAGCTCCTAAAGTACTAGAGGGAAGGCTTCCCTCTTCCTGGGCAGCTTAGTTTCTAAAAAGGATGAATGGAGAAGGGATGAAAATTCTAATTGATATCCCCTTTCTAGTGTTCGTAGCACAAACTGACTTTGGGTAATTACTCTCCAGGCGGCTACAAACCAGGATAGTCTGCCCCCCACCGAGTGTTCGTTGTCAGGACTGAGGCTTAGGGCCCTCTGGGGGTTTGCAGAGCAAACTACCCCTTTTTTGAGACCTAACCTGAGTCCAACGCTTTTCCTGCTCATTCTGTTTAAACTGAGTTAGGCACAGCACAGGTAGCTTTACCTCTACTACTGGTGCGAGTGTTAAACCTCCTCTTAATGGGAAACGTTTTCCCCACATCATTTGATCTAGACAAAATAGTATCTAGCTCTTCTCCAAAGAGGAGACTACCATGAAAGGGAATTCCACAAAGCTTGGTCTTGGAAATGGTGTCTGCTGACAGGTTTTTAGCCAAAGGGCCCTTCTAGTGCAGGAAACTAAGGCTGTGGCTTGCTTGCTCCTCCGAAGCATTAGTTAAATAGGAGACTTCTCTAAAGAAAGTCAGTAAGGTCTCTAGGATACTCGACAAAACTTAAACCGAGCCAACAACCTGGCACAGTTGGAAAAGAGAGATAGGGGCCATTTCAGAGCTTCCATCCCCAACTGACAATGGACGGTAACAGGAAGCCCGACAGCACTTCCTGTTTGCAGGAGGCTTGCAAATGCATGAACCACCATCCTGTTTTATAATTGACCCAGTGTTAAAAATGTAAATTCATCTTTATGTGCTGCAATCTAAATTGTCCTAGGGAGGGATGCATATGGGCACTGATTGTTGTGTTGGTCTGGTTTAAGTCATTTTTGACTGTTGGTCCTCTTTAAATCTTCACCCTGCACATCTCACCCAGTGGATCGTCCAATTTTGGACACTTGCTCCATGGTTCCATGTCCTGTTCGTGGAACAAGAATTTTCTTTTCAAAGAGTTAAGCATAAAAAAATGTATTTCCTGGGTTTTTCCATTCAGCCTTAATAACCACCTTAAGTGCTAAATGAATAGGAAAAACCTTATCATGTACTGACAATGGCTTAGCATCATACAGGGCTCCCCAAGTTTTGTAAATATCATCTAATAATCCTGCCATTTCTTCTGGCAGTTTTTCTGAAGACCCGGGGCCCCTTTAGACTAGTTACCCTGGACATCCTCATCCAGGGAATTCTGCGAAAAAGGATCATCACTTTCTTCTCCCATTTCTGATCCCAGTTCAATCTGAAGCGGAACCGAAGTAAAAGCACCGGGGGTAGCTGATGTAAGCGACCTGACTTTCTACCACTGACTGAGGGGCAGGTGTGGCACCAATGGTTACCTCATGCTTAGAATCAGAGGTTCTATAGGCATTCCGCATTGAGGCAATTTATTTCCTCATTGCAAAGATCTGCCTGTAAAGGGCTGCTGTGTCCTCATCTCTTTTAAACTTCCTACATTCCTGACAAGAGGCTGCCAAGTATCCAAAAGAATAGCGCTGCAAGTTTCACAGAGTTTCAACTTTTTGGATGCGTTGAGCTTTACTTTGTTTGGGGGGGGGGGGGGGGGGTTAATGCCCTTATCTTTAACCTTGGGTGTCTCAACCTAAAATAAATCACATAAAAAAGACATTTTATGTATGCATACCATCCAGTATCCAAAACAGCTCAATATAAAAAACAAGTTTTTTTATTTATCCATTTTGTCCATCTTGCCAGCACGGGATGGCCGCTCCCTGCTGGGCTCTGGACGCACATAGCTGGTAATGCTGAGGGCTTTTCGTGCTTTGCTACTGCGGCCACTGCCCCTTCCGATGCTGCCTCTGTGCCTCAGGGTGCGCTGGGCTGCTTCTTGCTCACTGCTGCCCACACTGCCCCTAATGCTGCCGAGACCACACTGCTTGATCCGTTCCACTCCCTACGACCTGCACACTGGCCAGGGAGTAGTTCCGCCTATCAACTTTTGGGTTGCAACATGTGTCAAACCCTCAGCTGGAAGTGACGTGTCAGAGCGCCAGGTCACTGATCATTAGCCTCCACCACCAAAATGTGAAAAAATGGAGGAAAAGGTACTTTGCTAAAAACATTGCCGATCTGAGTGCTCTGGTGAGTACCCCAGGGGTGCCACTAGGGCAAGCACACCTGAAAACTTAGCTAAGTATGTCAGGATTTAAAGGGGGTATCGCACAACTAGTGCTTAGTCAGGCTATGTGGGATTACCCTGGCCGCCAAAAGACCTTGGGGTGAACTACACCCGGTAGCATGTCCAAAGGCTAAAATAAAAAATTGGCAGAAGTCTAGAACCACTCTGTCCAGTGGTTTCTTAGGAAGGAAGCACAAAGAACTGTCTCCATGGGTCATGCTGAAGGATGATTGGAGAAAAAGAGTATGTCGCTGGGCCACCATCCCACATGCTCAGACATGGGCTCTCCAATAGTCAGAGCCTGCCATAACACCTTTACCATTGGGCTTGAACCCAAATCTGCTATGCATACCCATATCCTAGTCTGATCACTTACTGGCTATGCCACTTACACACAGGTTTTCTCCATGTGCCATTAGCCTTTCTTATCAGTAGCAGGTTCTTGAAAGTTTATATCCAAGTATCAAGTATGTTCGTGAAGACAGCACTCCAAAAAGTTCCAAGAATCAATTGTATTCCTTACATCAAGGTTCAGAAACAATAATCACAGTGGTGACAGTAGGTCGACATTTCGGGATGCACTGGGGCCCCCTTGGAGTGCTGGTTCTTCACAAACATACTTTGATATATGGGGCATCTTCGCGAACCACGCACCCACGCAAAATTACTGCATTGAAGGTAAGAGTGCGGCAGTTACTAACACGATTTACATCCAAGTACCATTTGGCCTTCCTACTTTACAACTGTTGCTCAATGGAGGTGCCATGATAAAAAGCTGCTCCCGCAATGTGCCCTGCAATATCAGGTGTCTCAGCCACAGCAGAACCCTGATCAACTGTTTCAATCATCCATGCCTTCCTCCAAAACGTATCTGACTAGACTGCTTTCATCTGTCGCTTTCCAACAGGTGTGAAATCCACACTTATGCCAGGCACCCAGTAGACAATGAGCTGAGGACTGGGGCCCCATCTGTGTTGTGGGGTCCAGAGCAGCCGCTCTTTTGCACTGACGATAATCTGGCACTGCCAATGTGTAGGCATGATATAATGTATAATATATCTATAATGGAAATACAGTAATGATTTGTTTTGTAAAATTCTTCTGGCTTTTCAAAAAGGGAGTATAGTTCTAGTTCTGAATATAGTTCTGAAAGGTCTATGGCAGTGGCAAACAAATAGCTAATAAGACAATAATGCATCACTCTTACCTATTATCTAAATCACTTAACATCTGCTTATGTATTTTTCAAAAGAAAGAATAAGAAGGTATAGCTACAGGCAGGGGCAAAATATCAGCCTAGGAGCTGGTCAGATCAGAACGACATCTCTACTCACCCATCTCCAATTTGCTGCCCAGTTGATCAACAAGTGTGCTGAGGTTATAGCATTGCGGGTACAGATCAAGGGCAGGGATGGAGCTGTCAATTCTAAAAGCAGTTGCACCGAATCTTGAGTATTATAGAGGCTGATAATGTGACAGGAGTGGGTTAGATGCACCAATGCACTGAGAGCTGAGAGAGAGTTTCAGCTCAGGCTTCTGGTGAGATCAGTGGTGTGGCATGCTGGGGGCTACACCAGTCAGCTGGCAGTGCGGCCCACTGGGAATTTTCTCAGTTCCCCTAGTATATAAAACTGGACCAATACTCAAAGTCATCCCTCCCCTGCACAATTTAGATTGCTGCACAGAAAAATAAATCTTGACATGATTGTTTTTCGCTCCTAAATGGCATCCATTAGAGCTGCAGGTGGTCTGCAAAGAGGAAGTGCTCCTGAGTTTTCTACCACTTTGCATTGTGGGTTATGTCAGTTAAATCCAGGAAGTAGCATGGCTGAGTGCAGGATGTCAGGCCCAGGCAAATAACATCGTTGGGCATTCAAGGTGTGTTGGAGAATTCCTGGTTTAGGGATCGGAACTTGGGACAGGGAGATGTCTCTTAGCCATGCAGTTAACTTCTCCATGGAGGCCATAGTCAGGAGTCACTGTCTGGGGACAAAGACAGCTAGATAGCTGACAGGTAACAGACAACACGTCTGCTCCACCAAAGAGCCAAGCTGCCGACCCCCCCGAGTGTGGGTGGTCTTTGTTCTCTGGAAGCCCGTAATCCACCCAGTTCTTCAGCAATGCCCCTGAAGGTGGAGATGCGCAGGCGTCGGGTATTCCCTTGGTGGTTGCAGACTTGGGAAGGGGAAACACAGGGCAGACATACACAAGACATGAACAGGGGATATGCTTGAACAGTGCAGGCTTGTAGCAGAGCTGGGCCCCAGTGCATGCTATGGGACCGACAATGAAGGGCCGCAGGCCCAAGACATATGGCTAAGACACTGGAGGGGCAGTAGGCCCAAAACAGACAAAGAAACAAACTGTGGTGAACCACAAGGTCCAGCACAGACAGAAAAACTATGAAGGGCTGTAAGCCCCAGTACAGTCAAGACATGAACTATGAAGAACCACAAGACCCAGCAAGGACAAGATGGCAATAAGCATAAAATCATTAAACAGGAAGGCCCAAAGGCCCCACAAGGACTAGGCAGTATCATGGGGGTTGGAGAGAATGGCTAGGCATATATATATATATATATATATATATATATATATATATATATATATAATTTCTATTTTATATACCGTATTTGCGCCCTATAAGACGCACCTGCCCATAAGACGCACCTAGGATTTGGGGGAGGAAAATAAGAAAAAAAATATTTTAAACCAAAAACACACCATTACAGACAGTGTGGTATTCCCCTATCCCATTCCCATAGGCCATGTGGGATGCCCCCATTGCATAGACAGTGTAGCATGCCCCCATCCCATTCCCTGTATACCCAGTGTGGCATCCTCCCCCTTCCATTCCCAATATAGGCAGTGTGGCATTCTCCCCCCTCCCATTCCCCGTATACCCAGTGTGGCATCCCCCCTCCCATTCCCATATACCCAGTGTGGTATCCCCCCTCCCATTCCCATATACCCAGTGTGGCATTCCCCCCCTCCCATTCCCAATATAGGCAGTGTGGCATTCTCCCCCCTCCCATTCCCCGTATAACCAGTGTGGCATCCCCCCTCCCATTCCCATAGAGGCAGTGTGGCATTCTCTCCCCTCCCATTCCCCATATAGGCAGTGTGGCATTCTCCCCCCTCCCATTCCCCGTATACCCAGTGTGGCATCCCCCCTCCCATTCCCATATAGGCAGTGTGGCATTCTCCCCCCTCCCATTCCAGGTATACCCAGTGTGGCATCCCCATTCTCATATGGGCAGTGTGGCATTCCCCCCTCCTATTCCCCATATAGGCAATGTGCCCCCACAAGACCCAGCAAGGACAAGATGGCAATAAGCGTAAAATCATTAAACAGGAAGGCCCAAATGCCCCACAAGGACTAGGCAGTATCATGGGGGTTGGAGAGAATGGCTAGGCCTATATATATATATATATATATATATATATATATATATATATATAATTTCTATTTTATATACCGTATTTGCGCCCTATAAGACTCACCTGCCCATAAGACGCACCAAGGATTTGGGGGAGGAAAATAAGAAAAAAAATATTTTAAACCAAAAACACACCATTACAGACAGTGTGGTATTCCCCTATCCCATTCCCATAGGCCATGTGGGATGCCCCCATTGCATAGACAGTGTAGCATGCCCCCATCCCATTCCCTGTATACCCAGTGTGGCATCCTCCCCCCTTCCATTCCCAATATAGGCAGTGTGGCATTCTCCCCCCTCCCATTCCCCGTATACCCAGTGTGGCATCCCCCCTCCCATTCCCATATACCCAGTGTGGCATTCCCCCCCTCCTATTCCCAATATAGGCAGTGTGGCATTCTCCCCCCTCCCATTCCCCGTATAACCAGTGTGGCATCCCCCCTCCCATTCCCATGGAGGCAGTGTGGCATTCTCTCCCCTCCCATTCCCCATATAGGCAGTGTGGCATTCTCCCCCCTCCCATTCCCCGTATACCCAGTGTGGCATCCCCCCTCCCATTCCCATATAGGCAGTGTGGCATTCTCCCCCCTCCCATTCCCCGTATACCCAGTGTGGCATCCCCATTCTCATATGGGCAGTGTGGCATTCCCCCCTCCTATTCCCCATATAGGCAATGTGCCCCCCATTCCCATTGGCAGTGTGGCATCCCCTCCCCCCATTTCCATAGGCTGTGTGGCACCCCCCTCTCCCCCTCATTTCCATATGCTGTGTGACATCCCCCTCTCCCCCCATTTCCATAGGCTGTGTGGCATCCCCCTCTCCCCCCATTTCCATATGCTGTGTGGCATCCCCCTCTCCCCCCATTTCCATAGGCTGTGTGGCATCCCCCTCTCCCCCCATTAGTATAGGCTGTGTGGCACCCCCCATTAGTATAGGCTGTGTGGCACCCCCTCCCCCCATTAGTATAGGCTGTGTGGCATCCCTCTCCCCCATTGGCATAGGCTGTGTGGCATCCCTCTCCCCCCATTAGCATAGGCTGTGTGGCACCCCCCCTCCCCCCATTAGTATAGGCTGTGTGGTATCCCCTCTCCCCCCATTGGCATAGGCTGTGTGGCATCCCCCTCCCCTCATTAGTATAGGCTGTGTGGTATCCCCTCTCCCCCCATTGGCAGCGCAGCATAAGTTAAAAAAATAAATAAAACTCACCTGTCCGCTGACATAGCTTTGCTGAGTGGCCGGCCCCGTGAATCAGGTGGGTGTTGGCAGCGCCACGTCAGCGTTGGTGCAGGCCACGTCCACCCGATTCACGGAGCTGGCCGTAAGAAGCAGCGGTGGGCTGTGTCCCGGCCCCGCCACTGCGATTGCTGTCTTTTCAGGCAGCGATGACTGTGGTGGGGCCAGAGACAGCGTCCTCCGCTCCTTCATCTGCTGCCTCTTCCTGGGCACACACAAGCACCCAGGTCAGGTGGGCGTGGCCTGCACCGAGTTGTGAACGCCACGCCCACCCGCTAACCTGACCTGGGTGTTCGTCCGTGCCCAGGAAGAGGCAGCAGGCGCTGTCTCTGGCCCCGCCGCTGCTATTGCTGCCTGTAAAAGACAATGATCGCAGTGGCAGGGCCGGGACATGGCCCGCCGCTCCTCTGTCTTCACCTGGGCTCTCGCAGAGTGACAGGCAACGCGGGAGCGACGGGAACGGGTGAGTTTTTTTTTTTTTATTTAAAAATGTTTTTACATTTTTTTACATTCGCCCGATAAGGCGCACTGACATTTTTCCCCCACTTTTGGGGAAAAATAAGTGAGTCTTATATGGCAAAAAATACGGTATATATTTTTCTTTTTTTTAATGCCAAATGATATAATAAATGGAATAAACACCATAAAAAAAGGCATCAAGGATATAATGAACCCCAAAAAAGGGCAGGTCGGACTGCCTGGAATGGATCTCCAGAAAAAAACAATTCTACAGGTGAGTCTCACAGAATTTTGTTTTTTCTTTCAATCCATTCCAGGCCATCCCCAGTCATTACATTTGGGACCTCCAAAAGCAGTGCCTATATACTATATATGGGCGGGATCCCCAACGTGGAACAGCAGGTAGTTCATTTCACTACCGCCTGAAGAATTTTTCGACCAAAAACAGCGTCAGCTGAGGCACTAACATCTACCTTGAAAAATGTGGTAAATGTATGAACTGAAGACCAGGTGGCAGCTTTACAAACCTGTTCCACTGAGGCCTGATGCTGAAAAGCCCAGGAAGCCCCAATGGCCCTAGTGGAATGAGCCGAGATCCAAAAAGGGGGCTTCGTCCCCTTGGCAGAGCAGGCTCTTACTACTGCCTGTCTAATCTACTTGCTGATAGTGGATTTAGCTGGTGGAAGCCCCTTTCTAGGCCCTTACGATATGACAAAAAGAAAATCCGACTTCTGGAAAGATTCTGTAGCAGCCATGTAATATCTTCTGGCTCTGACTACATCCAAAGAATTAAGAGCCATTTCCTTAGTATTAGTCCGAACTGGTAAAAAATCGTGCTTAAACCGAAAGACCACCTTGTCTCTGTGTAACTCAAAATAAGGAGCCTTTATACATAAAGTGGATTTGAAAAAAGTCTGGAGACAGAATATCTTCTGCAAGAAAACTTCCTGGACTCACTCTAGGAGATGAAAGCCCGCCAGACCCTGTAGTATATCTTGGAAGATGTACTTTTTTCCGGGCCTGAATCATGGTATGTATAACCTTGGCCGATAAACCCCTCTCTGCCAAGATCGAGGTTTCAATAGCCAGCATCTGTAAATTCAGGTGCATAGGAGACCCCTGTGTGAGAAGCTCTGGATCGTCGGGCAGGCACCAGTGATCTGCCGACATCCTCACTATGTCTGAAAACCAGCTTCTCCTTGGCCAACAAGGAGCCACCAGGATGGTTGGTACTCCCTCCTGAGCTACCTTCCTTAGTACCTTACCCAGGAGCGGGAATGGAGGAAATGTATACAGGAGATTGAACCTTGTCCATGGGGTTGTCATAACATCCATTGCTATAGCCAGAGGGTCTCTTGAAAGGGACACAAACCTTGGCAGCTTGTGATTGTGTCTGGATGCAAATAGATCCACATCCGGAGGACCCTAGTGGAGGCAAAGGGCTTGAAAGATCTTCTGACTGAGAGACCATTCCCCCAGATGCAGAGACCCCCTTCTCAGGGAGTCTGCCTCCTGGTTCTTTATCCCCGGGATGTAAGCCGCCGAGATGCAGGAAACATTCTCCTCTGCCCAAACCAGAATCCAGCTTACCTCCCTTAGGGGCTCTTTTGCTCCGAGTACCCCCCTGGTGGTTGATGTAGGCTACTGCTGTCTGATTGTCTATCTGGACCTGGACAGCATGCCCCTTTAAACTGGGAGTCAGATGTTGAAGTGCAAGCCAAACTGCTCTTAATTCTAAGAAGTTTATGGGTAGCCGATTTTCTTTCGGACCCCAATGTCCCTGGATCTTCTGGGTCTGCCGGATGCCATCCCAGCCTGTGGTAATCTCCCAAAGAGGCGTCCAAAAGGACTTGCCTGTCAATAAATGTAGGGGATCCAACCACCACAGGAGGGATTGCCCGGCTGAGGGGCTCAGAACAAACATCTGCTCCAGAGATTCCGGGGGCCCGATCCCAGATAGACAACAGATTCATCTGAAGAGGCGTACCTGACAAATTACCCCTATCCGAAGAAGGTGCAGAACAGAGGCTCCCAAGGCTTCTGCCTTTAACAGGTTTCGGGATGCCCTTGACCAAAGGAATCTTGTGGGTGGTCTGGCTGAAAACTCGATCTTGTAGCCCGAAGACACCCCTTCCTGAATCCAAAGATCCGACACATGGTGCCTCCAGTTTGGAGCAAACTGCAGGAGCCGTCCCTCCACACGCCTGGGTAAGGGGCACCCATTCATGCCTGGGTGGACTTAGCTGGAGGCTTAAGCTTGGCTCCCCAAGTGGCACCAAGCCTATTCCGGGCCCTACCTCTGCCCCAAAAATCCCTGCGGGAACTTTAAAGAAAGGAATTTCTACCGCTCCGATAGGACCGGTATAATGAGGGCTTCCGAAAAGGACGAGTAAATCTCCTCCTTTGAGAAAGCTTGCCATCCTTGATGATAAGGTCAAGCCGCTCCCCAAAAAGCCGGCTCCCCAAAAAGGGCAAATCCGTAAGAGATTTCTTGGAGGCAGCATCAGCCGACCATTGCTTTAGCAAAAGAGCGGCGTAAGGCAATAAGAAGAGCAGAGGTTCTGGCATTACATCACCCATAGCAGTGATAACAAAGCTATTAAAATCTAAGTAAGCTCTACACTCCTTGGAATCTTGAGCATGTCTGGGAGACTTAACCCTGGCCAACAACTGCTTTACCTTTTTCCTTGTAGCCGAGGAAACTATAGAAGTGGAACAAGCAGGGCGTAAGAGCGAACCCACCATGGCAAAGGCTTGGCTAGCCAGCTGATCCATTCATCTCTCTGTAGGATCTCTTAAGGAAGCGTTAGAAGCAGACGGCATGATAGTAGTGTTGGACAGGCCCAAAACAGGAGGGTCCACATCAGGAGGAAGCGACCATAATTTAATCTTATCAGAAGGGAAAGGATACCTCGAGTCTAGGATTCTAGAGACAGAAGGCAGTTTGTCAGGTTTTTCCCATTCCTTTAGCACCATCCTGGAAAAATGTGATTGCTCAGGAAAAACCCGCATCTGCCTCTCGAACCTAAACAGAACATCCTTCCTCCTCTTGGCCACCTTAGGAGGTGCAATGTGTAAAGTTTTAAAAAACGGAGGATAGTAAAGGATCCTCATCAGATGGAAAAATGATAGAATTACCGAACCCGAATTTGTTCCGAATTTCAGGAAAGATTCGAATCTGAACGAATCCGAATTTCCCTGCGATTCGATCAATCGAAGTTTTCATTTAAACTCCATTTATTTCAAATACAGGCATTCTAAAATGGTGGAAGCACATGTCCGGACATATTCCCTGGGGTAAGGTATCATGGGAAAGTCACATGCAGCCTATCAGCAGCCAGGAAGCCCGGTGACGTCACCGTGCTATATAAACCGGCATCCATTTTCCTTGTGCGCAGTTCAGCGTTGTATTGCGGCCAGAGCAGAGCTGGTTACAGACAGGGACAGAGTTTGAGATAGGTAGGGAGAGTCAGAGAGACCGACAGAGAGGCAGAAAGAGAGGTAGACAGAGCCAGGGAAAGATAGTGAAAGATAGGAAATAGGGAATTTTTTTTTATTTCATTAGCCCGATCATTTTTCAATTAAATTTCAGTTCTTTGTGCTGTAAACCTGCCTTGCCACTGTGCATCCCATCTATGCAGTGGCATATTTAACCCTATCTGTTACACACAAGCATTTCTCATAACTGGATTCGTTCTAATATTTTTTTTTGTCTGGTTTCAATACACCAGCCCACATGGGCATCCCAAACCAGCACATGTCACCCTATCTGTTATACTAAATAAGCGTTGTTCAGCCTCATTTTAATTAAGCTATTGCATTTTGAATTGGTTTTTGTCTGGTTTAAATACACCAGCCCACATGGGCATCCCAAACCAGCACATGTCACCCTATCTGTTATACTAAATTAGAGTTGTTCAGCCTCATTTTAATTAAGCTATTGCATTTTGAATTGGTTTTTGTCCTGCTGCCAAAACACTAAGCCGCAGGGTATCCCAAACCTGCACGTAGCACCCTATCTGTTATACTAAATACCCTTGTTCATCCTTAGCTTAATCAAGCTATTGCATTTTGAATTGGTTTTTGTCCTGCTGCCAAAACACTAGGCCACAGGGTGTCCCAAACCTGCACGTAGCACCCTATCTGTTATACTAAATAAGTGTTGTTCATCCTCAGCTTAATCAAGCTATTGCATTTTGAACTGGGTTTTGTCCTGCTGCCAAAACACTAGGCCGCAGTGTATCCCAAACCTGCACGTAACACCCCATCTGTTATACTAAATAAGCGCTGTTCAGCCTCATTTTTATTAAGCTATTGCATTTTGAATTGGGTTTTGTCTGCTTTAAATGCACCAGCCCACATGGGCATCCCAAACCAGCACATGTCACCCTATCTGTTATACTAAATAAGGTAATTGAATGAAACCTCGGGAATACTATTTCCCCAGGGATCCAAAAAGGGAACACAACCAACAGAAAAAATCTACAAATATTTATTCAAAAAATTAAATACAACAAACATTTAAAACCAACATGTAAGACACATTAAAAATCCCCATGCTGACCCTAATATTCTTCTTTCCTCAAAATCACCCATATAATTTAATGCTGCGACAAAAATACATTATGAATCAATCATCCCTCTCTATTCAGACATACAATTCTAAAAAAATATGTCTCTGAAAAAGTATATATATGTAGTCACAATAAATATCCCTAAGAAAAAACGTGATCAATAGTAAATAATGTATATACAATGAAAAAACCAATGGACTCCCTACAAAGGAAGCCGTGATCAATAGTCAATAGTATATACAATATTTACAGCAAAAATCAATAATATATACACACAGTGAAAAATCAATATTATAGACAATTAATAATGTAAGAAGAATACCCAAAACCTATATACCTTATAGGTATTTTTTGTGCCAGCACAAAAGAAAAAACTTAATTTAATTATATATATATATATATATATCCCTACAACCTCTCATGTTAGATTAAATGTGATATATAAGTAATATGATACCCTTAACCATCAAACAGTTAGTATACACAGTGCAGAATATTATCCCAAGAGCACAAATGTAACATGTCTCAACAATTAGACATATTTATATAATACATAATACCAATACCAATACCAATTACTAACAGGTGATGTGAAAGAAATAACACCAAGAATGAACAAAAAGAGAGGATACAATATAGAGATACTCAGCTGTCCAATCAATAAGAGAGCTGCAGTCAGGGGAGGAAAGTGAAGGGCCGCCGGGGAGACCACCTGCGCTTTGCAGCTAAACAGCTGCTTCTAGCCTGGGTGAGAACATGAAGGTGAATGAACCAAGCCTTTATGCTCACCCTTCCCGCCCCGTGATCTCGGAAGACGGCGTGGCATATGGGTGCACGTGCACGCCGAGGCCGCAAACAGGGACGCAATCAACCCCAGCACCAGCCCAGCCGCAACCGGCCACCGTCGCCAAAAGGCAGCTGTGTTCACCCCCCCCGCCACAGGCCACATGCGGGCAACCAGAGGGCGTGCTCCGAGATCCCAGGGCGTATTCCAGTTGGTCCACAATGGGACCAACTGGTCAGAAGGGGCGACACAAAAAGCCCACAGTGGAAAAGAGATATATAATAATAAAAACAACAATTAACCATTTTCTCTATATATGTACATGCTAAATAGTCATAAAGGAATAGCATTCTAAAGAGAACTAAACACTTAAGGGACAGAACATATGCTAGCGTCTCTAGTGATAACTTTTATTTGCTGGCCAGTACATTGACATAAACCCTATTTACAATATGCCCATTATGCTGCCCAATCAATATGGGGCTAGGGGCAACAGATCAAAAAGAGACCAAGTATGAGTCAGACAATTATTAGACCCTATACTAGGGTCTGCAAATGCCAAAAGCTTTGTAAGACATTAATCAGATGCCAGATACAATTCAAGCACAGTGACAAGAGATACTTCCTTCTCTGTGCACTCATACTATAGAGGTGAACCGTCAACTATTTGATACACGGAACTATCTAAACAAACCCACCCAAGATAATAAGACAGAATTAGATCTACTCTTATTGACGGCCATAGAGGAGGGTGTAATTGATTCACAGGAATTCAGATATATTACGGTAGCACATCCGATCATGCCTACTTTTTATGCGCTGCCGAAGATTCATAAAAGCTTGTCCTCCCCACCCGGCCGACCCATTGTATCTGGAATGGGAAGTCTGTTGGAGCCT
The DNA here is from genome assembly GCA_027917425.1 of Gastrophryne carolinensis. NCBI lineage: Eukaryota > Metazoa > Chordata > Amphibia > Anura > Microhylidae > Gastrophryne > Gastrophryne carolinensis. The sequence goes on along the minus strand of CM051234.1, from coordinate 303,477,039 downwards.
CCGTGTACCTATATAGATCTATACCTGCAACCGCACGTCCTCAGCCTTAACTCCTACATCCGAGATACAGGTGATTTATTAAAGAAATTGGAGGGCATACAGTTGCCTCCTGGAACCCGTTTTGCGACCTGCGATGTAGAATCGCTATATACTATCATACCACACGATTTGGCGATCACATCAGTACGGTACTTCTTGGACATAGAATCAAGGGAGAGAGAGCCTTTACACAAGTTTATTTTGGCTCTACTAAACCACAATATTTTTACTTTTAATGGACAAGTATTCAAACCGGTATCAGGAGTAGCGATGAGAGCCAGGTGTGCCCCATCGATAGCAAATCTTTTCTTGGGCTGGTGGGAAGAAAGTGTAGTCCTTTCAGAATTTGAGCGGTGCCACCCCTCGATTTTGGGGTGGTACCGCTTTATTGATGATGTTTTTCTCATATGGCAGGGTCCGGAAGAGGCGTGCCGCAATTTTCTGGATACTTTAAACCAAAACGACATGAATATAAAGTTGACCTATGATATTTCTTAGAAGAAGGTGACATTTTTGGATTTGGTGATCTCCCTGGAACAAGATGGCACAATTGGTACAAAACTCTTTAGGAAAAGCACCGCAGTAAACAGCTTCCGCGAATATAGTAGTGCACATGTACGGCACCTGAAGGACGGAATTCCGACAGGACAGTTCCTTAGGGTGCGACAAAACTGTTCTAACATCTCAGATTTCAAGGAACAGGCTGTTGCTATCGCGCATATGTTTCAAGCCTGTGGCTACCCACGCAAGGTGGTGGAACAAGCGTATCAAAGGGCAAAAGAAACAGACAGACGCAAGACTCTTCAGCCAAGAGTATTGGCAAAGAATAAGGTAGGGAGACCCAGAATAAGTGATGACAAAGTCAGACTGATCATGGATTTCCACAAACAATGGCAGCAAGTTAGGAATATTATCTCAACACATTGGGGGATCCTTAGTACGGACCCTGCTCTGTTTGGAGTAGTAGGCCCAAGGGCCTTGATTACAGCTAGACGTGCCCCCAATCTTAGGGATAAGCTGTGCAGGAGCCATTTTATGCCACCAAAGACATGGCTTTCTAAAATGACAGTGAGTGGCTGTGCTCCATGTGGAAACTGTTCGATCTGCAGTTTCATGAATAAAACTAATACAATAACAAACTTGCAAACGGGTCAAAGGTTTAAAATTGTACAATTTATCAATTGCAGAACACGTTCTTTGATATATCAATTAAGCTGTGGTTGTCCGAAAGCATACGTGGGAGAGACGAAAAATGCACTACGCACCCGAGTCCAAGCCCATGTCTCAAATATCCGACTGCCTCAGCGTGATTCTTTGTCAGGTAAGAATGTTTCGCCGGTGACGCGTCATTTCTTGGAGGTTCACGGAGGGGATTTTTCATCCCTCTGTGTGGCGGGGGTTGAAAAGGTCACCCTGGGTCCACGTGGTGGAGACCTAAAAAGATTACTCCTCAAAAGGGAGTTGCGGTGGATCTTTCAACTGGACACCAGATCCCCACAGGGACTAAATGAGGACTGGTCCTTTTCGCCTTTTCTAGGATAAAATGGGGGATAGCACCATCTTTCTCCTAATTGGGTTGGTGCATATATCATCACCTCAGGATGCTCTTATTGGGGCAATTCCCTTCGTCAGAAACCCTCTCTTATTCACATGTGTGGTTGTTTGATTTTTTATGGTTTTCACATATATATATACATTTCTTCTTTTTCAAGTGCACAGTTGATATTGTTCACTTGTTTATTCGTTTGTTTTTCACACATATATTTTTTCACTTTTACCTTTTTTAGAAATGTGATTAGTTATTTAGGCCACGCAGGACCTAAGTGGTGGGTATAGTTTCTTGGTCACATATGGATGGACATCCAGGTGGATTGTCCATCGCTAGTGCTAAGGATCTGAATATAGTGGTTACACATAAATATATAATATAAAACAATAAAAAACTTTTTTGACAAGCATGTTATGTTGTCACTTGTCATGAGCCAGGAATTCATCATGACTGGAATAATATATTCCGGTGTTAAATTCTTGGCTCTACTTCATCACTAATTTCTTCACAGTTTTGGTATCACTTTAACACATATACCGGTATATATATATATATATATATATATATATATATATATATATAATTTTTTATATATATATATATATATCTATCATGTTTTTTAATTTTAGGTACATTGGTCACGATGCACGTGGAGTTGGGTGAAGCCTCACCTTACGCTTGACCTGTGGAACACTGAGGGTTAAAAGTACCACAAGATGGAAATCGGGAAGAAATGGCTATTTAGAAGAAGAAATGCACCTCCGGTTATTATCAATGTTAATCCACAAAATTCAGTAGAGATTAGGGTCGATTCAGAGAAACATGTAAAAGCTTTGTTTTTGTTGCCGATCATGGTATTTTTTCCGAACGCTCGTGCACTCGTATGAACTTGCGAGCGATTCTATACACTAATCCGTTTCCTATCGTAAAATGCCCGTCTGTTCGTATGCTATCTTCTGACCTTGGCTCAGTCATTTTCCATCGTAAATTATAGGTTGATTGATCTATTGTAGCGACGGCAGCATGTGTTTTTTCCCTTCTTCCATCGTCCACCTCTACGAATTCCTGGCGTTTCCCGATGGGTTAGAATGGTTTTTAACCTCTAATATTCGTTCGTTCGGAAATGTAGAAGATCTTGCGCATGCGCAATACAAGCTACACTCCTCAAACAAATGTGCCCCATATCTTACACTACCAAGCTCACCCCAACTACTTTGCGCCAGTCTAACACTTACCTTTATTAACCCTAAAACTTACCCAAACCCCTTTCCGGTTCCATTCTTCTTCATTCAAACGGGTCTTCAAAAGTCCAAAGGCCCTCTCAACCACAGCCCTGGTATTGCGGTGCGCTCGGTTGTATGCTTCCTGAGAGGCATCCTGGGGCCGGAGCACAGGCGTCATGAGCCACGGAAGCAGTGGGTAACCAGAGTCCCCTTAACAAAACCAAATAAAAACACAATTAAGCAAGGAAAGGCATCCCAAAAAAAATATTAGCAGATAGCACAATTATGTCAGCTAAAGAAACAAACATTTCACCCAGGGCCAATGATATAAATGACTAATGTAACAGATGTGTGCCATAAAGAAAAATGCAGCATAAACAGACTGATAAGCAGATGAAAATCGATAAATCGCCGGGACCAGATGACATACATCCTCGTGTTTTAAGGGAGTTATGTACAGTAATAGACAAGCCGTTATTTCTAATATTTGTGGATTCCATAACTACAGGGTTTGTTCCGATGGATTGGCGCTTGGCAAATGTGGTGCCAATATTCAAAAAGGGATCTAGGGGGGAACCTGGGAACTACAGACCGGTAAGCTTAACATCTGTGGTGGGCAAGCTGTTTGAAGGTTTCTTAAGGGATACTATCCTGGAGCACCTTGGGGAAAATGACCTTATTACTCCATATCAGCATGGATTTATGAGGAATCGCTCCTGCCAGACAAACCTGATCAGCTTTTATGAGGAGGTAAGTTCAAGATTGGATCAGGGGGAGTCATTGGATATCATATATCTTGACTTTTCTAAAGCATTTGATACTGTGCCACATAAAAGGCTGGTACAAAAGATGAGAATGCTTGGACTGGGGGAAAACGTGTGCAGATGGGTGGGAAATTGGCTTAGTGATCGGAAGCAGAGGGTGGTTATCAATGGTACACACTCAGATTGGGTCACTGTTACTAGTGGAGTACCACAAGGGTCAGTTCTGGGACCAATTCTCTTCAATATATATATAAATGACATTGGGTATGGATTAAACAGTAAAGTCTCAATCTTTGCAGATGATACTAAGCTGAGTAAAGTAATTAAAACAAAGGAGGACAACAGGCAACTACAAACAGATTTAGATAAATTGGAAGCATGGGCAGTTAAATGGCAAATGAAGTTTAACACAGATAAATGTAAGGTTATGCACATGGGAAGGAGAAATATGTGTCATGATTACACACTAAATAAAGAAACACTTGGTAAAACAACAATGGAAAAGGACCTAGGGGTTTTGGTTGACAATAGGCTCAACTGTAGTAATCAATGCCAGGCAGCTGCTGCCAAGGCAAACAGGATCATGGGGTGCATCAGGAGGGGCATAGGTGCTCATGACCAGAGCATCATTTTACCCCTGTACAAGTCACTGGTCAGACCCCATATGGAGTACTGTGTACAGTTCTGGGCACCTGTGCTTAAGAAAGACATATCAGAACTGGAGCGCGTTCAAAGAAGGGCAACAAAGTTAATAAAAGGAGTGTGGGGGCTAGAGTACCCGGAAAGATTGTCCAAGTTAGGCTTATTTAGTCTAGAAAAAAGACGATTGAGGGGTGATCTAATAACTATGTATAAATATATTCGGGGTCAATACAAGGATCTGTCCCACAATCTATTTATACCCCGGAGTGTAACCATAACCCGGGGGCATCCACTAAGGTTAGAGGAAAGGTGCTTTCTCCACCGACATAGGAGGGGATTCTTCTCTGTAAGAGCAGTGAGACTATGGAACTCGCTGCCAGAGGAGGTAGTAATGAGGGATACATTAAAAATGTTCAAAAGTGGCCTTGATGCCTTCCTGGCATGTAATAACATTTCCGGCTATGGCTACTAGACCACTGGAAGGAGTTAAACAGGCTGAACTGGATGGACTAAAGTCTTTATTCAGCCTTACATACTATGTTACTATAACACATCTGCTATGACAAGTGTGCTGGGAAAGATGTTTGTATTGTAGGGTTCAGAAATGTACGATTTATGATGCTGCTGAGGGGCCCCAAACATTCCAAAAAAAAATGCACTGTATGCAGTTCTACTCTAGTTTGTCATTTACAGTCAAATACAAAAAAAGGGCCATAAACTAGCAGCTACTTCTGGTCAATCTGCTATACGAGGGAGTTTGAGAAATGGAAGTAACAGACGTCGGCCAAAAATCTAACAAATGATGAAGGACAAAGTGAGTCCACCGCTTGTTTGTTTGACAAAACTTTAACTATTATGTTGCAACAGTTGCAAAATGTTGTTTAAGGTTAACCACAAATCAGAAAAAGTCCAACAATTAAGTTAAAAACACCCAAAATAAATGTTGGTCACTTACCAAGTAATCTGCCCTCAGACATCTGGATCAAATCAATGCCAAACAGCATTAGGCCTTGATGTTCCTCGAACTCACTCCTGTCCATCCTAATCCCGAGGCCAAAAAGGTGCCGGAAAAGATTTCCCAACTCAACAATTAAATGTGCTTCGAAACACTTAGCAATCAGCTCTCTGAATTGCTCGCAAGCCCATGTCAATAACGGAAAAATGCAAGCTTAAATGGAGAGATCTGGAGAACCAGTAACTGGAGCGTGAGTGACGGAAGTCCAGAGACAGGCAATAGGTCGATAACGGGAAGGCAGAGATCGCAGCGGCACCAGGGGTCAGGCGAGACGTGGTCGGGGTACAGGCAGAGGTCAGCAACTGGGATTCAGGATCTAGAAGCGTCAGTTCAGGCAAGGGTCGGCAACAAGGATTCAGGATCGAAAGGCGTCAAATACAGGCAGAGGTCGGCAACAAGGATTCAGGATCGAGAATGGTCGGACAATCAAATCGGCAACGGGCTAGACTTCACAGGAAAAGGTAACACATTGTTCTGAGCGCTATCACAGGCAATTCACAACTGAGAGGGAATTGCCTTTATAGGGACAGGTCTGAGGGAGCAGTGTACTGATTGGTGCACGTAGGATTCCTAAGGGTAATTGGCTGGCAAGAAGGGAGGAGGGAAGGCCAAGATATCAAGGGGGCTGATTGGCCCGCAGAGCAGAAGAGGGAGAAGCCCTCAATCCCCTAGGGCTCATTGGCCCTTTAATTGATCCTCCGACGGGCGCGCACAGCACAGCGCCGCCGGAGGGCATAACAGACACGTGCTCGCGGCCGCGCGTGAGCACGTCTACTGGAGGAGGAAGCGGGGGGCGTGGCTGAGCTGGGCGCCGCTCAAGCCGACGCTGCTCGAGCCGCGGCCGCCTGGCGCGCCCGCCGCACAGTGACAGCTGCGGCTGGCCGCCTGGAGACGTCGCTGGAACGGGGATCAGGTAAGCGGTTCCTGACAATTTGTCAGTCGGCAGGATTACGGGATGTACGACGTGATTCCACTGCTTCATGTACTACAGCACATGTTGGAATCCATGGCTGGTCAGGGCACTGGAGACATGGTGTCTACATCTTACGGCCACATGAACCCCGTTGGAGCTGAACTGGAGGAGGAGGAGTGGCCCAGTGAAGCACAGTTTAGGCTTGGCGAAATGGCTGGTTTATCTAGTCAGCGGACAGGAGAGGAGGAGCAGGAGCAGCCAGAGGAGCTAGAGGGTTGTGAGGAAGGCGAGACAGAGGACCCGGACACACCGTGGCAGTATGCAGTGGAGATGGAGACAGGTAGTCCCTCTGAGTCACTTGCGCAAATGGCAGGAAGCATGCTCACGTGCTTGCGTAGTGACCCCAGAATTGTTTCCATTTGTCGGCTGGATGACTTCTGGCTCTCCACCATATTGGACCCTCGCTTCCGGCACAAAATGGGGGCATTTTTTTAACCCGCCGAGAGGGAGGACAAACTGAACTACTACAAAGACATTCTACATAGTCAGTTGGCCGATGCCTATCTGCGCCATGGTCCATACTCTCGCAGGTCTGACTCGGGGGGACCTCTGCGCTCACCTTCCACTGCCATGCCTGCTGGGGGGGTTGGCAGGAGCAGCAGCAGCAGCTCCATCAGCAGCAGCAGCCTCAGTCTTCAGTCGCTAATGAGTAGCTTTCTACACCCGCATAGTGAGGCTACTCATGAGCAGCAGGAAGACCTGGAGCAGGACCTGAACCAGTAGGTCATGTCTTACCTTGACATGACCATGCCAACACACCTTGAGGAACCGCTGTACTTCTGGGCAGCCAAACTTGGCTTGTGCCCGCAACTAGCAGAGTTTGCCCTGGAAAAGCTGTCCTGCCCGGCAAGTAGCGTGCCATCTGAGCGGGTGTTTAGTGCGGCGGGGGCCATAGTTATGGCGAGGAGAACTCGTCTGTCAACTAAAAATGTGGAGAGACTCACCTTTGGGAAAATGAATCAGGGATGGATCAGCCAGGATTTCCACCTACCAATGGCTGATGCATGCAACTAGATTCAGCATGGTGCCACGTTTTACACTTTCCAAATGGTGCAAAACATATTTATGTCTTTAGGCCAATTTTTGGGCTCCTGCTGATGCCAACTTCAGGATGTGCCTTTCAGTCAATTCTTGGCCTGCTGCTGCTGCCAACTTCAAGCTCTTTCAAGCTATGTTTGGGCTCCTGCTGCTGCTGCTTGCAACAGGGTGTGATTCATCCAATTTTTGGCCTCCTGCAGCCAACTCCAGTGTCTCTTTTAAGCTATGTTTGGGCTCCTGCTGCTGATTGCAACTCCAGGGTGTGATTCATCCAATTTTTGGGCTCCTGCAGCCAACTCCAGTGTCTCTGTCACGCAATGTTTGGGCTCCTGCTGCTTGCAACTCCAGGGTGTCATTCAGCCAATTTTTGGGCTCCTGCAGCCAACTCCAGTGTCTCTTTCAAGCTATGTTTGGGCTCCTGCTGCTGCTGCTTGCAACTCCAGGGTGTGATTCATCCAATTTTTGGCCTCCTGCAGCCAACTCCAGTGTCTCTTTCAAGCTATGTTTGGGCTCCTGCTGCTGCTTGCAACTCCAGGGTGTGATTCATCCAATTTTTGGCCTCCTGCAGCCAACTCCAGTGTCTCTTTCAAGCTATGTTTGGGCTCCTGCTGCTGCTTGCAACTCCAGGGTGTGATTCATCCAATTTTTGGCCTCCTGCAGCCAACTCCAGTGTCTCTTTCAAGCTATGTTTGGGCTCCTGTTGCTGCTTGCAACTCCAGGGTGTGATTCATCCAATTATTGGCCTCGTGCAGCCAACTCCAGTGTCACTTTCAAGCTATGTTTGGGCTCCTGCTGCTGCTGCTGCTTGCAACTCCAGGGTGTGATTCATCCAATTTTTGGCCTCCTGCAGCCAACTCCAGTGTCTCTTTAACGTAATGTTTGGGCTCCTGCTGCTGCTTGCAACTCCAGGGTGTGATTCATCCAATTGTTGGGCTCCTGCAGCCAACTCCAGTGTCTCTTTCAGGCAATGTTTGGGCTCCTGCTGTTGCTGCTGCTTGCAACTCCAGGATGTGATTCATCCAATTTTTGGTCTCCTGCAGCCAACTCCAGTGTCTCTTTAAAGCAATGTTTGGGCTCCTGCTGCTGCTTGCAACTCCAGGGTGTGATTCGTCCAATTTTTTGGCTCCTGCTGCCAACTCCAGTGTCTCTTTCACACAATGTTTGGGCTCCTGCTGCTGCTGCTTGCAACTCCAGGGTGTGATTCATCCAATTCTTGGCCTCCTGCAGCCAACTCCAGTGTCTCTTTAAATTAATGTTTGGGCTCCTGCAGCAGCTGCTGCTGCTTGCAACTCCAGGGTGTGATTCAGCTAATTTTTGGGCTCCTGCAGCCAACTCCAGTGTCTCTTTAAAGCAATGTGTGTGCTCCTGCTGTTGCTTGCAACTCCAGGGTGTGATTCATCCAATTTTTGGCCTCCTGCAGCCAACTCCAATGTCTCTTTAAAGCAATGTTTGGGCATCTGCAGCAGCTGCTGCTGCTGCTTGCAACTCCAGGGTGTGATTCAGCTAATTTTTGGGCTCCTGCTGCTGCCAGCTCCAGGGTGTGTTTTTCAGGCACTATAGGGGCCCCTCATAGTGATGCCACTTCAACTCTTTGCAGTTGTGCCGCTCTGCGATTCTATTAGCGATGCGTCTGATCTGCATGTGATAATTATTTACAGTACTATTTCACTAACCCAGCATGCATCCTATGCGTGTTACAGCAAGGCAGAATGGTTTACAACCCTATTGAGGCTCTAGGAGGCTCAGCCGTTTTTAATAGCGAATCGTCGCGAATAAATTCGTGTCGAAACGATTTTTGTCGGAAAATTCTGCGAATCAGTCGAATCGAATTTTTCAAAAGTTCGCTCATCTCTGCTGTCCTCCTCACGGGAGAGTAACTCACCTTCTGAGAGTGCTTCAACCGTCTCTTCCCCCCCCCCCCCCCCCCGAACCAAGAAGCAGATACATCCTCCTCAGAATAAACAGGTTCCAAATGCCTCTTCTTCTTACCGGAGCCCTTTTTATGGATAACCAATGAGAGCTGTTTTTCCAGGTTAGCCAACCTATGTGCCAGATCTGACTGTGCCCCACTGCCTTCCCCCCCTCCCTTGGGGCTGCCTGAGAAGGCTGAGCTTCCGAAGGGGACGAATTTAATGCAGGACTGTGGTAATAGTCCTATTATGGTCAGAAACAATTCCTTTGGCGCAAGCGGAACAAACCGTGCTGAAACCGCCCAGGGGATTTCACCTGCACAAGGGGCAGAGCCTAACTTGCTTGAGCGGGATACCCGGCTCACTATCCCCTGATGCCTCCATCATGGTGATTTTAGAAAACAAAAAAAAGTAAGGTCCCAAGTCTATAGCCAATCCCCAAAAGGAAGGAACCACAACCCTATTAACCTTCTTCCCACAATCTAAGAGAAAGAATTCTTAAATATTTTTTTTCTTAAAATAGTATATTAAAATAACGACAATAACCATAGTAATAAATAGCAATAGAGCAATAAAAAGAGATAATATCCGATGATCCACTTACCTCTCCATGGGAGATCAGCAACGGGAGCCGTGATCATCATAATTAGGTCGCAGCCACCCCGAGCCCCAGGGCTGGGAGCCCGGCCGTAGCCTGCAACATCCGCAGAAAACCCCGGGGTAGTACCGGCCAGAACCACGGGGCTGCAAAGAAGCGTGAACAACCGAGGGTGCGTCGGCCCGGACCGCGGTGTCTGGAGCGATCCGAGCCCCTTCCCAGAGCGCCACATCAACCCAAGGAAAAATGGGGGCAGAGGCGAGGGAGCAGCAGCAAATGTGGGCAGCGGAGGAGCCAGGTAGTAGAAGGCCACATCCCCGATGTCAATTACCTGCTGCTGGTTTTACAGAGGTATAAAGGCAGAGGAACCCTCTCTGCGGCTTCTCTCAATGCCGGAGAGAGCGTTAGTCAAAGCCGGAAAGCCTAACAAGCACTTCCACCCCGGCTCCCCAGGCATGACATCACAATAGTAAAACACGCCCCCTTAAAGCAAAAGGCATGAAATTTGAAAAAAAACATATATGCAAGAGTTTGTGGCACACATGGGAAGCAGGGTGGGTAGTATATAAAAATATACACAGTTCCCGGCAGGTTCACCAGACAAAAACCTGCAACTGACCTGCTTTTCAAAGAAAGCCTGCAGCCCAGTGCGTATACACTCTTGAAAGCGCCCCAGACCCACTTTACCTTGCCTTCACGGACCCCAAACAGCAAAGCTGTGGAAGGCAAATGGGTCAGGGGGATCCGTGAAAATAAGGCCGTGCAGGAAGTTGACAGGTTATATCCCCCACTTGCTGCCAATACCTAACCTAAGAGAGAGAAATCCAAGCGACCTTCACAGTCCAATCCAACTGCAAGAATGAAATGGTTAGAGGCAGCTGCTTACTTATGGGGCCGGGAGGAGCCACACCTTTAATCTTGCAGTCCACGCCCTCCTGGCAGGAATTACCCAAATGTAATGACTGGGGATGGCCTGGAATGGATTGGAAGAAAAATTCTGCCCACTCCTCAACCGCCCTGCTGCCTTATGCCGGTATGTGCCGTGCTATGCCTCTATTTTAGCGGCAGCCAGTGCCCCCCTCTGCATGACTGAGCCCAATATGGGGGATGCATGGCCTGGCTGGCACCACTAACAGGGGCCCTAACTTATCTGCAAAAAACAGGATGGCTGGGCCCCCAATGGCCTTGGTGCCCTGAGCGATCGTCTCTGTTCACCCTCCCCTAGAAACTTCCCTGTTTGCAAGGCTGTGTCTGGTTTAAAGTGCACCTATACTATTCTTTTTTTTCTACTAAAGCCTTAGCCCAATATACATAAAAACACTAACAGCAAGTAGTTTTATGTTGAATGTCAGCCATATGCTAATTCATTCAGTTAGAACTAATTTGTCACATAATGGCAGTTAGGTTGAAGGGCTCCCCATTACTTAGTTGTGTGTACTGCAACTAAATGTATCATCACTAGAAAGCATCAGGGGAGGGGCTGCTTGGCCAGGTAGCAATACGAGTGCATCCAGTTTCTGTTGTTATAAATGTTGGGAAAAAGCTTTAGTAAAAAAAAAGAAACACAGGCTGTTTTGGGGCACTGGGCTGGGGATAGAAGGTGACAACAAACTTTCTTTCTGGGTATAGGATCACTTTAAGTAAGTTTGTAGTAAGTAAGCAAGTAAATTAATTCAGTTTTTGCCAGTTTCACAATATAATTCTAACAGTGAATTAAATCTGTGATACCACTGTGCTGTCTTTTCAGTGTTCTGTGAATCCATGCTTTCCTCGAGTCCGTTGTGTGAACACCTCTCCAGGATTTCACTGTGACCCATGCCCAATTGGTTACATAGGAATGAGGGTGGAAGGAGTTGGTCTGGAGTTTGCTAGATCCAATAAGCAGGTAACATGTGTAAGATGATCAATATTCTGTATGTATTGTTTGTTTATTTAACATTACTCGTTTTTGTGCAAATATGACCACTGTATGCTTGCACACACACAGGTATTTTTCCACTGTATTTAATCCATCCTTGCAGTGAGACAAACATGAGCAGTGCCCGTAGTGGTGGACTTCCCTATTCATGGTGCCCATGGAGCGGATGGGGGGGTACCTTGCTCAAGACTTCAGTCTTGCTTCAACATTTCAGTCATGTGCTAGCCAGGAATCAAACCTGAAACCCTACAGTTACAACATCGCTTCCTTAACACTAGGCCACAGAGAGAGCTACCCACTGATCATCAATCATGTTTATGACAAGTCATCCAAGAATGTTGATCTGCTTTTGGTGGTTTGGTGAACAGTGTAAAATATGGTGTGTGAAACTTAAAAAAAACTCACTTTGTTATCCTGCAGTCTGAGCCAGTCCAGGTCAGGCATGATCATTTTTGAAGCTGACAGTGTGATCTTGACCAGACCTGGTGCATATATGATCATCCAGAGCTGAAAACACAGTGGTGGATGTTTAAAACAAATCCTATGTGACTGGCAGCAGAGACATACACCAAGACTAATGGAGATGCGCACCAAAGTTGACATCGCTGCAGCTCATTGGACACCATGAGATTAAGCCTTAGGGCTGGCAGGCAAGTGATGTTTTTTTCAGGTAGCTCTAGAGAACACAAACAGAAATAAAAACTTCACACTGAAGTCACTGTAATCTAAAATGAGAAATGCACGTATCCTAAATATGAGTTTTTTCCCACATTTCAGGGTTTATATCAATTTGAAACATTGACCTGCTAATAAATATGATATTAAATAGAAAAATAATAACTAATAATTTATTAACTATTTAACAGTTAATGAATAGTAATTTCACAAACTTTTCATGACTAGTATTTTGTTGTATTTACTGTTAAACCGGAACAAAACCTGGGATCTTGACTTGGTTTTCCTCCATGCCCTCGGGGCATCCCAAGTCGAGATGCCCCACTGTGTGAAACACCCCAGATCGCCCTTTTCAAACTCACCTCTTTTCGGTCCAGCTGTATATGCGTGGGTTCTCGTCCAATCAGAGGTGTTCGCCTTGCAGTGCTGACCAAGCTGGGGTTTTTTTTCCGCATTAAAGTGGCACTATAGGTAAGTCAGCCAACTTCCTCATTCATTGTATGGCTGTCAGTCATATGACTGACGGGAACCAAATGGGCTTTCCGCCAAACATGTGAATGAGGAAGTGAGAATACTGTCCCTTTAAATGCAGACCTTAGATCAGATGTGCTAGAGGCCACAAGTCTCCCCTTTTACCTACCATTCAATGCTGTGCCGCACATCTCTAACCCGCGGAGCAGGCATGAGAAGCCAGCGTGGTGGGTTGGTGTAAACTCAGAACAGAGCATTCTGATAGATTTCAATAGGCGCCTCCATACAAGAAGAAACTTCGATGTACGGAGGCACTCTTTGAAGACAAAGGGAATGCTCCTAACTGAGAACATTGCCATTTCCTTTTCTGGCTACTTATGCCCGCGCTGCTAGTAAGAGATTTACGGTGGAGAGCAGGTGGCAGGTCTTGTGCCCATCCGATCTGAGGTCTGCAGGGAAACTACATGAATGTGTACTTCCCCATTAAATACATTTAAAGTGTTTAAACCATGTTCAAAAAAGGTATCAAATTACTTTTGCTTGTAATCTATCATGTATTCATTTGATTAGGGCCTTATTCATCAAGCGATAGCGCCAGGTAGTGTCTCACTCGCGCCAGGTAGCGCCAGCTATCGGCGGCTACTGACTCCAGAACGCCAGGCTGCGAACACAATCACGCATTTATCACGCTAAATGAGGCTAGCGCCGGCGAGAGCGTCAGCTAGCGCGGGATTCATCATGTTGCAGACTTCAGCGAACAGCGCCGCTGCTAATCCCATCACAGCGCCAGGTATTACCAGGTATTGTGGTTTTTGTGTTCATGTCTTTGGCCAAAAATTAAACATGGGTTGTTTAGGATATGTTTGATTAATCTGTCTTGTTTTTAATGATTTTTGTATGAAAGATGTAATTTTTACACTGGAATGTTGTGAGTGAAATCTAAAATGCATCTCCTCACACAAAACACATTAGCCTCAAATTAGCTTGCTTTCACAACACACATGGCTTGTAAAGCTACTTTTTAGTCACTCATGTTTGGCGCTCACGTTCGCTCATTGAAATTGTCAGCGCCCAATCTATTCGGCAGCCCTGTCCTTGTTGAATCTGTGGTGGTCAGAGTTTGTGCAGTCGCTGTTGTGATTCGCTATGTGGCGGCGCTAGCGTCGCTGTGCTGCGCTGTGCTGCGCTGTGCTGCGCTGTGCTGCGCTGTGCTGTTCATACATGTGCCTTTCTGCCATTTTCCCTGAATTCACTTGCAGCGACCCCAGTCGTTGTTAATGAATACACTGTAGTTCTGAGCGTGCATGTCCACATTCTGCTGGATTTGTTCAGGCGTACAAGCTCATAACAACCCGTTATGCATTCTCCTGTGTGCAACATTATCATGTAGTTTGATAGTTTTATTTTGTTATTATTTTATTAAGGAATAACATTGTTATTTGTAAGCAACCAGCTCTGTCTTTGTTCTGACCTATGCATTACAGGATATTGAACACCCAGCTAAATCAAGCTAAGAATTAATGGCGTCTTTGCCAATAGCTTGTTTTAATGCGTAAATATCCTATTCCCCACTTAGCTTGCACGTAGCGGACATTAGCTGGTTCCTAATGCGCGGAGCGTGAATTTTTTTCACTTTCGTCATATCAAGTTCCGGTTTTCTCCTTTGCGTTTCCCAGCTAAATCTAGCTAATAATTAATGGCGTCTTGGCCAATAGCTTGTTGTAATGCGTAAAAATCCTATTTCCGCCACTTAGCTTGCACGTAGCGGATATTAGCTTCTTCCTAGTGCGCGGAGCGTTTTTTTTTTTTTCCCTGTCGCTTTCGTCATATCCAGTTCCGGTTTCCTCCTTTGCGTTTCCACCATCATGCACCGACGACGTGTGCTGCGCCTCCCCAGCTCCTCTTCTGACTCTGGCCCCCCCACCCCTCCCCCACCTACCTCACCTCCCCCACCTAAACCCCTCCACCCCCTCCCCCCCCGGGCCACAAAAACAAAAAAGGAAGAGGGTGGATAGCCAAGTAAACGGCCAGGTGGTCAAAGTGAGTATATTTCCCTTGGATGATATGCTTAATTTGTTCTCAGTATAAATGTTTAGGCCATTGGTCTGATGTCATGTATTGATGATCTTTTTTTTTTCATTTGTCATAGGATTTCTGCATCCTCCAATATGATTATGCCCGTGGGGGCAAGAAGCGGATAGCCCTGGAGGTGAAGGCCACAGTGTCCCGGCGCTTCAACACCAACCTGAGTGTGCGCTCCATAATGCAGAAGTGGTCCGACTTCAAGCGCCGGGACCCTGAAGGCGTGTACCGCCTATATGATGCGTACGCTTCAGGTAAGTGGAAGTTTAGGCTATGTTTAATTTTTTAGGGGAATAATATTGTAAGCTGTGTCCCTTTTTGGTAGTAATTTAAATTTTTTTCATTCACCCTCTCAACACAGATATCAAAGAATACTGGGCCCTAGACCGGCCCAAATAGTCCCTAAACAATTATACTGCACACTAAAAAATATGTAATATATAAAAAGTAAAAAATTTATTAAATCTTCCCTAGAACAACAAAAGACATCACAGGACTAGATTAAAAAACATATACACAAAAATTGAGGAAAAGGGTTTGTCCTATTATGAGCTATCAAGAGAATGAATATAATTATATAATACTTAGTGCATAAAAATATACCATGTAAAATACATATTCCATACCTCAAATTGGCTAGATATGCAGGCGTATTGAAGTGAGAAAGTGAACATGCATAAAATAAAAAGTGAAGAAAAGATTAAAGTAAGAAAAAGTGTACAAAGTGCCTATGTGATGATAGTGCACTGTGAAAAAGAATGAGTGCTGTGGTGTTAAGGCCACAGTATACACATGCAAAGACTAGTATTGTGCAAACAGTATATACGCCAGCATACCAGCCAAAGGTATACAGTAACAATTAATCTAACAATGTAAACATCACCACATCCAGGAGCTCAGGAACCCAAAGCCGCAACTAGCCACCGACGCGTTGCGTGGCCTTATGCCACTTCGCCAGGGTGAAGTGGCATAAGGCCACGCAACGCGTCGGTGGCTAGTTGCGGCTTTGGGTTCCTGAGCTCCTGGATGTGGTGATGTTTACATTGTTAGATTAATTGTTACTGTATACCTTTGGCTGTTATGCTGGCGTTTATACTGTTTGCACAATACTAGTCTTTGCATGTGTATACTGTGGCCTTAACACCACAGCACTCATTCTTTTTCACAGTGCACTATCATCACATAGGCACTTTGTACACTTTTTCTTACTTTAATCTTTTCTTCACTTTTTATCTTATGCATGTTCACTTTCTCACTTCAATACGCCTGCATATCTAGCCAATTTGAGGTATGGAATATGTATTTTACATGGTATATTTTTATGCACTAAGTATTATATAATTATATTCATTCTCTTGATAGCTCATAATAGGACAAACCCTTTTCCTCAATTTTTGTGTATATGTTTTTTAATCTAGTCCTGTGATGTCTTTTGTTGTTCTAGGGAAGATTTAATACATTTTTTACTTTTTATATATTACATATTTTTTGGTGTGCAGTATAATTGTTTAGGGACTATTTGGGCCGGTCTAGGGCCCAGTATTCTTTGATGTTTCATGGGTTGGTGTCCCCATTTTACTAGCACCCTTTGATAATTATAAGTATATTTCAGTTGTGCAGACCCCCACCAGCTTTCTTCCCCTCTGTTTTTTTCACACCTCTCAACACAGATAAGCGTCCTCCCCTGGGGAAACGTGGGAAGGGATTCCTCCCCCGAACGAGACAGGCGGACTCGGGGGAGTCATCGGGGGAGGGTCCCTCTCGCGGGTCATATTTAGAGGACCCAGGGGAGGAAGGGGATGACGCCCCAGAGGAGTGTGCTGCTGGGGGGCTGTCAGGCTCGAGCCTCAGCTCCTCACACTGTGAGTCTGAGGAGTCTCACAAGACAAGGGGCCACTCTCAAGTGGGGAGTCCAAGTGGGGTGGAAGTAATGGACTCTCCCACACTCCCTGAAGGAGCAGGGAGTGAGAGGGAGGAGGGTGGCCCTTTGCCTGGGGGATCTTTGGATCAGAGTGTGAGGAGCCGAGGCTCCACGCCTCCTCCTCAGAGCCCTCCCTGGGCTTCAAGTGGCAGTTCATCCCCTGGTGAGTGCACATTTAGTCAGTGTTAGTCTGTGACAGGTTACATATGGCCATTTGTACTTAGCCCTTGCCATTCCTCTCTAATTTGCAGCGCATCATATAGGCGGCACCTCCAGGAGCTTTTGGCAACGCCTTCTCCACGGGCATAGTCATGGTAAGTGTTTGTTGTTATCCCTCACATTCCCAATGTTCTGACATTCCTTAAAGTGGACCCACACCCATTGTTGATTGGGCTTGGAATCTATCAGCTTCCCTGCCCAATCACCTCCCTCACCCAGTGCCCCCCCCCCAAAAGCCCACAAACTCCTTAGCTCATTGGGGGTGGCAGAAGCCACCGCCGCAGCCTCCTGCATGCCCCTCTAGATGTGTGTGCGCCTGCGCTCTCCATTTCAGAATAGCCTGCGCGTGCGCACGCACTAGAGGAGTGACGCGCAGAAGGCAGCGGCGGTGGACGGTCTCTCGCTCAAATTGTTGTGCCCTGCCAAAGTGGACCAAAACACAGGATAGTATAAATCCTGGGTCTTGGCCCACTTTTAACATACACATGTTTCCTGCTCCATAGTACAAGCTGGTTTGTTAATGTACATTAACATCACAAACCCCACTACAGTGCAATCCAACCTGGCAACCACCCCTATGTTTCAGCCCACACCATGATGGGGGCTAGCAAATGTGTTATTTTTGTAA
Organism: Gastrophryne carolinensis; assembly: GCA_027917425.1. Classification (NCBI taxonomy): domain Eukaryota; kingdom Metazoa; phylum Chordata; class Amphibia; order Anura; family Microhylidae; genus Gastrophryne; species Gastrophryne carolinensis. The sequence continues at coordinate 303,459,374 of CM051234.1, read as the reverse complement.
GTTGTTCCGGCTAACACATGTTGCACACTAGTAAGATTTTACAATCAAATGCAAATTAGTCCTTACCATTGCACTGTCAAGGTTATTGGCACATTATCTTTATGTGTCCATGTTGCAACCATAAATAATTTACATGAACTCATGGACCAGGAAATATGCTAATGTCGGACAACATGTGTGTAACCATGCAAGCATTTGTTTTGGCAGACTCCCTAACCAGATGGCTGTCAAACAGTCAGGTGTCATTGTCACACTAATTTTGCTTTTCTCTTTTGCTTTCTCCTGACAGATGTGGCCACGCAGACGGAGCCGGTGTACATCACCACCACACCTCCTGGGATGGCCAGCAGCATGGGCCCCAGCCACAGCTGCGATGGTGAGTACATCCCACTTCATATGCCTAAAGACTTGGGACCCCTATGTCTTATAGTAAATTCTGGAGACATTTACAATGTACCTATGTGTTTAATCAACACACATCTAGGTTACATGTGTTTGTCCAACAATCCTACATGCATGTCTGCATGCTTGATTGTTGGCTCACATTCTTGTTTTTGCAACATAGTGGCAAATTGTGGTTTCTACCCAACAAAATTGGCCTGCTAAGGTGGTGACCTCTAAGATTCTTGGCCAAACAAGTTTGCTTGTTAGGACTTAGGCCCTGATGTTTGGCTGTAACTAAACAAATAAATGTCCACACTGGCACTTAGACCTTAGTTTAGTCCCAAGAGTTAAGAGTAAATGTATGCTTGGGATGTGGTGGTCACATTTAAGCCAGCCACTAGTACTCATATAATGGTAACACCTAAGGGCACAGTGGCCAACAATGTGATTGTGTGGCTCAGATAATTTTAGCCACTTACATTACATTGCTACATCTGTGTCTGTAGAGGTCACATTCTATATTTTTAATATGGTTTCTTTCTACTCTCTACAGCTTGTGTAAACCAGCATCGCAGACTGTGGCGGTCGATCCGGCGTCTTCGCCTTATGCTGCTGGCCTTGAAGAGGCGTCGTTAGGGTGGGGGGGATGTTTAGAGCCGCTGTGCGGCCAAATGTTGGGCCTGTTGCCCGCCTTTAAGATTACATTTTTTGTATTTTTGTACTTACACTGTGTTGTGCCTTGTCTAGCATAGTTTACGTGTCTTCAAACCCATTATTTGTAAAATGTTGGTGTACCTTTGTAGCCATTTAATGTCTAAACCATAGGAAGATATGGACACCAATGTGTGGCATACATTTTTGGCTACAGGTACATATCTAGATCTAGAGACTCATCCCTGACTGTGTTCTTACCTATGTCTTAGGAAAAGCACAAATTAGAGGTGGTGTTCTCAAATGTTGGGGTGGTGTTGGGGGCCAACAGTGCAGTAAAAAAATAGACTGCTGTTGTATGAGCTGTTGCGTCAACAACAAACTTTGGTCCTGGCGCTGTAAAGATCGCTCCATCAAATTGGCCAGCCGATCCAGTTCCCTGTTGGTTTGTTGCTGGTGGCCTTGTTTGACGTCCTGGAGCTCGCGCTGCAGGCCCTCAATTTGTTGCCGACACATCAGCACCTGATTTTCCAATGCCGCAATGCGGTCAGTATTTCCATCACGCGGCTGTTGGCGACTGTAGTCCTCCAGCATCCGGACCCCTAGCTCATAAAACTCTGCACTTGTCGGTGTCACACCTCCTCTTGCTCTGGGTTCAGAAAAAAATGTAACAATCCAACTTACCCTTGCTTGAGCCTCTGTAGCTTGGCCACATGACACTTGAGAAGAGGTCCCAGGTTGGGGTTCTGGTCCCGCCTCCTGCAAAAACAACAAATACATAAAATGTGACATGTTGGTTCATGGACTACCCACCAACATGTCAATGTGGTTATTGTTCCTCTAAATCAGCCATGTTACCTCCGTGTCGTCCGGCCGAAGTAGGTCCGGGGTCTGGCTGCCAGAGAGGGGCAAATCCACATCTGAGAGATCGGGCAAGTTGGCATATGCTAAACAGGAAAGTCAGGTTAGTAGGTCAGTGGACCAAAATCAAATGTAAGATGGATATACTATCGAGGCCATACCTCCACAAAGTGGAAGATTACACACTAGCCAAAAGGGATCTGGTCAACTCAGATTGCTAACATGTATGTAAGAGGAAGATGAGCCAATAATTGGGTTAAAAACAAAAAGACACATTGTTCAAATTACACATACCCGCAATCTCCCAGATGTCTGGAGTTGGGCCCTCACTCGAGCTTTGCCCTTGAAAAGACATGTTTAAACACAAGTTGGCCTACTAAATTTAACAAAAACTTGTTCAAAAATACCTACTAGATAATCAAGCCAAACCAACTTACCCTCATCTCTGGCAGCCTCAACGTGAAGGGCCCTTTCCGGACAGCCACTTCCGATATTCCGGCCAACTAAAATACACAATTAATGTCTCTAAATATTCCTAACACTACTCCGGCGAATGTTTGTCTTTCAATATACCCAACAAATGCATTGCAATCACTCAAAAAACTATACTAATGACCCTGGGGATGGCAAATCCACTCCAAATAGGCATCTTCAAGTTGACATAGCAAACATGTAGATTATTAGACTAACCAAATAGAACCAGTGTAACATAAACAGCATAAAGGATACATTTTATTAGGCAATACACACCAACAGGGTCCTGTTGACCTGCAACATTGGAAGTGGGGTCCAAAGATGAACCAGTCACTTGGCCTACAAAGAAAAAAGAGGAATGAAAGACATGCACTTGTGTTAAAGCGGATAAAGCAAGGTTGACACATGCACTTACCAGCATCCAAAGAGTAGCTTGGCTCCTGAGGAGATGCTGGTGCCAATGGCGGTGCAGCTAGGCAAAAGCAAAGAAAACATTTAGCCATTGTTAATGTGCGGCACTAAATAAACCATGCATTTAGGTGTGTGTGAGCAGCTCAATCACTAATATTCCCTAATCACGGCCAGTGTGGCTTACACATGTATATGCAGATATATGGCCACACATCTCTGGCTTCCAACATAGCTACACATGTTAGGGCCTTGTTAGTTAGTTGCAGAGAGGGGTAAAGTGGACGTGTAAATAGTCCGCAGGCACATATTATCAATCATCAACAGTGGTCAAATCTATTGTTTGAGGTGCTCACACACCCATTTTGGCCCAAAATAACCAGCCCCTAAATTAGTGATAAATACCTTCAATGGCAGACTGGGTTAAGCTGGAGGTTGTTTGAAGGGCAGGAGTTGGGGTGTCCACCTCCCCCGACTCATGGACATCACCATGTGCACCTATGCAGAAAGCAACAGACAGCAAAGTAAAACATTAATGAGGTATAATGTACTACTTCACATGTCCTACTGTTAGTTGGGCAGAAAGAGAAAAAGCAAATCACATAAATTAACATTAGCAGAAAAACAGATTCTGAAAATATGTATCTTCAGTCCAACCTGTGGTGTCATCCCCAGAATCCACACCCTGCAGCCGAGCAAGTGGAATTTTGGCCTTCAGCATCTCCTCATATGGCCTGTAGGTACTCTTTGGACCCTGGATGGTCCCACTCTCGACCTCAAGATCATGATTCATCTTTTGCATAAGGGCCCTTTTCAAAGTGTAGAAGCGTTTCCTGCAGGATGGGCCACTACGTGGGTGTTGAGCACTGCTAGTAAGCTCAACACCAATGGCATCCCACAATTTGCTCCTTTCTTGTTTGCCTATAGACTTGCTTTGGGAGCCAAATATCAGCTCCCATTTTGCAAGGGTCAGGCGCACACGAGTATTATTCTCCGCCAAATTAAATTCTGGCTCCCTCTTGGCAACTGGGCGCTTAGCCTGGGGTGCTGCATTACCTTCAGGCTGGGCCCTTTTCCTTAAGGGAGGTCTGCGCACAGCACCCACCACACTCCTACTTGAGCCAGCTGTGGCCGGCAGATGCCCAGAATTTGGCTCCATCCTGTAGCTGCACACACACACCAATACACAACCAACAAGCACGCATGCAGACTACAGAATGGTATCACCGTTTTTTGGGTTTGGCCAGGTTTTATGTGCTCTAACAGCCAATCACAAACAGGTCCACTTAATTGATTCACACATACTGGCCAGGTGCTTGTAGCCAAAGCTCCACTGCAGTGATTGAAGCATGTGTGTTAGTTAATTAACTAATTACAGCTCATTAACCAAACAACACACAACCAAAGACAACAATGTACTCATGTATATTAAACACTTGTGACATGTGGCTATACAAACGGCTATTTAAATCAAGAGCAGCTTACCTTTCATTGGTCCACCACAGAATTTTCAGCCATGTCCGTTAATGCACGCAAGTTTCGGCTCACGTACGCTAGTAGCGCTACTAGCGTGCGCCTGCGCACTCCGTTTCACGCACACCTGGGTCAGCTAATTGGAGACAGGAAATAGCAGAGCAACGCAAAAGGCGGCAAAGAGGACCTGTCCTTTTTCTCAGTGAAGTATAAATGGCTGGATTTGGCAACCTTCTGGTATTGTTACACTGTGGCAAAGGCTGTGGTGTGGTGGTGTGGTGCTTTGGTCCCTTAGCTCATTTGAGTGTCTGGCTGGGTTTTGTCCTCACTCTCTGTGGCTTGTTGGGTGATTTCTGACATCAATGCTGTTTCTTTAGGAGCTGGATTTTGTTGGCATATGCAAATATTGTGGACAGCAAGTGAGGCTTGATTTTGGGGCCTTTTGTGGGCTGTGCAGCAACTCCCCTCTTGGTTGTGCCTAACTTAGAAAGCTGACTTTCAGCAGTCTGGTGGGTCAGACCACTATACTTCTGGTTTTGTGGTGAGCTGCATTGTAGTGAGTGTGTGAGTAGTGTGCTTGCTTGTGTGTGTGGTGTGTTTGTGGTTTTGGTTTTTGGTTTGCTTCTTTTGTATATCTGTTGAGTGTGAGATGGATAAGAGGGTGATGTATGGGTTATGGGTGCAGGGATGTGTGAGAATGCTGGAAGAGCAGGAGGCCAGGGAGGAGGGGGCTGTGAGGCTTAGGGCACCCCGATCCTTTGGAATCCGCCTTTCAGTGTGGGATTTAAGTGACGAGCAGATCAGGAGCCGCTTCCGTCTGAATCGTGCTGCACTACAGTCCCTATATGATCAGATTAAGTACAAAATCGAGCCATCGACCAAACGCACCAGATCCATTCCAGGCATAGTACGCCTATGTGCCAGTCTTAACATTTTGGCCCGAGGGACCTTCCAGGCAACCTCTGCCCTCCTCAGCGGGATCAGCCAGGCTACAATGAGCCGCATATTTATACAGGTAGTACTGGCTATTTGTGACCTGATCCCTATTTACATCCAGTTTCCTGAGGATGAGGTTGCCAAAATAAAACATGCATTCTATCGCATGGGAGGGATCCCAAATGTGCTATGGTGCGTTGATGGTACACATATCCCTTTCGCCCTCCCCATGCACAGGAGCTGCATTATCGGAACCGTAAGCAGTTCCACTCGATGAATGTCATGGTCGTCTGTGACCATGACATGAAGCTGCGGGCCGTGAGATCTGGCTTCCCTGGCTCATGCCATGATTCTTACGTCCTGCAGCGGTCAGTCCTGTGCAGGAAGTTTGAAAACAACGAAATGCCAGCTGGCTGGCTACTGGGTAAATAATTAACCATGTCAAAGTATTTAGCCTAAAATATGTGGCCTAGTAAGCTATTTGTTTACAAATGAAACCCAAAAGATTTCCTAGTACTAATTGCTGTCTCTCTCATTGTGTTTTTTCTCCAGCGGACAAGGGATATGGGCAGAGAACGTGGGTGATGACTCCGGTCAGAAACCCACAGACCTCTGCCCAAGAACGCTACAATGCAGCACATCGCAAAACCCGATAATCCTCGCATGCTGTGTGCTCCACAATCTCTGTATATGCCACAGAATCCAAGCCCCTGAAGAAACAGCACTGGTGCCCGAAATCCCCAACTTGCCCGCAGAAACGAGTGAGGACACCCAGACTGGCTTTGAGCTAAGGGAAAGCATGATCTCTTCGTTTTTTGCGGTAAGCTAACTACCCTTCACTCTAATCCAAGTACTGCACTACAGGGGAACTATTTGTTGTCTCCAATCCAAATTTGTCACAAACTACTCTAAGGGGTATGTAAGATGACCCAAACCCAGTATAAGGGGGGTGTAAGATGACCCAAAACCACTATAAGGGGGTGTAAGATGACCCAAAACCACTATAAGGGGGGTGTAAGATGACCCAAAACCACTATAAGGGGGTGTAAGATGACCCAAACCCACTATAAGGGGGGTGTAAGATGACCCAAACCCACTATAAGGGGGTGTAAGATGACCAAAAAACAATATAAGGGGGGTGTAAGATGACCCAAACCCACTATAAGGGGGTGTAAGATGACCCAAAACCACTATAAGGGGGTGCAAGATGACCCAAAACCACTATAAGGGGGGTGTAAGATAACCCAAAACCACTATAAGGGGGTGTAAGATGACCCAAAACCACTATAAGGGGGGTGTAAGATGACCCAAAACCACTATAAGGGGGGTGTAAGATGACCCAAAACCACTATAAGGGGGGTGTAAGATGACCTAAACCCACTATAAGGGGGTGTAAGATGAGACAAACCCACTATAAGGGGGGTGTAAGATGACCCAAAACCACTATAAGGGGGTGTAAGATGACCCAAACCCAGTATAAGGGGGGTGTAAGATGACCCAAACCCACTATAAGGGGGTGTAAGATGACCCAAAACCACTATAAGGGGGGTGTAAGATGACCCAAAACCACTATAAGGGGGGTGTAAGATGATCCAAAACCACTATAAGGGGGGTGTAAGATGACCCAAACCCACTATAAGGGGGTGTAAGATGACCCAAAACCACTATAAGGGGGGTGTAAGATGACCCAAACCCACTATAAGGGGGTGTAAGATGAGACAAACCCACTATAAGGGGGGTGTAAGATGACCCAAAACCACTATAAGGGGGTGTTATATGACCCAAAACCACTATAAGGGGGGTGTAAGATGACCCAAACCCACTATAAGGGGGTGTAAGATGACCCAAAACCACTATAAGGGGGGTGTAAGATGACCCAAACCCACTATAAGGGGCTGTAAGATGATCCAAAACCACTATAAGGGGGTGTAAGATGACCCAAACCCAGTATAAGGGGGGTGTAAGATGACCCAAAACCACTATAATGGGGTGTAAGATGACCCAAAACCACTATAAGGGGGGTGTAAGATGACCCAAACCCACTATAAGGGGGTGTAAGATGACCCAAAACCACTATAAGGGGGTGTAAGATGAGCCAAACCCACTATAAGGGGGGTGTAAGATGACACAAAACCACTATGGGGGGGGGGGATTTGTCCAACATAACAATTAGGGTTGTTGTGCAAGTTTGGCCAAACTGTTACCCCAAAAAATAAACAAAAAACAATAACTGCGAAAAAGCAAAATTATATCTAAATACTAACTGCACTTTTTATTCTTTTTCAGGCACCAAGATAAAAATCCAGTGGAGATTTAATATTTTCCCACCAAAACCTTAAAAAAAAAATACTAATTCACCAAATAAACATGTTGCAATGTGTTTACTTCTGAGGGTACTAACATTGATTTCAAGCCAACAGCAAAGAAAAGCGCAGGCACTGTGTTGAATAGCGTGTGTCCAAATGACAGCGCCTCAAAAGCTGATCTGAAACGGATATTCACCAATGTAGGCATTGTTCCCAACAACGCCAGGTAGCGACTGAGGAGGCCTGCTATATCGAATCGCTGCCGCCCGCGGCATACGCTAGCGGCGCTCATAGCGCCATACTTCAGGCGCTCATCTGTCGCTACCTGGCGCTATTACTGAATTGGCCTCCCCGTAACATTGACCTCTTTTCCCACAAGACACAATTATTTGTTGTCCACTAGATGTCAGGTTTTGTATATGTATATATATATATATATATATATATATATATATATATATATTTAGCAATAAATGTTTTGTGCAAAAAAGGAAACCTAAATATCTGAATATTTACAAAAGAAAAGTTCCCTCATTTCACACCCAACCACACATCATGCATTAAAACATCCTTTCTCTTGCACTGGTATAAGTACCAGAATACAGGCAAGCAAATAGTACAAAGCAGATTACAGTGAGAGGCGCATAACCGTAGAGTGCATTTGCTAAATATTGCAGCCAATTTGCACAAAACCATACATGAAACAAGAATGTAGTCAAATTGTTAAGGAAATACACACACATAACAGCATTTCTGTGTTCTTGGGGGCAAAATAAAATTTATACATTGAGTAGAAATGAAATAGCTCAAACATGAGTCCCTTTTCTGGTTCTTGATTGCTGAGTAGAACAAAGTACAGTAACTAACCAAAACAGACAGATTCTTCAACTTATTACCTGTGGTCGTTTGTGGGACCAAGAAGAACTGCTGTTGAGTTCCATTATTACTGGAAAAATACCTTTGCCAATGGCAAATATACATGTACTTAAATCAGTACCTATTAGTACTGTTTTATCTCATTTTTTTATGTTGGCAAATGTGTGTGTTTTCCAAGCAGAATCTCTTCACGACACTTGTATAAGGTACACCAGTAATAAGTGGCACTGAAGCCCGAGCTGTCATAGAGCACACTTGCAGGAAAAGTATTTTATAACCAAAAAATGTTGAAGAAATGCAAAGAAAGGAAATAATTGTAACATGTCAAAAATGAAAACACATGATTTAGATGTCAGCAACAGCTATTCTTTTACATTCATTGTCATAAACTACGGTACTTTATCATCAATATTATTACACCAATGCCGTCATCTAACCTCAATAACTAAAAATGGAATTAAACGCATTAAAAGCTGCTACATTTTCATAACAGCAGTGTTTTCTGTTAATGATATTAAGGCAACTAGCGCATATGAGATCTATCACCAACTTGTTACGCGAGTTAAAAATGAGCAATTATGCACGCAAAAGAACAGAGCAGTGCTCATTGTCAAAGTTAAATCCATCATAATGGCCAAACGTACACAAACATGCCCTGACACAGGCTGAACTATAGGGATAAACCTAGGGCTCCAATGCAAGCTGCCTATTTAACCAACACCACTGAAACTGCTCATATGCCCCAGGACAAAATTGCAGTTCATGAATCTGCAGACAGCCTTCAAACAGCAAGTGCTAATGGTTTTCCTGTAACTGTACATTGTCAGTTATGTCAGCTGAATCTAGGCGGCAGCACGGCAGAGATGAAAGGAAGCTCCAAAATGGTGGCTGTCACTAGAAAATCAGTGAGGCAGCATTTCAGCTTTGAGTGGATGCAGCAGCAAATGTAGGTGCTGACAATGATTCAGTATAATGCATGCAGATGGTTCAGCCTTTTGGTCTGGTTTAATAACAGCACCATTGAATGCAACAATGTGGAAGCAAAGGTCAGCAAAAAGCACAGAATGGTGCACTATACAAATCAGCTCCAAGTCTGTACACCAAGATCTACAACAAGGGAGTTTCTTGTAGATTGGTGTACATACCTGCTGCTACATGCATTGGAATTTTATCTCTTTAATGCCTTATTTATGATGTGCCTCTTTTAGCACTAGCACTTGTGTGGCTATAGCTAGAGATGAGCGAATGGAATCTGAAGAATCCAAATTTGTTACGAATTTCAGGAAAATTTTGATTCTTAACGATTCAGAATATCTCCGCTTCCTTAAAACTCCATTTACTACTATCCAGGCCATCTAAAATGGTGGATCCACAAGTCAGGACATGTTCAATGGGGCAAATAATCTTGGGTAGGTGTCACATGCTACCTATCAGCAGCCAGGCTTCCCTATGATGTCACAGCCTTATATAAGCGGCGACCATTTTGCAGAAGCTCATTCCGACACTGTATTGCGGCCAGAGCAGATCACGCAGAGAGAGCGAGGGACAGATAGACAGACAGACAGATAGATAGAACAAGTAACAGAAAGAGCGAGGGACAGATAGAGCCAGAAAGAAAAGGAGAGAGGCTGTGACAGTGACAGAGAAAGACAGACATTTTACAGTGTTTGCATTAGCTTTCAAGCCTATTTAGTGTTAATAACTAGAAATGAGCGAACTTTTGAAAAATTCGATTTCGACTGATTCGCCAAATTTTCCGACAAAAATCGTTTCGACCCGAATTAATTCGCAACGAATCGCTATTAAAAACGGCTATTTCTGAGCCTCCTAGAGCCTCAATAGGGTTGTAAACCATTCTGCCTTGCTGTAACACGCACAGGATGCGTGCTGGGTTAGTTAAATAATACTTTGAATAAATATCACATGCAGATCAGAGGCATCGCTAATAGAATCGCAGAGCGGCACAATTGAATTCTAGAGAGTTGAAGTGGCATCACTATGAGGGGCAGGAGCCCAAACATTGCTTTAAAGAGACACTGGAGTTGGCAGCAGCAGGAGCCCAAAAATTGGATGAATCACACCCTGGAGTTGGCAGCAGCAGGAGCCCAAATATTACTTTAAAGAGACACTGGAGTTGGCTTCAGGAGCCCAAAAATTGGATGAATCACACCCTGGAGTTGGCAGCAGCAGCATCAGGAGCCCAAACAATACTTTAAAGAGACCCTGGGGTTGGCTTCAGGAGCCCAAAAATTGGATGAATCACACCCTGGAGTTAGCAGCAGCAGCAGGAGCCCAAACATTACTTTAAAGAGACCCTGGGGTTGGCTTCAGGAGCCCAAAAATTGGATGAATCACACCCTGGAGTTGGCAGCAGCAGGAGCCCAAATACTACTTTAAAGAGACCCTGGGGTTGGCTTCAGGAGCCCAAAAATTGGATGATTCACACCCTGGAGTTGACATCAGCAGGAGCCCAAAAATTGGCCTAAAGACATAAATATGTTTTGCACCATTTGGAAAGTGTAAAACGTGGCACCATGCTGAATCTAGTTGCATGCATCAGGCATTGGTGGGTGGAAATCCTGGCTGATCCATCCCTGATTCATTTTGACAAAGGTGAGTCTCTCCACATTTTTAGTTGACAGATGAGTTCTCCTCGCCGTAACTATGGCCCCCGCCGCACTAAACACCCTCTCAGATGGCACGCTACTTGCCGGGCAGGACAGCTTTTCCAGGGCAAACTCTGCTAGTTGCGGCCACAAATCAAGTTTGGCTGCCCAGAAGTCCAGCGGATCCTCAAGGTGTGTTGGCATGGTCATGTCAAAGTATGACATGACCTGCTGGTTCAGGTCCTGCTCCAGGTCTTCCTGCTGCTCATGAGTAGCCTCACTATGTGGGTGTAGAAAGCTACTCATTAGCGACTGAAGACTGAGGCTGCTGCTGCTGATGGAGCTGCTGCTCCTGCCAACCCCCCCAGCGGCCATGGCAGTGGAAGGTGAGCGCAGAGGTCCCCTCGAGTCAGACCTGTGAGAGTATGGACCATGGCGCAGATAGGCATCGGCCAACTGCCTACGTAGAATGTCTTTGTAGTAGTTCAGTTTGTCCTCCCTCTCGGTGGGTTTAAAAAATGCCCCCATTTTGTGCCGGAAGCGAGGGTCCAATAAGGTGGACAGCCAGAAGTCATCCCGCCGACAGATGGAAACAATTCTGGGGTCACTACGCAAGCACGTGAGCATGCTTCGTGACTCGGATGGACTACCTGTCTCCATCTCCACTGCATACTGCCACGGTGTGCCTGGGTCCTCTGTCTCGCCTTCCTCAAAAACCTCTAGCTCCTCTGGCTGCTCCTGCTCCTCCTCTCCTGTCCGCTGACTAGATAAACCAGCCATTTCGCCAAGCCTAAACTGTGTTTCGCTGGGCAACTCCTCCTCCTCTTCCTCCTCCAGTTCAGCTCCAACGGGGTTCATGTGGCCGTAAGATGTAAACGCCATGTCTCCAGTGCCCTGACCAGCCATGGTTTCCAACATGTGCTGCAGTACATGAAGCAGTGGAATCACGTCATTCATCCCGTAATCCTGCCGACTGACAAATAAAGTGGCTTCCTCAAAGGGCCTGAGCAAACGACAGGTGTCACGTATGAGCTGCCACTGGTTGACATTGAAGTTACACAGGGGAGTCCCCCTATCTGCTTGGATCATCAGGAAATCCGTGATGGCTTTTCTCTGTTCATATAATCGGTCCAACATGTGAAGGGTGGAATTCCAACAGGTGGAAACATCGCAAATCAGACTATGTTGGGGGATACCATTCTGACGCTGTAGCTCAAGAAGGGTGTGTTTGGCGGTGTATGAGTGGCTGAAGTGCATGCAAAGTTTCCTTGAAGTTGTTAGGATGTCTTGCAGATGGGGGGAACACTTCAGAAACCGCTTGACAACCAGATTGAAGACGTGAGCCATGCAGGGGGCATGGGTCAGGCTTCCTTGGCGCAGCGCAGACAAAATGTTCTTCCCATTGTCGGTAACCATGATTCCCATTTAAAGTTTTCTTGGAGTAAGCCATGTTTGGATTTCCTGATGAATAAATTTAAGCAGTTCCTCCCCTGTGTGACTCCGTTCGCCAAGACAAACCATGTGAAGCACTGCGTGACACCTCCGTGCCCTGCACACATGGTAGACTGGAGGGGCACTGAGACTTGAGCCTACAGTGGAGGGTGAGGACATGGCGGAGGATGAGGAGGCCGAGTCGCACGGTGTCACAGGCCCAACGGGCAGGGAGCGCGGAGGCCGAAGCGGCGTGACCTGTCCAAGTTGCTGCTGCTGCTGCTGCTGCAAAGGGACCACATTCACCCAGTGGGCCGTAAACGACATGTACTGTCCCTGACTGTAGTTACAGCTCCAGACGTCGGCGCTGCCATGCACTTTGCTACACACCGACAGGCTCAAGGACTGGCCCACCTTCTGTTCAACAAAAGTGTGCAGCGCTGGTACTGCCTTCTTGGCAAAGAAATGACGGCTTGGGACTCTCCACCTCGGCTCGGCACAAGCCATCAGTTCTCTGAAAGGTGCAGATTCCACCACCTGAAAAGGGAGCGACTGCAGCACCAGCAACTTGGACAGGAGCACATTAAGCTTCTGCGCCATAGGATGAGTGGGCGCATACTGCTGTCTCTTGGACATGGCTTCGCTGATGGATTGCTGGCGGGATGCATGACTTGGAGGAGGAGGAGCAGGAGCGACAGAGGATGGGTATGACGCACAGCTGCCTTCGGCTGAGGTGCTGGAGCCTTGGCTGGCAGAAATTGGGAGCTCACTTGGTGAGGAAGCAGACTGGACCACCCCTTGGGAGCCTCGGTTCTCCCAGGTCGCTTTATGGTGACGCATCATATGTTGACGCAGGGCCGTGGTGCCAACATTTGGACCCTGGCCACGCTTCACCTTTTGCCTACATATCTTGCATGTGGCCATGTTACCCTCCTGTTGAAGTGGCATCACTATGAGGGGCAGGAGCCCAAACATTGCTTTAAAGAGACACTGGAGTTGGCAGCAGCAGGAGCCCAAAAATTGGATGAATCACACCCTGGAGTTGGCAGCAGCAGGAGCCCAAATATTACTTTAAAGAGACACTGGAGTTGGCTTCAGGAGCCCAAAAATTGGATGAATCACACCCTGGAGTTGGCAGCACCAGCATCAGGAGCCCAAACAATACTTTAAAGAGACCCTGGGGTTGGCTTCAGGAGCCCAAAAATTGGATGAATCACACCCTGGAGTTGGCAGCAGCAGGAGCCCAAATATTACTTTAAAGAGACACTGGAGTTGGCTTCAGGAGCCCAAAAATTGGATGAATCACACCCTGGAGTTGGCAGCACCAGCATCAGGAGCCCAAACAATACTTTAAAGAGACCCTGGGGTTGGCTTCAGGAGCCCAAAAATTGGATGATTCACACCCTGGAGTTGACATCAGCAGGAGCCCAAAAATTGGCCTAAAGACATAAATATGTTTTGCACCATTTGGAAAGTGTAAAACGTGGCACCATGCTGAATCTAGTTGCATGCATCAGGCATTGGTGGGTGGAAATCCTGGCTGATCCATCCCTGATTCATTTTGACAAAGGTGAGTCTCTCCACATTTTTAGTTGACAGATGAGTTCTCCTCGCCGTAACTATGGCCCCCGCCGCACTAAACACCCTCTCAGATGGCACGCTACTTGCCGGGCAGGACAGCTTTTCCAGGGCAAACTCTGCTAGTTGCGGCCACAAATCAAGTTTGGCTGCCCAGAAGTCCAGCGGATCCTCAAGGTGTGTTGGCATGGTCATGTCAAAGTATGACATGACCTGCTGGTTCAGGTCCTGCTCCAGGTCTTCCTGCTGCTCATGAGTAGCCTCACTATGTGGGTGTAGAAAGCTACTCATTAGCGACTGAAGACTGAGGCTGCTGCTGCTGATGGAGCTGCTGCTCCTGCCAACCCCCCCAGCGGCCATGGCAGTGGAAGGTGAGCGCAGAGGTCCCCTCGAGTCAGACCTGTGAGAGTATGGACCATGGCGCAGATAGGCATCGGCCAACTGCCTACGTAGAATGTCTTTGTAGTAGTTCAGTTTGTCCTCCCTCTCGGTGGGTTTAAAAAATGCCCCCATTTTGTGCCGGAAGCGAGGGTCCAATAAGGTGGACAGCCAGAAGTCATCCCGCCGACAGATGGAAACAATTCTGGGGTCACTACGCAAGCACGTGAGCATGCTTCGTGACTCGGATGGACTACCTGTCTCCATCTCCACTGCATACTGCCACGGTGTGCCTGGGTCCTCTGTCTCGCCTTCCTCAAAAACCTCTAGCTCCTCTGGCTGCTCCTGCTCCTCCTCTCCTGTCCGCTGACTAGATAAACCAGCCATTTCGCCAAGCCTAAACTGTGTTTCGCTGGGCAACTCCTCCTCCTCTTCCTCCTCCAGTTCAGCTCCAACGGGGTTCATGTGGCCGTAAGATGTAAACGCCATGTCTCCAGTGCCCTGACCAGCCATGGTTTCCAACATGTGCTGCAGTACATGAAGCAGTGGAATCACGTCATTCATCCCGTAATCCTGCCGACTGACAAATAAAGTGGCTTCCTCAAAGGGCCTGAGCAAACGACAGGTGTCACGTATGAGCTGCCACTGGTTGACATTGAAGTTACACAGGGGAGTCCCCCTATCTGCTTGGATCATCAGGAAATCCGTGATGGCTTTTCTCTGTTCATATAATCGGTCCAACATGTGAAGGGTGGAATTCCAACAGGTGGAAACATCGCAAATCAGACTATGTTGGGGGATACCATTCTGACGCTGTAGCTCAAGAAGGGTGTGTTTGGCGGTGTATGAGTGGCTGAAGTGCATGCAAAGTTTCCTTGAAGTTGTTAGGATGTCTTGCAGATGGGGGGAACACTTCAGAAACCGCTTGACAACCAGATTGAAGACGTGAGCCATGCAGGGGGCATGGGTCAGGCTTCCTTGGCGCAGCGCAGACAAAATGTTCTTCCCATTGTCGGTAACCATGATTCCCATTTAAAGTTTTCTTGGAGTAAGCCATGTTTGGATTTCCTGATGAATAAATTTAAGCAGTTCCTCCCCTGTGTGACTCCGTTCGCCAAGACAAACCATGTGAAGCACTGCGTGACACCTCCGTGCCCTGCACACATGGTAGACTGGAGGGGCACTGAGACTTGAGCCTACAGTGGAGGGTGAGGACATGGCGGAGGATGAGGAGGCCGAGTCGCACGGTGTCACAGGCCCAACGGGCAGGGAGCGCGGAGGCCGAAGCGGCGTGACCTGTCCAAGTTGCTGCTGCTGCTGCTGCTGCAAAGGGACCACATTCACCCAGTGGGCCGTAAACGACATGTACTGTCCCTGACTGTAGTTACAGCTCCAGACGTCGGCGCTGCCATGCACTTTGCTACACACCGACAGGCTCAAGGACTGGCCCACCTTCTGTTCAACAAAAGTGTGCAGCGCTGGTACTGCCTTCTTGGCAAAGAAATGACGGCTTGGGACTCTCCACCTCGGCTCGGCACAAGCCATCAGTTCTCTGAAAGGTGCAGATTCCACCACCTGAAAAGGGAGCGACTGCAGCACCAGCAACTTGGACAGGAGCACATTAAGCTTCTGCGCCATAGGATGAGTGGGCGCATACTGCTGTCTCTTGGACATGGCTTCGCTGATGGATTGCTGGCGGGATGCATGACTTGGAGGAGGAGGAGCAGGAGCGACAGAGGATGGGTATGACGCACAGCTGCCTTCGGCTGAGGTGCTGGAGCCTTGGCTGGCAGAAATTGGGAGCTCACTTGGTGAGGAAGCAGACTGGACCACCCCTTGGGAGCCTCGGTTCTCCCAGGTCGCTTTATGGTGACGCATCATATGTTGACGCAGGGCCGTGGTGCCAACATTTGGACCCTGGCCACGCTTCACCTTTTGCCTACATATCTTGCATGTGGCCATGTTACCCTCCTGCGGATGCTTCAGGAAAAACTGCCACACTGCCGAGTAGCTACTTTTCCCACCCCCTGGCCTCACTGATTCACTGCTGCTGTTGCCAACTCCAGGAACCCCTGCTTCACTACCTCCCGATAAGGTAGACTGCCGCACAGCAGGTGCTCTACCCCGGCCCCGGCCGGCTCCAGCCTTTGGAATTGTGCCCCCATGCTGACTGCTACCACCTTGCTGCCTCAGCTGCTGACTCCGGGGCAACCTGCGCCCCTCTTCTCCTGATGACGATGAAGCCCCTTCATCACCCGGCTCCCAAGTGCGATCGGCTTCATCGTCATCATCATTATCACCGAGTTGTGGCTGTACGTCACTGATGTTCGTGGATTCGTCAACAGTGTCTGGCGCAGGAGCTGGAACGCTCGCAACACCCACGACACTGTCCACATCACTATTTGTCTGCCTAGCTAGAGAAGCCACCTCCATTTCTTGGCTGGGCAGTAGCTGCTGACTGTCCTCTATCTGATCGTCCTCCTCACTAAAGAGTGGAGCTGAACCCAAAGCATAGGATACGTCGCTGGGGGAGGGAACGGCGTAGGACAGAGGCAATGGGAGGACAGGGACTGCTCTCGGGGCATGCCAACTCAGGGTTGTGTCAGAGGAACCTACCAACCCTAGACTGGGGGTCTCAGACGTAAGTTGTGATAATGTTGTTGATGAGCGCGTCAACCAATCTACCACGGCAGATGCGTTACTGGTGGAGACCCGACCGCTAGCAGATACTGGCAGATTAGGTCTCTCAGCGTGACTCCTGCTGCTACTGGCCCCCAGGTGATATTTTAAGAACCCCCAGGCAGCGGTGGGTCTATATGAAACAGAATATAATGCACACCAAATGTGAGCAGTAACACTCAGCCTCCAACAGGCCTGCTTAGTGTAAATAAGAGAGCTGCTTAGTGTAAATAAAGGGGGGTATGGTATGTTACAGAATGGGATGCCCCAACAGGAGTGCACCTGGGACCAGTAGTAGCATGCACAGCAAAAGTGTCTTTATCAGGCCTAATTTCAATTAGAATAAGTGCAAATGGTTATGGTCTTAAATAGAGGCTGGTGTAGTCACAGAATGGGATGCCACAACAGGAGTGCACCTGGGACCAGTAGTAGCATGCACAGCAAAAGTGTCTTTATCAGGCCTAATTTCAATTAGAATAAGTGCAAATGGTTATGTTCTTAAATAGAGGCTGCTGTAGTCACAGAATGGGATGCCCCAACAGGAGTTCACCTGGCAGGGACCAGTAGTGCTATGCACAGCAAAAGTGTCTTTATCAGGCCTAATTTCAATTAGAATAAGTGCAAATGGTTATATGGTCTTAAATAGAGGCTGCTGTAGTCACAGAATGGGATGCCCCAAACAGGAGTGCACCTGGCAGGCATTAGTGCTATGCACAGCAAAAGTGTCTTTATCAGGCCTAATTTCAATTAGAATAAGTGCAAATGGTTATATGGTCTTAAATAGAGGCTGGTGTAGTCACAGAATGGGATGCCACAACAGGAGTGCACCTGGCAGGCAGTAGTGCTATGCACAGCAAAAGTGTCTTTATCAGGCCTAATTTCAATTAGAATAAGTGCAAATGGTTATATGGTCTTAAATAGAGGCTGCTGTAGTCACAGAATGGGATGCCCCAAACAGGAGTGCACCTGGCAGGGACCAGTAGTGCTATGCACAGCAAAAGTGTCTTTATCAGGCCTAATTTCAATTAGAATAAGTGCAAATGGTTATATGGTCTTAAATAGAGGCTGCTGTAGTCACAGAATGGGATGCCCCAAACAGGAGTGCACCTGGCAGGGACCAGTAGTGCTATGCACAGCAAAAGTGTCTTTATCAGGCCTAATTTCAATTAGAATAAGTGCAAATGGTTATATGGTCTTTAAATAGAGGCTGGTGTAGTCACAGAATGGGATGCCACAACAGGAGTGCACCTGGCAGGCAGTAGTGCTATGCACAGCAAAAGTGTCTTTATCAGGCCTAATTTCAATTAGAATAAGTGCAAATGGTTATATGGTCTTAAATAGAGGCTGCTGTAGTCACAGAATGGGATGCCCCAAACAGGAGTGCACCTGGCAGGGACCAGTAGTGCTATGCACAGCAAAAGTGTCTTTATCAGGCCTAATTTCAATTAGAATAAGTGCAAATGGTTATGGTCTTAAATAGAGGCTGCTGTAGTCACAGAATGGGATGCCTCACAGCAGACTTAAGATCAGTTCAGTATATATGCACAGTTAGTTAGTATAAGCAGCCTGAAAACGCTAACAAAGCCTGTCAGCCAGCCAGTAACACTCAGGCTGGATGAAAAAAAAAAAAATCTCCCTGTGACTGCCTCCGATTTTTCCTAACTTTCCCTGTTTTTCGCTGACTTTCTGCCTGTCTCCTGCCTGTCTCCTGCCTGTCTCCTGCCTGTCTCCAGCCTGTCCCTGTCTGTCCCTTCCTGTCTAACTGCCTCTCCCTCACTACAGCGTTCTGTCTCTCACGAATGCAATAGAGAAATGAGGAAGGAAAAGCAAGATGGCCGACTTAAATAGTGCTGTGACGTTACCGGGCTTGCTGGCTGCTGATAGGCTGCATGTGACTGCCCCAGCTTGCACTGGCGCGGGGTAGATGTCCAGACATGTCCCGTCCGCCATCTTAGAATGCCTGTATGTAAATGAATGGATGTTAAAGGAAAACTTCGAGCGATCGAATCGCGGAGAAATTCGGATTCCATCCGAATCGAATTTTTCATGAAATTCGGATCGAATCCGGGTTCGTCCGGATCGATTCGCTCATCCCTATTAATAACACACCTGCCTATTTAGCTTTACCTTTTCCTGGTATTCTTTAAAAAGTGTGCTAGCATTAATATTTTAAGAGTAACTGGCTACTTACCTTTTGCATTTTGTAAAGAAAGTCACTTTTTCACGTTTAAACCTTAGAATTCCCCCCAAAATTGCCCCCCCCCCCCCCCGCTGGGATTAGGCCCTTATGTTCTGTCTCCCAGCAGCTAAAAAAGGCTTCCAGCTGTCCAGCTGCAGCAGGAAAGCAGAAGCCAGATTGATCAGTGTGGGACACAGGGATGGATGGGAGGTAAGTATTAAAAAATAAATAAATACATATTTTTTCTGCTTGTTTCTGTTTTTTTTACACTTAACCCCTTGTGAACTGGTAAGGGATCCATGAGACCCCTTATACCAGTTCACAAGGCTGGGGGCTGGCAAGTCACCTGCCGCTAGCAGGTGACTTGCCGTTAACCCCCGGCACCCCAATTTCCTGCCTCCCCAAGGCCCGGGGGGGGGCAAGAGAGCCCAGGACCACATAGGCTATGTGGGCTTGTAGGCTGCAGAGTGGGGGGCCACAAAAGTTGGCCCCTCCACTCTGTTCCTACAAACCCCCATAGCTGGTCCTGGGCTGGTAAATGCTGGATAAGGGGGACCCAATTTCAATTTTTGGGTTTTTTTTAAGGGTTTTTAACCCTTAAAATTCCCCCAAAAGTGCCCCCCCCCCCCCCGGGAGGGGGGACCCTATGTCATTTTTTTTAAAATTAACCCCTTATGTTTATAGTGTGGATAGTAGTAGTATTTTTTTTGTAAATGTTATAAAGTGCTATTTTCAGTTTGGGGGGTCTCCTGGGCAAGAATGGGGGGAGCTACCAATACATATGTGGTACCGTTGTAATCGGGAGAAATTGGGCTTTCACATGCAATATGGTATCTCTAATAAAGTAAATGTTTTATTTAAAAAAAAAGGAGACAATTGTCTAAAAAATATTTATTTATTTATTTTTACACAAAAATATTAAAAAAAAGTAGAAAAATTACAAACAAGACATTTCATGTTCAAGCCTAAACTGCAAAATAGATATCTATAATTTTCCTGGAAATTCCGGCAAAAATCACGGTTAAACATGGCGCAGAATGGGGAAAAATGACCTGTCAACAGAGGGTGACAAAACTTCAAGTAAGTTGGCAATTAAAAGGGTTAATAGTACCTATGCATGTTGGGTATTGTTCTGCTCGGGGGACCTTGCTCTTTCAGATTTACTTGTTTTTTCTTGTTTGCATATTTATATTTTAGGAAAACATTTTATTTATTCAGTTTTTTTATTCAATTTTTTAGGAAAACCCTGTGCAACCTAAGAATTCTTTGAGGGATTACTTCCAGAAAGGTGAGCCTATTACAACAAGCTTGGTATTCTTAGAAAGCTTAACATGTGTACATTCAGGGAATATATGGTTTATAGGGGATATTCCAAATGTAAAGTGTTGTTTTGGTTGAAAAATTGCAAGGTGCGCATTTTGTCTGCAGAGCTGAAATTTTCAAGTAAAATTACTGTTATGCGCACGCTTTACTTTGTGGTGTTTGCCAACTCTTCCCTTGACAGTACCTATGCATGTTGGGTATCGTTCTGTTCGGGGCATGTTGCTTTTTGAGATTTTACTTGTTTTTTCTTGTTTGCATTTAGGAAAATTTGATTCTTCCTTGTTATTCTTTTTTAAGGAAACTTTGTGCAACCAAAGAATACATTGAGGGATTACTTCCTGAAAACTAAGCCCACATAAACAAGCTTGGTACGCATGGAAAGCTTGAGGTGTGTACTTCCAGAGAATATATAGTTTGTGGGGGTATTTTAAATGTAAATGGTTGTTTTTTCTGGAAAAACTGCAAGGTGCACATAGTGCATAGCATAGTTGTATTTTATCTGAAAATCTCCTAAAGCTCTCAGTTTGGGGGAGTCTCCTGGGCAGGAAAGGGTATCAATACATATGTGGTACCACTGTGACTGGGAGAAATTGGGGTTTCGCACGCAATAACATTTTTGACAAACTTACATTTTTTATTACAAAAAAACACTACAAATTGCAAAAAATAGATTTTTTTTTTAATTTTTTTTGCACATATTTCACCAAAAAGTATTGAGAATAAAAAAAAAAGGCCAAAAAAGAGATTTCATGTTGAAGCCCAGACTCTCTTGAAAAAAACAATATATCATTTTCCTGGGAAATCCCTGGAAATCCTTTCAAAAATCACAGTCGAACATGTGTAGCGCAAAATAGTGAAACATGGTCTGGCAACAGAGGGTGACAAAAGCTGCAGGTGGGCTGGCATTTAAAGGGTTAAGAGTACCTGGCTACTTACCTTTTGCATTTTGTAACAAAAGTCTTGTTTTAAAGTTTCCAGCAGTCATTGCCTTTCACCAGGGGGCATCTAGAATGCTACCTTGTATCTTTTAAGAGTGCCTGGCTACTTATATTTTGCATTTTGTAACAAAAGTCTAATTTTAAAGTTTCCAGCAGTCATTGCCTTTCACCGGGGGGCATCCCGAATGCTACCATTTAGGGATGAGCGAATCGATCCGGACGAACCCGGATTCGATCCGAATTTCAGGAAAAATTCGATTCGGATCGAATCCGAATTTCCCCGCGATTCGATCACTCGAAGTTTTCCTTTAACATCCATTCATTTACATTACAGGCATTCTAAGATGGCGGGCGGGACATGTCTGGACATGTATCCCGCGCCAGTGCAAGCTGGGGCAGTCACATGCAGCCTATCAGCAGCCAGCAAGCCCGGTGACGTCACACAGCGGTATTTAACGGCGGCCATCTTGCTTTTCCTCATTTCTCTATTGCATTCGTGACAGACAGAACGCTGTGTAGCTGAGGGACAGACAGTTAGGCAGGGACAGACAGGGACAGACAGGGACAGGCTGGAGACAGGCTGGAGACAGGCAGGAGACAGGCAGGAGACAGACAGGAGACAGACAGAAAGCCAGGGAAAGGTAGGAAAAACGGAGCTGGCTGACAGGGAGATTTTTTTTTTTTCATCCAGCCTTTGTTAGCGTTTTCAGGCTGCTTATAGTAACTAACTGTGCATATATACTGAACTGATCTTAAGTCTGCTGTGAGGCATCCCATTCTGTGACTAAAGCAGCCTCTGTTTAAGACCATATAAGCATTTGCTCTAATCATATTTGAAATTAGGCCTGATAAAGACACTTTTGCTGGCCAAAGCACTACTGTACCCTGGCAGCTCGATTCCTGCCCGGGGCATCCCATTCTGTGACTAAAGCAGCCTCTGTTTAAGACCATATAAGCATTTGCTCTAATCATATTTGAAATTAGGCCTGATAAAGACACTTTTGCTGGCCAAAGCACTACTGTACCCTGGCAGCTCGATTCCTGCCCGGGGCATCCCATTCTGTGACTAAAGCAGCCTCTGTTTAAGACCATATAAGCATTTGCTCTAATCATATTTGAAATTAGGCCTGATAAAGACACTTTTGCTGGCCAAAGCACTACTGTACCCTGGCAGCTCGATTCCTGCCCGGGGCATCCCATTCTGTGACTAAAGCAGCCTCTGTTTAAGACCATATAACCATTTGCTCTAATCATATTTGAAATTAGGCCTGATAAAGACACTTTTGCTGGCCAAAGCACTACTGTACCCTGGCAGCTCGATTCCTGCCCGGGGCATCCCATTCTGTGACTAAAGCAGCCTCTGTTTAAGACCATATAAGCATTTGCTCTAATCATATTTGAAATTAGGCCTGATAAAGACACTTTTGCTGGCCAAAGCACTACTGTACCCTGGCAGCTCGATTCCTGCCCGGGGCATCCCATTCTGTGACTAAAGCAGCCTCTGTTTAAGACCATATAAGCATTTGCTCTAATCATATTTGAAATTAGGCCTGATAAAGACACTTTTGCTGGCCAAAGCACTACTGTACCCTGGCAGCTCGATTCCTGCCCGGGGCATCCCATTCTGTGACTAAAGCAGCCTCTGTTTAAGACCATATAAGCATTTGCTCTAATCATATTTGAAATTAGGCCTGATAAAGACACTTTTGCTGGCCAAAGCACTACTGTACCCTGGCAGCTCGATTCCTGCCCGGGGCATCCCATTCTGTGACTAAAGCAGCCTCTGTTTAAGACCATATAAGCATTTGCTCTAATCATATTTGAAATTAGGCCTGATAAAGACACTTTTGCTGGCCAAAGCACTACTGTACCCTGGCAGCTCGATTCCTGCCCGGGGCATCCCATTCTGTGACTAAAGCAGCCTCTGTTTAAGACCATATAAGCATTTGCTCTAATCATATTTGAAATTAGGCCTGATAAAGACACTTTTGCTGGCCAAAGCACTACTGTACCCTGGCAGCTCGATTCCTGCCCGGGGCATCCCATTCTGTGACTAAAGCAGCCTCTGTTTAAGACCATATAAGCATTTGCTCTAATCATATTTGAAATTAGGCCTGATAAAGACACTTTTGCTGGCCAAAGCACTACTGTACCCTGGCAGCTCGATTCCTGCCCGGGGCATCCCATTCTGTGACTAAAGCAGCCTCTGTTTAAGACCATATAAGCATTTGCTCTAATCATATTTGAAATTAGGCCTGATAAAGACACTTTTGCTGGCCAAAGCACTACTGTACCCTGGCAGCTCGATTCCTGCCCGGGGCATCCCATTCTGTGACTAAAGCAGCCTCTGTTTAAGACCATATAAGCATTTGCTCTAATCATATTTGAAATTAGGCCTGATAAAGACAC
Organism: Gastrophryne carolinensis; assembly: GCA_027917425.1. Classification (NCBI taxonomy): domain Eukaryota; kingdom Metazoa; phylum Chordata; class Amphibia; order Anura; family Microhylidae; genus Gastrophryne; species Gastrophryne carolinensis. Next base: position 303,435,484 of record CM051234.1, on the reverse strand, counting down.
TTTTGCTGGCCAAAGCACTACTGTACCCTGGCAGCTCGATTCCTGCCCGGGGCATCCCATTCTGTGACTAAAGCAGCCTCTGTTTAAGACCATATAAGCATTTGCTCTAATCATATTTGAAATTAGGCCTGATAAAGACACTTTTGCTGGCCAAAGCACTACTGTACCCTGGCAGCTCGATTCCTGCCCGGGGCATCCCATTCTGTGACTAAAGCAGCCTCTGTTTAAGACCATATAACCATTTGCTCTAATCATATTTGAAATTAGGCCTGATAAAGACACTTTTGCTGGCCAAAGCACTACTGTACCCTGGCAGCTCGATTCCTGCCCGGGGCATCCCATTCTGTGACTAAAGCAGCCTCTGTTTAAGACCATATAAGCATTTGCTCTAATCATATTTGAAATTAGGCCTGATAAAGACACTTTTGCTGGCCAAAGCACTACTGTACCCTGGCAGCTCGATTCCTGCCCGGGGCATCCCATTCTGTGACTAAAGCAGCCTCTGTTTAAGACCATATAACCATTTGCTCTAATCATATTTGAAATTAGGCCTGATAAAGACACTTTTGCTGGCCAAAGCACTACTGTACCCTGGCAGCTCGATTCCTGCCCGGGGCATCCCATTCTGTGACTAAAGCAGCCTCTGTTTAAGACCATATAACCATTTGCTCTAATCATATTTGAAATTAGGCCTGATAAAGACACTTTTGCTGGCCAAAGCACTACTGTACCCTGGCAGCTCGATTCCTGCCCGGGGCATCCCATTCTGTGACTAAAGCAGCCTCTGTTTAAGACCATATAAGCATTTGCTCTAATCATATTTGAAATTAGGCCTGATAAAGACACTTTTGCTGGCCAAAGCACTACTGTACCCTGGCAGCTCGATTCCTGCCCGGGGCATCCCATTCTGTGACTAAAGCAGCCTCTGTTTAAGACCATATAAGCATTTGCTCTAATCATATTTGAAATTAGGCCTGATAAAGACACTTTTGCTGGCCAAAGCACTACTGTACCCTGGCAGCTCGATTCCTGCCCGGGGCATCCCATTCTGTGACTAAAGCAGCCTCTGTTTAAGACCATATAAGCATTTGCTCTAATCATATTTGAAATTAGGCCTGATAAAGACACTTTTGCTGGCCAAAGCACTACTGTACCCTGGCAGCTCGATTCCTGCCCGGGGCATCCCATTCTGTGACTAAAGCAGCCTCTGTTTAAGACCATATAAGCATTTGCTCTAATCATATTTGAAATTAGGCCTGATAAAGACACTTTTGCTGGCCAAAGCACTACTGTACCCTGGCAGCTCGATTCCTGCCCGGGGCATCCCATTCTGTGACTAAAGCAGCCTCTGTTTAAGACCATATAAGCATTTGCTCTAATCATATTTGAAATTAGGCCTGATAAAGACACTTTTGCTGGCCAAAGCACTACTGTACCCTGGCAGCTCGATTCCTGCCCGGGGCATCCCATTCTGTGACTAAAGCAGCCTCTGTTTAAGACCATATAAGCATTTGCTCTAATCATATTTGAAATTAGGCCTGATAAAGACACTTTTGCTGGCCAAAGCACTACTGTACCCTGGCAGCTCGATTCCTGCCCGGGGCATCCCATTCTGTGACTAAAGCAGCCTCTGTTTAAGACCATATAAGCATTTGCTCTAATCATATTTGAAATTAGGCCTGATAAAGACACTTTTGCTGGCCAAAGCACTACTGTACCCTGGCAGCTCGATTCCTGCCCGGGGCATCCCATTCTGTGACTAAAGCAGCCTCTGTTTAAGACCATATAAGCATTTGCTCTAATCATATTTGAAATTAGGCCTGATAAAGACACTTTTGCTGGCCAAAGCACTACTGTACCCTGGCAGCTCGATTCCTGCCCGGGGCATCCCATTCTGTGACTAAAGCAGCCTCTGTTTAAGACCATATAAGCATTTGCTCTAATCATATTTGAAATTAGGCCTGATAAAGACACTTTTGCTGGCCAAAGCACTACTGTACCCTGGCAGCTCGATTCCTGCCCGGGGCATCCCATTCTGTGACTAAAGCAGCCTCTGTTTAAGACCATATAAGCATTTGCTCTAATCATATTTGAAATTAGGCCTGATAAAGACACTTTTGCTGGCCAAAGCACTACTGTACCCTGGCAGCTCGATTCCTGCCCGGGGCATCCCATTCTGTGACTAAAGCAGCCTCTGTTTAAGACCATATAAGCATTTGCTCTAATCATATTTGAAATTAGGCCTGATAAAGACACTTTTGCTGGCCAAAGCACTACTGTACCCTGGCAGCTCGATTCCTGCCCGGGGCATCCCATTCTGTGACTAAAGCAGCCTCTGTTTAAGACCATATAACCATTTGCTCTAATCATATTTGAAATTAGGCCTGATAAAGACACTTTTGCTGGCCAAAGCACTACTGTACCCTGGCAGCTCGATTCCTGCCCGGGGCATCCCATTCTGTGACTAAAGCAGCCTCTGTTTAAGACCATATAAGCATTTGCTCTTATCATATTTGAAATTAGGCCTGATAAAGACACTTTTGCTTGTCAAAGCACTACTGTACCCTGGCAGCTCGATTCCTGCCCGGGGCATCCCATTCTGTGACTAAAGCAGCCTCTGTTTAAGACCATATAACCATTTGCTCTAATCATATTTGAAATTAGGCCTGATAAAGACACTTTTGCTGGCCAAAGCACTACTGTACCCTGGCAGCTCGATTCCTGCCCGGGGCATCCCATTCTGTGACTAAAGCAGCCTCTGTTTAAGACCATATAAGCATTTGCTCTAATCATATTTGAAATTAGGCCTGATAAAGACACTTTTGCTGGCCAAAGCACTACTGTACCCTGGCAGCTCGATTCCTGCCCGGGGCATCCCATTCTGTGACTAAAGCAGCCTCTGTTTAAGACCATATAACCATTTGCTCTAATCATATTTGAAATTAGGCCTGATAAAGACACTTTTGCTGGCCAAAGCACTACTGTACCCTGGCAGCTCGATTCCTGCCCGGGGCATCCCATTCTGTGACTAAAGCAGCCTCTGTTTAAGACCATATAAGCATTTGCTCTAATCATATTTGAAATTAGGCCTGATAAAGACACTTTTGCTGGCCAAAGCACTACTGTACCCTGGCAGCTCGATTCCTGCCCGGGGCATCCCATTCTGTGACTAAAGCAGCCTCTGTTTAAGACCATATAAGCATTTGCTCTAATCATATTTGAAATTAGGCCTGATAAAGACACTTTTGCTGGCCAAAGCACTACTGTACCCTGGCAGCTCGATTCCTGCCCGGGGCATCCCATTCTGTGACTAAAGCAGCCTCTGTTTAAGACCATATAACCATTTGCTCTAATCATATTTGAAATTAGGCCTGATAAAGACACTTTTGCTGGCCAAAGCACTACTGTACCCTGGCAGCTCGATTCCTGCCCGGGGCATCCCATTCTGTGACTAAAGCAGCCTCTGTTTAAGACCATATAAGCATTTGCTCTTATCATATTTGAAATTAGGCCTGATAAAGACACTTTTGCTTGTCAAAGCACTACTGTACCCTGGCAGCTCGATTCCTGCCCGGGGCATCCCATTCTGTGACTAAAGCAGCCTCTGTTTAAGACCATATAACCATTTGCTCTAATCATATTTGAAATTAGGCCTGATAAAGACACTTTTGCTGGCCAAAGCACTACTGTACCCTGGCAGCTCGATTCCTGCCCAGGGCATCCCATTCTGTGACTAAAGCAGCCTCTGTTTAAGACCATATAAGCATTTGCTCTTATCATATTTGAAATTAGGCCTGATAAAGACACTTTTGCTGGCCAAAGCCCTACTGGACCCTGCCAGCTCGATTCCTGCCCGGGGCATCCCATTCTGTGACTACAGCAGCCTCTGTTTAAGACCATATAAGCATTTGCTCTTATCATATTTGAAATTAGCCTGATAAAGACACTTTTGCTGGCCAAAGCACTACTGGACCCTGCCAGCTCGATTCCTGCCCGGGGCATCCCATTCTGTGACTAAAGCAGCCTCTGTTTAAGACCATATAAGCATTTGCTCTTATCATATTTGAAATTAGCCTGATAAAGACACTTTTGCTGGCCAAAGCCCTACTGGACCCTGCCAGGTCGATTCCTGCCCAGGGCATCCCATTCTGTGACTAAAGCAGCCTCTGTTTAAGACCATATAAGCATTTGCTCTTATCATATTTGAAATTAGGCCTGATAAAGACACTTTTGCTGGCCAAAGCCCTACTGGACCCTGCCAGCTCGATTCCTGCCCGGGGCATCCCATTCTGTGACTACAGCAGCCTCTGTTTAAGACCATATAAGCATTTGCTCTTATCATATTTGAAATTAGCCTGATAAAGACACTTTTGCTGGCCAAAGCACTACTGGACCCTGCCAGCTCGATTCCTGCCCGGGGCATCCCATTCTGTGACTAAAGCAGCCTCTGTTTAAGACCATATAAGCATTTGCTCTTATCATATTTGAAATTAGCCTGATAAAGACACTTTTGCTGGCCAAAGCCCTACTGGACCCTGCCAGGTCGATTCCTGCCCAGGGCATCCCATTCTGTGACTAAAGCAGCCTCTGTTTAAGACCATATAAGCATTTGCTCTTATCATATTTGAAATTAGGCCTGATAAAGACACTTTTGCTGGCCAAAGCCCTACTGGACCCTGCCAGCTCGATTCCTCCCCGGGGCATCCCATTCTGTGACTACAGCAGCCTCTGTTTAAGACCATATAAGCATTTGCTCTTATCATATTTGAAATTAGCCTGATAAAGACACTTTTGCTGGGCATAGCACTACTGGACCCTGCAAGGGCATCCCATTCTGTGACTATAGCAGCCTCTGTTTAAGACCATATAAGCATTTGCTCTTATTATATTTGAAATTAGCCTGATAAAGACACTTTTGCTGGCCAAAGCACTACTGGACCCTGCCAGGTCCATTCCTGCCCAGGGCATCCCATTCTGTGACTAAAGCAGCCTCTGTTTAAGACCATATAAGCATTTGCTCTTATTATATTTGAAATTAGGCCTGATAAAGACACTTTTGCTGGCCAAAGCACTACTGGACCCTGCCAGGTCGATTCCTGCCCAGGGCATCCCATTCTGTGACTAAAGCAGCCTCTGTTTAAGACCATATAAGCATTTGCTCTTATTATATTTATATTATAAGACACTTTTGCTGGGCATAGGCTTACTGCTGCCTGCCAGGTGCACTTCTGTTGAGGCATCCCATTCTGTAACATAGCATACCCCTCTTTATTTACACTAAGCAGCTCTCTTATTTACACTAAGCAGGCCTGTTGGAGGCTGAGTGTTACTGCTCACTTTTGGTGTGCATTATATTCTGTTTTATATAGACCCACTGCTGCCTGGGGGTTCTTAAAATATCACCTACTACCACGCCAGTTAGACTATGTCGGGCAGACAAGTGCCTGGAAGTGAAAAGAGGAGTGGCAGAGGCCAAGATTCCGCAGGCAGAGCTCGCATCAGACTGGGGGCCAGTAGCAGCAGGAGTCACGCTGAGAGACCTAATCTGCCAGTATCTGCTAGCGGTCGGGTCTCCACCAGTAACGCATCTGCCGTGGTAGATTGGCTGACGCGCTCATCAACAACATCATCACAACTTACATCTGAGACCCCCAGTCTAGGGTCGGTAGGTTCCTCTGACACAACCCTGAGTTGGCATGCCCCGAGAGCAGTCCCTGTCCTCCCATTGCCTCTGTCCTACGCCGTTCCCTCCCCCAGCGACGTATCCTATGCTTTGGGTTCAGCTCCACTCTTTAGTGAGGAGGACGATCAGATACAGGAGGACAGTCAGCAGCTACTGCCCAGCCAAGAAATGGAGGTGGCTTCTTTAGCTAGGCAGACAAATAGTGATGTGGACAGTGTCGTGGGTGCTGCGAGCATTCCAGCTCCTGCGCCAGACACTGTTGACGAATCCACGAACATCAGTGACGTACAGCCACAACCCGGTGATGATGATGATGATGACGATGAAGCCGATCGCACTTGGGAGCCGGGTGATGAAGGGGCTTCATCGTCATCATCAGGAGGAGAGGGGCGCAGGTTGCCCCGGAGTCAGCAGCTGAGGCAGCAAGGTGGTAGCAGTCAGCATGGGGGCACAATTCCAAAGGCTGGAGCCGGCCGGGGCCGGGGCCGGGGTAGAGCACCTGCTGTGCGGCAGTCTACCTTATCGGGAGGTAGTGGAGCAGGGGTTCCTGGAGTTGGCAACAGCAGCAGTGAATCAGTGAGGCCAGGGGGTGGGAAAAGTAGCTACTCGGCAGTGTGGCAGTTTTTCCTGAGGCATCCGCAGGAGGGTAACATGGCCACATGCAAGATATGTAGGCAAAAGGTGAAGCGTGGCCAGGGTCCAAATGTTGGCACCACGGCCCTGCGTCAACATATGATGCGTCACCATAAAACGACCTGGGAGAACCGAGGCTCCCAAGGGGTGGTCCAGTCTGCTTCCTCACCAAGTGAGCTCCCAATTTCTGCCAGCCAAGGCTCCAGCACCTCAGCCGAAGGCAGCTGTGCGTCACACCCATCCTCTGTCGCTCCTGCTCCTCCTCCTCCTCCTCCAAGTCATGCATCCCGCCAGCAATCCATCAGCGAAGCCATGTCCAAGAGACAGCAGTATGCGCCCACTCATCCTACGGCGCAGAAGCTGAATGTGCTCCTGTCCAAGTTGCTGGTGCTGCAGTCGCTCCCTTTTCAGGTGGTGGAATCTGCACCTTTCAGAGAACTGATGGCTTGTGCCGAGCCGAGGTGGAGAGTCCCAAGCCGTCATTTCTTTGCCAAGAAGGCAGTACCAGCGCTGCACACTTTTGTTGAACAGAAGGTGGGCCAGTCCTTGAGCCTGTCGGTGTGTAGCAAAATACATGGCAGCGCCGACATCTGGAGCTGTAACTACGGTCAGGGGCAGTACATGTCGTTTACGGCCCACTGGGTGAATGTGGTCCCTTTGCAGCAGCAACTTGGACAGGTCACGCCGCTTCGGCCTCCGCGCTCTCTGCCCATTGGGCCTGTGACACCGTGCGACTCGGCCTCCTCATCCTCCGCCATCTCCTCACCCTCCACTGTAGGCTCAAGTCTCAGTGCCCCTCCAGTCTACCATGTGTGCAGGGCACGGAGGTGTCACGCAGTGCTTCACATGGTTTGTCTTGGCGAACGGAGTCACACAGGGGAGGAACTGCTTAAATGTATTCATCAGGAAATCCAAACATGGCTTACTCCGAGAAAACTTAAAATGGGAATCATGGTTACCGACAATGGGAAGAACATTTTGTCTGCGCTGCGCCAAGGAAGCCTGACCCATGCCCCCTGCATGGCTCACGTCTTCAATCTGGTTGTCAAGCGGTTTCTGAAGTGTTCCCCCCATCTGCAGGACATCCTAACAACTTCACGGAAACTTTGCATGCACTTCAGCCACTCCTACACTGCCAAACACACCCTTCTTGAGCTACAGCGTCAGAATGGTATCCCCCAACATAGTCTGATTTGCGATGTTTCCACCCGTTGGAATTCCACCCTTCACATGTTGGACCGATTATATGAACAGAGAAAAGCCATCACGGATTTCCTGATGATCCAAGCAGATAGGGGGACTCCCCTGTGTAACTTCAATGTCAACCAGTGGCAGCTCATACGTGACACCTGCCGTTTGCTCAGGCCCTTTGAGGAAGCCACTTTATTTGTCAGTCGGCAGGATTACGGGATGAACGACGTGATTCCACTGCTTCATGTACTGCAGCACATGTTGGAAACCATGGCTGGTCAGGGCACTGGAGACATGGCGTTTACATCTTACGGCCACATGAACCCCCTTGGAGCTGAACTGGAGGAGGAGGAGGAGGAAGAGGAGGAGGAGGAGTTGCCCAGCGAAACACAGTTTAGGCTTGGCGAAATGGCTGGTTTATCTAGTCAGCGGACAGGAGAGGAGGAGCAGGAGCAGCCAGAGGAGCTAGAGGTTTTTGAGGAAGGAGAGACAGAGGACCCGGGCACACCGTGGCAGTATGCAGTGGAGATGGAGACAGGTAGTCCATCCGAGTCACTTGCGCAAATGGCACGAAGCATGCTCACGTGCTTGCGTAGTGACCCCAGAATTGTTTCCATCTGTCGGCGGGATGACTTCTGGCTGTCCACCTTATTGGACCCTCGCTTCCGGCACAAAATGGGGGCATTTTTTAAACCCACCGAGAGGGAGGACAAACTCAACTACTACAAAGACATTCTACGTAGGCAGTTGGCCGATGCCTATCTGCGCCATGGTCCATACTCTCGCAGGTCTGACTCGAGGGGACCTCTGCGCTCACCTTCCACTGCCATGGCCGCTGGGGGGGTTGGCAGCAGCAGCAGCAGAAGCTCCATCAGCAGCAGCAGCCTCAGTCTTCAGTCGCTAATGAGTAGCTTTCTACACCCGCATAGTGAGGCTACTCATGAGCAGCAGGAAGACCTGGAGCAGGACCTGAACCAGCAGGTCATGTCATACTTTGACATGACCATGCCAACACACCTTGAGGATCCGCTGGACTTCTGGGCAGCCAAACTTGATTTGTGGCCGCAACTAGCAGAGTTTGCCCTGGAAAAGCTGTCCTGCCCGGCAAGTAGCGTGCCATCTGAGCGGGTGTTTAGTGCGGCGGGGGCCATAGTTACGGCGAGGAGAACTCGTCTGTCAACTAAAAATGTGGAGAGACTCACCTTTGTCAAAATGAATCAGGGATGGATCAGCCAGGATTTCCACCCACCAATGCCTGATGCATGCGACTAGATTCAGCATGGTGCCACGTTTTACACTTTCCAAATGGTGCAAAACATATTTATGTCTTTAGGCCATTTTTTGGGCTCCTGCTGCTGCTACTGTCAACTCCTGCCAACTCCAGGGTGTGATTCATCCAATTTTTGGGCTCCTGAGGCCAACTCCAGTGTATATTTGGGCTCCTGCTGCTGCTACTGTCAACTCCTGCCAACTCCAGGCTGTGATTCATCCAATTTTTGGGCTCCTGAAGCCAACTCCAGTGTATATTTGGGCTCCTGCTGCTGCTGCTGCCAACTTCTGCCAACTCCAGGGTGTGATTCATCCAATTTTTGGGCTCCTGAAGCCAACTCCAGTGTATATTTGGGCTCCTGCTGCTGCTGCTGCCAACTTCTGCCAACTCCAGGGTGTGATTCATCCAATTTTTGGGCTCCTGAAGCCAACTCCAGTGTATATTTGGGCTCCTGCTGCTGCTGCTGCCAACTTCTGCCAACTCCAGGGTGTGATTCATCCAATTTTTGGGCTCCTGAAGCCAACTCCAGTGTATATTTGGGCTCCTGCTGCTGCTGCTGCCAACTTCTGCCAACTCCAGGGTGTGATTCATCCAATTTTTGGGCTCCTGAAGCCAACTCCAGTGTATATTTGGGCTGCTGCTGCTGCCAACTCCTGCCAACTCCAGGGTGTGATTCATCCAATTTTTGGGCTCCTGAAGCCAACTCCAGTGTATATTTGGGCTCCTGCTGCTGCTGCTGTCAACTCCTGCCAACTCCAGGGTGTGATTCATCCAATTTTTGGGCTCCTGAAGCCAACTCCAGTGTATATTTGGGCTCCTGCTGCTGCTGCTGTCAACTCCTGCCAACTCCAGGGTGTGATTCATCCAATTTTTGGGCTCCTGAAGCCAACTCCAGTGTATATTTGGGCTCCTGCTGCTGCTGCTGCCAACTTCTGCCAACTCCAGGGTGTGATTCATCCAATTTTTGGGCTCCTGAAGCCAACTCCAGTGTATATTTGGGCTCCTGCTGCTGCTGCTGTCAACTCCTGCCAACTCCAGGGTGTGATTCATCCAATTTTTGGGCTCCTGAAGCCAACTCCAGTGTATATTTGGGCTCCTGCTGCTGCTGCTGCCAACTTCTGCCAACTCCAGGGTGTGATTCATCCAATTTTTGGGCTCCTGAAGCCAACTCCAGTGTATATTTGGGCTCCTGCTGCTGCTGCTGCCAACTTCTGCCAACTCCAGGGTGTGATTCATCCAATTTTTGGGCTCCTGAAGCCAACTCCAGTGTATATTTGGGCTCCTGCTGCTGCTGCTGCCAACTTCTGCCAACTCCAGGGTGTGATTCATCCAATTTTTGGGCTCCTGAAGCCAACTCCAGTGTATATTTGGGCTCCTGCTGCTGCTGCTGTCAACTCCTGCCAACTCCAGGGTGTGATTCATCCAATTTTTGGGCTCCTGAAGCCAACTCCAGTGTATATTTGGGCTCCTGCTGCTGCTGCTGTCAACTCCTGCCAACTCCAGGGTGTGATTCATCCAATTTTTGGGCTCCTGAAGCCAACTCCAGTGTATATTTGGGCTCCTGCTGCTGCTGCTGCCAACTTCTGCCAACTCCAGGGTGTGATTCATCCAATTTTTGGGCTCCTGAAGCCAACTCCAGTGTATATTTGGGCTCCTGCTGCTGCTACTGTCAACTCCTGCCAACTCCAGGGTGTGATTCATCCAATTTTTGGGCTCCTGAAGCCAACTCCAGTGTATATTTGGGCTCCTGCTGCTGCTGCTGCCAACTTCTGCCAACTCCAGGGTGTGATTCATCCAATTTTTGGGCTCCTGAAGCCAACTCCAGTGTATATTTGGGCTCCTGCTGCTGCTGCTGCCAACTTCTGCCAACTCCAGGGTGTGATTCATCCAATTTTTGGGCTCCTGAAGCCAACTCCAGTGTATATTTGGGCTCCTGCTGCTGCTGCTGCCAACTTCTGCCAACTCCAGGGTGTGATTCATCCAATTTTTGGGCTCCTGAAGCCAACTCCAGTGTATATTTGGGCTCCTGCTGCTGCTGCTGCCAACTTCTGCCAACTCCAGGGTGTGATTCATCCAATTTTTGGGCTCCTGAAGCCAACTCCAGTGTATATTTGGGCTCCTGCTGCTGCTGCTGCCAACTCCTGCCAACTCCAGGGTGTGATTCATCCAATTTTTGGGCTCCTGAAGCCAACTCCAGTGTATATTTGGGCTCCTGCTGCTGCTGCTGTCAACTCCTGCCAACTCCAGGGTGTGATTCATCCAATTTTTGGGCTCCTGAAGCCAACTCCAGTGTATATTTGGGCTCCTGCTGCTGCTGCTGTCAACTCCTGCCAACTCCAGGGTGTGATTCATCCAATTTTTGGGCTCCTGAAGCCAACTCCAGTGTATATTTGGGCTCCTGCTGCTGCTGCTGCCAACTTCTGCCAACTCCAGGGTGTGATTCATCCAATTTTTGGGCTCCTGAAGCCAACTCCAGTGTATATTTGGGCTCCTGCTGCTGCTACTGTCAACTCCTGCCAACTCCAGGGTGTGATTCATCCAATTTTTGGGCTCCTGAAGCCAACTCCAGTGTATATTTGGGCTCCTGCTGCCCCTCATAGTGATGCCACTTCAACTCTCTGCAATTGTGCCGCTCTGCGATTCTATTAGCGATGCCTCTGATCTGCATGTGATATTTCTTCAAAGTATTATTTAACTAACCCAGCACGCATCCTGTGCGTGTTACAGCAAGGCTGAATGGTTTACAACCCTATTGAGGCTGTAGGAGGCTCAGAAATAGCCGTTTTTAATAGCGATTCGTCGCAAATTTATTCGGGTCGAAACGATTTTTGTCGGAAAATTCGGCGAATCAGTCGAATCGAATTTTTCAAAAGTTCGCTCATCTCTACTACCATTCATCTTTTAAGAGTACCTGGCTACTTACCTTTTGCATTCTCGTTTTAAAGTTTCCAGCAGTCATTGCCTTTCACCAGGGGGGGCATCCCAAATGCTACCATTCATCTATTAAGAGTACCTGGCTACTCACCTTTTGCATTTTGTAACAAAAGTCTCCTTTTAAAGTTATCAGCAATCATTTATTTTCACTGGGGGGCATCCCGAAAGCTACCATTTATCTTTTAAGAGTACCTGGCTACTTACCTTTTGCATTTTGTAACAAAAGTCATGTTGTAAAATTTCCAGCAGTAATTCACTTTCACCGGGGGCATCCTGAATGCTAACATTCATCTTTTAAGAGTACCTGGCTACTTACCTTTTGCATTTTGTAACAAAAGTCTCATTTTAAAGTTTCCAGCAGTCATTGCCTTTCATCGGGGGGCATCCCAAAAGTTACCATTTATCTTTTAAGAGTACCTGGCTACTTTCCTTTTGCATTTTGTAACAGAAGTCACGTTGTAAAATTTCCAGCAGCAATTCACTTTCCATCGGGGGCATCCCGTATGCTACCATTCATCTTTTAAGAGTACCTGGCTACTTACCTTTTGCATTTTGTAACAAAAGTCTCATTTTAAAGTTTCCAGCAGTCATTGCCTTTCACTGGGGGGCATCCCGAATGCTACCATTCATCTTTTAAGAGTACCTGGCTACTTGCCTTTTGCATTTTGTAACAAAAGTCACGTTGTAAAATTTCCAGCAGTCATTGCCTTTCACCGGGGGGTATCCCGAATGCTACCATTCATCTTTTAAGAGTACCTGGCTACCTACCTTTTGCATTTTGTAGCAAAAGTCTTGTTTTAAAGTTTCCAGCAGTCATTGCCTTTCACTGGGGGCATCCTGAATGCTACCATTTATCTTTTAAGAGTACTTGGCTACTTACCTTTTGCATTTTGTAAAGAAAAGTCTCGTAAAATTTCCAGCAGTCATTGCTTTTCACCGGTGGGCATCCCCAATGCCACCATTTATCTTTTAAGAGTACCTGGCTACTTACCTATTGCATTTTGTTACAAAAGTCAGGTTGTTTTATTTCCAGCAGTCATTGTCTTTCACTGGGGGGCATCCCGTAAGCTACCATCTATCTTTTAAGAGTACCTGGCTACTTACCTTTTGCATTTTGTAACAAAAGTCGCGTTTTAAAGTTTCAAGCAGTCATTGCCTTTCACTGGGGGCCTCCCGAATGCTACCATTCATCTTTTAAGAGTACCTGGCTACTTACCTTTTGCATTTTGTAACAAAGTCTCATTTTAAAGTTTACAGCAGTCATTGCCTTTCTCCGGGGGGCATCCCGTATGCTACCATTTATCTTTTAAGAGTACCTGGCTATTTACCTTTTGCATTTTGTAACAAAAGTCTTGTTTTAGAATTTTCCAGCAGTCATTACCCTTCACCGGGGGGCATCCCAAAAGTTAACATTTATCTTTTAAGAGTACCTGGCTACTTTCCTTTTGCATTTTGTAACAGAAGTCATGTTGTAAAATTTCCAGCAGTCATTGCCTTTCACCGGGGGGCATCCCGAATGCTACCATTTATCTTTTAAGAGTACCTGGCTACTTACCTTATGCATTTTGTAACAAAAGTCTTGTTTTAAAGTTTCCAGCAGTCATTGCCCTTCACCGGGGGGCATCCCGAAAGCTACCATTTATCTTTTAAGAGTACCTGGCTACTTACCTTTTGCATTTTGTAACAAAAGTCATGTTGTAAAATTTCCAGCAGTAATTCACTTTCACCGGGGGCATCCTGAATGCTAACATTCATCTTTTAAGAGTACCTGGCTACTTACCTTTTGCATTTTGTAACAAAAGTCTCATTTTAAAGTTTCCAGCAGTCATTGCCTTTCATCGGGGGGGCATCCCAAAAGTTACCATTTATCTTTTAAGAGTACCTGGCTACTTTCCTTTTGCATTTTGTAACAGAAGTCACGTTGTAAAATTTCCAGCAGCAATTCACTTTCCATCGGGGGCATCCCGTATGCTACCATTCATCTTTTAAGAGTACCTGGCTACTTACCTTTTGCATTTTGTAACAAAAGTCTCATTTTAAAGTTTCCAGCAGTCATTGCCTTTCACTGGGGGGCATCCCGAATGCTACCATTCATCTTTTAAGAGTACCTGGCTACTTGCCTTTTGCATTTTGTAACAAAAGTCACGTTGTAAAATTTCCAGCAGTCATTGCCTTTCACCGGGGGGCATCCTGAATGCTACCATTTATCTTTTAAGAGTACTTGGCTACTTACCTTTTGCATTTTGTAAAGAAAAGTCTCGTAAAATTTCCAGCAGTCATTGCTTTTCACCGGTGGGCATCCCGAATGCCACCATTTATCTTTTAAGAGTACCTGGCTACTTACCTATTGCATTTTGTTACAAAAGTCAGGTTGTTTTATTTCCAGCAGTCATTGTCTTTCACTGGGGGGCATCCCGTAAGCTACCATCTATCTTTTAAGAGTACCTGGCTACTTACCTTTTGCATTTTGTAACAAAAGTCGCGTTTTAAAGTTTCAAGCAGTCATTGCCTTTCACTGGGGGCCTCCCGAATGCTACCATTCATCTTTTAAGAGTACCTGGCTACTTACCTTTTGCATTTTGTAACAAAAGTCATGTTGTAACATTTCCAGCAGTAATTCACTTTCACCGGGGGGCATCCCGAATGCTACCATTCATCTTTTAAGAGTACCTGGCTACTTACCTTTTGCATTTTGTAACAAAGTCTCATTTTAAAGTTTACAGCAGTCATTGCCTTTCTCCGGGGGGCATCCCGTATGCTACCATTTATCTTTTAAGAGTACCTGGCTATTTACCTTTTGCATTTTGTAACAAAAGTCATGTTGTAAAATTTCCAGCAGTAATTCACTTTCACCGGGGGCATCCTGAATGCTAACATTCATCTTTTAAGAGTACCTGGCTACTTACCTTTTGCATTTTGTAACAAAAGTCTCATTTTAAAGTTTCCAGCAGTCATTGCCTTTCATCGGGGGGCATCCCAAAAGTTACCATTTATCTTTTAAGAGTACCTGGCTACTTTCCTTTTGCATTTTGTAACAGAAGTCACGTTGTAAAATTTCCAGCAGCAATTCACTTTCCATCGGGGGCATCCCGTATGCTACCATTCATCTTTTAAGAGTACCTGGCTACTTACCTTTTGCATTTTGTAACAAAAGTCTCATTTTAAAGTTTCCAGCAGTCATTGCCTTTCACTGGGGGGCATCCCGAATGCTACCATTCATCTTTTAAGAGTACCTGGCTACTTGCCTTTTGCATTTTGTAACAAAAGTCACGTTGTAAAATTTCCAGCAGTCATTGCCTTTCACCGGGGGGCATCCCGAATGCTACCATTCATCTTTTAAGAGTACCTGGCTACCTACCTTTTGCATTTTGTAGCAAAAGTCTTGTTTTAAAGTTTCCAGCAGTCATTGCCTTTCACTGGGGGCATCCTGAATGCTACCATTTATCTTTTAAGAGTACTTGGCTACTTACCTTTTGCATTTTGTAAAGAAAAGTCTCGTAAAATTTCCAGCAGTCATTGCTTTTCACCGGTGGGCATCCCGAATGCCACCATTTATCTTTTAAGAGTACCTGGCTACTTACCTATTGCATTTTGTTACAAAAGTCAGGTTGTTTTATTTCCAGCAGTCATTGTCTTTCACTGGGGGGCATCCCGTAAGCTACCATCTATCTTTTAAGAGTACCTGGCTACTTACCTTTTGCATTTTGTAACAAAAGTCGCGTTTTAAAGTTTCAAGCAGTCATTGCCTTTCACTGGGGGCCTCCCAAATGCTACCATTCATCTTTTAAGAGTACCTGGCTACTTACCTTTTGCATTTTGTAACAAAAGTCATGTTGTAACATTTCCAGCAGTAATTCACTTTCACCGGGGGGCATCCCGAATGCTACCATTCATCTTTTAAGAGTACCTGGCTACTTACCTTTTGCATTTTGTAACAAAGTCTCATTTTAAAGTTTACAGCAGTCATTGCCTTTCTCCGGGGGGCATCCCGTATGCTACCATTTATCTTTTAAGAGTACCTGGCTATTTACCTTTTGCATTTTGTAACAAAAGTCTTGTTTTAGAATTTTCCAGCAGTCATTACCCTTCACCGGGGGGCATCCCAAAAGTTACCATTTATCTTTTAAGAGTACCTGGTTACTTTCCTTTTGCATTTTGTAACAGAAGTCACGTTGTAAAATTTCCAGCATCATTGCCTTTCACCGGGGGGGCATCCCGAATGCTACCATTTATCTTTTAAGAGTACCTGGCTATTTACCTTATGCATTTTGTAACAAAAGTCTTGTTTTAAAGTTTCCAGCAGTCATTGCCCTTCACCGGGGGGCATCCCGAAAGCTACCATTTATCTTTTAAGAGTACATGGCTACTTACCTTTTGCATTTTGTAACAAATGTCTTGTTTTAAAGTTTCCAGCAGTCATTGCTTTTCACCGGGGGCATCCCGAATGCTACCATTCATCTTTTAAGAGTACCTGGCTACTTACCTTTTGCATTTTGTAACAAAGTCTCATTTTAAAGTTTACAGCAGTCATTGCCTTTCTCCGGGGGGCATCCCGTATGCTACCATTTATCTTTTAAGAGTACCTGGCTATTTACCTTTTGCATTTTGTAACAAAAGTCTTGTTTTAGAATTTTCCAGCAGTCATTACCCTTCACCGGGGGGCATCCCAAAAGTTACCATTTATCTTTTAAGAGTACCTGGTTACTTTCCTTTTGCATTTTGTAACAGAAGTCACGTTGTAAAATTTCCATCAGCAATTCACTTTCCATCGGGGGCATCCCGTATGCTACCATTCATCTTTTAAGAGTACCTGGCTATTTACCTTATGCATTTTGTAACAAAAGTCTTGTTTTAAAGTTTCCAGCAGTCATTGCCCTTCACCGGGGGGCATCCCGAAAGCTACCATTTATCTTTTAAGAGTACATGGCTACTTACCTTTTGCATTTTGTAACAAATGTCTTGTTTTAAAGTTTCCAGCAGTCATTGCTTTTCACCGGGGGCATCCCGAATGCTACCATTCATCTTTTAAGAGTACCTGGCTACTTACCTTTTGCATTTTGTAACAAAAGTCTTGTTTTAAAGTTTCCAGCAGTCATTGCCTTTCACCGGGGGGCAACCCGAATGCTACCATTTATCTTTTAAGAGTACCTGGCATCTTTACCTTTTACATTTTGAACAATATCCATGTTTTAAAATCTGCCTGTGGTGCATTTAACTCAGACCAGGGGCATCCGGTATATGGCCATCTGACAGTGTCTTTTTGCATTAGCTTTTTGCTACAGTGTCTGCCCATTTCGCTCTAACTTTTCTTCAAAACTGCTGTTACAAAAATACTGTTTTAAGTGTAGTGTAATGTATTGTTTTCCCATCCTAAACGCAGTAAAAATGTCAGGCACAGAAATGCCCGGATGTGCACAGAGGAGAGGCCTAGATTCATCAGGCAGAGGTTGCAGCAGACTAGAGGCGAGTGGCAGCAGGAGTCGCGGTGAGAGGCCTGATCTCCCTGTATCTGCTAGCCCTCGTGTCTCGACCAGCAACGCATTTGTTTAAAGCTGTCATTCACCTCATCACAAGTGACATCCGACACACCCAGTCAACCGTCAGTAGGTTCCTTGGACACAACCCTGAGTTGGCATGGCCTGGGAGCAGCCCCTGTCCTTCCATTGATTGGCCGGGGGCTGGGTAGACCACCTGCTGCGCGGCAGGCTACCTTCCCAGAAGGTAGTGGAGCAGGGGTCCTGGAGTTGGCAGCAGTAGCAGTGAATTAGTGCAGACTGTTGGTGGGAAATTTAGCTACTCACCAGTGTGGCAGATTTTTATCAAGCATCCGCAGGAGGGTAACCTGGCCACATGCAAGATGTGTAGACAGAAGGTCATGCATGGCCACGGCCCTGCAGCAACATATGCAGCATCACCATAAAGCAGCCTGGGAGAACCAAGGCTGCAAAGTGGGGGTCCCGCCTGCTGCGTCTGCCAGTGCCACGCTGCTCCCAATTTCAGCCAGCCAAGGTTTCAGCACCTCAGCCGAAGGTAGCTGTGCGTCATACCCATCCTTTGTCGCTCCAGATGCTCCTGCTCCTCCTACTTCAGGTCAGTCATCCTGCCAGCAATCCATCAGCAAAGCCATGTCCAAGAGACAACAGTATGTGCCCACTCATCCTACGGCGCAGAAGCTAAATGTGCTCCTGTCCAAGTTGCTGGTGCTCCAGTCCCTCCCTTTTCAGGTGGTGGACGCTGCACCTTTCAGAGAACTGATGGCTTGTGCCGAGCTGAGGTGGAGAGTCCCAAGCCGTAATTTCTTTGCAAAGAAGGCAGTACCAGCCCTGCACAAATTTGTTGAACAGAAGGTGGGCCAGTCCTTGAGCCTGTCGGTGTGCACCAAAGTGTACGGCAGCGCCGACATCTGAAGCTGTAACTATGGTCAGGGACAATACATGTCCTTTACGGCCCACTGGGTGAATGTGGTTCCTGCACAGGTACAACAGCAACTTGGACAGGTCGCGCCGCTTCGGCCTCCACGCTCCCAGGCCATTGTGCCTGTGACAGTGTGCGACTCCGCCTCCTCATCGTCTGCCATCTCCTCAGCCTCCACTGTTCGGTCAAGTCTCGGTGCTCCTCCAGCCTACCATGTGTGCAGTGCATGGCGGTGTCACGCTGTGCTCCACATGGTTTGCCTTGGCAAACAAAGTCACACAGGGGAGGAGCTGCTAAAAAGCATTCATCAAGAAATCAAAATATGGCTTACTCCACGAAAACTGCAAATGGGAACCATGGTGACTGACAATGGAAGGAACATCTTGTCTGCGCTGCGACAAAGAAGCCTGAGCCATGTGCCCTGTATGGCACATGTGTTCAAGCTAGTTGTCAAGCGTTTTCTGAAGTCTTCCCCCCATCTGCAAGACATCCTAACAACTTCAAGGAAACTTTGCATGCACTTCAGCCACTCCTACACCACCAATCACACCCTTCTTGAGCTACAGCATCAGAACGGTATCCCCCAACATAGTCTGATTTGTGATGTTTCCACCCATTGGAATTTCACCCTCCATATGTTGGATCGACTACACCAACAGAGAAAAGCCATCACTGATTTCTTGATGATCCAAGCAGATAGGGGGACTCCCCTGTGTAACTTTAATGTATACCAGTGGCAGCTCATACGTGACACCTGCCATTTGCTCAGGCCCTTTGAGGAAGCCACTTTATTTGTCAGTCACCAACATTACGGGGATGAACGACGTGATTCCACTGCTTCATGTACTACAACATATGTTGAAAACCATGGCTGGTCAGGGCACTGGAGACATGGCGCCTACATCTCACAGCCACATGAACCCCGTGGGAACGGAGCTGGAGAAGGAGGAGGGCCACAGTGAAGCACAGTTTAGTTTTGGTGAAATGGGTGGTTTATTTAGTCATCTGACAGGAAAGGAGGAGCAGGAGCAGCCAGAGGAGCTAGAGGGTTGTGAGGAAGGTGAGACAGAGGACCCAGATACACCGTGGCAGTATGCAGTGGGGATGGAGACAGGCAGTCCCTCCGAGTCACTTGCACAAATGGCACGATGCATGCTCATGTGCTTGCGTAGTGACCGCTGAATTATCTCCATTTGTCAGCGGGATGACTTCTGGCTCTCCACCTTATTGGACCCTTGCTACCGGCACAAAATGGGGGCATTTTTTGCACCCACTGAGAGGGAGGACAAGCTGCCCTACTACAGAGACATTCTACGTAGTGATTTTGCCGATGCCTATCTGCGCCATTGTCCATATTCTCGCAGGTCTGACTCGGTGGGGATCTTTGCACTCATCTTCCACTGCCATGGCTGCTGGGGGGGTGGCAGGAGCAGCAGCAGCTCCATCAGCAGCAGCCTGAGTCTTCAGTCGCTAATGAGTAGCTTTCCTCACCCGCATAGTGAGGCTACTCATGAGCAGCAGGAAGACCTGGAGCAGGACCTGAACCAGCAGGTCGTGTCATACTTTGACATGACCATGCCAACGCACCTTGAGGATCCGCTGGACTTCTAGGCAGCCAAACTTGATTTGTGGCCGCAACTGGCAGAGTTTGCCCTGGGAAAGCTGTCCTGTCCGGCCAGTAGTGTACCATCTGAGCGATTGTTTAGTGCGGCGGGGGGCCATAGTCATGCCAAGGAGAACTCGTCTGTCCATGAAAAATGTGGAGACACTCACCTTTGTGAAGATGAATCAGGCATGGATCAGCCAGGATTTCCACCCACCAATGGCTGATCCATGGCAGTAGCTGCTGCATGGTAGCTCCTTATGCTGCTGCCAACTCCAGGGTGTCTTTCAGGCAATATATGGGCTCCTAATTCTGCTGCCAACTCCAGGGTGTGTCATTTAGGCAATATATGGGCTCCTTTTGCTGCTGCCGCCAACTCCAGTGTGTGTCTTTCAGGCAATATATGGGCTCCTTATGCTGCTGCCAACTCCAATGTGTCTTCTTTAGGCAATATATGGGCTCCTTATGATGCTGCCAACTCCAATATGTCTTTCAGGCTATATATGGGCCCCTTATGCTGCTGCCAACTCCAGGGTGTGTCTTTCAGGCAATATTTGGGCTCCTAATGCTACTGCCATTCCAGGGTGTGTCCTTCAGGCAATATAAGGGCTCCTAATGCTGCTGCCAACTCCAATGTGTTTTTCAGGCAATATATGGGCTCCTTATGCTGCTGCCAATTCCAGGATGTGTCTTTCAGGCAATATATGGGCTCCAAATGCTGCTGCCAACTCCAATGTGTTTTTCAGGCAATATATGGGCTCCTTATGCTGCTGCCAACTCCAGGGTGTGTCTTTCAGGCAATATACGGGCTCCTTATGCTGCTGCCAACTCCAATGTGTCTTTCAGGCAATATATGGGCTCCTTATGCTGCTGCCAACTCCAATGTGTCTTTCAGGCAATATATGGGCTCCTTATGCTGCTGCCAACTCCAGGGTGTGTCTTTCAGGCAATATATGGGCCTCTAATGCTGCTTCTAAATCCAATGTGTTTTTCAGGCAATATATGGGCTCCTTATACTGCTGCCAACTCCAATGTGTGTCTTTCAGGCAATACTATTATTATTATTATTATTATTATTATTATTATTGTTTATTTATATAGCACCATCATCTTCCATAGCGCTTTACAAAGTAGTATATATAATATATCAAGTGCAGTTTTACAGAGTTGACAATGGATATTCTGAGTACAAGACACAATAGGAAAGAGAGCCCTGCCCTTGCAAGCTTACAGTCTAAAGGATGAGGAGTGAAGACGAGGGGGAAGGATCACAAACAGTCCGTATTGAGCTTTGTGGCATATGCCCTTTTAGAAGATTGGTTAAGGCAGATTATATGCTTGTCTGAATAAGTGAGTTTTGAGGGCACCTTTGAAGGTTTTGAGTGTTGTGGAGTGGCGGATTTAGTGGGGGAGGGCATTCCAGAAGATTGGAGTTGCACGTGAGAAGTCCTGGAGGCGGGCGTGAGAGGAGGTGACCAGGGAGGACAGGAGAAGGTCGGCAGCAGAGCGAAGACTGCATCTAGGTTGATATTGTTGGATTAGAGATGCGATGTAGGGAGGGGCCTGGTTGGAGAGAGCTTTGTATGCAAGAGTTAGAGTTTTAAACAGGATTCGCTGTGGGACTGGCAGCCAGTGTAGGGATTGGCAGAGAGGCACAGAACTGGAGGAGCGAGAGGAGAGATGGATGAGGTGAGCAGCAGAGTTCAGGATAGATTGGAGTGGTGCCAGTCTGTTAGTTGGTAAGCCACAAAGAAGAATGTTGCAGTAATCCAGTCAGGATATGACCGGGGAATGCACTAGCATTTTAGTGGTGTCAGGTGAGATGAAGGGACGGATGCGTGAGGTGTTTTTAAGTTGGAGGCGACAGGAGGTGGCCAGGGAGTGAATATGTGGTTTGAAAGAGAGGGCAGAGTCCAGAATGAGTCCCAGGCACCAAGCTTGGGGAGTTGCTGTTATTGTGTAATTGTTGACAGAAATAGACGTGTTAGAGAGAGGAGGGGAGTTAGATGGTGGGAAAATGACCAGTTCTGTGTTGTCCATGTTTAGCTTGAGGTAGCGAGATGACATGAATGAAGAAATAGCTGCAAGGCAGTTGGGGAGGCCAGATAGGAGAGAGGAGAGATTGGGGCCTGAGAGATATATCTGAGTGTCATCCGCATAGAAGTGGTATTGAAAGCCTAGTGAAGTTATAAGTTTGCCAAGGCCATAGGTGTAGACTGAGAAAAGTAGGGGGCCTAGGACAGAACCTTGTGGCACACCAACAGAAAGGGAACGTGAGGATGAGACTGTGTTAGAATAGGATACACTGAATGATCTGTCAGAGAGGTAAGAGGTGAGCCAAGAGAGTGCAAGACCTTGAACCCCAAGAGAGGAGAGAATATCAAGAAGCAGAGAGTGGTCGACAGTATTAAAGGCTGAGGAGAGGTCAAGAAGGATGAGGATGGAGTAGTGACCTTTGATTTTGGCAGTGAGCAGATCATTGGTGACTTTGGTGAGGGCAGTTTCAGTGGAGTGGTTACGGCGGAATCCTGTTTGTAAGGGGTCAAGTAAGTTGTTAGTGGATAAGTATTGTGCCAATTCCTAGTGGACATGTTTTTCAAGAAGTTTGGAGGAGAAAGGGAGTAGTGAGATAGTTTGGTAGCTGGAGAGGGCAGAGGGGTCGAGAGAGGGTTTCTTGATTATCAGATCAATAACTGCATGTTTGTAGGAGGAAGGAAAGGTACCAGTGGAAAGGGAAAGGTTGAATATAGAGGTTAAGGCTGGAGTGAGGGATAGAGACAGTTGAGGAATAAGGTGGGATGGAATAGGATCGAGGGAGCAGGAAGTCAGGTGGGCCCTAGAAATGAGAGAGGTTAGTCCAAGCTCACTTATTGGAGTGAAGAAGGTAAGACAGGGGGATTGTTTGAAGTGGTGAGGGATTCTGAGGGGCAAAGCTAAGTCGAATGTTGAAAATTCTTCTGCTGTTATTTGGGAGGTTGGAGAAGGGGGTGGTGGGCGGAGTAATGAACTGAAAGTGTTGAAGAGTTGTTTGGGATTCCGGGCTTGTGCAGAAATCAGTGAAGAGAAATATGCTTGGTTAGCAGATGAAAGGGCAGTCCTGAGTTCCTGAAGGGCTTGTTTATAGAATTGAAGGTCACAACTGGATTTGGATTTGATTGCCGTTCAGCAGCTCGAGACAGCTGTTTCAATCTGGTTGTGTTTGCATTTAGCCAGGGTTGGCGATTTTTGGTGCGGGGACAGCTATGGGTGAGGGGGGCGGCAGAGTCTAGAGCTGAGGAGAGTGTATTATGGTAGTGTGATGATGCAGCGTCTATGTCCGTGAATGAGGTCAAGGACTGAAGAGGTTGAAGTGAGGCAGAAACGGACTGAATATCTAGGTTTCTTAAATCCCTGCGTTGAAATGTAGGTTTGTGTGGAGGGGGGTTAGCAGGAATTGGAGAGAAGGTCATAGTCAGCAGATTATGGTCAGAGAGGGGGAGCAATGAGGATCAGAGGTTTGATAAAGAGCAGAGGTTAGTGAAGAGGAGGTCAATTGTGTGGCCATTTTTGTGGGTGGGTGCAGTAGACCATTGCTTTAGTCCGAAAAATGAGGTTAGTGACAGTAGTCTGGTGGCAGCAGGGTTGCTAGTGTCAACAGGTATGTTGAAGTCACCCATGATGATTGCAGGGATGTCTGTGAACAGAAACTGAAGGAGCCAGGTAGAAAAGTGGTCGAGGAAAAGTAGTAGTTCCAGGAGGGCGGTAGATGACTGCGATTTTCAGGTTGCAGGGAGAATATAAATGGACGCAGTGAGCTTCAAAAGATGAGAAGGATAGAGATGGCAGGACAGGGAGTGGGTTAAAGGAGCAGAGTTCAGATAGAAGGATGCCCTCACCCCACCCTGTTAGTTGTTGGATCTAGGGGTGTGGCTGAGATGTAGTCCTCCATGTGAAAGGGCAGCGGGTGAAGCTGTGTCTGATGGGGTAAGCCATGTTTCTGTGATTCCCATGAAGGTAAAAGAGTTAGAGAGAAACAGGTCATGAATATAGGGGAGTTTATTGCGCACTGAGCGTGCATTCCACAGTGCGCAGGTGACAGTGGTGGGAAGGGGTGGGGAAGGGAGTAAGCTGTATCAGATTAGGTTGCGTGTGTATCCAGGTTGAACACGGTTGCAGATTTTTGGCTTTGATGAAAAGGGAATCATTCTGGAGGAGGGGGGTGGAGGGAGTGGGCCCGGATTAGGGTTGATGTCCCCAGCGGCAAGTAAGAGTAAAGGAGAGAGAAGAGATGGTTGTGGCTTTTGAGAGTGGAGCAATGGGTCTTGTGCTTGGATGTAGAGGTGGTGATTGATTTTGCCAAAGAAAGGAATTCGTGAGCAGAGAGGTAGGAGGTTGAGAGCAGAGTGGGGGAGATATATAGGGACTTACCAGGAGCAGTTGGATACTGTGAGCCTAGGATTCTGAGGGTAAGAGAAAATAGTGTGATGAGATAAAAGGTAATCATTTTAGCTGGAGCTGGGCTATTCAGACAAGCAGAATCCGGTGCAGGTTTCCTTCCAGTTGGATTCAGGTTAAATTCGCTGCAGGCTTAGAAGGATTCAGACTTGGAAAGGAGTCTGAATAGCAGATATAGTGGCTTGCAGCCACTGCCACTCAATATGAACGGTTTCTAAGTGCCTTTGATTAGCTCATGAACAACAGTTGGACCTAAAGGATGGGGTTAGGACAGTCCTAAAAGTTTGGCCTGGGAGGGCACATAAAGTAATAAAACTTCAAATGCAATGTTGCTAGGTGCTATGGGTCAGTGAACACACAATGGGCAATATTGGTCAATTTAAGATTAGCAGAAAGTAATATGATTAGCATGTTACTGCTGATCAAGTAACAAGATTAGCAGAAAGTAATGCATACCAGGGTTAGATAAAAACAGCAGGATTTACATAGGCAGCAAAGGGTTAATAGTTGCAGATGAAATCAAATGATGAAATGCATACCTTTGTTTTTTTGTTCAGCAACCTTTTTCTGGGCACTTTCCTTCTTCTTTTTTTTTCCTGCTTTTTCTTTTTCTTTTCTTCCATCAAATGTTCCTCGTTTTGAGACTCTGGCTTTATGTTCCTGGTCTCCCTCTCCACGGTGTGTGGATGGCGGTGTGGGCTCGGTTCCCCTGCTGTAAGGCAGCCGCTTTCTCCTCTGTGTGGGCGGCCACAGTCTGGGGGAGCCTGGCGAGTGCTGGCGGAGATCCAGGGGGGCCGGGGTTCTGGGGCTCCCGGAGACGAGGTTCGGCGGCCAGTAGTGGTGAGAGATGCGCGTGCCTCTCCCCCGAGACACAACCAGCCTCCCTCCCGGGCTGCTCTTGCCTCCTCGGGGTGTGTGCGGGCTCTGGTGGCAGCGTGGCGGGCGGGGGAGGCGCCTGTTGTCCGGTGTGTGCGCTGCTTCCCGCCGCTCCCTGTCACAGCGCTACTGGCAGGACGCTGACTAAATGCAGGAGAAAGGCAGCCGCGGCCATTTTCTCGCTAACTGACTTATGCTGCTGCCAACTCCAGGGTGTGTCTTTCAGGCAATATATGGGCTCCTAATGCTGCTGCCAACTCCAATATGTTTTTCAGGCAATATATGGGCTCCTTATGCTGCTGCCAACTCCAGGGTGTGTCTTTCAGGCAATATATGGGCTCCTTTTGCTGCTGCCAACTCCAATGTGTCTTTCAGGCAGTATATGGGCTTCTTGTGCTGCTGCCAACTCCAGGGTGTGTCTTTCAGGCAATATATGGGCTCCTAATGCTGCTGCCAACTCCAATATGTTTTTCAGGCAATATATGGGCTCCTTATGCTGCTACCAACTCCAGGGTGTGTCTTTCAGGCAATATATGGGCTCCTTATGCTACTGCCATTCCAGGGTGTGTCTTTCAGGCAATATATGGGCTCCTCATGCTGCTGCCTACTCCAATATGTTTTTCAGGCAATATATGGGCTCCTTATGCTGCTACCAACTCCAATGTGTTTTTCAGGCAATATATGGGCTCCTTATGCTGTTACCAACTCCAGGGTGTGTCTTTCAGGCAATATATGGGCTCCTCATGCTGCTGCCAACTCCAATGTGTCTTTCAGGCAATATATGGGCTCCTTATGCTGCTGCCAACTCCAGGGTGTGTCTTTCAGGCAATATATGGGCAATATATATGGCCAGTAGTGGCGAGAGATGCGCGTGCCTCTCCCCCGAGACACGGCCAGCCTCCCTCCCGGGCTGCTCTTGCCTCCTCGGGGTGTGTGCGGGCTCTGGTGGCAGCGTGGCGGGCGGGCGGGGGAGGCGCCTGTTGTCCGGTGTGTGCGCTGCTTCCCGCCGCTCCCTGTCACAGCGCTACTGGCAGGACGCTGACTGAATGCAGGAGAAAGGCAGCCGCGGCCATTTTCTCGCTAACTGACTTATGCTGCTGCCAACTCCAGGGTGTGTCTTTCAGGCAATATATGGGCTCCTAATGCTGCTGCCAACTCCAATATGTTTTTTAGGCAATATATGGGCTCCTTATACTGCTACCAACTCCAGGGTGTGTCTTTCAGGCAATATATGGGCTCCTTATGCTGTTACCAACTCCAGGGTGTGTCTTTCAGGCAATATATGGGCTCCTCATGCTGCTGCCAACTCCAATGTGTCTTTCAGGCAATATATGGGCTCCTTATGCTGCTTCCAACTCCAGGGTGTGTCTTTCAGGCAATATATGGGCTCCTCATGCTGCTGCCAACTCCAATGTGTCTTTCAGGCAATATATGGGCTCCTTATGCTGCTGCCAACTCCAGGGTGTGTCTTTCAGGCAATATATGGGCAATATATATGGCCAGTAGTGGCGAGAGATGCGCGTGCCTCTCCCCCGAGACACGGCCAGCCTCCCTCCCGGGCTGCTCTTGCCTCCTCGGGGTGTGTGCGGGCTCTGGTGGCAGCGTGGCGGGCGGGCGGGGGAGGCGCCTGTTGTCCGGTGTGTGCGCTGCTTCCCGCCGCTCCCTGTCACAGCGCTACTGGCAGGACGCTGACTGAATGCAGGAGAAAGGCAGCCGCGGCCATTTTCTCGCTAACTGACTTATGCTGCTGCCAACTCCAGGGTGTGTCTTTCAGGCAATATATGGGCTCCTAATGCTGCTTCCAACTCCAATATGTTTTTTAGGCAATATATGGGCTCCTTATACTGCTACCAACTCCAGGGTGTGTCTTTCAGGCAATATATGGGCTCCTTTTGCTGCTACCAACTCCAATGTGGTTTTCAGGCAATATATGGGCTCCTTATGCTGTTACCAACTCCAGGGTGTGTCTTTCAGGCAATATATGGGCTCCTCATGCTGCTGCCAACTCCAATGTGTCTTTCAGGCAATATATGGGCTCCTTATGCTGCTGCCAACTCCAGGGTGTGTCTTTCAGGCAATATATGGGCAATATATATGGCCAGTAGTGGCGAGAGATGCGCGTGCCTCTCCCCCGAGACACGGCCAGCCTCCCTCCCGGGCTGCTCTTGCCTCCTCGGGGTGTGTGCGGGCTCTGGTGGCAGCGTGGCGGGCGGGGGAGGCGCCTGTTGTCCGGTGTGTGCGCTGCTTCCCGCCGCTCCCTGTCACAGCGCTACTGGCAGGACGCTGACTGAATGCAGGAGAAAGGCAGCCGCGGCCATTTTCTCGCTAACTGACTTATGCTGCTGCCAACTCCAGGGTGTGTCTTTCAGGCAATATATGGGCTCCTAATGCTGCTGCCAACTCCAATATGTTTTTTAGGCAATATATGGGCTCCTTATACTGCTACCAACTCCAGGGTGTGTCTTTCAGGCAATATATGGGCTCCTTATGCTGTTACCAACTCCAGGGTGTGTCTTTCAGGCAATATATGGGCTCCTCATGCTGCTGCCAACTCCAATGTGTCTTTCAGGCAATATATGGGCTCCTTATGCTGCTTCCAACTCCAGGGTGTGTCTTTCAGGCAATATATGGGCTCCTCATGCTGCTGCCAACTCCAATGTGTCTTTCAGGCAATATATGGGCTCCTTATGCTGCTGCCAACTCCAGGGTGTGTCTTTCAGGCAATATATGGGCAATATATATGGCCAGTAGTGGCGAGAGATGCGCGTGCCTCTCCTCCGAGACACGGCCAGCCTCCCTCCCGGGCTGCTCTTGCCTCCTCGGGGTGTGTGCGGGCTCTGGTGGCAGCGTGGCGGGCGGGCGGGGGAGGCGCCTGTTGTCCGGTGTGTGCGCTGCTTCCCGCCGCTCCCTGTCACAGCGCTACTGGCAGGACGCTGACTGAATGCAGGAGAAAGGCAGCCGCGGCCATTTTCTCGCTAACTGACTTATGCTGCTGCCAACTCCAGGGTGTGTCTTTCAGGCAATATATGGGCTCCTAATGCTGCTTCCAACTCCAATATGTTTTTTAGGCAATATATGGGCTCCTTATACTGCTACCAACTCCAGGGTGTGTCTTTCAGGCAATATATGGGCTCCTTTTGCTGCTACCAACTCCAATGTGGTTTTCAGGCAATATATGGGCTCCTTATGCTGTTACCAACTCCAGGGTGTGTCTTTCAGGCAATATATGGGCTCCTCATGCTGCTGCCAACTCCAATGTGTCTTTCAGGCAATATATGGGCTCCTTATGCTGCTGCCAACTCCAGGGTGTGTCTTTCAGGCAATATATGGGCAATATATATGGCCAGTAGTGGCGAGAGATGCGCGTGCCTCTCCCCCGAGACACGGCCAGCCTCCCTCCCGGGCTGCTCTTGCCTCCTCGGGGTGTGTGCGGGCTCTGGTGGCAGCGTGGCGGGCGGGCGGGGGAGGCGCCTGTTGTCCGGTGTGTGCGCTGCTTCCCGCCGCTCCCTGTCACAGCGCTACTGGCAGGACGCTGACTGAATGCAGGAGAAAGGCAGCCGCGGCCATTTTCTCGCTAACTGACTTATGCTGCTGCCAACTCCAGGGTGTGTCTTTCAGGCAATATATGGGCTCCTAATGCTGCTGCCAACTCCAATATGTTTTTTAGGCAATATATGGGCTCCTTATACTGCTACCAACTCCAGGGTGTGTCTTTCAGGCAATATATGGGCTCCTTATGCTGTTACCAACTCCAGGGTGTGTCTTTCAGGCAATATATGGGCTCCTCATGCTGCTGCCAACTCCAATGTGTCTTTCAGGCAATATATGGGCTCCTTATGCTGCTTCCAACTCCAGGGTGTGTCTTTCAGGCAATATATGGGCTCCTCATGCTGCTGCCAACTCCAATGTGTCTTTCAGGCAATATATGGGCTCCTTATGCTGCTGCCAACTCCAGGGTGTGTCTTTCAGGCAATATATGGGCAATATATATGGCCAGTAGTGGCGAGAGATGCGCGTGCCTCTCCCCCGAGACACGGCCAGCCTCCCTCCCGGGCTGCTCTTGCCTCCTCGGGGTGTGTGCGGGCTCTGGTGGCAGCGTGGCGGGCGGGCGGGGGAGGCGCCTGTTGTCCGGTGTGTGCGCTGCTTCCCGCCGCTCCCTGTCACAGCGCTACTGGCAGGACGCTGACTGAATGCAGGAGAAAGGCAGCCGCGGCCATTTTCTCGCTAACTGACTTATGCTGCTGCCAACTCCAGGGTGTGTCTTTCAGGCAATATATGGGCTCCTAATGCTGCTTCCAACTCCAATATGTTTTTTAGGCAATATATGGGCTCCTTATACTGCTACCAACTCCAGGGTGTGTCTTTCAGGCAATATATGGGCTCCTTTTGCTGCTGCCAACTCCAATGTGTCTTTCAGGCAATATATGGGCTCCTTATGCTGTTACCAACTCCAGGGTGTGTCTTTCAGGCAATATATGGGCTCCTCATGCTGCTGCCAACTCCAATGTGTCTTTCAGGCAATATATGGGCTCCTCATGCTGCTTCCAACTCCAGGGTGTGTCTTTCAGGCAATATATGGGCTCCTAATGCTGCTGCCAACTCCAATGTGTTTTTCAGGCAATATATGGGCTCCTTATGCTGCTGCCAACTCCAGGGTGTGTCTTTCAGGAAATATATGGGCTCCTTATGCTGCTGCCAAATCCAATGTGTCTTTCAGGCAATATATGGGCTCCTTATGCTGCTGCCAACTTCAGGGTGTGTTTTTCAGGCAATATATGGACTCCTTATGCTGATGCCACCTCAAGGCTCTGTAACTGTGCCGCTCTGCGACAGCGATTCCAAATAGTGATGCCTCTGATCTGCATGTCATACTTCTTTACAGTATTATTTCAGTAACCCAGCACGCATCATATGCATGTTACAGCAAGGCAAAATGTTCTACAAACCTATTGAGGCTCTTGGATGGCCAGAAATAGACGTTTTTAATGATTGATTCACCGCAAATAAATTCGGACTGAAGCGAACTTTTCCGTAAAATTCGGCGAATCAGCCGAATTGAATTTTTCATAAATTCGCTCATCTCTAGTAGGAAGTAATACTTTTGGCACATACTGGAAGCATACCGGAATTAATACTTTTGGCACATATAGAACATACCGTGCTAAAGCCACCCAGGGGATTCTGCCTACACAAAGGACAGAGACTGAGCTGATCAGCTAGGATACCAGATTCACTATCCCCTGATGCCTCCGTCATGGTAATTAGCTAAAAATAACCAAAGACCTAAGACCAGATTAAAGCCTTGATATTAAAATGAAAGGGACTGGGAGGAATCACAAACCCCTATCCCTTCTTCCCGCAATCTAAGGAAAAACAAAAGAGGGAGAGACTTAAATACAGGAAAAAAAACTCTGTTAGACTTACCGGTAATGGCCTTTTTAGGAATCCTTCAGCTTGACCCCGTGGAGATATTATGCTCCACCCCCTGGGAGGAAACACAAAACAGGAACAGAGGTTAAAATCACCACCCCTTCCTCCCCACCTCAGTAATAGTACAGTAACATACTCCAACCCTTGGAATCTGGGCGGGTAATAAGTAGTGATGAGCGAGTAGTATTCGACCGAGCCGGTATTCGATCGAATACTACGCTGTTCGTCATACTCAATTTCGATCGAGTACAGCGGCGATGGCGCACTCACAATTCGTTTCCCCTCCCACCTTCCCTGGCGCGTTTTTTACACCAATCACCATGCAGGGGGGGTGGGACAGGTCCTGGGAGGACGCTGGCATCGCGAAAACGGCGTCTACACGCATTGGCTGGAAAAAACATGTGACCTCGAATATACAAAACTCAGCACTTCCTCTTCGTCAGCATTAGCAGCTTGAACTTAGTGAGGGACAGACGCTCACAGCAGGGAAAGACAGGCTGTCGCTGGCAGGGCCCCAGAAGCTCGGAATATCGCTTTTACCACCATCTATACCAGCTACCAGAAGACAAGAGAGTCATTAAGAGCCCTTATTAGGGCTACTACGCTGAACGGTATATGGCTCATATGTAGGCAGGCAGGGCCCCAGAAGCTCAGAATATACCTTTTACCACCATATATACCAGCTACCAGAAGACAAGACAGTCCTTAAGAGCCCTTATTAGGGCTACTACGCTGAACAGTATATAGCTCATTTTCTATGTAGTCAGGCAGGGCCCCAGAAGCTCAGAATATACCTTTTACCACCATATATACCAGCTACCAGAAGACAAGACAGTCCTTAAGAGCCATTATTAGGGCTACTACGCTGAACAGTATATAGCTCATTTTCTATGTAGTCAGGCAGGGCCCCAGAAGCTCAGAATATACCTTTTACCACCATATATACCAGCTACCAGAAGACAAGACAGTCCTTAAGAGCCCTTATTAGGGCTACTACGCTGAACAGTATATAGCTCATTTTCTATGTAGTCAGGCAGGGCCCCAGAAGCTCAGAATATACCTTTTACCACCATATATACCAGCTACCAGAAGACAAGACAGTCCTTAAGAGCCCTTATTAGGGCTACTATGTTGAACAGTATATAGCTCATTTTCTATGTAGTCAGGCAGGGCCCCAGAAGCTCAGAATATACCTTTTACCACCATATATACCAGCTACCAGAAGACAAGAGAGTCCTTAAGAGCCCTTATTAGGGCTACTATGTTGAACAGTATATAGCTCATATCCTATGTAGTCAGGCAGGGCCCCAGAAGCTCAGAATATACCTTTTACCACCATATATACCAGCTACCAGAAGACAAGAGAGTCCTTAATCCCTTATTAGTGCTGCTATGTTGAACAGTATATAGCTCATTTTCTATGTAGTCAGGCAGGGCCCCAGAAGCTCAGAATATACCTTTTACCACCATATATACCAGCTACCAGAAGACAAGAGAGTCCTTAAGAGCTCTTATTAGGGCTACTATGTTGAACAGTATATAGCTCATATCCTATGTAGTCAGGCAGGGCCCCAGAAGCTCAGAATATACCTTTTACCACCATATATACCAGCTACCAGAAGACAAGAGAGTCCTTAAGAGCCCTTATTAGGGCTACTATGTTGAACAGTATATAGCTCATTTTCTATGTAGTCAGGCAGGGCCCCAGAAGCTCAGAATATACCTTTTACCACCATATATACCAGCTACCAGAAGACAAGAGAGTCCTTAAGAGCCCTTATTAGGGCTACTATGCTGAACAGTATATAGCTCATATGTAGGCAGGCAGGGCCCCAGAAGCTCAGAATATACCTTTTACCACCATATATACCAGCTACCAGAAGACAAGACAGTCCTTAAGAGCCCTTATTAGGGCTACTATGTTGAACAGTATATAGCTCATATGTAGGCAGGCAGGGCCCCAGAAGCTCAGAATATACCTTTTACCACCATATATACCAGCTACCAGAAGACAAGAGAGTCCTTAATCCCTTATTAGTGCTGCTATGTTGAACAGTATATAGCTCATATCCTATGTAGTCAGGCAGGGCCCCAGAAGCTCAGAATATACCTTTTACCACCATATATACCAGCTACCAGAAGACAAGAGAGTCCTTAACCCTTTCGCTGCCAGCCTACCTGCAGCATTTGCCACTCCCTGTTGCCAGACTGAGTTTCACTGTTTCGCGCTACACATGTTCAACTGTCATTTTTGAAAGGATTTCCAGGGATTTCCCAGGAAAATTATATATTGTTTTTTTCAACAGAGTCTGGGCTTTAACATGAAATGTCTTGTTTGTATTTTTTAGGTGTATTCTCAACATTTTTGGGTGAAATGTGTGAAAAAAATTAAAAAAAATATATTTTTTTACAATTTGTAGAGTTTTTTTGTAATAAAAAATGTAAGTTTGTCAATAAAATCTTATTGCGTGAGAAACCCCAATTTCTCCCGGTTACAGCGATACCACATATGTATAGGTAGACACCCTTTCCTGCCCAGAAGCCTTTTATAGCTGCTGGATGACAAATGGTTAATTAAAAAAAAAAAATGACATAGGGTCCCCCTTCCCGGGGAGGGGGACCCCATTTTTTTTTGGATTTTTAAGGGTTAAAAACCCTTAAAAATCCAAAAAAAAAAATGACGTGGGGTCCCCCTTACCCAAAGTAACCAGCCTGGGACCAGCTATGGGGGCTTGTAGGCACAGAGTGGGGGGGCCAGCTTTGGTGGCCCCCCCACCCTGCAGCCTACGAGCCCACATAGCCTATGTGGGCCCGGGCTCTTCTGCCCCCCCCTGGCCTTTGGGGAGGCAGGTAATGGGGGTGCGGGGGTTAATGGCAAGCCACCCGCTAGGGCAGGTGACTTGCCACCCCCCCAGCCTTGTGAACTGGTATAAGGGGTCTCATGGACCCCTTACCAGCTCACAAAGGGTTAACTGTTAAAAAAACCACCACACAATAATAAAAAGTATTTTATTCAAAAAAAAAAAAATTTTTTTAACTGTACTTACCTTCGATTGCAAGCTCTTGTCCCTCGCCGCTCAGCTGACAGATGCCTGTGATCGGCATCCAGAGAAGGAGAAGGCAGGAGATCAGAGGATCTCCTGTCACCTCCTTCCAGGGCACCGATCACCGGCATCTGAGAAGCTGAGAAAGCTGAAGCCGGTGATCGGGACCGGGATGACGTCATAAGCCCCGCCCCCAAGGGGGCGGGGCTTAGAGGCAAGATGGCGGCCACCATCGTGAAGAAGAGAGGAGAGAGCCTCCCAGGCTCTCCCCTGAAGATCGGTAAGTCCTGGGGGGGGATCGGAGGCCCCCCAGGTGAAGAGGAGGGACAGCGGGAGCCAGCGCACACACAGGTAAGTGAATGTCATTTTTATTTTTTATTTTTTTTTACAGTTAGCAGCTGCTGCTGCAGAAACGGGGGGGGGCGGCCTATTCCGGGGGCTCTCCTGGAGCCATCCGACCCCCCACGGGGGATCGGATGGCACCAAATTAAAGAGGAGACCCGGCCGGATCCAACAAGGGGTCAGGTGAGTATTTTTGATTTTTATTTTTTAAACTAGAAGCGAGGAAAGTCAAGCACGTAACACCTACGGGCTTGGCACTTAAGGCCCAGCCAAGCCAGCACGTAGGTGTTACGTGCTTGGCAACAAAAGGGTTAATCCCTTATTAGTGCTGTTATGTTGAACAGTATATAGCTCATTTTCTATGTAGTCAGGCAGGGCCCCAGAAGCTCAGAATATACCTTTTACCACCATATATACCAGCTACCAGAAGACAAGAGAGTCCTTAAGAGCCCTTATTAGGGCTACTATGTTGAACAGTATATAGCTCATTTTCTATGTAGTCAGGCAGGGCCCCAGAAGCTCAGAATATACCTTTTACCACCATATATACCAGCTACCAGAAGACAAGACAGTCCTTAAGAGCCCTTATTAGGGCTACTATGTTGAACAGTATATAGCTCATATGTAGGCAGGCAGGGCCCCAAAAGCTCAGAATATACCTTTTACCACCATATATACCAGCTACCAGAAGACAAGAGAGTCCTTAATCCCTTATTAGTGCTGCTATGTTGAACAGTATATAGCTCATATCCTATGTAGTCAGGCAGGGCCCCAGAAGCTCAGAATATACCTTTTACCACCATATATACCAGCTACCAGAAGACAAGAGAGTCCTTAATCCCTTATTAGTGCTGCTATGTTGAACAGTATATAGCTCATTTTCTATGTAGTCAGGCAGGGCCCCAGAAGCTCAGAATATACCTTTTACCACCATATATACCAGCTACCAGAAGACAAGAGAGTCCTTAATCCCTTATTAGTGCTGCTATGTTGAACAGTATATAGCTCATTTTCTATGTAGTCAGGCAGGGCCCCAGAAGCTCAGAATATACCTTTTACCACCATATATACCAGCTACCAGAAGACAAGAGAGTCCTTAAGAGCCCTTATTAGGGCTACTATGTTGAACAGTATATATCTCATATCCTATGTAGTCAGGCAGGGCCCCAGAAGCTCAGAATATACCTTTTACCACCATATATACCAGCTACCAGAAGACAAGAGAGTCCTTAAGAGCCCTTATTAGGGCTACTATGTTGAACAGTATATAGCTCATATCCTATGTAGTCAGGCAGGGCCCCAGAAGCTCAGAATATACCTTTTACCACCATATATACCAGCTACCAGAAGACAAGACAGTCCTTAAGAGCCCTTATTAGGGCTACTATGTTGAACAGTATATAGCTCATATCCTATGTAGTCAGGCAGGGCCCCAGAAGCTCAGAATATACCTTTTACCACCATATATACCAGCTACCAGAAGACAAGAGAGTCCTTAAGAGCCCTTATTAGGGCTACTATGTTGAACAGTATATAGCTCATATCCTATGTAGTCAGGCAGGGCCCCAGAAGCTCAGAATTTACCTTTTACCACCATATATACCAGCTACCAGAAGACAAGAGAGTCCTTAAGAGCCCTTATTAGGGCTACTATGTTGAACAGTATATAGCTCATATCCTATGTAGTCAGGCAGGGCCCCAGAAGCTCAGAATATACCTTTTACCACCATATATACCAGCTACCAGAAGACAAGAGAGTCCTTAATCCCTTATTAGTGCTGCTATGTTGAACAGTATATAGCTCATATCCTATGTAGTCAGGCAGGGCCCCAGAAGCTCAGAATATACCTTTTACCACCATATATACCAGCTACCAGAAGACAAGAGAGTCCTTAAGAGCCCTTTTTAGGGCTACTATGTTGAACAGTATATAGCTCATATGTAGGCAGGCAGGGCCCCAGAAGCTCAGAATATACCTTTTACCACCATATATACCAGCTACCAGAAGACAAGAGAGTCCTTAATCCCTTATTAGTGCTGCTATGTTGAACAGTATATAGCTCATTTTCTATGTAGTCAGGCAGGGCCCCAGAAGCTCAGAATATACCTTTTACCACCATATATACCAGCTACCAGAAGACAAGAGAGTCCTTAAGAGCCCATATTAGGGCTACTATGTTGAACAGTATATAGCTCATTTTCTATGTAGTCAGGCAGGGCCCCAGAAGCTCAGAATATACCTTTTACCACCATATATACCAGCTACCAGAAGACAAGAGAGTCCTTAATCCCTTATTAGTGCTGCTATGTTGAACAGTATATAGCTCATATCCTATGTAGTCAGGCAGGGCCCCAGAAGCTCAGAATATCGCATTTACCACCATATATACCAGCTACCAGAAGACAAGAGAGTCCTTAATCCCTTATTAGTGCTGCTATGTTGAACAGTATATAGCTCATTTTCTATGTAGTCAGGCAGGGCTCCAGAAGCTCAGAATATACCTTTTACCACCATATATACCAGCTACCAGAAGACAAGAGAGTCCTTAATCCCTTATTAGTGCTGCTATGTTGAACAGTATATAGCTCATATCCTATGTAGTCAGGCAGGGCCCCAGAAGCTCAGAATATACCTTTTACCACCATATATACCAGCTACCAGAAGACAAGAGAGTCCTTAAGAGCCCTTATTAGGGCTACTATGTTGAACAGTATATAGCTCATATGTAGGCAGGCAGGGCCCCAGAAGCTCAGAATATACCTTTTACCACCATATATACCAGCTACCAGAAGACAAGACAGTCCTTAAGAGCCCTTATTAGGGCTACTATGTTGAACAGTATATAGCTCATATGTAGGCAGGCAGGGCCCCAGAAGCTCAGAATATACCTTTTACCACCATATATACCAGCTACCAGAAGACAAGAGAGTCCTTAATCCCTTATTAGTGCTGCTATGTTGAACAGTATATAGCTCATATCCTATGTAGTCAGGCAGGGCCCCAGAAGCTCAGAATATACCTTTTACCACCATATATACCAGCTACCAGAAGACAAGAGAGTCCTTAAGAGCCCTTATTAGGGCTACTACGCTGAACAGTATATAGCTCATATCCTATGTAGTCAGGCAGGGCCCCAGAAGCTCAGAATATACCTTTTACCACCATATATACCAGCTACCAGAAGACAAGACAGTCCTTAAGAGCCCTTATTAGGGCTACTATGTTGAACAGTATATATCTCATATCCTATGTAGTCAGGAAGGGCCCCAGAAGCTCAGAATATTGCATTTACCACCATATATACCAGCTACCAGAAGACAAGAGAGTCATTGAGAGCCCTTATTAGGGCTGCTATGTTTTAAAAATTGTGTGGAGGCCCAAGAGCTGAGACCTTTTAAAAATTGTGTGGAGGCCCAAGAGCTGAGACCTTTTAAAAATTGTGTGGAGGCCCACGAGCTGAGACCTCTTAAAAATTGTGTGGAGCCCCACGAGCTGAGACCTCTTAAAAATTGTGTGGAGGCCCAAGAGCTGAGACCTCTTAAAAATTGTGTGGAGGCCCAAGAGCTGAGACCTTTTAAAAATTGTGTGGAGGCCCAAGAGCTGAGACCTCTCAAACATTGTGTGGAGGCCCAAGAGCTGAGACCTTTTAAAAATTGTGTGGAGGCCCAAGAGCTGAGACCTTTTAAAAATTGTGTGGAGGCCCAAGAGCTGAGACCTCTTAAAAATTGTGTGGAGGCCCAAGAGCTGAGACCTCTTAAAAATTGTGTGGAGGCCCAAGAGCTGAGACCTCTTAAAAATTGTGTGGAGGCCCAAGAGCTGAGACCTTTTAAAAATTGTGTGAAGGCCCAAGAGTTGAGACCTCTTAAAAATTGATTGTATTAAGCCTAAGAGGTGAGCCATAATTTTTTTCATTAATACAGCAATTCTACGGCGGTTAAGGAGGAGGAGGAGGAGGAGGAGGAAATGGCACTTCATACAGATGGCACTTCACTCTTGGCTGCTTTCCACTGTTGTACAAGCAAAGTCCGGGTCAATCCACTTGCTGTTCATTTTGATTAGCGTCAGCCTGTCGGCACTGTCGGTTGACAGGCGGCTGCGCTTATCAGTTATAATGCCCCCGGCTGCGCTGAACACACCCTTTCTGATAGCACGCTGGCGGCAGGGCAGGCAAGCACCTCCAAGGCGTACAGGGACAGTTCCAGCCACGTGTCCAACTTGGAGACCCAGTAAGTGTAGGTCGCCGAGGGATCGGGGAGGACAGGGGTGTGGTCTGCCAGGTAGTCCCGCAACATCCGCCGATACTTGTCCCTCCTGCTGATAGCGGGCCCCGCAGTGATGGAAGTTGCACGAGGGGGTGACATGAACGTGTCCCACACCTTGGAGAGTGTTCCCCTGGTGGCTGTGGGCCTGATCGATGTTGTCAGACTCTGGGAGACACTCTCCTCTCTGCCGCCAGCGATGCTGGGTGGGAAAATCTGCATCATGTTCTGCAAGAGTTCCCTCTGGTATTCCAGTAATCGATTCGTCCTCTCCTCTACCGGAATAAAAGAGGAGAAGTTATCTTTATACCGGGGGTCCAGGAGTGCGAAGACCCAGTATAGTTTGTTCTCCAATATCCGGACAACACGTATGTCCCGGGAAAAGCAGCCCAGCATGAAGTCAGCCATGTGTGCCAGACTCTGAGTAGGCATGACCTCACTGCCCCCACCAGAAGGATCATTTTCCATTTCCTCCTCTTCCTCCTCCTCTCCGCCCCATCCGCGCTGAACCAATGGGACGCACACAGCCTGACTGCTACCCTCGCCGCCAGCATCCTCTTCCACAGCCACCTCCACGTTGTCCTCCTCCTCCTCATCCTCCTCCTGCAACTGCCACCGAGCAGCAGACAAAAGTGTGGTCTGACTGTCTACCTGCGTTGCGTCTCCTCCTACCCCCATCTCCTCTGTGTGCAATGCGTTCTCCCTTATTGCGATGAGCGATTCTTTAAGGACGCCTAGGAGCGGGATGGTTACGCTCACTATAGCGTCCTCGCTGCTGACCTTCTTAGTGGACTCCTCAAAGATACGCAATACATCGCATATGTCTGCCATCCATGGCCACTCGTGGTTGGCAAACTGAGGGAGCTGAGTTGGAGGCACGCGTGGATGCATCATCTGGTACTCCATCAATGCTTTCTGCTGCTCACACACCCTGGCC
Source organism: Gastrophryne carolinensis (assembly GCA_027917425.1). NCBI lineage: Eukaryota > Metazoa > Chordata > Amphibia > Anura > Microhylidae > Gastrophryne > Gastrophryne carolinensis. Next base: position 303,396,433 of record CM051234.1, on the reverse strand, counting down.
AACATGCAATAGGTGGAATTCCAGCGAGTGGGCAGGTCGCACAACAGCCGATGTTGAGGCAAATGGAGGCGTTGCTGGATTTTTTTTTAAGCTAGCAGCAGCTACAGTTGACTTCCGAAAGTGAGCGCACAAGCGCCGCACTTTGACCAGTAGCTCTGCCAGGTTGGGGTAAGTCTTTAGAAACTTTTGTACTACCAAATTAAAAACGTGGGCCAGGCATGGTACGTGATTGAGTTCTGCAAGCTCCAGAGCCGCCACCAGGTTACGGCCGTTATCGCACACGACCATGCCTGGTCCTAGCTGCAGCGGCGACAGCCACATCTCTGTCTGCTGCAATATGGCGTGCCTCACCTCTGCGGCGCTGTGCTTCCTGTCGCCCAAGCTGATGAGCTTAAGCACCGCCTGCTGACGTCTCCCCGTGCCAGTGCTGCAACGCTTCCAGCTAGGGGCTGAGGGCGATGTTAAGGCAGAGGAGGAGGAGGAGAAGGAAGAGGAGGGGGGTCTATCAGAACCTGTGCTGGCAATCTTGGGCGGGGGTGGTATGTAGGCCGTCCCTGTTTGCGACCCCGTCCCCGCTTCCACAACATTCACCCAGTGTGCCGTCAAAGAGATGTAGCGTCCTTGGCCGCAAGCGCTTGTCCACGAGTCGGTGGTCAAGTGGACCTTTGCGCTGACTGCGTACCTCAGGGTCCGCCTGATGTTACGCGACACGTGCTGGGGGACGGAATAGCGAGGTGCGGCAGCCGCCAACAGGTCGCGGAAGGCCTGCGTCTCCACAAGCCAAAACGGCAACATCTCCAGGGCCAGCAGTTTGGAGATGAGGCAGGTTAAGGCTTGGGCTTGGGGGTGACTGGAGGCGTACTTCCGCCTGCGGTTGAACGCCTGCGAGATGGACAGTTGATGGGACGAGGAGATGGAAGGTGCAGACGAAGATGCGGGGGAAGGGGGGGCTGAAGGAGAAGGCCCCAAAGTAGCCGAGGCAGAGGCAGATGTGGAGGTGTCCTGGCTGGAGGTCTGGACCGCAGTGGCAGCACACAACAAAGGGGAAGAGGCAGTGGCAGCAAGACGGGGCGCAGGTTGTATTGCGTTTGCTCTCTCCCACTCAGCCCAGTGCTTGAATTCCAAGTGACGGCGCATGCCTGAGGTGGTCAGATTGCTCTTCTCAGAGCCCCTACTCAGTTTTGAGTGGCAGATTGCGCAAACCGCGCTCAGTTTGTCATCCGCACAAACATTAAAAAATCTCCACACCACAGAAGTACGAGGCCTCGATGGGGGAGCTTCGCGCGACTGCCTGCTGCCGGGAAGAGCTTCGGCCCTGCTGGCTGTGGCCTGCCTTCTCTGTCTGGACTGTCCTCTGCCTCTGGACTGTCCTCTGCCTCTTGCTGCCTTATTCGGTGATGCGCAGACCGCATCTCCACTGCTTTCCCCGCTGGACATCACCCCTGTCCAAGTGGGGTCGGTCATTTCGTCGTCCACCACCTCCTCTTCCACTTCCTCTCTCTGCTCCTCCTCCTGCCCACTGGACATTCCAACAGCCTCCCTTGATGGCAACTGCGTCTCATCATCATCGCTCATGATAGCAGATGCTGGTTCCGGGTCCACATCACTAGCAGATGGCGGATACTCAAGTGTTTGGGCATCACTACAAACAAATTCCTCTGCTAGCTCCTGGGATTCTTGCAGCACATCTGGAAAAGGACCCGAAAAGAGGTCCTGGGAGGGGTCAAGGGTGGGCTGACTCTGTTGGCCAGGTTGGGAGGAAGGAGGGTCAGAGTGAGACTGTGTGGATGACTGGGTGGTGGACAAGTGACTGGAAGCGTTATCGGCCATCCATTGCACCACCTGTTCACGCTGCTCAGGCTTTAACAGAGGTGTACCCCGCCCCCCGCATAACTGTCCCATAAAGGCAGGGAAGCTGGATGAGCGTAATGCTGGCTGCCCCTCACCAGCACGCATTGTATCCCCACTGGCTTCAACGCGGTTTGTGCCCCCACCAGCATTTCCGCGCCCCCGTCCTCGTCCACGTCCCTTTGCGCTAGCCCTCCGCATTTCAGACGTTTTACTTTTTTGGCCACGCGTTATGCCAAATATAAAAATATTTTTAAGAAGAACACCTGGCTATACAGCCGTATACTGCCAGAAGGTGAAATGGTGCCTATACGCACCGGGTATATAACAAGGTTTTGTTGGTAAAGAGGACACAAAACAGTAGTGCCAAATATAAAAAATATTTTTAAGAAAAACACCTGGCTATACAGCCGTATACTGCCAGAAGGTGAAATGGTGCCTATACGCACCGTGTATAAAACAGTGTTTTGTTGGCACAGAGGACACAAAACAGTAGTGCAAAATATAGTTTTGTATATAGGTGCTAATACACCACTGAAGTCTTTCTGTCCCTATTCCAGCATCAGCAGCTACCCCTCACTAAAGCAGCCGTTTTGAGCAGAGTGTATATAGTTTTGTATATAGGTGGTAATACACCACTGAAGTCTTTCTGTCCCTATTCCAGCAGCAGCAGCTACCCCTCACTAAAGCAGCCGTAGCTGCAGCACTAAGTGCTCAGCTCTTGGGCCTCCACACAATGTTTGAGAGGTCTCAGCTCTTGGGCCTCCACACAATTTTTAAAAGGTCTCAGCTCTTGGGCCTCCACACAATGTTTGAGAGGTCTCAGCTCTTGGGCCTCCACACAATTTTTAAAAGGTCTCAGCTCTTGGGACTCCACACAATGTTTGAGAGGTCTCAGCTCTAGGGCCTCCACACAATTTTTAAAAGGTCTCAGCTCTTGGGCCTCCACACAATTTTTAAAAGGTCTCAGCTCTTGGGCCTCCACACAATTTTTAAAAGGTCTCAGCTCTTGGGCCTCCACACAATTTTTAAAAGGTCTCAGCTCTTGGGCCTCCACACAATTTTTAAAAGGTCTCAGCTCTTGGGCCTCCACACAATTTTTAAAAGGTCTCAGCTCTTGGGCCTCCACACAATTTTTAAAAGGTCTCAGCTCTTGGGCCTCCACACAATTTTTAAAAGGTCTCAGCTCTTGGGCCTCCACACAATTTTTAAAAGGTCTCAGCTCTTGGGCCTCCACACAATTTTTAAAAGGTCTCAGCTCTTGGGCCTCCACACAATGTTTGAGAGGTCTCAGCTCTTGGGCCTCCACACAATTTTTAAAAGGTCTCAGCTCTTGGGCCTCCACACAATGTTTGAGAGGTCTCAGCTCTTGGGCCTCCACACAATTTTTAAAAGGTCTCAGCTCTTGGGCCTCCACACAATGTTTGAGAGGTCTCAGCTCTTGGGCCTCCACATAATTTTTAAAAGGTCTCAGCTCTTGGGCCTCCACACAATGTTTGAGAGGTCTCAGCTCTTGGGCCTCCACACAATTTTTAAAAGGTCTCAGCTCTTGGGCCTCCACACAATTTTTAAAAGGTCTCAGCTCTTGGGCCTCCACACAATTTTTAAAAGGTCTCAGCTCTTGGGCCTCCACACAATTTTTAAAAGGTCTCAGCTCTTGGGACTCCACACAATTTTTAAAAGGTCTCAGCTCTTGGGCCTCCACACAATTTTTAAAAGGTCTCAGCTCTTGGGCCTCCACACAATTTTTAAAAGGTCTCAGCTCTTGGGCCTCCACACAATGTTTGAGAGGTCTCAGCTCTTGGGCCTCCACACAATTTTTAAAAGGTCTCAGCTCTTGGGCCTCCACACAATGTTTGAGAGGTCTCAGCTCTTGGGCCTCCACACAATTTTTAAAAGGTCTCAGCTCTTGGGACTCCACACAATTTTTAAAAGGTCTCAGCTCTTGGGTCTCCACACAATTTTTAAAAGGTCTCAGCTCTTGGGCCTCCACACAATTTTTAAAAGGTCTCAGCTCTTGGGCCTCCACACAATTTTTAAAAGGTCTCAGCTCTTGGGCCTCCACACAATGTTTGAGAGGTCTCAGCTCTTGGGCCTCCACACAATTTTTAAAAGGTCTCAGCTCTTGGGCCTCCACACAATTTTTAAAAGGTCTCAGCTCTTGGGCCTCCACACAATTTTTAAGAGGTCTCAGCTCTTGGGCCTCCACACAATTTTTAAAAGGTCTCAGCTCTTGGGCCTCCACACAATTTTTAAAAGGTCTCAGCTCTTGGGCCTCCATACAATTTTTAAAAGGTCTCAGCTCTTGGGCCTCCACACAATTTTTAAAAGGTCTCAGCTCTTGGGCCTCCACACAATTTTTAAAAGGTCTCAGCTCTTGGGCCTCCACACAATGTTTGAGAGGTCTCAGCTCTTGGGCCTCCACACAATTTTTAAAAGGTCTCAGCTCTTGGGCCTCCATACAATGTTTAAAAGGTCTCAGCTCTTGGGCCTCCACACAATTTTTAAGAGGTCTCAGCTCTTGGGCCTCCACACAATTTTTAAAAGGTCTCAGCTTTTGGGCCTCCACACAATTTTTAAAAGGTCTCAGCTCTTGGGCCTCCACACAATTTTTAAAAGGTCTCAGCTCTTGGGCCTCCACACAATTTTTAAAAGGTCTCAGCTCTTGGGCCTCCACACAATTTTTAAAAGGTCTCAGCTCTTGGGCCTCCACACAATGTTTGAGAGGTCTCAGCTCTTGGGCCTCCACACAATGTTTGAGAGGTCTCAGCTCTTGGGCCTCCACACAATTTTTAAAAGGTCTCAGCTCTTGGGCCTCCACACAATGTTTGAGAGGTCTCAGCTCTTGGGCCTCCACACAATTTTTAAAAGGTCTCAGCTCTTGGGCCTCCACACAATGTTTGAGAGGTCTCAGCTCGTGGGACTCCACACAATGTTTGAGAGGTCTCAGCTCTTGGGCCTCCACACAATTTTTAAAAGGTCTCAGCTCTTGGGCCTCCACACAATTTTTAAGAGGTCTCAGATCTTGGGCCTCCACACAATTTTTAAGAGGTCTCAGCTCTAAGCTTCCCTTACTGCTGGGGTGACACACTGTAACAAACCTCCTCCTGTAAGCTTCCCTGACTGCTGGGGTGACACACTGTAACAAACCTCCTCCTGTAAGCTTCCCTTACTGCTGGGGTGACACACTGTAACAAACCTCCTCCTGTAAGCTTCCCTTACTGCTGGGGTGACACAATGACACAAGAGGACATGTCTGACCACATCTCACACACACACACACACACACACACACACACACACACACACACACACACACACAATGACAATTAGGGGTGGGGTCTATTTATTTTCCCCCTTGCCTATGCCATCTGTGGTTGTCATTAGGCAACGTGATTTTAAGGGGTGCAGAATTTTGTTCTTCTTTTTTGTACAGTTTGGCTTGGGGTCCATGGCAATGTAGAGGAAAGAAGGTTTCCTTGTCTTGTCTCACTTTACGTAGAAGTAATATTGTGTTTGGAGTGTATTGTTGAGAGGCTGTGATAGTGGCGTAATAGTGCGACTTGGGCGCGTTATATGCACCCAGACATGCTTCCCCTGCTGTCCCAGTTGCATTCCAGCAGTGTTGGCATCATTTTCTGATGTTTCAGGGTGGACTTGGTGACCTCCAAGTGGTCGAATTGAGATTTCCAAGTGTCGAGCATTTTTTTCCCATAGACTATAATGGGATTCGATATTCGGTCGAGTAGTCGAGTAACGCGGTCTATTCGAATCGAAATTTCGAATATTTCACTACTCGCTCATCTCTAGTAATAAGCGGTCAAGCTGAAGGATTCCTAAAAAAGCTGTTACCGGTAAGTCTAACAGAGGTTTTTTCCTCTGTCATCCAGTCATCCTTCAGCTGGACCACATGGAGAGAATTAGGCAAGTAATTATACTTTAGGGATGGGAAGCTGTGAGTAGTACTCTCACACGAAAGGCCTGGTGCTTTGCAGATATAATCAAGTCTATAATATTTTTTAGCAGAATAAGTGTTTGCATTAGTCTGTTAGATCCATGTAGCAATGGTAGATCTGGCTGCTGCTGAGTCCTTATTTCTTCCATTAAGGGTTATTAATAACTGTTCTGCCACTCACCAGTCTCCGGATCTTTCTAAATATGATCAAGACTCTTATGACACCAAGTAACAAGAGGTTCTCTTCCCTTTCTGCCTTATTTGGCAGTGTTGGAAGAACTATATCTCTTGCGACCTGTTATCTGAAGTCACCATTTTGGGTAAAAAGCAGTGGATCTGGTCTGAGTCCATATATAACCATATAGTTCTTTGACTGACTGGGTTTGAGGTTCACTTAAGCTCCTGACAGAGGTAATGTTTATTAATAAACATTATTTCAATGATAACCATTTCTCTAAATATGTCTGGGAGGATAGTACAGTATATGATTCCTTGGCTGACAGAGTCTGAAGCCCACTCATTCTCCTCACAAATGACATTGCTAGCAAAACAATTTTCCTATAGTGGGTAATGGAGGCTCTCTTAATCCCTTTAACCCTTTCAGTGCCAAGCACGTAGATTCTACTGGCTTGATGCAGAGCCTCCCCGTTCAGCTATCCCGTGCGTTTTCCCGTTGGTTTTGGGCTGTGATCGGGTCAGGAAAGGGTGCTACGTTAGTTTTAGTGTGCGTTTATGCGCTCAGGTGTGTGCTCAGCCGCCTTTCCGATTGTCGGCTCGCAAGAGGCTGTTTCCCGGGAAAACGGACGCCTCGTTCATTGGTCCGTTTTTTCAGTGATGCAGAGCCTTGATTTCCGATTGAAATCACCCTAATAAAACGGGGCCACCGAGCCTTCACTTACGGGCAGTCTGACCAGCCGTATTTGAGCTCCGTGCTTTTTGGGAATGCATTCCTCTGTGGGCCAACATCAAAGGCGCCAGCTACGCAGTCTGGTACTTATGAGCATGGCAGAACCCAGGCTGCACCGAACGCCTTTGGACATCGATTGTATGAGTGACGTTGACCTATTCGAGCTCACCCGCCTTAACCGTGTTTCTCTCCATGCCTTGTATAGCGAGCTGCGGCCATGGTTAGCCCCCACCACAAGAAAGGGGCATGCAATTGCAGGTATGACCAAATTGGTTGGCTGCCTGCAATTTTTGGCGAATGGCTCGTTCCAGAGACTGGGTGGCTTCTCCGTGGGGATGTCCCAGTCTACGCTGAGCCGCAGCCTAACCAAGTTTTTGGATGGCATGGCTACCCTGGCACAGAATTATATTTTTCCCCTCAAACAGGGGATGCCTGGAATGCAGTTAAGCTGGGATTTTATAACATAACCGACATGCCCAACGTCATTGGTGCAATCGATTGCACACATGTATCGCTCATCCCCCCTGCGGACCAGGAATATCTGTTCAGGTATGTGGTTTGGGTCTGCTTTTTTTTTTTTTTTTAACCAAACATTTGGTAAGCCTCACACTAATTCCACTTTTTGTTGGCTTTGTGCAGGAACAGGAAGATGGGCCATTCCATCAATATTCAGGCAGTGGCGGGCCCTGATCTTCTATTTTTCAGTCTGTTTGCTGGCTTCTCTGGGTCCACGCATGACGTGCACATTTTGAGGAACTCCAGCCTCTCTCAACTGTTTCAATCTGGAGATCTTTCTGGTGGATGGCTACTGGGTATGTGTCTTAAAGTTGTAGTTGTTGGCCCCCATGTTTGAATTTGGATTTGCCAGTACACCACTAATCTGTGAGACATTTCCATGAAACTTGCAAACTTTATTTTTGTTTTAGTTTTTTTGTTAAATGTAATGGGTGAAGGTATTCACCACTATTGTGTTATATTCTGGCCCTCTTATCTAAGTAGCATTCCACAGACATTTTTAATGAGTGTACAGGTTGGATGTGTATGTAGCCTCATCAAAAATGTCAAATCCTCAAACAATACCTACATCACCTATTTGTCCCTGTTTAATAATGTGGCAATGCACACCTAAACCTTTTTTTTTTGCATCCACCTTATGTTTTTCTTTGGGATTTTTGCAGGTGACTCAGGCTATCCCTTGTTACCATGGCTGCTCACACCCATCCTGCACCCATCTTCCCAGGCCCTGGAGCGCTACAACACAGCCCATAGGAGGACTCACTCTGTGGTGGAACGTGACTTTGGGTTGTGGAAGATGCGTTTCCAATGTCTGGATCAGAGTGGGGGTGCCCTTCAGTATCAGGCTGGCAAGCTCATCAAAATAATTTTTGCTTGTGGGGTCCTGCACAACCTTGCCATTAGAAGCAGGATTGCTCGATATACTGACCTGGCTGCAGAACCTTTACCGATTTCAGACGAGCAGACCCCTCCTTACTCTGGTACACAAAGTGGCCCAGCACACACAATACGTGCTGAACTTGTGGCCAATGTATTTTCAGAAATCACAAGGTTTTTTGGGGGTTTTTATTTTTTGCTTTGTGCTTAAACAAATTGTAAATTTTCCTTTGTTTTTTATTTGAAAAACTGAAACTTGAACGTGGGGTCATATACTATTACACCACAATTTAGTGGTAGGTTGGGGAGGATGTTGCAGTTGATTGATGGGGTGGGGGCATGTGTGCAGCAATGTGTGCCAGGCTTTGCTTAATGTGCTGCCATTGTTGCACCATTTCCCCCATATGGCTGTTGGCGCCCACATGGGTGTGTGGTGTCCCCTGCATCACTTGAAATAGATGGTTGGCTATCTGGGGAGTCGTGTGTGGTTCTTAGGCTTAGGGGGGAGTGTGATGGTGTGTGTGTGCTGCTCTGGGTTAATGTCTGGGTGCCTGTGGAGCTTTCACCTGTTGAGCTGGATGGGGAATCTGAGTTAGTGGAACTTTGAGACCCAGAGGGTTGAGGTGGAGGGTTGGGTGACCTGGGTGGGGTGGAGGGTTTGGCACTACGCTTACCCTTGCTGGTGTGTTTGTTTGGCTGTGTATGCTTGGTGTGTTGCGGAGGAGGATGCTGCAGGGTCTTAATAGATTTGGCACCCTTGTGTGGTCGTGTTGCTTTTGCAGGTTGTGGAGAATGTGTCAAGGGACCCTGGCTCCTGCGTTTTTTGTGATGTGCCTGTGTCTGTGGCGTAACCACCATTTTAGTCGGGGCATGTCCAGCATGGGTCTTGTGCCTGCTCTTATGTTGTTTTTTAGATGAGGCATGTGCGCTGCTACTATGGGCCTCTGGGCTTTTGTGGCTCTTCCTGCTCCCTTTTGGTCTGCCCATAGTGATATGGTATCCAACACAGAGCTGAGTGCATTGACCTTTAAATATGTTTACCGTGTGGGCGTGTTCAGCAGCCTGTGTGCCTGCGTGCGCGCATGTCACCGTGGGGGAACGTCATAGCCATACCCGGAAGAGCTACCAAGATGTCGCCAGCCATATATACCAAGGAGCAGGACGACATCATCATGGATGTGAGTAGGCGAGCGTGCGTTTATGTGCGCGCATACACTACATGTAATAAAAAAAAAAATTAGCGCAAGATTAGTGAGGAACAACTTACTTTGTAACCTAAAATACAAGCCCATCTTAGTTTAAGACCTGTAGGCAGCGACAAACTAGCCTACATGCAGATAGTCAAACTAGGCCAATGTGAGTAAGAAAGAGGTTCAGAAAGTGACTTTAGGTAGGGCAAGAAACTTGGACATGTATTTTGTGGAGTAATGCTGGGTCATTGTGTATTTTACAAACAGATGATGCTGAGGAATCGCTACGACTTCCTGCCGTCCGATTTTGAGAAGAGGACGTTGTCGCTGGCGGTGGTGGACGCGATAGCCCAAAGAACGCAAACCACCTATACCTTCACCCAGATCGCCCAACACTGGTCCAATTTAAAGAGGAGGCATAGGCCCCGGGTGAGGCGGTACTTCGCCAAACATTTTCCAGGTAAGTGTGTATACTTGACATGCAAGAATCACACTGGCCTTGGCTGGGCGTGTTTTTATGATTGTGTTTCTATTTCAGCGCATGAATGGAAGATGCGGTTCTGCCCCACCCGGACAAGAGCACGCAGCCCAGTGTTGGGCGAATCAGGGGAAGGGATAGGTGGTCCACCGCCAGTGACAACGGCCACCCCCTCCTCTGCCAGCGAATATGACGAACTGCTGGACCTCAGCATGCAGGGGAGGGGGGAATCGGACGGCAGGGAGTCGAGCCTCACAGACCCACAACCTGACTCTGGTAAGACTCAGAAAATTACATATGTGCTAATACATGCAAGAAATACATATACTCATGTGCACTATTGTTATTCGTAGATTCTGACGTCGCAGGACCATCCCAAGGGAGGGGGAAGGTGAGTGATTTGATGCCTCGAAGCATAACCTAATCTGACATTCAGGAGGCACAAAGAGTAACTAAGGGCCTTATTTATCAAGGGATAGCGCCAGGTAGTGTCTCACTAGCGCCAGGTAGCGCCAGCTATCGGCGGCTACCGACTCCAGAACGCCAGGCTGCGAACACAATCACGCATTTATCAAGCTAAATGAGGCTAGCGCCGGCGAGAGCGTTAGCTAGCGCGGGATTCATCATGTTGCAGACTTCAGCGAACAGCGCCGCTGCTAATCCCATCACAGCGCCAGGTATGACCTCTCGCTACCTGGCGCTCTCCAATGCATTTCAATGGAGCAATCTTTAAATATTCATAATTAATTGATATTAATGTTTTTTTTTTTTTGTTTTTTTTTTTTTAAATGTCAAAAATTCGGTGACCACTTCTGCAATGTTATATCTTTTTTTTTAAGGTAAAAAAAAAATTTGTGCAGAATTGATATTACAGGTCTGATATTAATGTATTCATATTACAAAATGTTTATAAAAACTTGTTTATTATTTTTTTCCAAAAATAAGGTTGTTTGGGGGTTAAAAAACTACTTTTAACACATCGCCGCCAGCGCTCTGGGGTTTAAACATGCATTTTACAGCGCGAGAATTTTTTGAGCGTGATTTGTTAATGAATATGCTGGGAGCTGTTCGCTATGGCCATTCGTTGTCATGAGCTCCCATACAGCGCGGAACCTGTCAAACAGCGACTCCTAACCCCGTATTCAACATTACCGCACACCGACTGAGTCGCTGTCAACAACCGAACAACACATAAAAAAAACACTAAAAATGATGATGTTTTTCTTTCACAGATCAAAGACAACGGCCACGCTAATCAAGGAGACAACCATTTAGGCGCCAATTTTGAATGTTTTACATTTTTCCAGTTTTCAAAACCTTTTACAGTTAAACCCAAAAAAACATAACAGTAAAAAACAAAAAAACTACAAAGAAGTGTGGTGTGTTTTATTTCGTGACAATGTTCGTTATCACAACAACATCATACTGTTACATGTTCCAAAAGGTAAGTATATGGGACAAGGAATAGCAAGAAGAAGGAGAAGAAAACACAGAATCAGAAATGAGATTAAGGTAAGCATTAGAGACAAGGCAGAAGGAGATACAGAGATTCAGGTAAGCATTAAAGGCAAGGAAGAAAAACAAAAGGAGATTCAGGTCAGCATTAAAGGCAAGGAAGAAAAACAAAGAGATTCAGGTCAGCATTAAAGGCAAGGAAGAATAAGCCAAAAATAATTTAAGCTTAAATTTAGGTATGTGTCAAAGTGCCAGTTTGTGGCATATGTACATTTACATGGAGGTTTAGAGATGTGCGCTGGTGTGAACCCAGATTGACAACAGGAAATCCATGGAGATGTAAGTATACTTGTCAAAAACTACCAAATTGGTGTGAAAAATGAGACGGAAGGCAAGCAGGTACGTTAAAAAACAAAGGTAAAAGGAGGAAAAAACGGAACGCCCATGTGAACGTGAACGGAAGCCACGATCAAATTGCAGGCTCCCGAGAGAGAAAAAAAAAAATTCCAGAGTGAAGACAAATTTACGGATCAGTTAGGGACCCATTCCGACGGAGGCTCTGCATCACATTTGAGCCACGATTCAAACAGGACCCCAGGACAATCGGAAGGTTTTAAGGTCAGTTCAGGGGAGGCTCTGCATCAGGTCATACGTGCATGCTTCCATTCCACTTAAGTGCCAAGCACGTAGAATTTACGTGCTTGACTTCTCCCCCTGCTACAGTAAAAGTTAAATAACAAAAACACTCACCTCACCCCTTGTTCGATCCGGCCGGGTCTCTTCTTCATCTGGGGGGGGGGCTTCGATCCCCCACCCAGGCCCCCCGGGTGCAGGGGAGGGCCCGGAATAGCCACCCCCCCTTCAGCAGCCGCCGAAATACATGTAAAAAAAAAAGACATTTACTTACCTCAATGCTCGATCCCTCCCGCAGGGTCTCCTCTTCACCAGGGGGGCCTCCGATTGCCCCCCCCCCCGGCTCTCCAGCTTCAGGAGAGGGCCTGAAAGGCAAAAGCTGGCCCCTGCGCCGTGTTTCTACAAGCCCTGCATAGCTGGTCCCGAGCTGGTTACTTTGGGTAAGGGGGACCCCATGTCATTTTTTTTTATTTTTAACCCTTAACCCTTAAAAATCCCCCACAAAAAAAAAAAAATTATTTAATAATAACATTGTAAAAAACATAATGAAATTTACAAACAAGACATTTCATGTTAAAGCCTAAACTCTGCTGCAAAAAAATATATATATAAGTTTCCAGAAAATTCCAGCAAACATGGCGCAAAATGGGGAAAAATGACCTGTGAACAGAGGGTGACAAAATCTCAAGTAGGCTGTCAATTAAAAGGGTTAAAAGTACATATGCATGTTGGGTATTGTTCTGTTCGGGGGACCTTGCGCTTTCAGACTTTTGTATATTTATATTTTAGGAAAAGGTGTTTTTTATTGAGCTTTTTAATACAATTTTTAGGGAAACCCTGCGCAACCAAAGAATTCTTTGAGGGATTAATTCCAGAAAGATGAGCCCACTACAACAAGCTGGGTACGCTTAGTAAAGCTTAACGTGTGTACTTTCAGGGAATATATGGTTTATGGGGGATATTCCAAATGTAAAGGGTTGTTTTGGTTTAAAAAAACTCAAGGTGCGCACTTTGTCTGCAGAGCTGAAATTTTCAAGTAAAATTACCGTTACGCACATGCTTTACTTTGGGGTGTTTGGCAACTCTTCCCTTGACAGTAGCTATGCATATTGGGTATTGTTCTGTTCGAGCGATGTTGCTTTTTCAGATTTTACTTGTTTTTTCTTGTTTGTATATAGTTTTTTTAGGAAAACGTGGCTTTGATTTAGCTTTTTTATCCTTTTTTTAGGGAAACTCTTTGCAACCAAAGATTACATTGAGGGATTACTTCCAGAAAACTGTGGCCACATCAACAAGCCTGGTACACCTAGAAAGCTTGAGGTGTATACTTCCAGAGAATATATAGTTTGTTGGGGGTATTTCAAATGTAACGGGTTGTTTTTCTGGAAAATCTGCAAGGTGCGCATAGCGCATAGCATAGTTGTGTTTTATCTGAAAATCCCCTAAAGCGCTGTTTCAGTTTGGGGGAGTCTCCTGGGCTGGAAAGGGTGTCTACCTATACATATGTGGTACCGCTGTAACTGGGAGAAATCGGGATTTCACACGCAATAAGCTTTTTTGGACAAACTTACATTTTTTATTACAAAAAAAAAAACACTACAAATGGTAAAAAATTTATTTTTTTTCACATATTTCACCCAAAAATATTGAGAATACACCTAAAAAATGACAAACAAGACATTTCATGTTAAAGCCCAGACTATGTTGAAAAAAACAATATATAATTATAAATAATATATAATGCAAAATGGTCTGGCAACAGAGTGTGACAAAAACTCCAGGTAGGCTGGCAGCGAAAGGGTTAATACTGCTGACACGTCCCAGTAATGAAGGCCCTTGAAGGGAGCTGGTCTCTTATGTGGGATTGATTTGAACCATTAACAATTACAAGTTAAGTTTGTCTTAATTTATATTACAGAATGTCAATGTGGAAGGTTGAGCATTCAGGGTAATTACAACCAGTCCGCTGTTAATCCTCCCTGCAGAAACTAGCACCATACCTTTTTCTTCCAATACAAAGGAAAAAGGGAGGGACCCTGCACCACTATGACAACTATGAATAGGTGCTGGTAGGGGAAAAAGCACCTTTAAAAAAGGATATTATAATCATGCACTATATCTATGTGTGGATTACCAGATGAATCCACAACAACAAGTTTTGCCCAAGAAAGATATGCCGCACACTATAGGAAATGTATTAAAATTCTACATTTATTTGAATTTATTAGTTAAGCACAAGCTATACACTACAAAACATGAATCACTAACATTTAAAATCATCTAAAAAGCCCCTTCTGGGCAGACGGATCTCTCATGCTATAGTCTCTCAAAAAGAGTAAAGGAGTTCCATATTACAAACATGTATTCAAAAGTTATGTGTATCATTCAATGCTTAATGGTCATGAAAGTGACAGTGCTATATAAAAAGGATATACAAAGTGTCAAGTGCCAATATAAAGTGTCCTGTGCTCTAACTTATATAACTCATACAACAGTATATACAATAGTGCAGATACATAATGACAAGTAACCAGGGAACTATTAAATAATCAGTCGTCCTTCTAAGTCCACACCCCACCACTTCACCAGGATGTTTTAATCTAAATGTCCCTAACACTCACCTTTTAAGTGCCCGGTGCTAGTCTGGCGTCCAATCATTCGGCAGAAGCAGACGCGCGCAGACGCGCGCCCCGTCCGAATGCCTGTAACGGCAGCCCTTCTTTCCTGCTTCCCTCGAGTTGGAACGCATAACCCGGAGGTGACGTTGGGCCAGCGCATGCGCTCTTCCCTGCAGTAGGAGGCGCGCCCATGCCGTGACGTCAGGTCCGTCGTGCCCGCCCCACGGCTCCTCTGTCAGCTCATAGAGCTGGCTGCAGGAGCTATGTAGGATGAGATGTTTAGGTAAGTATACTTCACAATACAAAACAATGCAAAAGTGCGCTGGTGCTTAAATAAATACATATTTACTGAGCAAATAACTTATCATATATTATTAAACAATTTGTGTGGTCAATCAATGAAATAAACAGGGCTGCTATCCTACAAGTGCTATATTTGGAAACAATTATCATATAATAAAAATTAATATATATACACATATATACAAGCTGTAAGTGCAGGAATATCAAAACATTACTATATTGTTATCCTTTCTGTGTTTCTTTGTTGAGCATTCTATGGGACCTTTTCAGGGTTATAGCAGCCCGCTTTTTATTCTTGCTTGGCTTCTTCAGCTTTAGTCATCCAAGGACTGGACCAAAAGAGTAACTATGTTTCACATCCCAGGAAAGCAGGGAAATACTTCTTCTCTTTATCCCACATGCTCCAAGAAGTGCGATTTTTTTCTTCTCTCTACTGTACTTCAGGGAGTCCCACATGCTCCAAGTAGTGCAATTAGTTCTTCTCTCTATTGTTCTTCAGGGAGTCGACGGGGGAAATTAATAGCGCACCACGTTCTGTAGGTGCAAGGAGTGTTGTCATATAGTGCCAAACTGCAAAAATATAATAATAAAAACAACCTGTGAATATGTTAAAAAAAATGTTTTTTTCTCAATGTGCAATATATTCAATCTCTACCCAATATTGAAATAAATGAAAAATCTTCATTCAAACCAAACTGTGCTCTAGTGTTCATTTTAAAAATCCATTCTAGCTCCCTTTGTTCAAGTTTTCTCTTTATGATACCCCACTTCCCCCCAAACGTACCTATTCAACAAATGTCCCTTGTAGGTCGTCTGTATTGCCATCATGCTTTTCTAGAAAGTGAGCTGCGACTGGCGTTAAAGTTTTGCCTGCAGTTTTGCCTGCCTTCCTGTCTCTTTTGGCCAATTTATTATTGGACAGGTGACCCTGTATCCTCGGTTTTCCGGCATTTCTAGTTTCACCGATGTATTGTTTCGGACAACCGCATTCTATGAGGTAGATGATTCCCTCCAATCTGCAGTTTAAGTGTTGCCCAATTCGATATTTTTTGCCCGTTTTAAAATTCTGGACTGTTTTCTTGTTTTTAACAAACTTGCAGACATTGCACCTCCCACAAGGTTTGCTTAAGCCCTCTAATGAGCTCCTCTCCAACCAATTTTTGGGACGTGTGTAATGGCTGCTACACAATTTATCTCTCAAACTTGGTGCTCGTCTTGCGATCATTAAGGGTCTCCTTTTTATCCATCTTGTGAGGTAGGGATCCGTCCTTAATATTTGCCAATGTGTTTTAAAAATGTATCTTAGAGTCTTCCAATCACTGTTATAAATCTCACCTCTTGTTTATCTTCTTTTCTGGGATTATATCACAGTAGGTTCTCCCTTGGAGTTTTTCTTGCTCGCCGAGACACTTTTTGAATGATTTTCCTGGGGTATCCCTTTTTCTTAAATCGTTCTTCCATCCCTCTAGCTTCTTCCTAGAAATAAACCTCCACTGAGCAGTTCCTTCTGGCTGTCAGGAACTGCCCCACCGGGATTCAATCTTTCAAATTCTTTTGATGAAAACTTTCAAAGTGAAGCAAGTTGTTTTTTGCCGTTTTCTTGTGATGTAATTTAGTTCAGATGTTGCCGTCCTCTTCCAGATATAAATCTAGATCCAGAAAGGTTGCCTGGTGGGGGGATATAGTGTATGTTAAATGGATGTTGAGTTCATTCTCATTAAGTTGTTCTAGGAATTCAATGCCTAATTCACTTGATCCCTGCTGAGGATATCGGCGCCAACCAATTATATGTCAATGATATCTATTCAGGGTTTCACTCCATACTATTTCCCGCTCCCACCAGCCCAAAAATAAGTTGGCTACTGATGGGGCACAGCGTGCTCCCATGGCCACCCCACGGATCTGACGATAGTATGCCATATTGAATGTGAACATGTTGTGCGTCAATACAAAGTTTAGTAATTCTAGGACAAATTCATTCTGAGTCCTATTTTCCAGCAATTCGGTTTCTAAAAAGTATTTCCCCACATGTATGGCCATTTTGTGAGTTATGTTTGTGTACAGAGATTCGACATCACACGTTATTATGATTCGACATCCCTGTTGGTAAGTGTGCCATGTTAAGTCGATTTAAGATGTCAGTGGAATCTCTTACATATGAGTCCAATGCCAATACATGTGGCTGTAACAATGAATCGATAAACACACATGCATGTTCAGTGAGGCTCCCAATACCCGAAACTATGCGTCTACCTGGTGGTTTCATGGGGTTCTTGTGTACTTTTGGGAGTACATAAAATGTTGGAATACGTGGAAATTGGAAATTGAGATTAATTGTACTCTCATGGTAAGCTTTCTTCAGGAGTTCATCCAATTCTTGTTTGTATTGTTTTATCGGGTTCCCTGGGAGTTTTTGGTATGTAGTCCTGTCTTTTAACTGGCGGAGCACTTCCTTATGATAATAATCTCTAGATAAAATTACTATATTACCCCCCTTGTCCGCTTCTTTTATTGTGATATCATCTCTGTTGTAGAGAGATTATAGCATCATTCTCTTCTCTCGTGAGATTTCTATTGCGGGAATTAGGGGTGATTTTTTGAATGTCATAATCATAACTCACCAGGTTAAAAAACATTTGTATAGCCGGGCTGTTCGTCCAAGGTGGAGTGAATGTGGAGGGTTTTTTCAATCTCTGTATATTTTGTATTGCAGTTTCCTGCTCTTCCAGCAGACTCATCAGATCGACCAATGCCATTCATTCTGCTTCTCCCCAAATGGAGTCATGTGTTCTCTGATCTGGGTTAAGAAAATGTTTTTTCAATGAGAGGCGTCTGCAGAAGAGATAAAGATCTTTTATTGCATTGATCTTGTATGTGTTGGGTGATGTGCTCCAGCTCGACGGAAGCAGGAAACGAGGGCAGCGTAGCCCTCACAATGCCATCACAGGCAGGGGCGGGCTGGCCATAGGGCATACCGGGCAAAATCCCGGTAGGCCGGTGCCAGGGAGGGCCACAAGTCGCAGTGTTCCCTGTAAGATGCGCGGGAGCACGGCCGCGCACGTTGTGCAGCTGTCATTTTTTTTTTTACATTGGTGGCTCAGTGGAACCAAAAACTCATCTCTTGTTTCCCCCCACTGCGGGGACAGCCCAGAGCACAGCACAGCAGAGGCCAGCACTTCCGTTTCCTGTCATGCTGGCCGGCCAGCGCGGGGAGAGGATGACGTGATTACACGGAGAGAAAGTGTGATTGATGGCTGGAGCAGAGGTCGGTGAGTGGGAGGGGGGAGAGAGAGAGTCTGAGTGTGAGTGTGAGTGTGTGTGTTGCAGCCATAGCCCGAGGAGAGGAAGGGGGAGGGAGGGAGAGAGAGAGATGTGTGTGTGTCTCACCCACGAGGACAAGTTAGCAGCCTGCAGACACCATGAAGGGGCAACAGAAAGGATTCTCCAACTTGGCAGTGAAGTGGCTCCAGGTGAGTCCATGATGTTGCTGTATTGTGTTCCAATACACCTCAAACTAAATGCTAATACTAATTAATGGTGCAATGTGTTTTTCTTAACCCACCCTGCCCTGCCCATCTACCCACCCTGCCCATCTACCCGCCCTGCCCATCTACCCGCTCTGCCCATCTACCCACCTGCTCTGCCCATCTACCCACCCTGCCCTGCCCATCTACCCACCCTGCCCATCTACCCACCCTGCCCATCTACCCACCTGCTCTGCCCATCTACCCACCCTGCCCTGCCCATCTACCCACCTGCTCTGCCCATCTACCCGCCCTGCCCATCTACCCACCTGCTCTGCCCATCTACCCACCCTGCCCTGCCCATCTACCCACCCTGCCCATCTACCCACCTGCCCTGCCCATCTACCCACCTGCTCTGCCCATCTACCCACCCTGCCCTGCCCATCTACCCACCCTGCCCATCTACCCACCTGCTCTGCCCATCTACCCACCCTGCCAATCTACCCACCTGCTCTGCCCATCTACCCACCCTGCCCTGCCCATCTACCCACCTGCTCTGCCCATCTACCCACCCTGCCCTGCCCATCTACCCACCCTGCCCATCTACCCACCTGCTCTGCCCATCTACCCACCCTGCCCTGCCCATCTACCCACCCTGCCCATCTACCCACCTGCTCTGCCCATCTACCCACCCTGCCCATCTACCCACCTGCTCTGCCCATCTACCCACCCTGCCCTGCCCATCTACCCACCTGCTCTGCCCATCTACCCACCTGCCCTGCCCATGTACCCACCCTGCCCTGCCCATCTACCCACCCTGCCCTGCCCATCTACCCACCCTGCCCATCTACCCACCCTGCTCTGCCCATCTACCCACCCTGCTCTGCCCATCTACCCACCCTGCCCTGCCCATCTACCCACCTGCTCTGCCCATCTACCCACCTGCTCTGCCCATCTACCCACCCTGCCCTGCCCATCTACCCACCCTGCCCATCTACCCACCCTGCTCTGCCCATCTACCCACCCTGCTCTGCCCATCTACCCACCCTGCCCTGCCCATCTACCCACCTGCCCTGCCCATCTACCCACCCTGCCCTGCCCATCTACCCACCCTGCCCATCTACCCACCTGCTCTGCCCATCTACCCACCCTGCCCTGCCCATCTACCCACCCTGCCCATCTACCCACCTGCTCTGCCCATCTACCCACCCTGCCCATCTACCCACCTGCTCTGCCCATCTACCCACCCTGCCCTGCCCATCTACCCACCTGCTCTGCCCATCTACCCACCTGCCCTGCCCATGTACCCACCCTGCCCTGCCCATCTACCCACCCTGCCCTGCCCATCTACCCACCCTGCCCATCTACCCACCCTGCTCTGCCCATCTACCCACCCTGCTCTGCCCATCTACCCACCCTGCCCTGCCCATCTACCCACCTGCTCTGCCCATCTACCCACCTGCTCTGCCCATCTACCCACCTGCTCTGCCCATCTACCCACCCTGCCCATCTACCCACCTGCTCTGCCCATCTACCCACCTGCTCTGCCCATCTACCCACCCTGCCCTGCCCATCTACCCACCCTGCCCATCTACCCACCCTGCCCTGCCCATCTACCCACCTGCTCTGCCCATCTACCCACCCTGCCCTGCCCATCTACCCACCCTGCCCATCTACCCACCCTGCTCTGCCCATCTACCCACCTGCTCTGCCCATCTACCCACCCTGCCCTGCCCATCTACCCACCCTGCCCTGCCCATCTACCCACCTGCTCTGCCCATCTACCCACCTGCTCTGCCCATCTACCCACCCTGCCCTGCCCATCTACCCACCTGCTCTGCCCATCTACCCACCTGCTCTGCCCATCTACCCACCTGCTCTGCCCATCTACCCACCCTGCCCTGCCCATCTACCCACCTGCTCTGCCCATCTACCCACCCTGCCCTACCCATCTACCCACCTGCTCACTCACCCACCTATTAATCCAACTGCCTAATCCACCCACCTATCTTTATACCTGCCACTCACCTACCTACCTACCCAGACCCTGGAACAGCAGCAGACTGGAGTGATGTGCAGGCGGAATCAGCGGATTCTGACGTGGAGGTGGCAGTCACCCACCCACCTACCTACCTGCCTGACCACCTGCCCACTCGCACATCTAAATACCCACCAACCAACCCTCCTGTCAACCCGCCCCCTTTATACCCTAATAGAGTGTAAGCTCTTCTCCTCCTGTATCATCCTTTATACCCTAATAGAGTGTAAGCTCTTCTCCTCCTGTATCCTCCCTTATACCCTAATAGAGTGTAAGCTCTTCTCCTCCTGTATCCTCCCTTATACCCTAATAGAGTGTAAGCTTGTCTCCTCCTGTATCCTCCCTTATACCCTAATAGAGTGTAATAGAATAGGGCGGCAGCAGGGGCATTAAAAAAGTTTGCTTTCAGCATTTGCCTTGCACCAGTAATGTTATGGGGCCCCAGCAGCATGGACACTGCTGTTTTGTGGGGTTTTTTTTGTACAATTTTTACAGTTTGTGGTTGTTGATTTTCTTTTCCTTGAGTACCCCCCCTGCCCGCACATGGTATGACCCAGTATCTATTGAGGACGCACAGGGGAGCTGGACTGTGGTGTAGCAATGTATTGTATAGACAGATGCAAGCTTCTTTACATGGCCCCTCCCTGACATCCTGATTTGGGATGCCCCATTGTGTCAAATTCCCAGTAAAAATACCTGGCCGCTAATCAAACACATGTGTGGTTCAAACGTGTCTGCACCAGCTAGAGGCTGGTGGGATGTGGCTGGCAGCCAGCTCAGCTGCACCCAGCCCTTAGCCAGGAGAACCCATGCATAAGCCAGTGGATCGCTGGTCAGGTAAGTTTTACTGGTGATCTGAGGGGGTTGCACAAAATGGGGCATCCCAAATCAGGGCGCCCCACAGAAAAGGACCAAAACTCTTTGAAGTGGACCAAAACCCAGGATTTTGACTATCCTAAGCCAGCGTCCTAAGTGCAGTGGCGCATGCGTGAGCTGCAGCCGCATCCCCAGCTACCCTCAAACGGGGAACGTGCCCGCACCGGCCATTCACAAATTCCTGGCGCGGGCATGCGCCCTGCTAGAGGGATAGCGGGGATGCGGCCGTGGCCCGCGCATGTGTTGTTGGACCGGGAAGTAAGGTAAGTGTAGCAGGTAACCTGGGAGAGTTTCACACAGTGGGGCATCCTGATTTTGGATGCCCGGGTGGAGGTCCCGGGCCGATCCCGCTCAGATATATATATATATTAATGTGGCTTTGACTCACTTTACCGGGCCGAGCACAGTACAGAAGGGCCAGTCTGACCAAAAAGTCCAGGGCCGTTTTTTGGTCCCAGTCCGCCCCTGATCACAGGCATTCGGACGCTTCCGCACCGGGCACTTAAAAGGTGAGTGTTAGGGACATTTAGATTAAAACATCCTGGTGAAGTGGTGGGTTCTCCACCACGCAATATTGGCAATATTGCAATATTGGCACTTGACACTTTGTATATCCTTTTTATATAGCACTGTCACTTTAATGACCATTAAGCATTGAATGGTACACATAACTTTTGAATACATGTTTGCACGTATGAAATCCTTGTAATAGGGAACTCCTTTACTATTTTTAAGAGACTATAGCATGAGTGATCCGTCCGCCCAGAAGGGGCTTTTTAGATGATTTTAAATGTTAGTGATTCATGTTTTGTAGTGTATAGCTTGTGCTTAAGTAATAAATTCAAATAAATGTAGAATTTTAATACATTTCCTATAGTGTGCGGCATATCTTTCTTGGGCAAAATTTGTTGTTGTGGATTTATCTGGTAATCCACACATAGATATAGTGCATTTTATCTTCCAATAGTTAGCTTCATAAAGGAAAAAAATCGCTTTCATACCTTTCCATAGATTTTTCAGGAAAGTTAATTTACGTCTCTGTAGTAATGTCTCTGTCACTTTCAAGAAACTTGCAAGAACCACTCCCTTCTTAATAGGGCTCTTTTCAGGATTCATGCTGACAGATGAAGTCTTGACGGAGTTGAATGCACAATGGGTCCCTGATGGATGATATCTGGAACCGCATTCTTTTTGGTCAGAAAGAAGCGATGAGTTTCACGTTTACGTCCTCCTGAGTGATTTTCCTGATCACTTGAGGCTGAAATCTTAAGAAAGGAAAACTTAACAGGGTGAAAATTCTATTTTTGAGCCGTAGCATTTATTGCTAACCATCTTCTTCCCTGACTAGGAGAAGCAATCCTTTTGTTGGCAAGAATGACCCTATGCAACTGCGAACAGGTTGAGTAACAATCAGTCCTTGCCCAATTTAACCATCACTCCAACTCCAACTGCAACTTAGGGTATCGGCCAGAGTGTTTTATGGATTCCCCCCAGACGAATTGTCATCCAAGGTTTTGATCTGACTTTGTAGGGATTTTAGGATGCTGTGTGTTATTGCCCTACATTTCCCAGGCTAGGTTCCCCCTTGATGATTTTGGTAGGCCCGCGCTGTGGCGTTGTCTTTTCCTTGAATTCTTGACAGAAGTTATTAGCGCGGGCTTCACTACCAGAAGCTCCCTGTAATTGAGGATTTCACTGCTACCCCTGAACATGCAGAATTTCCATGTGAGCCCCCCAACCCCAGCAGCTTGCCTCTGTAGTTGCTGCTACTGGGTTGGTTTGCTTCTATTACTTTTAACAGACTTTCTGGACTTGTCCACCATGGCAGTTCTCTCGGACTACTGAGTTCATCTTAATCTAGTTACTTCTGATCCTTGTCCCCCATTCTAGAAGGAATCTTTGCAGAGTCCTTGTATGCCACTGAGCCCGGCGCACTGCCTGATATCATTAGACCTAGAACTCTCATGATCGACCTTATGGACACTGTGGGGTCTATTTTTAAGCCAGAACTTATCACTATTTTACTGTGAGAATATTTCCCCTGAATGCGTGTATTATGGACCCCTGGAACCTGCATTGTTTGGAAGGTATTAAACGGTGTTCTTCTGGGTTAATCATCCAACCCAGACGTTCTTGTCCAACACTGTCTGCTAACAGTTTTGGCTGACCGTGCCTTCATTTTCTATCTATTTAAGATCCGCAGGTCCTCTAATAAGGCATTATATTGACCCCTTGGTGTTTGATATATGCCAGGGGTCCTGCAAAAATTTAGGCCAAGGGGAGAGCTCTGTACTGTAAGTAAAGCGTCCCCTGATTTAGGAGCACTGCAACCTCAACACTAGCTGTGGGCTACTAAGATAGAAATGTGTAGTAAGGCATCCTGTAAACCTAGGGTGACCATCAGAGCCCCTTTCAGTATACGTCTTAATGAATAAATGACCATATTCTGAAGTCCTCGTACCAGATGAATTTGTTTAATCTCTTTAGATTCAGACCATCCTGTATTTTCACAGAAGCCTCAATACCAGAAACACATGAGTTATACTATCTCCTGAATAAATTTGGAGAGACTATTTCTATCACATCCTTCTGTACTTATATGGGAAGGATTCCCTCTTTTTTTGGACCATAGCCTAGGGCAACCGGTATTCCCAGGCGGTCTCCCATCCAAGTGCTGACCGGGCCTGACCCTACTTAGCCTCCGAGATCATACGAGATCGGGGGCATTCAGGTTGATGTGGCTGTAGGCTTGGCTTATTAAGGCGCATGATGGGGCAGAGACTAACGATATCCTTTTTCTAGATTCTATAATATAAACAGATTCTGAGTAATTTTCTTTCCAGTGGGCCTGAACACAGAATGACTTCCCCACTTGTATTTGTTATCAATTGTTTGGTATGATTGCTGTCCAACCTTTCTTTGATTCTATTTGTCTTGACGGAGTGAGCCTATAACCTGCTCAGCTCCTAAAAGCTGAACAGGAAATATCGCTGTTTCACTATGGGAAATCTTATTTCCCTGACTCCAGTGGACCTGGATAAAATTATCCAAGTTTTCTCCAAACCATGACCTCCCTGGATTGGGATCCCTCTGACTTCAACCAAATAGCGCAGGCCACAATGAAGAAGTCTTAGCAGAGACCATAATGAGTTCCTGTAAACATAGAAGGTAATGACTCTATACCAGATGGGAAGAGTATCGTAAGTATCTGGGCAGGCACCTTATTACCAGTGTGAGCTCTTAGTGAATGTATCCACTTGGTCACTCCTGAAGACCATATGAGAGGCCTAGCAGGTCCCAATGAGAACAGTGCCTTATCAAGAAGTGATCCCTCTGTGTCTTAGTATCCCAGCCTAAATTTGAAAATTTAGACCAGACCAACAGCCTGGCACAGTTGGAAAAAAAAGGTAGTGGAGCTTCCACTCCCAACTGACATAACTGACAATTCCCAGTAACTGGAAGCCCAGCAAAACTTCCTGTTTGCAGGTGCCCTGTAAATGCATCTTGTATTCAAAATTTGACCCCAGCAGGAGTTAGAAAAAAAGTAATAATTGTTATGTGCCGCTTTAAGATTTAATTTTACAGGAGCGTCTACTTTTGGATACCGGCTCCAGTGTTCCACAATGGGATCCTTAAAGAGATACTTTCTCTGGGATCTGAAAAGGAAAATGTACTTTTCAGTGTTCTATAATTTAACACAGCATATATTGTAAAGGCTTTTTAGGAGCGCTTAACGAGAAATCTTTGCTCATCTTGACCTGCTGGGAGAGGGCCATACTATACTGCTGGATACCTAAAATTTAAAGAAAAAAGAGCACTTTCTTGCTCCTTTTCTTTTCAGGATCCCTTCATATACTGAATCATGAGGAGTAGGGATGAGCGAATCGATCCGGATGAACCCGGATTCGATCCGAATTTCATGAAAAATTCGATTCGGATCGAATCCGAATTTCCCCGTGCTTCGATCGCTCGAAGTTTTCCTTTTAACATCCATTCATTTACATTACAGGCATTCTAAGATGGCGGACGGGACATGTCCAGACATCTACCCCGCTCCAGTGCATAAGGCGGCGGACATCTTGCTTTACCTCATTTCTCTATTGCATTCGTGAGAGACAGGACACTGCTGTAGTCAGGGAGAGACAGTTAGAGAGCCAGGGACAGGCAGGAGAAAGGCAGGAGACAGGCAGGAGACAGGCAGGAAGTCAGCGATAAGCAGGGAAAGTTAGGAAAAATCGGAGGCAGTCACAGGGAGATTTTTTTTTTTCATCCAGCCTGAGTGTTACTGGCTGGCTGACTGGCTTTGTTAGCTGTTTCAGGCTGCTTATACACTTTTGATGTTGTGCATATATACTGAACTGATCTCAAGTCTGCTGTGGGAACATTACCATTTTGGAAAATCTCATTAGCCTCTGTATTTACTCTAAGCTGCACACTTATTTAAAGTAATTTGGCCTGTTTGAGCCTGCTTATCCACTGTTGCTGTGCATATATACTGATCTCAGGTCTGCTGTGGGGCATCCCATTCTGTAACATCCCATTAGCCTCTGTATTTACTCTAAGCTGCACACTTATTTAAAGTAATTTGGCCTGTTTGAGCCTGCTTAGACACTTTTACTGTGCATATATACTGATCTCAGGTCTGCTGTGGGGGCATCCCATTCTGTAACATCCCATTAGCCTCTGCATCTCCTCTAAGCTGCACACTTATTTAAAGTAATTTGGCCTGTTGGAGCCTGCTTATCCACTGTTGCTGTGCATATATACTGATCTCAGGTCTGCTGTGGGGCATCCCATTCTGTAACATACCATTAGCCTCTGTATCTCCTCTAAGCTGCACACTTATTTAAAGTAATTTGGCCTGTTGGAGCCTGCTTATCCACTGTTGCTGTGCATATATACTGATCTCAGGTCTGCTGTGGGGCATCCCATTCTGTAACATCCCATTAGCCTCTGTATTTACTCTAAGCTGCACACTTATTTAAAGTAATTTGGCCTGTTTGAGCCTGCTTAGACACTTTTACTGTGCATATATACTGATCTCAGGTCTGCTGTGGGGGCATCCCATTTGTTTTTGACTGCTTTTAATAAACCAGGCAACAGGGCACTCCCAAAGCTGCACCTTGAACCCTATCTGTTTATACTAAATAAGCAAATACATAAAAATGTCAGGCAGACAAGTGCCAGGATGTTCAAAGAGGAGTGGCAGAGGCCAAGATTCAGCAGGCAGAGGTCGCAGCAGACTAGGGGCGAGTGGCAGCAGGAGTCATGGTGAGAGACCTGGTCTGCCAGTATCTGCTAGCGGTCGTGTCTCCACCAGTAACGCATCTGCCGTGGTAGATTGGTTAACGCGCTCATCAACAACATCATCACAAGTTACGTCTGAGACCCCCAGTCTAGGGTCGGTAGGTTCCTCTGACACAACCCTGAGTTGGCATGCCCCGAGAGCAGTCCCTGTCCTCCCATTGCCTCTGTCCTACGCCGTTCCCTCCCCCAGCGACGTATCCTATGCTTTGGGTTCAGCTCCACTCTTTAGTGAGGAGGACTATCAGATAGAGGACAGTCAGCAGCTACTGCCCAGCCAAGAAATGGAGGTGGCTTCTTTAGCTAGGCAGACAAATAGTGATGTGGACAGTGTCATGGGTGTTGCGAGCGTTCCAGCTCCTGCGCCAGACACTGTTGACGAATCCACGAACATCAGTGACGTACAGCCACAACTCGGTGATAATGATGATGACGATGAAGCCGATCGCACTTGGGAGCCGGGTGATGAAGGGGCTTCATCGTCATCATCAGGAGAAGAGGGGCGCAGGTTGCCCCGGAGTCAGCAGCTCAGGCAGCAAGGTGTTAGCAGCATGGTTGGCAGTCAGCATGGGGGCACAATTGTAAAGCCTGGAGCCAAACTGCTGCGCGGCAGGCTACCTTATCGGGAGGTAGTGGAGCAGTGGTTCCTGGAGTTGGCGACAATAGCAGCGAATCAGTGAGGCCTGTTGGTGGGAAAAGTAGCTACTCGGCAGTGTGGCAGTTTTTCCTGAAGCATCCGCAGGAGGGTAACATGGCCACATGCAAGATATGTAGGCAGAAGGTAAAGCGTGGCCAGGGCCCAAATGTTGGCACCACGGCCCTGCGTCAACATATGATGCGTCACCATAAAGCGACCTGGGAGAACCGAGGCTCCCAAGGGGTGGTCCAGTCTGCTTCCTCACCAAGTGGCACGCCGCTCCCAATTTCTGCCAGCCAAGGCTCCAGCACCTCAGCCGAAGGCAGCTGTGCGTCATACCCATTCTCTGTCGCTCCTGCTCCTCCTCCTCCTCCTCCTCCAAGTCATGCATCCCGCCAGCAATCCATCAGCGAAGCCATGTCCAAGAGACAGCAGTATGCGCCCACTCATCCTACGGCGCAGAAGCTGAATGTGCTCCTGTCCAAGTTGCTGGTGCTGCAGTCGCTTCCTATTTCAGGTGGTGGACTCTGCACCTTTCAGAGAACTGATGGCTTGTGCCGAGCCGAGGTGGAGAGTCCCAAGCCGTCATTTCTTTTCCAAGAAGGCAGTACCAGCGCTGCACACTTTTGTTGAACAGAAGGTGGGCCAGTCCTTGAGCCTGTCGGTGTGTAGCAAAGTGCATGGCAGCGCCGACGTCTGGAACTGTAACTACGGTCAGGGACAGTACATGTCGTTTACGGCCCACTGGGTGAATGTGGTCCCTTTGCAGCAGCAACTTGGACAGGTCACGGCGCCTCGGCCTCCGCGCTCCCTGCCCGTTGGGCCTGTGACACTGTGCGACTCGGCCTCCTCATCCTCTGCCATCTCCTCACCCTCCACTGTAGGCTCAAGTCTCAGTGCCCCTCCAGTCTACCATGTTTGCAGGGCACGGAGGTGTCACACAGGGGTGGAACTGCTTAAATGTATTCATCAGGAAATCCAAACATGGCTTACTCCAAGAAAACTTAGAATGGGAATCATGGTTACCGACAATGGGAAGAACATTTTGTCTGCACTGCGCCAAGGAAGCCTGACCCATGCCCCCTGCATGGCTCACGTCTTCAATCTGGTTGTCAAGCGGTTTCTGAAGTGTTCCCCCCATATGCAAGACATCCTAACAACTTCAAGGAAACTTTGCATGCACTTCAGCCACTCATACACCGCCAAACACACCCTTCTTGAGCTAAAGCGTCAGAACAGTATCCCCCAACATAGTCTGATTTGCGATGGTTCCACCCGTATGAATTCCACCCTTCACATGTTGGACCGATTATATGAACAGAGAAAAGCCATCACGGATTTCCTGATGATCCAAGCAGATAGGGGGACTCCCCTGTGTAACTTCAATGTCAACCAGTGGCAGCTCATACGTGACACCTGCCGTTTGCTCAGGCCCTTTGAGGAAGCCACTTTATTTGTCAGTCGGCAGGATTACGGGATGAACAACGTGATTCCACTGCTTCATGTACTACAGCACATGTTGGAAACCATGGCTGGTCAGGGCACTGGAGACACGGCGTTTACATCTTACGGCCACATGAACCCCGTTGGAGCTGAACTGGAGGAGGAGGAGGAAGAGGATGAGGAGTTGCCCAGCGAAACACAGTTTAGGCTTGGCGAAATGGCTGGTTTATCTAGTCAGCGGACAGGAGAGGAGGAGCAGGAGCAGCCAGAGGAGCTAGAGGTTTTTGAGGAAGGCGAGACAGAGGACCCAGACACACCGTGGCAGTATGAAGTGGAGATGGAGACAGGTAGTCCATCCGAGTCACTTGCGCAAATGGCAGGAAGCATGCTCACGTGCTTGCGTAGTGACCCCAGAATTCATTCCATCTGTCGGCGGGATGACTTCTGGCTGTCCACCTTATTGGACCCTCGCTTCCGGCACAAAATGGGGGCATTTTTTAAACCCACCGAGAGGGAGGACAAACTAAACTACTACAAAGACATTCTACGTAGGCAGTTGGCCGATGCCTATCTGCGCCATTGCCCATACTCTCGCAGGTCTGACTCGAGGGGACCTCTGCGCTCACCTTCCACTGCCATGGCTGCTGGGGGGGTTGGCAGGAGCAGCAGCAGCAGCTCAATCAGCAGCAGCCTCAGTCTTCAGTCGCTAATGAGTAGCTTTCTACACCCGCATAGTGAGGCTACTCATGAGCAGCAGGAAGACCTGGAGCAGGACCTGAACCAGCAGGTCATGTCATACTTTGACATGACCATGCCAACACACCTTGAGGATCCGCTGGACTTCTGGGCAGCCAAACTTGATTTGTGGCCGCAACTAGCAGAGTTTGCCCTGGAAAAGCTGTCCTGCCCGGCAAGTAGCGTGCCATCTGAGCGGGTGTTTAGTGCGGCGGGGGCCATAGTTACGGCGAGGAGAACTCGGCTGTCAACTAAAAATGTGGAGAGACTCACCTTTGTCAAAATGAATCAGGGATGGATCAGCCAGGATTTCCACCCACCAATGCCTTATGCATGCGACTAGATTCAGCATGGTGCCACGTTTTACACTTTCCAAATGGTGCAAAACATATTTATGTCTTTAGGCCAATTTTTGGGCTCCTGCTGATGCCAACTTCAGGGTGTGCCTTCCAACCAATTTTTGGCCCCCTGCTGATGCCAACTTCAGGGTGTGCCTTTCAGCCAATGTTCGGGCTCCTGCTGCTTGCAACTCCAGGGTGTGATTCATCCAATTTTTGGGCTCCTGCTGCCAACTCCAGTGTCTCTTTAAAGTAATGTCTGGGCTCCTGCTGCTGCTGCTGCCAACTCCAGGGTGTGATTCATCCAATTTTTGGGCTCCTGCTGCCAACTCCAGTGTCTCTTTAAAGTAATGTTTGGGCTCCTGCTGCTGCCAACTCCAGGGTGTGATTCATCCAATTTTTGGGCTCCTGCTTGCAACTCCAGTGTCTCTTTAAAGTAATGTTTGGGCTCCTGCTGCTGCTGCTGCCAACTCCAGGGTGTGATTTATCCAATTTTTGGGCTCCTGCTGCCAACTCCAGTGTCTCTTTAAAGTAATGTTTGGGCTCCTGCTGCTGCTGCTGCCAACTCCAGGGTGTGATTCATCCAATTTTTGGGCTCCTGCTGCCAACTCCAGTGTCTCTTTAAAGCAATGTTTAGGCTCCTGCTGCTGCTGCTGCCAACTCCAGGGTGTGATTCATCCAATTTTTGGGCTCCTGCTGCCAACTCCAGTGTCTCTTTATACTAATGTTTGGGCTCCTGCTGCTGCCAACTCCAGGGTGTGATTCATCCAATTTTTGGGCTCCTGCTGCCAACTCCAGTGTCTCTTTCAAGCTATGTTCGGGCTCCTGCTGCTGCTGCTTGCAACTCCAGGGTGTGATTCATCCAATTTTTGGGCTCCTGCTGCCAACTCCAGTGTCTCTTTAAAGTAATGTTCGGGGTCCTGCTGCTGCTTGCAACTCCAGGGTGTGCTTCATCCAATTTTTGGGCTACTGCTGCCAACTCCAGTGTCTCTTTAAAGTAATGTTTGGGCTCCTGCTGCTGCTTGCAACTCCAGGGTGTGATTCATCCAATTTGTGGGCTCCTGCTGCCAACTCCAGTGTCTCTTTAAAGTAATGTTTGGGCTACTGCTGCTGCTGCTTGCAGCTCCAGGGTGTGATTCATCCAATTTTTGGGCTCCTGAAGCGAACTCCAGTGTCTTTTTAAAGTAATGTCTGGGCTCCTGCTGCTGCTGCAAACTCCAGGGTGTGATTCATCCAATTTTTGGGCTCCTGAAGCCAACTCCAGTGTCTCTTTCAAGCTATGTTTGGGCTCCTGCTGCTTGCAACTCCAGGGTGTGATTCATCCGATTTTTGGGCTCCTGCTGCCAACTCCAGTGTCTCTTTAAAGCAATGTTTGGGCTCCTGCTGCTGCTGCTGCCAACTCCAGGGTGTGATTCATCCAATTTTTGGGCTCCTGCTGCCAACTCCAGTGTCTCTTTAAAGCAATGTTTGGGCTCCTGCTGCTGCTGCTGCCAACTCCAGGGTGTGATTCATCCAATTTTTGGGCTCCTGCTGCCAACTCCAGTGTCTCTTTAAAGTAATGTTTGGGCTACTGCTGCTGCTGCTTGCAACTCCAGGGTGTGATTCATCCAATTTTTGGGCTCCTGCTGCCAACTCCAGTGTCTTTTTAAAGTAATGTCTGGGCTCCTGCTGCTGCTGCTGCCAACTCCAGGGTGTGATTCATCCAATTTTTGGGCTCCTGAAGCCAACTCCAGTGTCTCTTTAAAGTAATGTCTGGGCTCCTGCTGCTGCTGCTGCCAACTCCAGGGTGTGATTCATCAAATTTTTGGGCTCCTGCTGCCAACTCCAGTGTCTCTTTAAAGTAATGTTTGGGCTCCTGCTGCTGCTGCTGCCAACTCCAGGGTGTGATTCATCCAATTTTTGGGCTCCTGCTGCCAACTCCAGTGTCTCTTTAAAGTAATGTTTGGGCTCCTGCTGCTGCCAACTCCAGGGTGTGATTTATCCAATTTTTGGGCTCCTGCTGCCAACTCCAGTGTCTCTTTAAAGTAATGTTCGGGCTCCTGCTGCTGCTTGCAACTCCAGGGTGTGATTCATCCAATTTTTGGGCTCCTGCTGCCAACTCCAGTGTCTCTTTAAAGTAATGTTCGGGCTCCTGCTGCTTGCAACTCCAGGGTGTGATTCATCCAATTTTTGGGCTCCTGCTGCCAACTCCAGTGTCTCTTTAAAGTAATGTTTGGGCTACTGTTGCTGCTGCTTGCAACTCCAGGGTGTGATTCATCCAATTTTTGGGCTCCTGAAGCCAACTCCAGTGTCTCTTTAAAGTAA
This sequence comes from Gastrophryne carolinensis, assembly GCA_027917425.1. Taxonomy (NCBI): domain Eukaryota; kingdom Metazoa; phylum Chordata; class Amphibia; order Anura; family Microhylidae; genus Gastrophryne; species Gastrophryne carolinensis. The sequence continues at coordinate 303,364,515 of CM051234.1, read as the reverse complement.
TGTTTTGGCTCCTGCTGCTGCCAACTCCAGGGTGTGATTCATCCAATTTTTGGGCTCCTGAAGCCAACTCCAGTGTCTCTTTAAAGTAATGTTTGGGCTCCTACTGCTGTTGCTTGCAACTCCAGGGTGTGATTCATCCAATTTTTGGGCTCCTGCTGCCAACTCCAGTGTCTCTTTAAAGTAATATTTGGGCTCCTGCTGCTGCTGCTGCCAACTCCAGGGTGTGATTCATCCAATTTTTGGGCTCCTGCTTCCAACTCCAGTGTCTCTTTAAAGCAATGTTTGGGCTCCTGCCCCTCATAGTGATGCCACTTCAACTCTGCAATTGTGCCGCTCTGCGATTCTATTAGCGATGCCTCTGATCTGCATGTGATATTTATTTACAGTATTATTTAACTAACCCAGCATGCATCCTATGCGTGTTACAGCAAGGCAGAATGGTTTACAACCCTATTGAGGCTCTAGGAGGCTCAGAAATAGCCGTTTTTAATAGCGATTCGTCGCGAATAAATTCGGACCAAAGCGAATTTTGTCGGAAAATTCGGCGAATCAGCCGAATCGAATTTTTCAAAAGTTCGCTCATCTCTAATGAGGAGTCTGGTACTTATCTTGTCTCGCTGGATCCGACTATGTCATCTGTACAGGGCTGTGGGAAGAGTATCAGGGTTTAGGTCTAACGATACCCTAGTTATCTCTGGACCTCCTCCATAGACATCAAGTGAGGATCATACCCCCAAAACAGAGAGTTAGCAGCCAGGTGTTCGAGAGTGTCTCAGTACAACTCTTGGCTTTTCTGGCTGATTAAACATGTTTTTTGAAAAAGCAACACATGCTACATATACAATATTTGTGACTTTTACCCAGAATAACTCACAGTTAAATAATACAGGCATGGAGGTCCTACCGTGTTCTGGCTATCATCAGCGTTTTCCAACATCTTTTCTGCCCTACCACTGGGCCGCACTATGTGCTGGGATGCCGCTGAACAACAAGTCAAGCTGAAGGATGACTTGTTAAAATAATGACATACAAAAAATTTAATATAATATCATATAAACAAAAAGCACTCACCACCCGCAGGCCTGCAATGGAGAAGTGAGGAGCGGGCTGGCCGCTGGAGTAGTCGCAGTAGTCTGGAACGTGCTCCCCAGGAGGGAAGAAGAGCAACGGCGGCGGCAGTGGTGAGGGACGCTAACAGCAAGAGGCGCCCACGGAAGTCTAATGGTGGCAAGGAGGAGTGCGACGGCGGCTAAGTGTGCTGCCGCAATTGTAAAGAAGCCGAGGAGCAGCGGCACCAAAGGCCGCAATCCTCGGACTCAGGTATGTAATGTACCCGGGAAGCAAGACGGGAGAGCCGGCATCCGCCTACCTCAACAGCAGGCGAAGAGTGAAGACAGTCACGCCACCCGGGCCCGCTTCTGCCTGAAACTCCGCCCAAACTCTGCTCAGACTCCACCCCCTGCCCACCTCCCACCTGGAAGTTCATGCCCCCTTAAAGAGAAAAGGCACAAAATTAAAAATAAAAGAAATGTTACAACCGGTGGCTGACTTGCTATTCTTTAAGAAAGCCTGTAGCCCAAAGTGAAAGCGCCCCTGAAAGCGCCCCAAGCGCTTACCTTACCACACACAGATCCCAATCAGCAGAGCTGGGGAGGCAAAATGGGTCTGGGGATCCATGGGAATAAGGGCGTGCAGGAAGCCGACAAGGTAAATCCCCCTCTTTCTGCTGAAACCTAGAAAACCTGAGAAAGAAAATCCAAGCGACCTTCACAGTCCAATCCAACCACAAGATGTTTATAGGGCTGGGAGAAGCCACACCTTTCTATCTTTCAGTCCACACCCCCGGGCAGGAATTAACCTGTTCATGACTGAAGCTGACGGCCTGGAATGGATTGGGAGAGAAAACAAATTAAATATGGTGAAGCTAAACTACAAATATCATTAACTACATGGCATGAAATAAAGAAGGCAAAGGGCAAACAAAGACATACCTGTAGATATATTCATCAGCGACTAGGGGCTCCAGCGCCACATTTGTACAATCAATCAGCGCACACATACATGCAAAGCAAGGTTTGACAATGCAGACGCTCGCCATAATAATCATGTAAGGACTCCTTTCACCAAGAAATAGTGCCTATAAGTGGAGCCAGAAATCACATTTTATTGGCCCCTAATCAGGGCTCTGAATCATGCGCCAGCCCACACTAGGCACGGCTTATACGTATCTACGCAAAAACAATACAAAGCAATTACACATTAGATACGCCAACGAAAAGGCTTAAGCAAACCCACGAAAACACCAATACAAAGAAAAAACACGCAAGAAGCTCAAAAATAGACTGAAAAATATGGAAAAATTACACATATACATGCTTTTTCATGTGTAAATTCACTTTAACCCTTCTAGCGCCAGCTACGTAAATTTTACATATCTGGCTTTCCCTCCTGCTAGTGGCCCAAAAAAAAAAAAACTGACCCCTCTATCGAACCGGCCGGGTCTCCTCTTCATCCAGGGGAGCTTTGATCCCTCACCCAGGCCTCTCCGTCTGTAGGGTAGTGCCCAGAATAGACGCCCCCCCCCCCTGCAGCCGCTGGTATTACATGTGATTACCTGGCCATAGGCTATGCCAGCTTGTAGCCTGCAGGGCCAGAGGCCACCAAAGCTGGCCCCTGTGCCCTGTTCTACAAGCCCCCATAGCTGGTACCAGGCTGGTAAAGCTGGGTAGGGGGGACCCCACTCCATTTTTTTGGGATTTTTAAGAGTGGGGGACTCTATGTCATTTTTTTTTTAATTAACCCCATGCTACCTGTCACCCAGCAGGTATAAAAACGTCCAGCTTTAGCAGGAGAGCAGAAGCCAAATTGATCAGCGTGTTCTGGGATAGATGGAAGGTAAGTATTAAAATAATTATAATAAAATATGTGTCTGTGTGTTTTTTTTTTACATTTAACCCTTTGTGAATTAGTAAGGGATCTATGAGACCCTTTACCAGTTCACAAGGCTCTGGCTCTGGGTCTGGCAAGTCACCAGCAGCTAGCGGGTGACTTGCCATTAACTTAAGCCCCCCAATTACCTGCCTCCCCAATGCCCGGGGGGGGGGGGGCAGAAAGCCCGTGGCCATAGGCTATGGCCTGCAGGGCCTGCGTCCTGTTCTACAAGCCCCCATAGCTGGTCCTGGTATGGTTATGTTGGGTAGGAGGTACCTCACACCATTTTTGGGGATTTTTAAGGATTTATGGTTTATTTAAAATAAATGAGACATCTTAAAAAATATTAATTTGTTTTAATATTTTAAAAAACAGTAGAAAAATTAGAAACAATACATTTCATGTTAAAACCTAAACTCTGCCACAAAAATATGTATTTATAATTTTCCTGGAAAGTCCTGCAAAAATCGCAGTTAAACGTGGAGCAAAAAGATGAAAAATTACCTGTCAATAGAGCGTGATTTGTTTGTTTTGTTGGGTACAACTACAACTTATATACAAAGGCCTCTGGATTCGACCCCGGTAATAATTATTCAAAAATCCATTATTCCAATAAAAATAATTCACATTTATTTGTTAGTCAATTAAAAAACTTTTGTTACAGGAGATGTGATGTACAATAACACCAAGCATGATATTAACAGAGTAATCCCATAATTCCAAAACATAATATGTAGGTTCCAAAATTTCTTGTATTCATATGTTAATCACTTCTGAACAGCTCAGCAGTTATCTCACAAATTAATTGTAGGTATATTCAATGTTAATTTGCTTACAATTGAATTGGGTATATGCGGACTAGTTTCGCCCTTTGGGCATCTGCGCCAGATTTCACCCGGTCATTTGAATCAATTTTTGTATCTATTTAGTAGTAGCACTCCTGATAGAAAGAGGGATGGAATGGGCAGAGAAAAATATATATATATATATATTTTTTCCTACTAAGAAAAGGGATAGAGCTGGCACCAGTGGAATATGATTATTAGTAAATGTGGTGCAATGCTCTGTTTATAACTCAATATAGTCAATGGCTAAAGGGTGGGAGATGCCTCACTAAAGAAACTCCCCATAGAGAACTCAACAGAGTCTTATAACTGCACAACACCAAACATATGATAGATGAATAATTTTATTGATTTATAAATTCTAAGACATAGCTGATTACATCACAGGCACATAATTAAAAAACATATAAGACATGCTAAAATCTCATCTGCCAGGAGGGGGCGCTGCTGAACCTTACTGCCATCATAAGTATAAATGATATAAGGTGTAATTCAAAACCCAATAAAAAATCGTATAAACTATACCTACTCTATCTAATAAAGTGCTATGTGCTTGTCCCAATAGTACATCAATTCATAGTGAGCAAATGGGTGCAAATAAAAATAATAGTTTTATCATTAAGACAATACAGCACACAAATCAATGGCAAAAATAGTGCAAAAAGGCAATTACTTATCCATCCAAGTGTAAACAGCCGGCAGACAGCGTCCCCCCTCCATGTACGAGCCCACGCATTCCGAGACGTGTGTCTCTTTCTCAAGGCAGTGTATTTGACTGAGAATGCTATTGGAGCCATTTTTATACCCACCTACCCCTCGTTCCCCCGCCGCGCTGAGTGGAGAACCGCCGGTCGGCGGACGCGCTCCGGCCGGAAACGCGTCACGCCTGGCCAGGCGGAACTGACATCACTCGCGCTCCAGCATGGAGCGCGGAAGTGCGTCCAAACACACACGCAGAGGGAGCGGTGCCGTGCTGTCTCCCACTGCAGTTGGGAGACACCAACGCGGCCGCTGCCGGATACGTGCTGCGCGGGACTGGCGGAACGGGTCAGGTGAGTACTAACTGGTGGCCCCGCATCTCTGCATTGAAAAGACAAACAATACATATGCCAAAACATTAATACCTTATCTAAATATCTAAACTAATCCTATACAGATCATGATCCATCATCTATGGTTATTATATCTTGCTGTTATACAAATATAGTCAACCAATTATTAAAACAGATACAATTATACACTGCTGGCTATGTGATTCAAAATGTCTATACATTATTCACATATTTAAGGACATCCCCACTCAGGTGAGTGGCAATCAAATGGCCCAAGCCATCCAATATTATTTTATCATAATCCCTCTGTGTCCTTGATCCAAAAATGGATATTCTAACAAATTTGGAAAGTAGGGCACAGAAAGGGGGATATAAAGCTGGCACTCTATCTTAGAGGAGGGGAACAAATTTGGAAAGTGGGGCACAAAAAGGGGGGATATGAAGCTGACACTCCGTCTTAGAGGAAGGGAAGGGAGGGAAAAAAGGGGGGGGGGAAGGGGGAAGGGGGGGGGGGAAAGGGGGGGGAAAGGGGGGGGGGGAAGGGGGGGGAAAGGGGGGAGGGGGGGGAGGGTGTAAAAGAACTAATAAGGCCACATACTGGTGTTATCCAACACCCCATTCCATCCAGATGGTTGCACACACATGGTGAGACCCAATTACATAAAAAGGCCCGATGATCTAACTTTTCTCCCATTTCAACTCCAAAGAGTCTCCATGTTTCCTCTTTCAAGTGGCGTCATAGTCAGCTAAAAACATCTTCCAGGCTGTTCCAATGATGATTTGCTTTCGTTCACCAGGCTTTTTTAGACGCAGTAGAGGATACAAAGAGATTAGCAGATTTATTATGCCAACATAACTGGAAAACTCCTAATGGGACAAATACACACGTGAGATAGTGCCCAACAAAAAACAATGTGTTATTGGAATTATACCACCACCTTTATTGTGGAACAACAAAAATAACCCATCACCAAAGCGTCTTTGCCTAACCCCCATAAGTAACTATAAATCGTTACACAAATAAAACACCACCTATGTGTCACCCCTATACCGTGAAGGATACTAATATATCAATGTAAAGTCCCAGCGGGCTAGTATACATCGGTCATACATTGGTCTTGTGTGCCCTGCCAAAGCAGGAGCACGTCGTCCATATATCTGAACCATCCTAAGATGTGGGGCTGGTATTCTATCAGGTCTATCCCAAAAACTATCTCTCTCTCCCACCACCCAAGAAATAAATTTGCCACCGACGGGGCACATCGTGCCCCCATGGCCACTCCACAGACTTGTCTATAGAAGGCCCCGTCAAATGTAAAGAAATTGTGTGTCAACACAAATTGAAGTAAATCGATGATAAATTCCTTTTGCCGGGGACCCCTTAGGATGGTTCAGATATATTGACGACGTGCTCCTGATTTGTGTGCTGTATTGTCTTAATGATAAAACTATTATTTTTATTTGCACCCATTTGCTCACTATGAATTGATGTACTATTGGGACAAGCACATAGCACTTTATTAGATAGAGTAGGTATAGTTTATAAGATTTTTTATTGGGTTTTGAATTACACCTTATATCATTTATACTTATGATGGCAGTAAGGTTCAGCAGCGCCCCCTCCTGGCAGATGGGATTTTAGCATGTCTTATATGTTTTTTAATTATGTGCCTGTGATGTAATCAGCTATGTCTTAGAATTTATAAATCAATAAAATTATTCATCTATCATATGTTTGGTGTTGTGCAGTTATAAGACTCTGTTGAGTTCTCTATGGGGAGTTTCTTTAGTGAGGCATCTCCCACCCTTTAGCCATATTTTTTTTCCTGATTAGATGTTATAGGTTCCAATGTTGTAAAGTGACATATGAATACTATAGGTTGTTGTGATAAATATCACAAAACCATCTATTTTATAAGTAACCAATCATAAAAGAGTACCTGATAGTTGTCTTGATTGCCCGCAATCAATAGTGGTATATTCTGTACTCAAAAAGACAAGTGTTCATAATGATGGTACAAAATCACCATTTGTCTGGAATAAAAAATGTAATATGTACATATCGCAGTATATTATAAAAGCACTGTCAGAAAGGTCAGAGAGTCAAGCAAATAAATAAAATATGTCAACTTATGTTTAGGATTCAGTGACATTAATTGGGGTACACTCAGTGTGGTACTCCAAGCTGGGTTAGTCGTCGCTGGAGAGCTTGTCCTGCACTTCTGAGTGCTCCTGATGAGCACTTGTCCAACCCTTATCCGCTCTTAGAGAGCAGAAGTGACGCGTCTTCCAAGGAGGGCATCCGGAAAGGGCATCATGGCAAGGGAGCGCCAATCTGGCCATCAATGGCTTAGCAGGGCTGGGAGAAGGTGGAGAGAGGATAAGACGTACACTCCGTAACCAAGCTGCGTGAGGCGCACAAGCGCTCCATGTCCCCGGAAAAGCCACGCTCCTGGAAGGGACAGCAAACCCGTTGTCCTCCCCCCAGGATGTGTCCAACCCTTCCTAGAGAGCTGCAAAAAGCGACGGCCATTACAGTCCTCCCTGGGCCATGCCTGCCCCTTCTGACCTCCCAAGTAACCAGTCCAATGTACCTATATTACCGGTGCCATATTCTTGGAGACCAGGGATTAAAGGCTTGGATGCCATACTATTAAGGCCCCGTAATATTTGCATATTCCATGAATATAAACATGTCCCTTAATAGTATGGCATCCAAGCCTTTAATCCCTGGTCTCGAAGAATATGGCGCCCGTAATATAGGTACATTGGACTGGTTACTTGGGAGGTCAGAAGGGGGCAGGCCTGGCCCAGGGAGGACTGTAATGGCCGTCGCTTTTTGCGGCACTCCAGGAAGGGGTGGACACATCCTGCGGGGAGGACAACAGGTTCTCTGTCCCTTCCGGGAGCGTGGGACACACGTGCATCTCACCCTTCCTGGTTTCGATGTGAATGGGTGAGGTGCACTCTCCGGCTTTTCCAGGGACGTGGATCGCTTGTGTGCCTCATGCCACTTGGTTACGGCATGTATGCCTTATCCCCTCCCCACATTCTCCCAGCCCTGCTAAGCCATTGATGGCTAGACTTGCCCTCCCTTGCCGTGATGCCCTTTCCGGATGCGTGGAGCGCATATGCGCTCCATGCCCTCCTTTGAAGGCGCGTCACTTTTCTAAGAGCATATATGGGTTGGACAAGCGCTCAAAAAAAAAACTCCACGCCTGGACAACCGCAGGAGACCGTCTGCGGATGGTTGCACTCAGAAGTGCAGGACAAGCTCTCCAGCGATGACTAACCCAGCTTGGAGTACCACACTGAGTGTACCCCAATCACTGTCACTGAATCCTAAACGTAAGTTGACATATTTTATTTATCTGCTTGACTCTGACCTTTCTGTGCTTTTATAATATACTGCGATATGTACATATTACATTTTGATTTTGTGCCATCATTATGAACACTTGTCTTTTTGAGTACATAATATACCACTATTGATTGTGGGCAATCAAGCCAACTATCAGGTACTCTTTTATGATTGGTTACTTATAAAATAGATGATTTTGTGATATTTATCGCAATAACCTATAGTATTCATATGTCACTTTACAACATTGGAACCTATAACATCTAATCAGGAAAAAAAATATATATATTTTTTTTCTCTGCCCATTCCCTCCCTCTTTCTATCAGGAGTGCTGCTACTAAATAGATACAAAAATTGATTCAAATGACCGGGTGAAATCTGGCGCAGAAGAAGCCCAAAGGGCGAAACTAGTCCGCCTACACCCAATTTAATTGTAAACAAATTAACATTGAATATACCTACAATCAATTTATGAGATATTCACAACTGAGCTGTTCAGAAGTGATTAATAAATGAATACAAGAAATTTTAGAACCTACTTATCATGTTTTGGAATTATGGGATTACTCTGTTAATAATACCATTTTGTGAGTACTCACCTGAAAAATGGATATTGTTGGTGTGCCACACACCCCGCTTCACTTCTTAAATATTCATCACTTCATGGGTTAATCCACCGCAGGTGACGTAGTGCAGAGAGGAAGTCTTGTAACGAGCCCCCTTCCGGCCTATATATACCTGGTACCTCCCTTCAATCACCAGTATATTCAAAAAGCAGTAAAACAAGGTACCAGTATTCCACCAGTAACCTCCAAAATTAATTTTGATATAAATAAAAAAGGGCTTCACCATATAAATGCTTCGGTAATACCGAAAAGGGCGGGTGTGAAGCGGGGTGTGTGGCACACCAACAATATCCATTTTTCAGGTGAGTACTCACAAAATGGTATTATTCTTGGTGTGCCACACACCCCGCTTCACTTCTTAAATATTCATCACTTCATGGGACATCCAAAAGCAGTGTCCACAAGGGAAGGGCATCTCAAGGCCAGGTGAAGCATAACTTAAATGACTGCAGTCTGCAGAACTTTGCGGCCAAAAACTGCATCCGCTGAGGCCCGCACATCAACTTTGTAAAACTTAGAAAAAGTGTGAACAGAAGACCAGGTGGCGGCCTTACAAACCTGTTCAACAGAAGCTTGGTGCTGAAAAACCCAAGACGCCCCAACAGCGCGAGTGGAATGAGCAGTGATACGAAAAGGGGGAACTCTTCCCTTAGCAGAATAGGCCGCAGTAACGGCCTGACGTATCCACTTGCTAATGGCAGATTTGGCTGGTGCCAAACCCTTCTTAGGCCCATGGGGCACAACAAAAAAGGAATCCGTCCTACGGAAAGGAGACGTGGTAATCAAGTAGTACTTAACACAGCGTACTACATCCAAACAATGCAAAACCCTCTCTTTGTCATTCTTAGGATTAGGACACAAGGAGGGAAGAACAATATCTTGGTTCAAATGAAAAGCAGAAACAACCTTAGGAAGAAAGTCTGGCTTGAACCGAAAGACCACTTTATCCCGATGCCTCTCGAAGTAGGGCGCCTGGATAGTTAAGGCCGCCAATTCTGAGACACGCCGGACAGAAGTGATCGCTACCAAGAAGACAATCTTCTGAGTCAGGGTAGACAAAGCAATATCTTGCAAAGGCTCAAAAGGAGGAGCCTGAAGAGCCGAAAGAACCAAATTCAAATCCCAAACAGGGAGTAATGGTTTCCTGGGAGGCCGCACATGCGTAACCCCCTGGAAAAAAGTTTTAACTAAAGGTTTAAGCGCAACACGCTTCTGAAAAAAGACAGATAAGGCAGAGACCTGCCCTTTCAATGTACTTAGCTGGAGACCAGAGTCCAGCCCTGATTGTAAAAACTCCAGAATCCTGGGGACCGAAAGGACCCTACAAGGAAAAGATCTTATCTCACACCAAGTGATATAGGCTTTCCAAGTCCTATAGTAGGTGACGGAAGAGGACTTCTTCCGGGCACTGATCAGAGTCTTAATGACTGAATCAGAAAGACCCTCCTCCTTCAGGATGGAGGTTTCTGCCGCCAGGCCATCAAACCCAGCGCTGGTAAATTGAGGTAACACAATTGACCCTGAGTGAGCAGATCGGGCCGAAGAGGCAGAATGAACTGGTCCACTGCCAGCCAAACGATGTCTGCGAACCTTAATCGTTTTGGCCATTTTGGGGCCATGAGAACGGCGTACACCCTTTCCAGAGCCAACTTCTGAAGAACTCTGCCCAGCAAGGGCCACGGAGGAAACAGGTATAGAAATCCCAGAGCTCCTCAGTTCAGGGACCTGACGTCCACTGTCAGAGCCAGAGGATCCCGGGTGAGAGACACGAAGCTCGGGAGCCTGAGATAGAGATGAGGGGCCCACAGGTCCACCTCCGGAGTCGCCCATTGGAGACACAATAAGAGAACCACCCGAGGATGGAGAGCTTATTCTTCTAGATGGGGAGAGCACTTGCTCAACCGGTCCGCTACCTGTTCCATCACCTCTGGAATGTAAACCGCCGAGAGACAGGGAACATGGAACACTGCCCATGTCTGGATCAGGGACATTTCTCTGATGGGTAAGTGGGGCCTCCACTGCCCCTGAAGCCGCAGCTCCTTCCACAATCTGTCCCATCCTGACAGACCGGTGTGGGTGGTGACACCTCTCCAAGGGAGGGTCAGGAAAGACCTGCCCTATACAAGATTGGTCGAGACCAATCACCACAGGAGGAACTGCCGTACACGGGAGGACAATTGGAAGGACTGATCCAACAACAGAGGTTGCTGGACCCAACACGCTAGCAGAAATAGCTGAAGTGTTCTTGTGCGAATTTGGGCAAAAGAAAGACACACAGCGTCTTGATGAGAGTTCAGGCCGGGATGAACCGACCCCTGAATGGACCGCGAGGGAGGGTGAGACTCGAATTCCAGGTTGTGACCTGTCGACACTACCTCCTGGATCCATCTGCCTAGAACCACATGGTTCCAATGGTAGAAGTGTCGCAATAGTCCCCCCACCCGCACGGGTGAGGGCAGCCCCTCATTGCTGAGTGGGCTTATCAGCAGGCTTGGGCTTGGTGCCCCACGGCCCCTCCCCCGAGTCCAACCTGCGCCACTGGTAGCGGGAAAGGACGTACCTTTTCCCGCTCCGAACCTTTGAAAGGAAGGCCTACCGGAACTTGTCCCCCTGAAGGGACCACGAGGCCTTTTACGTTGTGGCATCTTACCATCTTTTGCGACTGAATAAATTTTCTCCCCAAACAGACGCAACCCCAAAAAGGGGAGGGCTGTGAGTACCTTTTTGGAAGCCGTGTCTGCTGACCACTGACGCAGCCATACTGACCTGCGAATAGCCACCAGCATAGCTGCCGCCTTGCTACTCATAGTCAGCGCATCGTCCTGAGCAGCCAGGACATAAGCCACAAAAGATTCACACTGCTTAAGTGCAGTGAACTGTTTGCAAGCGGGATCAAGATCAGCCGGTAAGCCTGCAGCCAGCAGCCATGAGCCGGCAGAAGACAAAGTGCGGCCGTGCGCCCACGTGCCTTCCTGTTTTGAAGGAAGCTGGGACGCTGGGCCCGCCGCATGACGTCGGCGCTGCGCCCCCGGCGCCGCGTCAGCGGGCCCGCCCCCCCCCCCCCTACGCTGATCAGCTGGAACACTTTACCGCTGATCACAGCACGTGCGTCCAGGCAGCGGAGGGGGGAGGGTAAAAACCGCATGTGCTGACAAAGCTCAATGAATGCCAGGCAAGGAGAGGGGAGAGGGGGGAGGGGGTAGGGGGCCACAAGCAACCAACTGCCAGAGAGGTGGCCAGCCCATACCCAGCGCAAGCTGCCCTAAAGCAGACCCAAAATATACACATGCTACAGTGAATGTATAAACATGACATATATGTTAACATGCAGTGATACAGTGAAACACACATACTAAAGCACACCCTCACCACCCCCCCAACGGGAGAGAAAGGGGCTACGGGGACCCTCGGGACAGGGGCATCCCATTTCCGGATCACCATGCCGGTTCGCCGCATTGCCCCCCGCATGAGGTCGAGCGGTAGGAGATAAGCTCCTAGGCACTTAAAGTTCCATCTACCATTTGCCCGGTGAGCAGCCAAGGCTGGGAGGCTTCCTATTTCACCATAAAGGTATACAAACTCAAACCGGGCAGAAATAGACCAAAAGGGGGGTGGCGGGGTAAGAATACCCCAGCCTACCTGTAAGCAGGAGACTTCCAACTTCTGACTTGTCAGCAAGCAGAGAGAAAAAATACTGGTGATTGAAAGGAGGTACCAGGTATATATAGGCCGGAAGGGGGCTCGTTACAAGACTTCCTCTCTGCACTACGTCACCTGCGGTGGATTAACCCATGAAGTGATGAATATTTAAGAAGTGAAGCGGGGTGTGTGGCACACCAAGAATATCATGTTTGGTGTTATTGTCCTGTAACAAAAGTTTTTTAATTGACTAACAAATAAATGTGAAATATTTTTATTGGAATAATGCATTTTTGAATAATTATTACCAGGGTCGAATCCAGAGGCCTTTGTATATAAGTTGTGGTTGACCTATACCCAACAAAACAAACAAAATGTTCTCTGGGACTTGGGTTCGTACCAGCCTAATACTTGCTGTACTTTGAGGTTTGGGTCTCAAAAGTAGGGGATGTGTTGTTCCTGCTCGGGGCAATCTTAACACCCCTCTACTTGTTCTTTGTCTGTGTGTCAATAGAGTGTGACAAGATCTCAAGTAGGCTGGAGGGGACCTTGTGCTTTCAGATTTAGCTTGTTTTTTTCTTGTTTGCATGTTGATATTTTAGGAAAGGTGTATTTTTTTTTTGCTTTTTTATATATTTTTTTAGGGAAACCCTGTGCAACCTAAGAATTCTTATTCCAGAAGGGATTACTTCCAGAAGGATGAGCCCATTACAATAAGCCAGGTATGCCTAGAAAGCTTAACATGTGTACTTTCAGGAAATATATTGTTTGTAGGGGGTATTTTAAATGCAAAGGGTTGTTTTAGTAGAAAAAGCGCAAGGTGCGCACTTTGTCTGCAGAGCTGAAATTTTCAAGTAAAATTACCGTTATGCACGTGCTTAACTTTGGGGTGTTTGGCAACTCTCCCCTTGACAGTACCTATGCATATTGGGTATTGTTCTGTTCGGGGGATGTTGCTTTTTCAGATTTAACTTGTTTTTCGTTGTTTGCATATAGTTTTTTTTAGGAAAATGTGACTTGGTGATTACTTCCAGAAAACTGCTCCCAAGTCAACAAGCATGATATGCCTAGAAAGCTTAAGGTGTGTACTTCCAGAGAATATATAGTTTGTGGGGGGTATCTCAAAGATAAAGGGTTGTTTTTCTTGCATAACTGCAATGTGCGCATAACGCCTAGCACAGTTGTATTTTATCTGAAAATCTCCTAAAGCGCTGTTTCAATTTGGGGGAGTCTCCTGGGCAGCAAAGGGTGTCTAGCAATACATATGGCTGCAATCGGGAGAAATTGGGATTTGACACGCAATAAGATTTTATTGACAAGCTTACATTTTTTAATTACAAAAAAAAAACACTACAAATTGTAAAAAAATTATTTTTTTTTTGCACATATTTCTACCCAAAAAATATTGAGAATACACCTAAAAAATGAGAAACAAGACCTTTCCCTGGGAAATCACTGGAAATCCCTTCAAAAATCACAGTTGAACATGTGGAGGGCAAAATAGTGCAAAATGGTCTGGCAACAAAGTGTGATAAAATCTCCAGACAGGCTGGCAGTTAAAGGGTTAAAGATGCAGTGTAGGGGCGTGGCCAAGATGGCGTACTGAGCGGACGCACCTGTGCTGGGCTCCGCATATTATCCTGATTTTACCCCTTCCTGGTGACTGGGCATCATTTCTAACCCCCTCCCTGGAACCCCCTTGGCAGTGAGCTCAGGCTAGAGCGCGGATCGGCGGCTGTGGAGGCCCTGTGAACTGCTGGCGGACGGAGGAAGCGGAGCAGAGGTACTGGCCTGATCTGGGCACGTGCGCTGCGGGGAGCGACAGAGGGAGGCGGCGGCGGTGACTCACTGTGCTGCGGAGCCGACGGAGGAGGTGTCCGCATATCCGGAGCGGCGGCGGTGTGAGCGGCGAAGCCCGGAGGTGAGCTGTGTGTCCCGCTGCAGTGTCTTGGCGGGCTGAGGCGGAGGGAGGCGGCGCCATCTTAACTGTGGGCAGCTGGAGGGGAAGGAGAGAGACCGCGAAGCTGATCTATCCCGGGCTGCGGCGGTGCTGAAGAGAGACTCGCGGGGGGAGAGGCGCCCCGTCGGCAAGCGCATTGCAGCCAGCCCTGGTGCCTGCGAGACCTGGCACGGCCCTGCAGCGGAGGTGGGAAGGGACTGGTGCCATCTCATCGCTGTTCTGAGTGAGGGGGATACGGTGGCCCCGGGCGTGGAGGCGTGAGTTCGGACTCCTCCAGGTGACAACTGCATCTGATCCTCAGGTCAGTGAGTGGATGATTGACTGTGCCTGCGCTGAACTGTGAACCTGTACTGATTGGTGCTGGACCTGTGGGTAGAGACCTAGGCCCCCCTGACAGGGCATCTGGGAGACTTTCTCAGGATCATCCCCAAACCTCCCTGCGGCTGGTGGAGAGGGGCGGCTGATCATTCGGTGACCCCCCCCCCCCACTTTCCTGGAACGTCCTGCGATTGCCTTGCCTGAGTCCGAGGAACTGATCTTCTATATAAGCCGTACGGCGCGATCCCCCCCCCTCTGGCTGCTGTGTTGTGCGGGCCGATTTGGGGTCCCCCCCCCACACATGAAAGGAAATAAAAAACGCAAGTCGACGGCGGTCACCTGCAGCACGCAAACGATGGAGACCCTGAAAGGGGTGGAGCAGGAGCTCTCTAACCCTGACACCGCAGTCATAATGGCAGCTATTGCCTCATGTCAGAGTGCCCTCACATCCAAATTTGACGCCCTCCAAGAGCAATTTAATTATGTGCGGCACGATCTGGATAAAATCCGTGACCGCACTGGGGAGGCGGAGAGGAGAATCGGAGAAGCGGAGGACCGGCTTTCAACCCACGCCGGGGACATTGCGCTGCTGAGGAGGCAAGTAGCCACCTTGATGGGAAGGGCTGAGGACGCTGAAAATAGGAATCGGAGGAACAACATTAGAATCCTTGGTCTCCCCGAAAAAGCGGAGGGCCCCTCCCCAGAACAATTTGTTGAGAATCTCGTGAAAGAGTTGCTAGCTCCGGTTAATTTGACCAAATTTTTTACGGTGGAGAGGGCGCACAGGATCCCTATGAGACCCCTCCCTCCAGGATCGCCGCCAAGACCCTTCATATTTAAAGTCCTCCACTACAAGGACAGGGACGCTATCCTGGCCGCAGCAAGAATGAAAGGGGCGGTGACCTATGAGAATAGCCGTCTGTCCTTTTTCCCGGATTTTACACCTGAAGTCCAAAAGATGCGCCGCTCCTTTAACGGAGTAAGAGAGAGGCTCCGGAAGAAGAAAATCAAGTACTCCATGATGTTTCCGGCGCGGCTACGTGTGCAGGACGGGGAATCTACTAGGTTCTTTGTCTCTGCCGAGGAAGCTAATGCTTGGCTGGACTCTCTGCCTGGGGCCTGATGGACTGGGTCCTGGATCGGAGAGAAGCCTAGAATTATCACTTTAATCTTAATGTTGGTTTGTGGCCGGGGGGGCGCCGGCCTCTGATGGGTCCCCCGGATGGTGGACCTAAATGGTCGTCCTGGTCCGGCTCTGTTGGGCTGGGCTGGGCCGTCAAGTTGAAAGTTAAACGTTGCTGGTTGTTACGCCTTAAATAATGCCCAAGTCACCAATGTATCCTGATCTGATTGTCGCGGGAGAGGTGGCGCTCTGGTTCCCCGGGGAAGGTTGCAGGTTCCTTTCCACGTCCCTTTCCCTGTTCCCTCTCCCATCCCTCCCGTCCCCTCCCCTTCGCTCCTTAGTTTGTCCTTTTTCCCCCCTCCGTCTGCTTCCATGCGACCCTGGGAACCTGAGGCTGCCAGCATGCCTCCGAGTGATAATTAAGTGGTTAATCCTACGTTGCAGGCCCACTAGGCGTTGGTACCTGCACCCCAGTTGCAACAAGTTACACCTATGTTGTTGTTTTCGGTTGGGAGGGTTTTGATGCTCGCCGGTGTTTGGGGGTGGTGGAGCTGGGTGGGGGGGAGGGGGGCGGGGAATTGTTGGTTTGATGTTAATTGCTACTCTATCTGTTTTTTGAACTGTTGTATTTGTGTTGGTATGACTGTGAAGTGTGATTGCTGGACCCAAATTACGGTTGGCTCCCTGGGCGGGACGGCGGGCCACAGGGATGTAGCCCCTGATAGGAACGTTTCAAGAGGCAATGATGGGTGAGTGTAAATTTCTCTCCTGGAATGTCCGGGGGCTTAATGATAAGATTAAGAGGGCTAC
This sequence comes from Gastrophryne carolinensis, assembly GCA_027917425.1. Classification (NCBI taxonomy): domain Eukaryota; kingdom Metazoa; phylum Chordata; class Amphibia; order Anura; family Microhylidae; genus Gastrophryne; species Gastrophryne carolinensis. Next base: position 303,347,850 of record CM051234.1, on the reverse strand, counting down.
TGTCCTCCAGTTTGTGAAGAAGCACAAGCCGAATGTAATTATCCTTCAGGAGACCCACCTGGTGGGTCAGAGGGTGATGGCCTTGAAGAGGCCATGGATTCAGAACTCCTTTCACGCCCCATTCTCGGCCTATTCCAGGGGTGTATCTGTGTTGGTCTCTAAGGGTACCCCGTTTGTGGTGTTCTCGGTGCACACTGACCGAGAAGGCTGTTTTGTTGTCCTTCATGCTAAACTCATGGATACTGTTATGACAATAGTCGGAGTGTATGTTCCCCCACCGTTCTCTACTGGGATACTAGACAGAATAATGGAGAGGGTGCTCGCCTGCCCCCCGGCCCCGATTTTGTTATTGGGGGACTTTAATATGGTATTGGACACAGCGCTGGACAGGATGGGTAAGAATCCAGGTCCCAAGACTCAATTGGCTAATTGGGCCGAGGCGCTGGGGTTGCAGGAGCTTTGGAGGAGGAAGCATCCAGCTGACAGGGCTTACTCCTGCCACTCGGTCGCGCACAAGTCCCTGTCCAGGATCGACCTGGCGTTTTCCTCGCCCGACTTTCTGACCAGAGTGGCGGCCTGTAGCTACCTTCCGAGGGGGGTCTCGGACCACTCACCTCTATTGATCACAGCTGAGCTATCATTGCGGCGGGAGAACTGGGTGGGATGGACCCTGAGCCCTCTCTGGTTGGAATCCCCTGACATTAGGAGCAGCCTGCAATCCTCTACTGAGGCATTCTGGGAATGTAATATGATGGAGACCTCAGTGGAAGTGAGATGGGATGCCTTCAAGGCTGTCACTAGGGGGGCGGCCATCAGTGCCATCGCGGCGGCTAGGAAGAGGAAGGAGAGAGAGGTGGCGGACCTGGAGAGTAGACTTGCACTAGCGGAAGAGAAATTTAGCACAACGTTAGACAGCGGGGACCACTCAATATTGTTGGCATTAAAGAGGGAATACAATTTACTTCTAACTGACTCAGCCAGGAAACTATTGTTGTATAAACAGGCGACAATCTTTGATAAAGAGGATAAGAACGGTAAGACCCTGGCGTACCTAGCAAGAGCTGAAAACCAATCTAATCACATCGCTGAAATCCTGGATAATGGGACGAGGGTGACCGGGGGAAAGGAGATTGCCCAGGGGTTCCTGGGGTACTACTCAGCCTTGTATTCCTCAAGGGCGAACTATAGAGCGACTGATCTGGATATTTATCTGGATCGGATTGCCTTCCCGAGGCTAACCGAGGAGGATCGGGAGTCCTTGGGGTCCCCTATTACTATGGACGAGGTCTCTGGTGCAATTAAAATGCTCTCTAGTAGGAGGGCGCCGGGACCGGATGGGATGCCGGCTGAGTGGTACAAACAGGACCTAGAACAAGTGACCCCCAAGCTGTGGGAGGTGCTGAAACAAGCCCTGGAAAGTGGGTGCCTACCAGCCTCTTTTCGTGAGGCGCATGTGGTCCTCATCTACAAGGAGGGGAGACCCCCTGACTCCTGTGCGTCTTATCGTCCCATATCCCTGCTAAATCAAGATGCCAAAATATTAGCTAAAATACTGGCCACTAGGCTGAATAAGGTTGTCTTGCAGTTGATCGGGCCGGACCAGTCAGGGTTTATGCCAGGTCGTACCACGGGAATAAATCTCCGCAGACTGATGTCAAACCTCCAAATTGTACATGATAACCAGGGGAAGCGGGTGGTTATCTCATTAGATAATGAGAAGGCTTTTGATTCAGTGGAGTGGGAATATCTTTGGGCGGTCTTGGAAAGATTTGGGCTTCCTGCGAATTTTATTACATACGTTAAATTGCTCTATGACCGGCCAACAGCCCGGATACGGGTCAATGGGTGTTACTCGGACTCGTTTGAGTTGCATAGGGGGACAAGACAGGGGTGCCCACTTTCGCCACTGCTCTTTGCCTTAGCTATCGAACCCCTGGCGATCATTGTCCGGAACTCCCCAAGCATCTCGGGCTGGAGATTGGGAGCGGTGGAGGAGAAAATATCTCTTTACGCTGATGACACGCTATTGTACCTGGCGGATGGCCATGGGTGCCTTGACGCAGCCCTGGACGCTATTGAGACCTTCGGGGGGTTCTCGGGGCTGAGGATCAATTGGGATAAATCTAGTCTGATGTTGGTGGATGAGCCTGGGTCCCCCGACATTTCCCCAAGATCCCAACTTAAAATCGTCCAACATTTTAAATACTTGGGGATCCTGATTAGTAGGCAACCATGCGAATTCATACCCCTAAATGTCGCCCCCGCCGTGTCCAAGCTAAAGCAACGGGTCACACAGTGGGCAAGCCTGCTGCTGTCAGTGATGGGCAGAATTAACATATATAAAATGATATTCCTTCCAAAATTTCTGTATATATACCAGGCCTCGCCAGTCTTACTACCTGTCTCCCACTTCAAGACGCTGGACTCAATTCTGTTTAGCTTTATCTGGGGACAATCTCCACCTAGGCTCAACAGACAAATAATGAAAGCGCAGGTCACAGAGGGAGGACTGGCGGTCCCGCACATGCAATTATACTATTATGCCACGCAGCTTCTGTTTGTGCACTGGTGGCTCTGCCAGCCGCGCAGCAATCCAGCGGTGAGTTTGGAGGCGGAGGTGTTAGGCTCTTCTGGGAAGCTGTCCCTCTTGGTGTATAGGGGGGCTCGGGGGCTCCGCGAGGTCCCCGGCTGTATGAGGGTGTTGTGTAATATATGGGATAGGGTGGCTAGATTGAATAGTAATATGGGCGAGACCCAGTGTTGGTCCCCCTTTGCTCCCCTCTGGAACAATCCCAAGCTCCCTGAACTGGTTACTATACAAGATCCGCAATTCTGGGAGGGAAGAGGTCTCCAGACGCTGGGTCAGGTGTACAGGGACGGTGTGCTTCTCTCGTTCGACCAGGTGAGGGAAACCTTCCACACTTCTCATCGGGACTTCTTTCGCTACCTGAAACTCAGACATGCTCTGCAGACCCAATTTCGTAGGGGCATCCCGAATTTTTCGGTGTCCCATGTGGAGAGCGTGGTGAGGGGGCCGGAGCTGGGGAAGCCTGTCTCCACTGTATACAAGTGTCTGGTCGCCGAACTGGAGTCCCCCCGGGGAAGATTGAAAGTAAGTGGCAAATGCTAGACCAGACCTTAAACCCGGAGGACTGGGAAGAAATCTTAGACAATCTACATACATCGGTCATAGAAGCTAGGGACAGATTTATCCAGACCAAGTGGCTACATCAAGCTTACATCACACCGACACGCCTTCATAAGATGGGATTGCTGGCTAGTGACTTATGTCCCAGGTGTGAGAAGGAGGCTGGTACATGGGAACACATGATCTGGTCCTGTGGGATATTGGTAGGATACTGGGGGGAGGTGATGGACCTGATCGGTAGGGTGGTGGGTATTCGGCTTACGGCTTCGATCCCCTTGTGCCTCCTGGGGGTGGTGGAACCATTATCGGAAACTGGAGCGATGAAATCACTATTTAGGCTGCTGCTCTTCTATGCCAGGAAATGTGTTCTGCTTAACTGGAAACATCCGGCCAAACCTTCTGTGCGGGCATGGAGGGCTCTAGTTAATCAGAAACTCACGATGTACAAATTGACATATATGGCTAGGGGGGTGCCTGAGAAGTTTGAAAAGGTATGGGGTCCCTGGCTGCAGAACCAGGACACTGCATCAGAGGACGACTAAAGGTGGGAGTGGGTTAACTTAAGGGGCGTGGCCGCTCACCTGGGGTGGCCCGAGTCTCGGAGCGAGCTACAATGGAATTAAGGAAGCGGGAGTAGCGCCCGGAGTGAACTGACTACCTGATACATCTCTATATCCCAGGGAATAATGAACCAGACATCTAGGTCCAGATTGTATGACAGTGTGAGTGAATGGTTGTCGTGTCTAAATGTTCAATGAATAGATGCTAGTGATTATTGGTGCTTGCGGCACCTTACTGTCAATATTGAATGTTGCTTGTCTTGATTGTTTTGTTGTTTGTTGAATTGCAAATAAAAAGAAACCTTTAAAAAAAAAGATGCAGTGTATCGACCTTATTGTTTGGAGTACAGGAGAGTAGTGTGATTTTGTACCTTAGCTCTTTCATACAGCTGAGAGATAACCCGTCATGGGTAACCTCGTGCCAGGAACCTGTGTAACGGTTCTGATGTAGAATCGTCAGAACAGTTACAGTGAGTCCGCAAGAACTGACCATACTTGACCCCTCCTTAAGTTTCTTACTGTGGAATGATTTGAAGTGGAGGAGACTGGTACTGCCAGTTGGTTTTCTATATAGAAAAGATTTAATATGGTCATCCTCACCCAAGCTGAAATTCAGGTCCAAGAAATCAACCTGTTGAGGTTAGATGGTGGTAGTCAAAAATATATTTAAATTATTACTGTTCAGAGCTTCCAGAAATTCAATACACAATCCCTGTGGGCCTGTCCACAAAAAGAGAACATCATCTATATACCTAAACCATGCTAAGATGTGAGGTTGGTTGGGGTCCATGGGTGAGCCAAATACAACCTCCCTCTCCCACCTCCCCAAAAATAGGTTGGCGATAGATGGGGAGCACTTGGCCCCCATGACTACCCCTCTGGTTTGTAGGTAGAAATCTCAAACAAAGGTAAAAAAAGTTATGTTATGTAATTTTATGTAACACAAATGTAAGGAGTTCACAAATAAAACTATGCAATTCGGCTATTAATATTCCTGAGAAACAATCTAAAGTTCTCTACGACCTACACAAACAAAAGGTAAAAATCGCCCTACTTCAGGAGACACACTTTAAGTACTTTGTGTCCTGGCACCACTGCTCCAACCCGGAGGGAAAGACTAAAGGGGTTTCAGTAGCATTCCATAAATCGCTTCCACATGAGATCTTAGACACGAAAGTGGACCCGCAAGGCAGATTTTTATTTATTAACGTGAAGTTATTTCGTAAAACGTACACCGTAGCGAATATGTATGCCCCTAACACCGACCAGGTTGACTTTTCTGTCAGAGTGCTCAGGCTTCTGATAGAATTTGCAGAAGGAGTGATTATAACTGGAGGGGATCTAAACGTACCTCTCAACCCACTAATAGGTACGTCTTCTGGAAAAGCGGCTGTATCGCTGAGCAGGATCAATAAGCTACAAAAAGGAGTTGGCAAACCTCCAACTGGTTGATACTTGGAGAGTGCTCAACATCTCAAAGGGGGCTACTCCTTTTCCCACGCTGCTAAATCATATAGCAGAATTGATTACTTACTGCTTAGCCACCATGCCTTAGACTGGGACCCTAAAGCTTGAATAGGGCCCATACTGTGGTATGATCACGCCCTGATTTTTGCCTCAATTCGTCTTCTGGGTCTCACCTTTCCCTGTTGGTCATGGAGGCTCAATGATAACTTGCTTAGCAATACAGTCTGCTCTACGGCAGTGGAGAGTGTTATTGAGCACTTCCTTGAGGACCACAAGGCAGATCCCAACCCCCTACCCTACCAGTGGGAGGCCTTGAAGTGTGTCATTAGAGGGGAGATCATCAAACAGGGATCCAGACTTAAAAGGGAAAGAGCCTCTTATAACTCAATCCCTAAACAAGATTTACTCCCTAGAGAGTGAACATAAAAACAGACCCGCCAATCTCAAGCTATTAGAGCTCCAGGAGGCTCGGGAAAAACTCCTGAACTTATATAATCAATCTTACCTTAGTTACAGAGACAAGGGTAAAGCCCAGTTCTATGGTATTGCAAACAAATGCAGGCGCATGTTGGCTAAAGCTTTACACCCTAGAATGACAGTAACATACATACCTACCCTTAAAAAGCAAGACGGAACTATAGCACAAACCCCCTCCAGCATAGCGGCCACCTTTAGAGAATGTTATAATTCACAGTACAACATACACAATCCCACTGGTACTACTCTAGATCATTGCGCAACCCCGGAAGCGATAAATTAATATATCGCAAATACCCCACTCCCTGTTATCCCCCCAGAGTCCCTAGAATTCCCCTTCTCGGAACAGGACGTCCGGGCAATCAAAGAATCGCCGGATGGCAAGTGTCCTGGGCCAGATGGATACTCTCCCAAATTCTACAAGCACTTTGGGGCTCAGCTGATCCCCTTGTTGACAAGGGCGTTTAACTCTTTTGATGAAAACTGCCCCTTCCCCAAGCAATCCCTAGAGGCGACTATCATGGTCATCCCCAAGCCAGGGAAAGACACCACCTCATGTAGCAACTACAGGCCAATCTCGCTCATTAACATCAACCTCAAGATATATGCCAAAGTTATTGCCCTGAGGTTGCAGCCTCTGCTTCCTGACCTTGGATCAGGAAGCAGAGGATCAGGTGAGTTTTGTTCTGGGGAGAGAGGCTACGGACAACACCAACAAACTGTTCAAGCTAATATCATTTGTATCCACAACCAGAACACCTGCTTGCCTCCTCGCATGCGAAGCAGAGAAGGCATTCGATAGGGTGAACTGGGCCTTTATGGCACCTTCGCTGAGGCAGATTGGTGTTGGCCCTGGCCTCCTTGCCAAGATCCTTGCCTTGTATACCATCTTTACAGCTGAAGTCAGAGCTAATGGACTCCTCTCAGCCCCTCTTCCTATAAGTAATGGCACGAGACAGGGATGCCCCCTGTCCCCCCTTCTCTATCTCCTGACTATGGAGCACCTAGCCATTGCCATTTAGAATAATTCTGATATCAAAGGCATACAAATCTCCTGGTTTGGTAGGGTCAATAATTTAAAAGTGGTTATACTCCCGAAGCTCCTATATGTCTTCCAAGCGGCCCCTATAAGACTGCCTAGTAGCTTCTTTGGTAAGCTGAAATCGGTTTTCTCCAGATTTGTCTGGGGGGTCGCTAGGCAGAGAATACAACTCTTGACCCTTTCCAAGAGTAAAGTGCAGGGAGGTGTTGGCCTCCCAGGTTTAAAGACCTAACATACAGCCGCAATCCTTCAGAGGATGGTGGATTGGTCACGGAGAACAGTGGACAAACTGTGGGTGCAACTAGAGAAATTGCTCTCCCCATTTAACCCCTCCACTATCGCATGGGCTGCCCCTTTGTCCAAATCGCAAAAAGAGACCCCACCCTTTCTCGTGCAGCATTTCCTGGAAATGTGGGATCCCCTTCAGAGCAAATGTAAACTAGTACGTAGACCTGGCCCACTGACACCAATATTCGATAACCCCGCATTTGAACCCGGGTTACTGTCAAAGAACTTCCTCATTTGGGAAGCTTCCCCAATACCACTGTAGGCCAAGTACTACAGAACGGGGCAATACCCCCGCTGGAGGACCTGAAGGTGATGGCGGAGGGCATGCACATTTCATGGCTGCTACACAGACAGCTCCACGCATTTTTCACTACTAATAACATAGCGGAGACAGCTCGAAGCCCACTCACGGAGCTTGAATCCCTAATTACGCAAGATGCCTCCCCTACCCATGTGATATCATCCCTCTATACGATCCTTACTAAAATAAATCACCTGAGCCACCTAAATATATGGAAAGATGGTAAAAGGAATTAGGACTTAAATTCTCAAAGGTACAGACTTGCACTCATGGCACATCAGTAGCTAATTCTGTACAAGAGCAGAACTATAAGATACTAGCCCGCTGGTACAGATGCCCAGCAGATATTTATCGATTTGCTGAACCATACAGTAGCATATGCTGGAGATGTCAGAAAGAAGTGGGCAATATATCTGGTGAAGTTGCCCAATCATTAAAGCCCTATGGGACCAAATCCTCTCCATCTATGGGCAAGTCTCAGGGGAAAAATTAACCAACATGCCCCAATTGGCACTCCTATCTCTTTCCCAGAACTCCATAGCAAAATCTGAAAAGGACATTTTAAAACATTTCCTGGCAGCCATGAGGGCTGTTGTCCCAAGACAATGGAAGAAGCAGGACCCACCCACATTGATAGAATGGGTACAGGAGCTAGAGGTGATTCGCTAAATGGAAGGCCTGGTTGCTAGTGACACAGAAGCCATAAATAGATATTTAGGGACCTGGGTGGGATGGTTAGACTTCCGAGACTCACATCTCCCTGCTCTGATTCAGTCAAATGTATAGGCCCGTGCCCTGTGCTGCTACATCAACTTCAAACACCCTTTTGGTTCATAACGGGTCTGGAAGCAAATATGTATAAGGTGAATACTGACGTTGAACACAGGGTCCGGAACTGGTTCTAAGGGTTCCCCCAACCCCACCTTCTAGAGCCTTGTGCTCAGTCACTAGCGCACCAGTCAATCGCCAAGTCTCACTCACTTCCCAAACCTTGGTATCCCTCTTCCCCCTTACTAGCCCCCCACTGAATTCCTAAGTAGTGTCGGCATGAGAATTAGGACACTGGTACCACAGCTTAACTTTAGTATACAATCAGTTTGACAAGATCTGATCGCAAGGGCTCCCCAATGGGAACCGACACGAGAACCAGTGTTCACTGATACAAAGAGTATTGTGTATGCCCTCTGTATGAGCTCTGCCGACAAGTATGAATGTTAATTACTGTAGATGGTAAGATGTACAATTGGTGTTATTTGTATAAATGTGGATTATTCCTGCTGTACCCCCTTCCCCCCTCTTTTACCTTCTGTAACCCATCAGTACCCCCAATTTAACTTTGAAAAACAATGCAATTTGATTATACTAAAACTATGCAATTCTCTTCCACCACCTCCATTTCTAAATAGCATTCCACTGCTATGAGGGCCTTAATGATGATGGTATATAATGATTCATGATTTTTGGTGAAACACGTAGTTCTTGCCCAGGATATCCAATGAATCCCTAAGATGACAGACTTGTGACGTATACTTGCAGCTTGTTGTCAATGAACTTACTGGCTGGTTCAGTTAAGCTGCCAATCCCTGCAATGATGGGTCTACTGGGGGCTATGAAACTATTGAGTGTTTTTGGGAGAGTATAAAAAGTGGGAACCATGGGAAAATAAACCTGCAAAAAATTTAACAGTGAACATGGTATTGTACCCTGTGCATAAGCATGTTCCAAAATGAAATCCGATACTCTTTTATACTCTTTTGTTGGATTGTCTGGAAGATGTCTATAATTCTCTGGATTACTGAGTTGGCGTAAATTCTCCACTTGATATTGCTCAGTTGTCTGGTTTTAACAGGAGTGTTTGCGCTTCACTAGCCCAGATACCCTGCTCCCCTCCCCAGACATGACACACTCCCCTTCCCAGACATGGTGTCTGTGGGAGGGTTGTCGCCATGGAAGGAGAGAAGAGCAGGGGGGAGGCAGGAAGGACAGGTCTTCCCTACGTGCAACCATGATATGGCCGCTCCATTCTCCATCCATGGTTTACATGTCATTCACAGGGGAAGCATAGAATGCCATCTCCTCATTCATTCGTTGCCCCCTTTCTGCTCTTTCTTTGCTTCCTCTGCCCCGCCTTCATGTCATTAGCAGAGCAGAAGTGTGCTTCTCTTGGGTTGTGCTGCCATCCAGTGTTCTCGAGGGAGTTGCACACCTCCCTTTCCCTGTTCTAAAGTCAAATTCCCAGGTTTTGTTCTGCTTTAATCAAGAATCAAAAGGAGGTTTGAGAGGGGTGCAGGTTTCTTCATGTCTCAGGCCGGACATCCTCTTTAATATGCAGAGTGGTAGCACATTTGACCACAAACATTAACAAGCAGATCAGAAGTAGCCGCCCCTTCAACAGAGCCAAACATTCATGGGCAAGGCACCAGCTGCCCCCCTGCAGATCCAAATAAATATGCAGGGTATAAGCTGCCCTCTCCCCACAGACCCAAATGTTAATGTGCAGGGTACCTGCTGCTTTCCCCGCAGACCCAAACATTATATATAACATTATATTATATTATATAATATGCAAGGAACTACCTGCCCCTACCCCACAGACTTAAACATGAATATGTGGGATACCAGCTGCCATCTGCCACAGAAACCCAAACATGAATATGTGGGACTCCGCCTGCCATTTTCCCCACAGACCCAAACATCAATATGGAAGGAACCGCCTGCCATACGCCCCACAGACCCAAACATCAATATGGAAGGAAACACTGGACCCTACCCCACAGACCCAAACATTAATTTGGAAGGCACCACCAGCCCCTGCCAGCTGGGATACCAGCTGCCATCTGCCCCAGAAACCCAAACATGAATATGTGGGATACCAGATGCCATCTGCCCCACAAACCAAAACATTACTATGTGAGCCACCAGCTGCCATATGCCCCACAGACCCAAGCATCAATATGGAAGGCACCACCGTCCAGTACCCCACAGACCCAAATATCAATATGGAAGGCACCACTGGCCCATACCCCACAGACCCAAATATCAATATGGAAGGCACCACTGGCGCCTACCCCACGGACGCAAACATGAATATGTGGGACACCAGCTGCCATCTGCCCCACAGATGTTAATTAGATGTTACTAACGTATGATTTGCTCATCCTGCCTTGGGCATTGTTATTTGGGATGCCCTGCTGTGTGTATCCCCCAAGATTGCCCATAAATCCACCTTTTCCTTGTTCCCATGATGCATGTTCCAATCAGATTTTCATTGCTGCTCTGAGCTCACATTTTGCCCAAGCCCATGCCACATCTCTTTGATGCGGTCAGATGACCTCTAGCTATGGGTGTGCCCTCATCAGCCATTCAAAAATGCCTGGTGCTGGTATGTGCCTCAGCTAAAGGCATAGCGGGGATGTGGGTGAGTAGTGAAGATGTAGTTTGGGCTTGGGGAAAATGTGAGTGTGCTGGGCAATCTAGGGGGATTTCACACAGCGGGGCATCCTAAATAGGAGTAAATAGACCACCAACCTGAGAGTCCTATAAACCCAAGGGGGTGGTTGCTCCTCTTTAATATTTCCACCCACATCCAAAACATAAAAGAGACACTGAAGTCACCAAACTGGTAACTCTAATGTCCTCCTCCCTTGGTGCATGGGGTTTAAAAAGAGAACTCTGTCCTGGCATCATTGCATTTCCCTGGTACATCTGGTAACAGCCGCAGGGAGGCTGCACTGAATGATACCCCCTGCTGTGTGCATGAGTGCCCAGCCCAGCAATTTGAATAGGAGAACACTGTAGTTGCCACCGTGGGACTCCAGGGAGGGTAAGTGTTAGTGAGGTATTTTCAGCTTTCCTAAGTTGCAGAGTGCCCTAAATCAGGCTTGAATACTTTCTGGATTTTCACAATCATATGTGTTTCAAACACGGAACTCCATTTTTATCTGCCACCCGTCTCACTCTGCACACCTCTCACCTGCAGTGCGGGTACAAAAAGTCGGCGCATGGGGTGGGTGGGGCCTTAGTATTGTCTCAATAGGCACCTCTGTACATGATGAACTTCTGTGTATGAAGGCACCCATTGATGTCAATGGGAGCACTCCGTACTGAGGCCACGCCCACCCCCTATGTCGTCTTCTTGCACAGGTGCTGCTGGTGAAAGATGTGTGGTGCAGGTGGCGGGTAAGTGGTTAATCTAGTGACTGAGGTGTATGGCAAAGTCCAACAAAGTTTCCCTTTAAAGTATAATTTAACCTCTATGCCTATATGGGGATAAGCATTAAATATGGGTGGGGTTGACATGCACAATGAATTGCCATGTCTGATACCTGAGTCTGTCTAAGTGCTTTAGTTTACAGCATTGTTATATAGAACGGTTTCCTGTTCTACATAGTATTTTGGCTTCTATGATCTATTCACAATCTTCTATGATCTATTACACTTTGTACATAACTTTTTGAAGAGGAGACAGCCACCTAACCTCTGTCACTTGAGCCACTACATCAAGGGAAACAAGTTAGAAGGATAACATTTTCATGTACACAATAAATAAGTTGGTGCTAGCTACACTTCCCATTGACTTTTATACAAGATAAAGTTGCAGCTCCTAAGTTTCTCAGCCCTCTGGGCTTCTATATAAGATGCATCATGCACAGCCAACCAAACAACCATTTAAAGAGCATGTAATCCACAAAATGCACCTACATTGTTTACATGTATTTATAGAGCAAATCAGGTTTGGGTAAAGTATAGATGCAGCAGATCAGGTTGTGGTACAGATCATTCTGCAGCCTCCACCTGATAGGATCATACATACCACCACTGGCACTCATACCACTGGCTGAGAACACCTGCTCTAAAAGACATTTGGGAGGCTTGGGTGCGTAACAGTAATTTTATACAGAATTTTAGATTAAATACCCGTGGAGCCTTATTTAAGAAGTGTCAGTGCCACACAGTGCCACTTTTTTGACCGCAGAGGTACTCACTGTGGGATTTGAACAAGAAAACAATGACACCCCGATGCTGTGGGTATTTGAACAAGAAAACAATGACACCCCCGATGCGGCCGCCAGTTAGCATTTTATTTAACACTAGTGATGAAAATGATGCAGCGGCGGGCGCTCTGCTTGAAGAAACCAGATGAAACCTGGCGTTTAGCTGAAGATCTCATAGAGCACAATACGCAGAACTGGATTACAGAACCTGCATTAGGACTTGTCAATATATTGAAACATAATGGGCCAAAATGTTTTTTTGGGGGGCAGTTATTAAAATGTATTTGAATGGCTTCTTTTGCTTAACAGTGTGTAATTTGGACAACAACTAAAGCAAACTAAACACACAGTAACGTTTGTCCCCAGCAGTGATTTCTTCTAACTGTAATGAAAAAACGTTGACCATCACCGGGAAAATACAGAGCCAAAGATTTAAAGGAGGAAAAAGTAATAAATATACTAGGGAGCGCCGGAAAAACGGCAGTACAAAATGGTGCTCACTGGTGCAGGGATAATAGGATGGTGGGTCCAACAGGCGCTGACATAGAACAACCAATACCTAAGTGCAACAATCATAGCTAATTAGTTGGCGTTCTGCGCAGGGACTGCTAGCACCAATGTAGTCCACAGCACAGTGCCAGATAAGACGGGAATGCCGGAGCTGTAAAGCTAGCAATATGGCGCACCTCATAAATAGTTATGTAGCAGTGGTGAAAATAAGGACATAAGTAATAGGTCACTATGTATAACTAATTACTCTAGGGTTACTTCAAGGGTTGGCAGTTACAGTTGTTGGAGAACAAAGGTCCCGAATTTGAAAATGTTGCTCCTGCTGACTACCATGGCATGTGGCAAAAAAGAAATAAATAAAAGGATAATAAACCCATTTACCAACAATAAACGTATGTGACATATAATGTGACCTATGGAAAAGCAGACTTTGGCATCCTTGATTTAACCCTTTCGCTGCCAGCCTACCTGGAGTTTTTGTCACCCTTGGTGCCAAACCATTTTGCACTATTTTGCGCTCCCCATGTTCCAATGTGATTTTTGAAGGGATTTCCAGGGATTTCCAGAGTCTGGGCTTTAACATGAAATGTCTTGTTTGTAATTTTTTAGGTGTATTCTCAATATTTTTGGGTGAAATATGTGAAAAAAAAATAAAAAAAATACATTTTTACAATTTGTAGTTTTTTTTGTAATAAAAAATGTAAGTTTTTCAATAAAATCTTATTGCGTGTGAAATCCCAATTTCTCCCAGTTACAACAGTACCACATATGTATCGGTAGACACCCTTTTCTGCCCAGGAGACTCCCCCAAACTGAAATAGTGCTTTAGGGAATTTTCAGATAAAATACAACTATGCAATGCAATATGCGCACCTTGCAGTTTTTCCAGAAAAACAACCCTTTACATTTGAAATACCCCCAACAAACTATATATTCTCTGGAAGTACACACCTCAAGCTTTCTAGGCGTACCAGGCTTGTTGATGTGCCCATAGTTTTCTGGAAGTAATCCCTCAATGTATTCTTTGGTTGCAAAGAGTTTCCCTAAAAAAAGGATAAAAAAGCAGAATCAAAGCCACATTTTCCTAAAAAACTATGTGCAAGAAAAAACAAGTTTAATCTGAAAAAGCAACATCCCCCGAACAGAACGATACCCAACATGCATAGCTACTGTCAAGGGAAGAGTTGCCAAACACCCCAAAGTAAAGCATGTGCGTAACAGTGATTTTACTTGAAAATTTCAGCTCTGCAGACAAAGTGTGCACCTTGCGATTTTTCAACCAAAACAACCCTTTACATTTGGAATATCCCCCATAAACCATATATTACCTGAAAGTACACATGTTAAGCTTTCTAAGCGTACCCAACTTGTTGTAGTGGGCTCATCTTTCTGGAATTAATCCCTCAAAGAATTATTTGGTTGCGCAGGGTTTCCCTAAAAAATGTATAAAAAAGCTGAATAAAAAACACCTTTTCCTAAAATATAAATATGCAAACCAGAAAAAAACAAGCTAAATCTGAAAGCGCAAGGTCCCCCGAACAGAACAATACCCAACATGCATAGCTACCTTTAACCATTTTAATTGCCAGCCTACCTGAGATTTTGTCACCCTCTGTTGACAGGTAATTTTTCCCCATTTTGCGCCATGTTTTGCGCCATTTTTGCTGGAATTTTCAGGAAAATTATATATATATTTTCTGCAGCAGAGTTTAGGCTTTAACAAGAAATGTCTTGTTTGTAAATTTTATTTTGTTTTTTACAATATTATTAAGTAAAAAATAAATAAATAAAATAATTTTTAGAAAATTGACTCCTTTATTTTAAATAAAAAAAATATTTTATTAAGGAAAACCATATTGCATGTGAAAGCCCCATTTCTACCGATTAGAACGGTACCACATATTTATCGGTAGCCCCCCGTTCCTGCCCAGGAGACCCCCCTAACTGAAACAAGTACTTTATAACATTTACAAATAAAATACAACTACCATCCACACTACAAAGGGTTAAATCGAGAAAAAAAATGACATAGGGTCCCCCTTCCCGGGGGGGGGGCATTTTTGGGGGGATTTTTAAGGGTTAAAAACCCTTAAAAATCCCCCCAAAAATTGACATGGGGTCCCCCTTACCCAAAGTAACCAGCCCGGGACCAGCTATGCAGGGCTTGTAGAAACAGGGCACAGGGGCCAGCTTTTGTGGCCCCTGGCCCTGCAGGCTACAAGCCCGCATAGCCCGTGGGCATGGGCTCTTCTGCCCCCCCCCCCTGGGCTTTGGGGAGGCAGGTAATGGGGGTGCCAGGGGTTAATGGCAAGTCACCCGCTAGTCACAGGTGACTTGCCACCTCCCCCAGCCTTGTGAACTGGTATAGGGGTCATGGACCCCTTACCAGTTCACAAGGGGTTAAATGTAAAAAAAATAAAACACACACAAAAGAGAAAAAAATATTTTATTAATTTTTTTTTTTTTTTTATACTTACCTCCCATCTATCCTGGAGCACTCTGTCCCTTGGCGATCACTGGCTTCTGCTCACCTGCTGGAAGCCTTTTATAGCTGCTGGATGACAGAACACAAAAGGTTTATAAAATGACATAGGGTCCCCCCTCCCAGGGGGGTGGACCCCATTTTTTTGGAATTTTAAGGGTTAAAAACCCTTAAAAATCCAAAAGAAAATGAAATGGGGTCCCCCTTAACCATCATTACCAGCCCGGGACCAGCTACGGGGGCTTGTAGGCACATAGGGGGGGGCCAGCTTTTGTGGCCCCCCCACCCTGCAGCCTACGAGCCCACATAGCCTGTGTGGGCCCGGGCTCTTCTGCCCCCCCCCCCGGGCTTTGAGGAGGCAGGTAATTGGGGGTGCCGGGGGCTAATGGCAAGTCACCCGCTGCGGCAAGCGGGTGACATGCCATCCCCCAGCCTTGTGAACTGGTATAAGGGGTCTCATGGACCCCTTACCAGTTCACAAGGGGTTAAATGTTAAATAAGACACAGACACATAAGAAATAAAAGACCTTTATTTATTTATTTTTTACTTTACTCACCTCCGATCCCGTGTCCCCCGGCGATCTCTGCTGACAGCCTGCTCGTGTGTTTGAAGGAGAGAGTCTGGGGAGGAGGGGGGGGGCGATCTCAGCCCTCTCTTCCTCCCCATCTGCCCTCCTCCAGGCACACGAGCAGACTGATTGTCTGTCTCACGGTCCCGGCATTAAGACGGCTGCTGCTGACATCGCAACGATGTCACCCGGCCAGGGGGCGGGGCAAGCAGACCCGTTCCAGGAAGTGGGGGGGGGAGGGCAATTTCTGCCCTCTCCTCGCCACCGAAGAGGCTGGGGGGGCGATCGGAGGCCCCCCCAGTGAAGAGGACACCCATCGGGAGACAGAGCGGCCTCAGGTAAGGAAATGTCATTTTTTTTTTTTTTTTTTTTTTTACATTTAGCAGCTGCTGCCGAAGCGGGGGGGGCCTATTCCGGGGGCTCTCCTGGAGCCATCCGACCCCCCACGGGGGATCGGATGGCACCAAATTAAAGGGGAGACCCGGCCGGATCCAACGAGGGGTGTGTGGGGATGAGTATTTCTGATTTATATTTTTTTTACTATCAGGGGGAAAGTCAAGCACGTAGAATCTACGTGCTTGGCACTGAAAGGGTTAATGCAACGTGTGGCAATATCGTTACTAACCTATAATTTTACACAGTAGTAGTTTGCCTAACTTAAAGGAGCACTATCATGAAAAAAAATGGTCCAGTAATAAAAATCCATTTAAATATGCTGGATGGTGGGAGGAGGGGTCACTTATACACCCAGCATCAATAAATATCCAGCCAGGCTTATTTTTATTTCTTTTAATGGAAGGAAGAGAACATCCGGGGTCTCCCTCCCCCCTCACAGCGTAGTGATGTACAAGATGGAGGGGAGAGAGAGGCAGCCCGAGAGGAACCGCGAGGGAGGTACTGTCACCCCTAATAGACTAAACCTGTCACCCCTGGATTTTATTTCTACCATGAGAGAATAAACCACAAGCATGGCAGGAGTTTTATTCAGTTAAAGTGTATAAGTGACCCCTCCTCTCATTAGCCGACATGTTTACATGGATTTTTAATATTACACAATTTTGCGATAGTGCTCCTTTAAAGATAGTGATTGAACAAAATGTGGCTTCACCCAAAGCTTCTCCTGACAAAATGCAACAGATTACATAAGAAGGGTAAATTCATTTTCTCCTGTATTTTTAAATGTATGAAACACTGATTGTTTATATTCCCCCAGATGTGTCAAGATATCGATGAATGTGCTAGTGGAAATAATGTGTGCCCTACCAACAACGTTTGCACAAATACGAAGGTAACTTTTTTTTTTTTAAACTACAAATATTTTTGTTATATGAGAAAGCTAAATAAGGATTAGATGAAAAAAGTGAGTAAAAACAAAAGACAAAAAATATTTCCAATGTGGCCATTGCAATTAATATTGATAAGAAAATGTATATATAACTATATAACAAAAAGTTTTGAATTCAGCAACACATTATTTCACAAGCTGAAAAATGTTTGCGATCATTCCCTTTTATTACAAATAGGAAAATCCTCAGGAGATCTGATCAATTCAAGAGACAATTTAGGAACAGAACCCAAAGCTCAACATTGCATAATTTGACAATATATAACAATTATATAATTACATAATGACAAGGCTTAATCTAGAAAAATATTGGAGTATTGGAGCTACAATCAAGGAGCGGCCTATCAATATTTTTTATTCTGGTCAAATTACTTAATAAATTAACCATTTTTTTTTATGTTTCTTTTATTTCATAGGGTTCATATAAATGTACAGCCTGCAAAGCTGGGCCTGGAGGTGTTAAAAATTTGGGCTGTAAAACAGAAAACCGGTGTCCAAATGGACAGATTAGCAAGTGTCATGAAAATGCAGACTGCATTGTGGAACGGGATGGAACTATTGCCTGTGTGGTAATACATTTTATTTAATAACATTTTATTTATGGGAGCAAACATATTATTAGGTCAGTGGGGTGGAGTAATAGGGGCACCTTCCCCTTGGTTACTGCATTACAGTGGTCACTAGGGTAAATAGAGAAGCTTATGCATATCATTAAAAAAAGGCTCATTGCTAGTGTCATGGTCACTGTACTTTGCCCAAGAATACCTTAAAGGATAATTACACTTTCAATGGCATTTTTAAAAGTTTGCATTATTGTATGGCAAAATGATGTCTTCAATGTGCTAAGCTTATCTGTTACTTTTTCAGTTTACTATTTGTTTGCCTCTCTGTGTTATACAAAAAACTGTTTCCATAGCAACAATGTGTTTACCTTAGCAATGTACACCACAGTGGTGATTTCGAATACATATCATAGACTTCCTCACTCTATCTTGCTAACGGCCTGATTGGCTAAGGCATGGGTGAAAAGTTTAACCCATTCTGCTGAAATTCAACTTCTTCAGTTTGGAAAAATCAAGTCTTGTTTTAGCAAAAGGGTTAATGGCAGGGTTCTCATCTTGATAGGTCATTAGGCTGCTTTGACTTAGCCAAAGCTGCTAAAGAGTTCACCAGTTACATTGGAAGAATTGTGGAACTTGTAGTCAATTGTTTTTACTCAAGGCCATGAAAACCACTACCACTGTAGCAAAACAAGGTTTTTTTTTTGCACTTTTTTTTGTGTCTAAACACTAAAAAGCTCATCGAGATGCATCTTGCAATCCAAATCACAATGCACACTGCAAGTCACACTGGCCTCACCAAATGTTTGGCATGACCCTCATTCCGTGTACCTTTTTGTTTCAACCCATCCTGACCTGACTTTATTGTTATCCGTTACCGACCTTGCTTTGCCTTAACACTTCTGTGAATGCTTCCTGGACCAATGCTGGCCTGACCTTAAAGCCATCTCATCACCTGTACCATGAACCCTCTGACCACCCGACTTACACCCGGGGTTGTGGACTCATCAGAAGGGGGGGTGTCCCACGGGGCTTGACACCAGGGCTGGATTATGAGGGGGCACAAGGGGTGCGTGCCTCGGGGCCTCCACCACTTGCCCTTCAAAGGGGGCCTTCACCAACCTTTGGGTTATGGTCTGGTCCAGGAGGCTTTTCAGTGTTGGGTCTGATGGGTCACAGAGCCAGTAAAAAAGCTGTCAGCGGGTACCCCCCCCCCCCATGCCTGGGCAAGCCTTTTTTTGTTTTTGCCAACCTGCAGGCAAAGCCACCATTGAGCAGGATGGAAAGTCTAGCGCAGCAAAGCTGCCGTCAGCAAAGCTACAATGATGGGTGGGTGCTGAGCTGTCAATCGACATCCACTCACTGCATATAAGCCACCAAGGGCAGCTCAATGCAGGTTACTGTTCTCTGCTGGACCAGCTGGGTGACTACACTACCCCCGTCCAGAATAGCAAAGCAGGAGTTGCCGAGCAGCACGCACCCGCACAAGGAACTTGATCTGATGTTCCAGTAAGTAGGCGGGTGCCAAACAATCACCAATCAGTAACTGGGCTGGACTATTATTTTAAAGGAAAAAAATAATGTATCTGGGGCCTCCACCACACTTAATCCGGCTGCTTGACACTCAGCTCGGATAGGCATAGAAGTGAAAAAGGCTACTAAGAGATTGCTGCTGGGGTAGACTCCTCTAGTATGAATTAGTATTATTATGAATTTATTATTAGTATTAAATAAAACCCTGGACTCTGGGTGGGTAATAAGCGGTCAAGCTGAAGGCTTCCTGAAAAATCTGTTGCTGGTAAGTCTAACAGTGTTTTTTTCCAAGTCACCCTTCAGCTTGACCACACGGAGAGGAGTAGGCAAGTAATTATACCTTAGGGATGGGAAGCTGCAAGTAGTACACTTCTGCTGAAGGCCTGATGCTTTGCAGATAGTAAATCAAGTCTAAAATGTTTGAGGAAGGTGTGGGACGAAGACCACATTGCTGCTTTACATATCTCATCCAAAGATGCCCCAGTCCTTTCTGCCCAAGATGTTGACACCGTTCTTGTAGAATGGGCAGACACTTCTGGGGGAGACGCCCCCTTAGTCACATAAGTTTGTACAATAGTCTGTTTTATCCACCTAGCTATAGTGGACTTGGAGGCTGCTAAACCCTTCTTTTTCCCACTGAAAGAGTTGTTCCACCTGCCTCCATTCTCTGGATCTCTCCACATAAATAATTAAAGCTCTTCTAACATCTAATAGTGAGAGATCCTCTTCCTTGCCAGCTACTACTGGCAGTGTCGGAAGAACTATCTCCTGCGTCCTATTAGTTGTAGTCACAATCGTTGACAAAACCAATGGATTAGGTCTCAGTATAACTTTACCTGGGAGTATCAAACAATAAGGCTCCGTTCATGACAGGGCATGCAGTTCACTTACTCTTCTTGCAGAAGTAATGGCCAACAGAAAACAAAACTTAAGAGACAGCCACTTCTCTGGGACCTCATCCAATGGCTCAAAAGGAGGCTGTATCATTCCTTTTAATACAACTGATAAGTCCCATGTAGGAAACCCCTTAAAAGGAGCTTTCCTTTGTCGACTAACTGACTTGAACAAACAAATTAGTTAATTCTGTCTTAGTTTCTGTTCAAGAAAAACTGAAAGGGTGGAAGTCTGAGTCTTTAGTGTACTTACTGCTAGCCCTTTTTCGAATCATTCCTGCAGCAATTTGAGAACTGTAGCTATCTTTCTCTTCCTCAACTTGTTAACGTCACAATAAGGAAAAAAACATTTCCATACCTTTTTGTAGATCTTTTTGCTGTCTGGTAGAGTTTCAACCACTCTGGCCGAACAGCCCTTACTGTTTAAGATACATCTTTCAACATCCACTCCGTCAGTTGAAGTCTTGATGGATTCGGATGTAGAATGTCGCCCTGATGTTTGGAAGATCTGGAAGCCGCCAAGGACCTGTCTTCACCATTCTTCTTAACCCCGCGAACCATACTCTCTTGGGCCAGAACGGAGCTATTAGGATGATCTGAGCCTCTTCCTGTGCTATCTTGTGGATAACTTGTGGCTGAATTCTGAAGGGATGAAAAGCATAAGCAAGGTGAAACCTCTACAGCTGAGCTAGAGCATCCACTGCTAGCACACCCTCTCCCCTTTGCCAGCGAGAAAAACCTTTTGAATTGCTGGCCCTGGCAAACAGATCTACCTGTGGAAGCCCCCAAACCCTTACAATCTGATCAAACACTTCCTGGTTCAGGCACCACTGTTAGCTGATACAACCATTAGAACAGCCAACTCACCACATCCACCAGGGGGCATGGAAAAGGAGATCCAAGGCAGTCGTCCTCGGCATAATAGCATAGCGATCCAGATGCCAAATGTGTCCTGTTACCTTACCTGATTCACACCTCACACTGCAGCGTGCAGCCGAAATGCGTTATGAGTGTTTAATAACAGGACACATTTGGCATCTGGATCGCTATGCTATTATGTACGTTGGCACTTTATTCCACATTTGGCTTTTTAATCTTGGATAATTAAAAGTTATGTTTTACTAAGAGGCTGGATTAGATACTGTTCTGGACCACTGTTAGCTGAACCTTTACTCTGCTTAGACAATCTGCTAAAGTGTTGAGGGTTCCCTTCAGATGGATTGCCGCCAGAGACTGAACCTGCGTTTTGAAGGGGTAGAAGGATTTTGTTTTACAGGTTTTTCAGCGCAAGGGACCTTGTCCCTCCCTGATGGTTTAGCTTACCCTTTTTTAGTACCAGTGGATTTGTCCACCATCTTAGATCCTCTAGGACAAGGGGACTTAATTGAACTAGTAGATCCAGTGACCCGTGACGTCTGTCCCATAGGTCTAGAAGAAACCTTTGCCACATTCTTGTGTGTCTTCTGCTCTGATCTTTTACTTCAATATGTCTTTATTGAGTTTTAACAATTTATACAGAACAGTAGGTAAAGACAAGAACATAGAGGATCACAGGGCAAAAATGGAACGGCAGCCAAATACAAAGCATTACAATCTTGTGCGACCTAAGGGGTTCCGATCATACCGCGTTCCCCAATTCGGGACACAAGCTAGGATCAGACAAGGGATATCTGCAGCCAGTGCCCAGGGACAACCTACCGCTTCACACTGGGTCAGCGCCCTGAGGGATGACCTTCCCTCCTCCTGTGGCCCCGGGCCCAATCCCACCTGATTTAGTGTGGCTCTCAGAAACCCCCAATACACCCTGTCGAACACTTTTTCCGCATCCACCGCCAACACGCAGGCCGAAATGGCCTGTGACTGTGCGTAGTGCATCAGGGAGATTGTCTTGATGGTGTTATCTCTTTCCTCCCTTCCCGAGACAAACCCCACCTGATCTAAGTCGATCAATGAGGGGAGCAGCGGTTGCATTCTGAGAGCGATAATTTTAGCATATATTTTCATATCAACATTGATCAATGAGATTGGTCTATAGCTTTCCAGCAAGGTACTATCCTTGCCGGGTTTTGGAATGACCGCAATGTGCTCCTCCAAGGCCCGTCTCAGGAAGGAGCAGTGATCCGAGATCGAGTTAAACACCTTAACAAGAAAGGGGGCAATCACAGTCCCCATCGCTTTCTAGAATCTGGGGGTAAACCCATCAGGGCCCGGACTCTTACCCGCAGGAGCCTCCCCTATAGCCCAAACCACCTCCTCCAAGTTGAATGCATCTTCCAGCAATTCGCTATCTTCTGGAGGTAAGGTTGGGAGGGCTGTTTCCCTTATGTAGTCTACTATCGGGGCGCTCCGCACCTGACACGACCCCTGGGCAGGAGTACTCTCAATGTTGTAAAGCCTGGAGTAGAAGGCCTAAAACTCGCTCGCTATCTGGGGTGTCTTATGGACCTCCAATCCCCCCTCCCCCTTGATAGCAGGGATGAACGTACAGCCCTGCCTTGGGTGGAGAGACTGGGCCAGCATCCTGCTACATTTTTCAGACTGTTCGTAGATACGGGCCCTACATCTATCCCAGTATTTGAGGAAGCACTGATCGTACAGGCTCTTCAAGTTCTGCCTGGCATCCAATAGCTCCCTCAAGACTGTGTGGGTGGAGGTGGTTTTGTGCACCTCCTCTAGTTCCCTGGGCCGCCCCAATCTGTTTCGCCCTTTCCCTCTTGAGCCAGGACCCGTGCTTGATAAAGACCCCCCGTAATACACATTTGAGAGCCTCTCACTGCAATGGCAATGGAGTTGGGTCATTCACATGGTCAGAATGGAAGTTAGCGATAGACATCTTTATTTCTGCTAGACATACAGCGTCTTTCAACAAGTTATCGTTCAGACGCCAATTGCATTGCCTAGGGACCACTTCCGGGATCGGGAGGCTCAAGAAGACAGGGGCATGGTCCGACCATAGTATCTGCCCAATAGAGGTATCAGGATCACGCGTAAGTGCATGGTGGCTGAGGAAGATGTTATCCAGTCTGCTATATGTATTATGGGGGTGGCAGAAGAACGTATAATCCCAAGCCCCCCCAATCCGTATAATATTTTCGCCCTCTTTTCAGAAATATTTAACCCCTTGGCATTGAAGGTACATACCTTAAGACTATTGGCTGGAGTGACGGCTCTGGGAAGGGTACGTTGTACCAGTCAGGGGGACCAGAGCCTGGAGGCACCAAATGCGCAAGATCCAAGCCAAGGACCGAGCACCCAGGAAAGAACAGAGGGTAGTGTAGAAGAGGGGAATAGAAAATCGAGAGAATGGGGTGTAAGAACAGAGGGAACAGAGGGAGAATATATAGATTAGAGGGAAAAACCTAATGAGCCCTTCCTTTACAGAGGAGGGCAAAAAAGAGTACTGAGGACACTGTCCTCGAACACCCGCCGGACGAGGTCCAACAGGACAGCGCGGGACGCTTATTGGGGAAGTGACTTAGCGATTCAGGAGCCAACCCCTATCTGTTCAAGGACACTAATCAGGCTTCCCTTCCACCCCACCCACCCAGGGAGCAGAGGACACTTAATATCGCCAGACAGGCACCCACTGCAGCCCCCCCGGAATGCCCCCCAACGCTCCCCAGCATGCCCAAAACAAATACGAATTGAAACAACAGATAACCTCAGGCCGACACCGTAAGTGGGACTCACCAACAGTCCGGTAGCTCTGAAGAACATCGCCCCTCCCATAGAGCTAACAAAAGCAAAGCTATACCTGCTCCCCCTGACAGCCCAGCCAGCGGACAAACCCCCCCGCCCACTGCGACACATATGATGGGCGAACGGGGGGAAGCCGGCCCACCCACGCAGGCCCGGGGGAGGGGCACGCACATATAGCCCCAAACCCCAACCCCACCCGAGAGTCCAAAACACTCCAGTCAGTACTGTGCCACAGAGTCACACTGGAACATGATAGTCCTCGGCAGATGACCAGTAGGGTACAGGGGCGGGGGGGAACAGCGGGGAAATTAGGCGGTAATCACCAGGAGGGGAGGGGCAAAGAGAAGGCGGGAGGGAGAGGCCTAACGGTCCACAACCTGTCAAGGGTCGAACCTTCCTCTCTCCCACGCCAGGCGTAGAATGTCCTCCTTGATGATAAAAAAGAGAATTCTACATAGAACCTCTCTGGGAGCCTGAGGGTCACCGGCCGGATGACCAACCACTCTGTGGATCCTATCTATGATCAGCTCAGCGTCTGGTGATCTCCCTAGCAGGTAGTTGAATTATTCTGTTGCCAACGGGCGTAGAGCTTCCGAACTGATCGATTCCGGGATACCTCGGATCTTAAGTTTGTTACGCCTGTTTCTGTTCTCCTGGTTGTCTGTTTAAAGTCGGAGGTCCACCAGCTGTTGATGATGCAGCTCTTGATTTCTTTCCAGGATTGCCAGGCATGCTTTGTGGTCTGAGCGGGAGTCTTCGAGCGACGCAACTTTAGTATCTAAGGCAGAAGACTTTTGCTGCAGATCCTCAATTTCTCTACGTAGAGCCCGCTCAATTCTGATCGCCACCGCCTCTAGGTCCGCCTTAAGCTCGGCTTTGGTTGGAAGGCATTGCAGTATGTTTCGGAAACTGGGATCAGCAGGAGACTGCGGGAACAACTGTCTGACCGGTGCCTGGGTTGGGGGTATCCCAAATAGAGGGTCGCGGAAACCCGCATCCACACAGTATGATCCAGCAGGGCTCGGGCCTCCCGTGCCGCCCACGGACGCTCAGACTGGGGACGGACCACTTGGTAGGTCAATGCTGGAGGCAGATGACCACTCCAAAGGCATGGCTTTCATGGACGGGCGGGGCGGTGTGCGCGGGTGCCTGGATCCCCTGGGTGCACATCTGCCCACACAATTTGCTTGCCCTGGTCATGGCTGTCTCCCCATATGGGGGTTATAGGATGGGGGTGGGCCGGCGATGGCCCCTCAGTGGGCGAAGGGTTGTGTGCTGGAGATGATCCCGGGGTGATGTGGCCCTTTAATCCCCCTTCCATTGGGGGTATACTTTCACCCAGGCTGCCCTCAATGTCATGATGCACCTGTTTATTTTCTGTAACAGGAGGCGCAGAAACAGGTACAAGCGGGGACCCAATGCAGCCCACTATCTGAGGCGCCGGCCTCCCCCCTCCGGTGATGCGCCGCTCCCCCGTCACTCGCTCCCGACAACCGCCGTACTCACCAGACGTGTTCCCCGGCGGGGCCGAGGCAGGCTCGGGCCGGTTTGGCGTCTCTGATGCACTCTCTGAATCCCGACGCAGCTCTCGGCGGTTCCTCCCTGTCTCACCGGCGGACTCGCAGCCCGACGACGTCTCCAATGCTTTCTGGCAGATCACAGCCGCACTGTCCGCTGTGCTCGCGGTTCCCTGGCCCGGCTTCAAGAAAGATGTAAGCGGCATACCTCTCGTTCCCTGGGCTCCTCAGGCTCCATCACTGCCTCCGGCTCCTCCTGGCGCTCCCGACGCTCCTCTACTCCGCGGGGCCGGCCGGGCGCCATCTTGGCTGGCTGGGCTTTCTGCCCCACTGGGTCTCGGCGCCCAAAGAAACTGCCGATATCTTTCCTAGGGGGCCTCTTGGCAGATCCCCCCCTCTCCTCTTCCTTCCGCTCCCCATCCTGCAAGTTTAGGGAGGTTTTGGGAGCCTAGATCAGCTTATAAGTCAAGGGTTATAGTGGAGCTCGCAATTCCACTCCTTCATTCCTTCATGGCCAGGCCACACCCCCTGCTCTGATCTTTTATACCTTTTCCTGTAGGAGATTCTTTGGTGTGTGCTCTCTAGAATGAACCCCAGAAACTTGCATTTGGGTGTTAGGGTGGATTTTTCTAGACTTATTACCCACTCCAGGTTCTTCAGTAAGACCAGAGTCTCTCTGAGATCTACCAGGAGCCACTGTTCTGACTTGTTTAGCAGAAGAAGATCACCCAGATAAGGCATCACCGTGATTACCTGTAAAGATCCTTGGGGATGAGGACAGGCCTGAAGGGCAGTGCTCTGTATTCGTAGTGCAGGATCTCCTGGTCCAACTGAACTGCAAATCTCAGGTACTTGCGGTGAGCAGTCAAAATGGGGACATGAAGGTAAGCATTCTGAAGGTCCAGGTTCACCATCCATACATTCTGTTAGAATGTTCCTGACAGGAAAAAATAGACACCATTCTGAACCTCTTGTAACAAATGAATTTGTTTAATCTTTTCAGATTCAAAATCATTTGAAATTTTCCTTAAGGCTTCTAAACCAGAAAAATGTGAGAATAGGACCCCACCCCCTGAAGGGTTAGTGAGACCTCTTCGATCACCCTCCTCTGCAGAAGCTCCAGGATGACTAAGGGAAAAGCTAATATCTTTTTGGGATCCCTTGGAAGTTTGGTCACTTGGGAGTGGGGGAGGGAAAAAATTCTAAACGATAACTCCCTTGCAGTGACGGTAGCATAAACTGATTTTGAGTGACTATTTTCCAGTCGGCTACAAACCTGGAGAGTCTGTCCCCCACTGGCAGCTTGTTGTCAGGACTGAGGCTTAGGCCCCTCTGTAGGTTTAAACTGAACATTAAACCAACGTTGGCGCCTTTTAACAGGAAACCTCTAACCGGTTTCACTAGACTTAGATAGAATATTATGGAATTCTTCTCCAAAGAGGAAATTACCATTAAAGGGCATCCCCCACAACTTGGTCTTAGAAACATTATCACCTGACCAAGTTTTTAACCACACAGTTCTCCTAGTACAGGAAACTAAAGCCAATATCTTTGCTGTTGTCCTGATGTTCTCCGCAGAAGCATTAGTAGGGAAAGTAACTGCCCTGTAAAAAGTTGGAAGGCTTTCCCCAGGAGTATTACTTTCCTTATACACTTTTAAGTTATTAAGCTAGACCATCAGGCTTCTTAGGTTACCATCAGATGCTAAGGAGGACCTATAAGAAAAAGAGGCCGCATCCCATTCCCCGGGAGTATTACATTCATTAACATTCATCAAAACCTTTAAGGCTGAGTGGACTGGAAAAACCTTGGACTTCCTTTACAACATCATCTTGTACAATTCATCCTGAACAGATAGGGGATTCCCCAGGTTGCATAAAGGTCTCCTAGCAGTTTTTCGAATTCCGCTTATGCCCAGCATCTGGAGCCTCATTATCTAGATCTTCCTTACCAAAGGAATCCTGAGAGGAGTGTAAGGCATACGGGATGCCCCAACACCTTCTCCAAGACCTTCTACAACTAGGTTAAATGAGGGTGCAGTAGCAATGAATGGCTCAGGATGCCCCTTGTCTTGCTGAGCATCCTGTATTGAAGCAATCTGTTGCTTTATTACTAGGATCTCATTTATTTGGGCAGCCGCATCTGCATCCCTCTTTGCTTCCCTGCATTCCTGGCCAGAATCTTCAGCCAAATATCTGGAAGCACACATTGACATCATCACGACGCTTTGACTTTTTACCCGCTTTCTTGTGTTTGGGAGATTCAGGATCCTTATCTTTAGGCATTTCAGGCTAAAATAACAAGACATACAAAATGCAAATTTAATCTTACTGTTCTGCACCATCCTCACTGCCCAAAATCAAATGACAACAGTCCTACTGATTTTTGAAAGATGTCCACCTACAGTGCTGTTGCTTTAAGAGCAGCGCTCTCTGCTGCTGCGGGGCCTGATCCTGCCCTCAGCGGCGCTCCAATGCCTGATCCCCACTGGATATCTTGACGACGCCTGTCCTTGCCTCTGTTCTGTCTCCCTCCAACCTGACTGCTGGTTGAGGGAGAAATGCCGCCTCTGCCTTCGGGAGTTGCTGCATGTGTTCCAGCCAAAAAACGTAAGTGAAATCAGCCACAAAGAAGAACAAAGCAATCTCACTCAAACCTGAATGCAGCGTGAAGCCCAACTTAGATGGCTGGCATAGCCACAGCAAGGACAACCTGGCCAGGATTTAAGGTGACATCACACAGCTTGTGGAGAGGTCCTAACTGCTCAAAGTCAGCGGATACGACTACACCCAGTATGTGATAAAATAAAGGGTACAGCGTGCTGCCCAGTAGCTCTGTGTTGTTTAAAATAAAAAATTGGCCGTAGACTTCAAAACTCTCTGTCCAGTGGTTTCCCCAGAGAGGAAAAACAAAAAACTGTGGTGGAGAGGAAGGGGTGGGGCTTTTTACCTCTGTTCATGTTTGTGTTTCCTCCCAGGGGGTTGAGCATAATATCTCCATGTGGTCAAGCTGAAAGGTGACTTGGAAAAAAGATGAGCTAATTTAAAATGTAAATGTATGTTGCAAATTAGGCATGGTATAATAAACCTACTGACTCTAAAATCTACTGAATCAGTTTTGCTCCGACCCCCAAAATATTAAATTATGTACAGAGCCACATTCAGTTTTACCAATTGTCACAGATAACATTTTATCCAGTCTCCTAACCCCCTCCCCATGACCATTCATGATGTGGTTCAGTGTTCATCACTAAAAACAGCACTGTAGTCCCCCCCCCCCCACCACCACAGACCCAAACATCAATGTCCCTGTCAAGGCATACATTAACTTTCTCCCCGAGGGAACAGTGTAAAAAACAATTTCAAATTATTTCAAATTCTTTTAACATATGTAAATACCTCTAAGTCAAGTTGCTTTCTTTACTTCAATTTCAGGGTCATGTATGAGATCGGAAGAGAGTGTCATGGCTCAGCTTTATGGGTTACATGCACGCTCCCCAGATCTAAACATTAAAAGGACAATAAGTGACCTTATTACCCCTTCCCCTGGTGTTTCAGGGCTAAAATATTCACTGTAATGCTAATTAGAGATGAGCGAACCGGTTCGGACGAACCGGAATTCGCTCCGAATTTCAGGAAATATTCGATTCGGCACGAACCCGAATATTTTGTGGTTCGTGCCGATCGAATTTTTCCTGAAATTAAAAAAAAAAAAATGCCGGCATGGTGGGAGCGGGCCGGCCGGTTCCGCTGTCAGCGGGCCGGCCGGCGGGCCGGTAAAGCCGGCCGGCCCGCTCCCACCATGCCGGCATTTAAAAAAAAAAAAAAAAAAAAAAAAAGCATTTTTGCCGGCATGGTGGGAGCGGGCCGGCCGGCTCCGCTTTCAGCGGAACTGGCCGGCCCGCTCCCACCATGCCGGCATTTCAAAAAAAAGCAAACACTTACCTGCAGGTCCGCGCCCTCAGATGACAGCTGAGAGCGGCGCCGGCCTCTACGCTCCGGACCTGCAGGTAAGTGTTTGCTTTTTTTTGAAATGCCGGCATGGTGGGAGCGGGCGGGCCGGTTCCGCTGACAGCGGAGCGGGCGGGCCGGTTCCGCTGACAGCGGAGCGGGCCGGCCCGCTCCCACCATGCCGGCAAAAATGCTTTTTTTTTTTTTTTTTTTTTTTGTTTTTTAAATGCCGGCATGGTGGGAGCGGGCCGGCCGGCTTTACCGGCCCGCTCCCACCATGCCGGCATTTATGATGGGGAACTTCGTAAAAGTTCGATTCGGCCGAACCCGAATTTCTTTGTGAAATTCGGCGAATCGGCCGAATCGAACTTTTCAAAAGTTCGCTCATCTCTAATGCTAATCTCAAAAATGTCGGCTGACGGGAAGAATGCCACAACCAGAACCTGGTATAGAAAATTCAGATTTCTGACATGGTTATGCTTGCAATATGCAATTGGTGGACTGTGATCTAAGCTGCCACAGTCCTTGCTTGTTGGATGCTGGAAACAGTATGCTGTAGTTTTGTATTATGTGGATTTGTACTACCCACCGCAATTTAGCTGCAGACCCCCCACAAAGCTCCACAGGTGAATGCTAATTGCTAACCACCCAACACAGGCCAACCTTGGGAATCCACATCCAAGCTGAATCTGGTATAAATTTAGCTCCTTACTAACATATGACATACACTACTGTTACATCACGTTCAAATGGAGCTTTCCTTAATGTGTTAATTCCTGTGAAGCACCTACAGGGTTAAGCTTCTCGAAAATGGTTTTCAAGAAAATAAATGGTTTTGTATATGTTGAAGGGTGGCGTGATAAATTGGGGTCCTTTTTGGGGGTTTCTCAGTGAAAAATTTTAGCCTCTGCTACAATTTAACAGCGCTGATGCGTCCGCCAGCCTGCATCTAATTTAATGCTAGCGCCATATAGTTTGCGGTGCCAGGAGCTCTTGTTTAAGCTGCAGATGAATGTAGAACTGTATTGAAGTGATTTATGCTTATAAATAATTTTACATACACTTATTTGTACACACTTGCAACCTGGCTCGACAATAATGTAAACACAGCACTTAGATGTCGCCAAATGTCATTTTATTTTTTTCTTGTAAAATTGTTTTTTATGGCCTCTTTTTTTTAACGATGTGTATTTTGGGTCTCAACATCTAAAATGCTGTAATGATGAAACGCCAACCAGCAGCTGTTACATACAGCTAAATCTTTTTAGCATGCCAAAAATGAATACATATAAACTAATAAATAAGGCGTACGGCACCTAAAAGATGGTACAGGGTGGCCAATACCTAGTGCAACGATCAAAGCTAATTATTTAACATCGGGCATTGTGACTTTCAGCGCCATTCTGTTTAAATAACAGTGCCAAAATATAAATAGTTGGCAGCAAAATGCAGCTAAACGGCGCACTTCTTAGATACCATATTTTTCACCCTATAAGACGGACCTAGGATTTGGAGGAGGAAAATAAGAAAAAAAAATATTTTAAACCAAATGTTCTGCAAATACGCCCCATTACAGACAGTGTGGCATTCCCCAATCACATTCCTCATGGGCAGTGGGGCATTCCCCCCTCCCATTCCCATGGCCAGTGTGGCATGCCCCCTCCCATAGGTAGCGTGGCATCCCCCCATCCCCAATTCAGGCAGTGTGTCATTCCCCCTCCCATTACCCATATAGGCAGCATGGCATTCTCTCTCCCATTACCCTTATAGGCAGTGTGGCACCCCCCTTCATTCCCCATATAGACAGTGTTGCATCCCCCTTCCATTCCCCATATAGGCAGTGTGGCAATTCCCCCCCATTTCCCATATGGAAAGTGTGGCAGTCCCCCCTCCCATTCCCATAGGCAGTGTGGTATTCCCCCTCCCATTCCCCATAAAGGCAGTGTGGCACCCCACATTCCCATAGGCAGTATGGCATTCCCCCTTCCCCCATTCCCATAGGCAGTGTGGCTTCTCCCTCCCATTCCCCCTACATAAGCAGTGTGACACCCCCCATTCCCCATATAGGCAGAAGTAAAGCCAGGAAACACACAATCGTCTGGCTCTGTGAATCGCTCTATGGCCCGGGCAGTAAGAAGCAGCGATGGGCTCTGCCCCTTCCCTGCCACTGCTATCACTGGCTTTTTCAGCAGTGACAGGGACAGAGACAGTGCCCACCACTCCTCCATCTTCTGTCCTCCAGCTGCTGCCTCTTCCTGCCAGGGCATAGGCGAACACCCAGATCAGGGCAGCGGGTGGGGGTGGCCTGCACAAACTCGACAGCGTTAGCAGCGGCGGAGATGGGGACAGAGCACACCGCTCCTCTATCTTCTTCTGGCCTCCTGCAGTATGTCAGGTGTTAGGGCGAGCGCTGCACACCCATCTAGCAGCACTTCACTTACCTCCATGGCTGCATCCAGCCGTCATCCATTTTGCAGCACTTCCCTCATGGCTGTTCCCAGCTGTCTCCCTTCCCCCCCATGCTTCCTTCTCGCATGCTCAGGTGCGTGCACGTCTCCGTCCACTAGAGGGCGAGCGCACTGGATTCCTGAGATTTAAAGGGCCGGTACAGCACTGATTGGTGCTTGGTCATCCAAGCCTGCATCCACTTCTCCTATTTAAAGAGGCACTTTCTTCCTTCAGTGCTGGATCTTGCTCTTTCCATGCTTGTTGAAAGTCAGTCATTCTTGGATTGCTCACCCATGTACCGACCTCTGCCTGTCCTCAACTACTCACCTTTACCGCGAACCTGTGCTGCCAGCCCCGATCTCTGCCTGTACTTACTACGCCTTTTGCCTGCCACTTGTGTACCTCGCTGAACCTCGGTTGACTGTGGGACTGGGCCGCTGTTGGGGGGTAGCGACCTGGGGGTCACTCGCCGCACAAGACCAACCTGCCTTGCGGTGGGCCCCTTAGACTCCGCTCCCCTGACACGGTACCCACCATCGGTCCCACAGTTAAAGTGGATCCACACCCGAGTCCGCTCCACCCGGTCTGTGACAGTAAGATCCGGCCATAGATCCCGCTGAGGTGCCGCTGCCGGATGCCACTGAATTGCCTGCTATAGTGGCTATGCAGTCCCACCAAATTAATCAACTCTCTGCCATGATGCAGCAATTATTAACGATTCAGCAACAGCAAGTTCCATCACCGGCTCCAGCATTACCGCCACAGCCCCCGGTAGCATCTTCTGCCAGAATCCGTCTCTCCTTGCCGGCTAAATATGATGGGGATGCCAAGTTATGCTGAAGGTTCCTTGCCCAATGTTCCCTGCACTTGGAGTTGTTGGCGGATCAATTTCCCACTGAACGAGCTAAGGTGGTCTTTGTCATCAGTTTGCTTTCTGGAAAGGCTTTGGCCTGGGCCACTCCCTTGTGGGATCGCAATGACCCTGTCTCTTCCAGTATTCACACCTTTGTCTCAGAGTTTTGCCAGGTCTTTGAGGAACCTGCCCGGGCTTCATCTTCTGAATCGTCCCTTTTGAACTTGGTCCAGGGCGAGTTGTCCATTGGTGAATACACCATTCGGTTCCGCATTCTTGCCTCCGAATTGTCTTGGAATAATGAGGCCTTGTGTGCCTGCTTCAAGAAAGGACTTTCTAGTAAAATTAAGGATGCTCTTGTGGCTCGTGACTTGCTGTCTCTCACTGATCTCATCCATCTGGCCACACGCATTGATGTGCGCTTTGCTGAATGGCGTGAAGAATTCCGCCAAGAAAGAGACTCTCAGCGCCCTAGGAGGGCATCCCGTTTGGCTCCAGTATTTCAAAACCCTTTGTCTGCACATGTACCTCCCAGTGAGGAGGCCATGCAGGTCGATCGATTCCGCTTGACCCAATTGGAGAGAACTCGCAGAAGGAACGAGAACCTTTGTCTGTACTGCGGTGGTTCTGAGCATTTTTTGAAGGACTGTCCTATTCGCCCTCCACGTCAGGGAAACGGGCGCACCTAGTGGCGGTGGGAGAGGCGTCCCTGGGTTTATGTGCTTTCTCTCCACGGCTCACTGTTCCTGTTCAACTTTCCATCTCACCTTCCACCTCCCTGAATTTAACCGCCTTTTTTGGACTCGGGTTCTGCAGGGAACTTTATAGAGGCTGCCTTGATCAATAAACATAATATCCCTGTGAATCGCCTTGCAACACCCTTATTTATCGCCTCAGTCAATGGTGATAGGCTGGGCTGTACTGTGCGCTATCGCACCGTTCCCCTCCAATTAAAAATTGGACTCTTCCATCAAGAGAATGTTGAGTTCTACATCCTCCCTAATTGCGCCTCTCAGATTCTTCTAGGCCTTCCTTGGCTCCAACGTCATGATCCCACGCTTGACTGGACCACCGGCGATATCAAGACTTGGGGTGCAGCGTGCTTTAAGAGGTGCTTGAAGTCTGTTCCTGTTCGACCCATTCCTGCTTCAGCACCATTACCTGGCTTGCCTGAGATCTACCTGACCTATGCTGATGTATTCTGCAAGAAACAAGCGGAGGTACTTCCGCCTCATCGCCCCTACGATTGCCCTATAGACCTCCTACCGGGTACCACTCCTCCTCGTGGCCAAATGTACCCTCTCTCGGCTCCTGAGACTCAAGCCATGTCAGAGTATATTCGAGAAAATCTTCATAAAGGGTTCATACGGAAGTCTTCCTCTCCAGCAGGCGCGGGGTTCTTCTTTGTGGCGAAAAAAGATGGCTCTCTTCGCCCTTGTATTGATTACTGCGGCCTCAATAAGATTACCGTTAAAAATCGCTACCCTTTGCCCTTGATTGCCGAATTATTTGACCAACTGCGTGGGGCCAGGGTCTTCACCAAGCTTGACCTGAGGGGAGCCTATAATTTGATACGTATACGCGAGGGCGATGAATGGAAGGCAGCCTTCAATACCCGCGATGGCCACTTCGAATATTTAGTGATGCCCTTTGGTCTCTGCAATGCACCCGCAGTATTCCAGGAATACGTAAACGATATTTTTCGGGATTTGCTTTACTCCTGTGTAGTTGAATATTTGGATGATATACTCATCTTTTCATCTAATCTAAAAGAACATCACGGTCACGTCCGGCAAGTCATGTCTCGTCTCCGTCAACACCATCTTTACGCCAAGTTGGAGACGTGTCATTTTGATCAAACCACCTTACCCTTTCTTGGATATATTGTCTCTGCTCGTGGTCTTCAGATGGACCCCAGCAAGTTAAAAGCAGTTCTGGATTGGCCCCGTCCTATTGGCCTGTGAGCTATTCAACGTTTTCTGGGCTTCGCCAATTACTATCGGCAGTTTATTCCTCACTTCTCCACTGTAGTGGCGCCTATTGTGGCCCTCACGAAGAAAAGCGCCAATTCTAAGTCTTGGCCTCCTCAGGCGGAAGAGGCCTTCATTGCTCTAAAAAAGGCCTCCTCTGCACCGGTGTTGTCTAGGCCAGATCCATCTTGGCCTTTTGCCCTAGAAGTAGATGCCTCCTCCATTGGAGCCGGAGCGGTGCTCACTCAAAAATCGTCTACTGGCAGAATTCTCATCTGCGGGTTCTTTTCGAAGACCTTTTCTCCAGCTGAGAGAAATTACTCCATCGGAGATCGGGAGCTACTCGCCATCAAGTTGGCG
Source organism: Gastrophryne carolinensis (assembly GCA_027917425.1). Lineage (NCBI taxonomy): Eukaryota > Metazoa > Chordata > Amphibia > Anura > Microhylidae > Gastrophryne > Gastrophryne carolinensis. Next base: position 303,312,884 of record CM051234.1, on the reverse strand, counting down.
TTGGAGGAGTGGAGACACCTCTTAGAAGGTTCTGCCCATCAAGTATCCATCTATACTGATCACAAAAATCTATCTTATTTAGAAACTGCCCAGCGATTGAATCCACGACAAGCTCGTTGGTCGTTGTTTTTCGCTCGATTCGATTTTCAAATCTACTTCCGGCCAGCCGCTAAGAACATCAGGGCGGATGCCCTTTCTCGTTCCTCTGACATCTCTGGTGTAGAATCCACCCCACAATATATCATCTCGCCTGAACGCCTTGTCCACTCTGCCCCCGCTACTCTTGTACAAGCGCCGCCGGAAAAGACCTTTGTGCCAGCTCGCCAACGTCGCAAAATATTAGAATGGAGGCATTCTTCCCATGTAGCCGGCCATGCCGGCATCAGGAAATCTTGTTCTATCATTTCTAAATATTATTGGTGGCCTTCTTTTGAAAAGGATGTGACCAAATTCGTTCAGGCCTGTACCACCTGCGCTCGCGACAAAACCCCTCGCCAAAGGCCTGTTGGCCTACTCCATCCTCTTCCTATTCCGGATACCCCATGGACACACATTGCTATGGACTTTATTACCGACCTCCCTTCTTCGCATGGCAATACTGTTATTTGGGTGGTAGTGGATAGGTTTTCTAAAATGGCGCATTTTGTTCCTTTACCTGGTCTCCCGTCGGCTCCTCTGTTGGCAAAATACTTCCGGAAGCATGTCTTTCGACTTCATGGATTACCTTCACACATTGTCTCAGACAGAGGGGTGCAGTTTGTGTCCAAGTTCTGGAGAGCTCTTTGCAAACAAATGAAAATTAAACTGGACTTTTCCTCCGCTTATCATCCCCAGTCTAACGGCCAGGTGGAAAGAGTCAACTAGATTCTCGGGCATTATCTACGCCATTTTGTTTCTGCGCGTCAAGACGATTGGGTCGATCTGTTGCCTTGGGCGGAATTCTCGTATAATTTTAAGGATTCTGAGTCCACGAGGAAGTCCCCGTTTTTGGTGGTGTACGGCCATCAACTCCTTCCGCCTCTGCCCGCTGTGGATGACATCACACAGGATTTCTCCACCATCTGGCAAGAAACACAGCGTTCCTTTTGTCAAGCTTCCGCCCATATGAAGGTTAGCGCTGATAAAAGTAGAAGAGCTCCGCCTGTTTATTCTCCAGGAGATAAGGTGTGGCTGTCGGCAAAATACATCCGCTTCAAAATTCCTAGCTACAAATTGGGCTCCCGTTACCTGGGTCCTTATAAGATCAAACAACAGATCAATCCAGTTTGTTATAAGCTACACCTACCACCATCATTGCGAATTCCCAATTCTTTCCACGTTTCCCTGTTGAAGCCAGTTATTGTCAATCGATTCTCTTCTAAAACCTTGGTGCCTGCCCCAATCTCTGGTACCGAGGATGCCTTTACGGTGAAAGAGATCCTGGCCTCTAAGCTCTCCAGAGGTAAAAGATATTTTTTAGTCGACTGGGAAGGCTGTGGTCCTGAAGAAAGATCTTGGGAGCCCGAAGAGAATATTCTAGACCGTAGTCTCATCTCGGATTTTCTTGGCCCCAAGAAGAAGGGGAGACCCAAGGGGGGGTACTGTTAGGGCGAGCGCTGCACGCCCATCTAGCAGCACTTCACTTACCTCCATGGCTGCATCCAGCCGTCTCCCTTCTCCCCATGCTTCCTTCTCGTATGCTCAGGTGCGCGCACGTCTCCGTCCACTAGAGGGCGAGCACACTGGATTCCTGAGATTTAAAGGGTCTGTACAGCACTGATTGGTGCTTGGTCATCCAAGCCTGCATCCACTTCTCCTATTTAAATAGGCACTTCCTTCCTTCAGTGCCGGATCTTGGTCTCTCCATGCTTGTTGAAAGTCAGTCATTCTTGGATTGCTCACCCGTGTACCGACCTCTGCCTGTCCTCGACTCTGAACCTTTGCTGCCAGCCCCGACCTCGGCTACTCACCTTTACCGCGAACCTGTGCTGCCAGCCCCGATCTCTGCCTGTACTTACTACGCCTTTTTTTTTTTAATGTAATATATCTTTATTGAGTTTTATATAGACTTTACATACATAGAAACAACAAGGAGCACAGCAAGAAAAGCACAAGATCACAGCGCTTGAAATATATGGTGAAGATATCCAGTATGGGCATAGAAATAGCGAAACTGTGAAAAGTTGACGGTAATGATGACAACAGTGGTTTCCACGCAGAAACTTTACATTCTCACTATGTATTATTAAAACAATAATGACAGTAATGCCCATAGAAAAAAGTGCTATGTGTAAATAGAGTCAGAAAAGATAGACACAAAGAAAGAAATATAGGAAAGGAAAAGAAAGGAAGAAAGAGAGAGAGAAAGAAAGAATGTCCACATCAACCACCTCTCTCCAGTAGATCCCGGATCTCCGGGGAACTCTTAGACACTTCCCATATTGTCCAGGTCTTATAGTGCTTCTAGGCCCCACCCTCGACACCGTCGAGTGCCAGTTCCTCCATCTTTTGATACTTTCTAACTCCTCGTACCATTCAATTAAGGAGGGTACAGTATTGGAAAGCCAATGTCGGGGTATTATTGATCTGGCTGCCGTAAGCATGTGCCTCAGCAGGCCCCTCCCCCCTGCCGCCACCGAACCCGGAATCATCGATAGGAGGGTCACCTGAGGGGAATTGGGGACACTCTCAAAATATCCTCAACACCCCCTCCCAAAAAGTATTCATAGTGGGGCATTCCCACCAGACGTGAGTTAGGGTCCCACGTGCTCTGTTACACCTCCAACATTTGTCAGTCTCTGAGCCCCGGTATCTTACCAGGTCCGCCGGGCTCCTATACCATCTGGTCAGGATTTTATAGTTTCCTTCCTGGGCCCTACAAGCCATTGAGAGTTTGTGCGTTAGAGCAAAAGTCTTTTCCCACTCCTCCTTCTCAAACGTCCGACCCAATTCTTCCTCCCATCTTCTACAAAATAATGGGAGCCCTTCCTCCATACCCCCAGCCTGATGGATCCTATATTAGGTCGAGATTGCCCGGGCGGGGGGGGGGGACTGAGCTCTGAGGATCGTCTCCAGCTCTGTTAATGGCCGAGACAGGATAGTCCTATGAGCCACCGAACCAATGAAGGCGTTTAACTGGGCATATAAAAACCAGGACAGTTTCCTCCCCTCCTCCCGATCCCTCAAATCAGATAGTGATGGCAGGCCAGATCCAAAGGTAATCTCGCCCAATCTTGTGTCCTGAGATGCCTCCCACACGAGAAACGTTTTGGCCCCCAGTCCCGGGGTAAATGCAGGATTATCGAAGAGCGGGGTGAGAGGACCCGTCTACACGATATGCCCCTTAGTTTCAGAGACCTGTCCCAGAGGGTCAACAGGGGATTCACAAGGTAGGGAAGTTCCCGCCTCCTTGGACGGAGCTCAGGGTCCACCCAAGGCAAGGCAGTCAGACTGATTGGAGAAGTATCATTTTCTATATCCACCCATTGTTTACTCCCCTTATGGTGGAACCAGTCCACGAGCCTCACTAGGACCGCAGCCGCGTGGTATGACTTCATGTCGGGGACCCCCAGCCCCCCTGCAGATTTAGGTCTACATAGCGTCTTCCTGCTCACCCTAGGCTTTTTACCGTCCCAAACGACTTACTACGCCTTTTGCCTGCCACTTGTGTACCTCGCTGAACCTCGGCTGACTGTGGGACTGGGCCACTGTTGGGGGGTAGTGACCGGCCTTGCGGTGGGCTCTGGTGAATACCGGTGGCTCCTTAGACTCCGCTCCCCTGACACGGTACCCGCCATCGGTCCCACAGTTAAAGCGGATCCACACCCGAGTCCGCTCCACCCGGTCCGTGACATCAGGCAGCCCCGACAGCAATGCGGTAGCGCCGGTAACATGTTTACATTTTCTTTTTTTTTTTACATTCACCCGATAAGACGCACGTACATTTCCCCCCATTTTGAGGAAAAATAAGTGTGTCTTATAGGGTGAAAAATATGCTAAGTTCCTTGAATAGCCCCTTTAGATTTAAGGGGTTAAAGGAGAAATTAATGAAGAGACAAGAACAGGAAATATGAGAATGAAAAATTGCACAGGCAAGATAGAGACACCCTAAACAAAATGAAAAGAGTTTAACTAATAGTTGTTTACCTGAAAGAAACTGTTGTCCTGTCCACTCTGCTTACCATTTAAACCCTATACTACAGAGGAATACATTGAGATCGGGTTACAGCCTATAGCTTTATCAGCCAAAAGTGGAAATGGGTATAATAAGGGAAAAACACATTTGCAACCAGAACAAAGTGCACATAAGGTAGCATAAAACAGCAATGCACATTAACTAGCTGCTTAGCTACAGGAAGATGCTGCTGAATGCTAACACAGTGTTATGAACTATAAATATTGTCTATGTCAGGAATACAATAAAATCCCTCCACATAGCAGTTATAATGTACTAACAACGTCATGGGCTAGAATAAAATAAATATAATCGATTATATTATTCATTAAATGTATAAAGGAGATATTACGAATTATAGATAGCAGTTCAGAAGATATCTGTCAGTACCCTGAAACATTTTAGTGCTGGTATATGGAACAAAGGAGCTAAAAAAAGGCAATACAACAATTGTACAGTAATACAAACAAGCTCCTATAACAAAATAACCATTACCAGTCCAGGCTCTGCCTGAGTATAGGAATATTTTTATTTGTTAATATTTTGTATGTGCATTTTTCCACAGTGTAAGGTTGGATGGGCAGGAAATGGCTTCTTTTGTACCAAGGATACAGATATCGATGGATTCCCAGATGAAAAATTGAAATGCTCTGAATTACAATGCAAGAAAGTAAGCTAATTTATACTACTAAAATATACTATTTTACAGTTTGCCTAAATATATCTTCAATAGGGATGAGCGAATCGATCCGGACGAACCCGGATTCGATCCGAATTTCATGAAAAATTTGATTCGGATTGAATCCGAATTTCCCCGTGCTTCGATCGCTCGAAGTTTTTCTTTAACATCCATTCAATTACATTACAGGCATTCTAAGATGGCGGACGGGACATGTCCAGACATCTACCCCGCTCCAGTGCATACTGGGGCAGTCACATGCAGCCTATCAGCAGCCAGCAAGCCCGGTGACGTCACAGCGCTATTTAAGGCGGCGGACATCTTGCTTTTCTTCATTTCTCTATTGCATTCGTGAGAGACAGGACACTGCTGTATTCAGGGAGAGACAGAGAGCCAGGGACAGGCAGGAACAGGCAGGAGACAGGCAGGAAGTCAGCGAGAAGCAGGGAAAGTTAGGAAAAATCGGAGGCAGTGACAGGGAGAATTTTTTTTTTTTTCATCCAGCCTGCGTGTTACTGGCTGGCTGACTGGCTTTGTTAGCTGTTTCAGGCTGCTTATACACTTTTGATGTTGTGCATATATACTGAACTGATCTCAAGTCTGCTGTGGGAACATTACCATTTTGTAAGATCTCATTAGCCTCTGTATTTCCTCTAAGCTGCGCACTTATTTAAAGTAATTTGGCCTGTTGCAGCCTGCTTAGACACTTTTGCTGTGCATATATACTGATCTCAAGTCTGCTGTGGGGGCATCCCATTCTATACCATACCCCTCTTGATCTTCACTAAGCTGCACACTTATTTAAAGTAATTTGGCCTGTTGGAGCCTGCTTCTCCACTGTTGCTGTGCATATATACTGATCTCAGGTCTGCTGTGGGGGCATCCCATTCTATAACATACCATACCCCTCTTGATCTTCACTAAGCTGCACACTTATTTAAAGTAATTTGGCCTGTTGGAGCCTGCTTAGGAACTTTTACTGTGCATATATACTGATCTCAGGTCTGCTGTGGGGGCATCCCATTCTGTAACATACCATACCCCTCTTGATCTTCAGCTGCACACTTATTTAAAGTAATTTGGCCTGTTGGAGCCTGCTTAGACACTTTTACTGTGCATATATACTGATCTCAGGTCTGCTGTGGGGGCATCCCATTCTGTAACATACCATACCCCTCTTGATCTTCACTAAGCTGCACACTTATTTAAAGTAATTTGGCCTGTTGGAGCCTGCTTAGACACTTTTACTGTGCATATATACTGATCTCAAGTCTGCTGTGGGGGCATCCCATTCTGTAACATACCATACCCCTCTTAATCTTCAGCTGCACACTTATTTAAAGTAATTTGGCCTGTTGGAGCCTGCTTAGACACTTTTACTGTGCATATATACTGATCTCAAGTCTGCTGTGGGGGTATCCCATTCTGTAACATACCATACCCCTCTTGATCTTCAGCTGCACACTTATTTAAAGTAATTTGGCCTGTTGGAGCCTGCTTAGGAACTTTTACTGTGCATAAATACTGATCTCAGGTCTGCTGTGGGGGCATCCCATTCTGTAACATACCATACCCCTCTTGATCTTCAGCTGCACACGTATTTAAAGTAATTTGGCCTGTTGGAGCCTGCTTAGACACCTTTACTGTGCATATATACTGATCTCAAGTCTGCTGTGGGGGCATCCCATTCTGTAACATACCATACCCCTCTTGATCTTCAGCTGCACACTTATTTAAAGTTATTTGGCCTGTTGGAGCCTGCTTAGACACTTTTACTGTGCATATATACTGATCTCAAGTCTGCTGTGGGGGTATCCCATTCTGTAACATACCATACCACTCTTGATCTTCAGCTGCACACTTATTTAAAGTAATTTGGCCTGTTGGAGCCTGCTTAGGAACTTTTACTGTGCATATATACTGATCTCAGGTCTGCTGTGGGGGCATCCCATTCTATAACATACCATACCCCTCTTGATCTTCACTAAGCTGCACACTTATTTAAAGTAATTTGGCCTGTTGGAGCCTGCTTATCCACTGTTGCTGTGCATATATACTGATCTCAGGTCTGCTTTGGGGGCATCCCATTCTATAACATACCATACCCCTCTTGATCTTCACTAAGCTGCACACTTATTTAAAGTAATTTGGCCTGTTGGAGCCTGCTTATCCACTGTTGCTGTGCATATATACTGATCTCAGGTCTGCTGTGGGGGCATCCCATTCTATAACATACCATACCCCTCTTGATCTTCACTAAGCTGCACACTTATTTAAAGTAATTTGGCCTGTTGGAGCCTGCTTAGACACTTTTACTGTGCATATATACTGATCTCAGGTCTGCTGTGGGGGTATCCCATTCTGTAACATACCATACCCCTCTTGATCTTCACTAAGCTGCACACTTATTTAAAGTAATTTGGCCTGTTGGAGCCTGCTTAGACACTTTTACTGTGCATATATACTGATCTCAAGTCTGCTGTGGGGGTATCCCATTCTGTAACATACCATACCCCTCTTGATCTGTAGCTGCACACTTATTTAAAGTAATTTGGCCTGTTGGAGCCTGCTTAGGAACTTTTACTGTGCATAAATACTGATCTCAGGTCTGCTGTGGGGGCATCCCATTCTGTAACATACCATACCCCTCTTGATCTTCAGCTGCACACGTATTTAAAGTAATTTGGCCTGTTGGAGCCTGCTTAGACACCTTTACTGTGCATATATACTGATCTCAAGTCTGCTGTGGGGGCATCCCATTCTGTAACATACCATACCCCTCTTGATCTTCAGCTGCACACTTATTTAAAGTAATTTGGCCTGTTGGAGCCTGCTTAGACACTTTTACTGTGCATATATACTGATCTCAAGTCTGCTGTGGGGGTATCCCATTCTGTAACATACCATACCACTCTTGATCTTCAGCTGCACACTTATTTAAAGTAATTTGGCCTGTTGGAGCCTGCTTAGGAACTTTTACTGTGCATATATACTGATCTCAGGTCTGCTGTGGGGGCATCCCATTCTATAACATACCATACCCCTCTTGATCTTCACTAAGCTGCACACTTATTTAAAGTAATTTAGCCTGTTGGAGCCTGCTTCTCCACTGTTGCTGTGCATATATACTGATCTCAGGTCTGCTGTGGGGGCATCATATTCTATAACATACCATACCCCTCTTGATCTTCAATAAGCTGCACACTTATTTAAAGTAATTTGGCCTGTTGGAGCCTGCTTAGACACTTTTGCTGTGCATATATACTGATCTCAGGTCTGCTGTGGGGGTATCCCATTCTGTAACATATCATACTCCTCTTGATCTTCACTAAGCTGCACACTTATTTAAAGTAATTTGGCCTGTTGGAGCCTGCTTAGACACTTTTACTGTGCATATATACTGATCTCAAGTCTGCTGTGGGGGCATCCCATTCTGTAACATACCATACCCCTCTTGATCTTCAGCTGCACACTTATTTAAAGTAATTTGGCCTGTTGGAGCCTGCTTAGACACTTTTACTGTGCATATATACTGATCTCAAGTCTGCTGTGGGGGCATCCCATTCTGTAACATACCATACCCCTCTTGATCTTCAGCTGCACACTTATTTAAAGTAATTTGGCCTGTTGGAGGCTGCTTAGACACTTTTACTGTGCATATATCCTGATCTCAAGTCTGCTGTGGGGGCATCCCATTCTGTAACATACCATACCCCTCTTGATCTTCACTAAGCTGCACACTTATTTAAAGAAATTTGGCCTGTTGGAGCCTGCTTAGACACTTTTGCTGTGCATATATACTGATCTCAGGTCTGCTGTGGGGGTATCCCATTCTGTAACGTACCATACCCCTTTTGATCTTCACTAAGCTGCACACTTATTTAAAGTAATTTGGCCTGTTGGAGCCTGCTTAGACACTTTTGCTGTGCAAATATACTGATCTCAGGTCTGCTGTGGGGGTATCCCATTCTGTAACATGCCATACCCCTCTTGATCTTCACTAAGCTGCACACTTATTTAAAGTAATTTGGCCTGTTGGAGCCTGCTTAGACACTTTTACTGTGCATATATACTGATCTCAAGTCTGCTGTGTTGGCATCCCATTCTGTAACATACCATACCCCTCTTGATCTTCAGCTGCACACTTATTTAAAGTAATTTGGCCTGTTGGAGCCTGCTTAGACACTTTTACTGTGCATATATACTGATCTCAAGTCTGCTGTGGGGGCATCCCATTCTGTAACATACCATACCCCTCTTGATCTTCACTAAGCTGCACACTTATTTAAAGTAATTTGGTCTCTTGGAGCCTGCTTAGACACTTTTACTGTGCATATATACTGATCTCAAGTCTGCTGTGGGGGCATCCCATTCTGTAACATACCATACCCCTCTTGATCTTCACTAAGCTGCACACTTATTTAAATTAATTTGGCCTGTTGGAGCATGCTTAGAAACTTTTACTGTGCATATATACTGATCTCAAGTCTGCTGTGGGGGCATCCCATTCTGTAACATACCATACCCCTCTTGATCTTCACTAAGCTGCACACTTATTTAAAGTAATTTGGCCTGTTGGAGCCTGCTTAGACACTTTTACTGTGCATATATACTGATCTCAGGTCTGCTGTGGGGGCATCCCATTCTGTAACATACCATACCCCTCTTGATCTTCACTAAGCTGCACACTTATTTAAAGTAATTTGGCCTGTTGGAGCCTGCTTAGAAACTTTTACTGTGCATATATACTGATCTCAAGTCTGCTGTGGGGGCATCCCATTCTGTAACATACCATACCCCTCTTGATCTTCAGCTGCACACTTATTTAAAGTAATTTGGCCTGTTGGAGCCTGCTTAGACACTTTTACTGTGCATATATACTGATCTCAAGTCTGCTGTGGGGGCATCCCATTCTGTAACACACCATACCCCTCTTGATCTTCACTAAGCTGCACACTTATTTAAAGTAATTTGGCCTGTTGGAGCCTGCTTAGAAACTTTTACTGTGCATATATACTGATCTCAAGTCTGCTGTGGGGGCATCCCATTCTGTAACATACCATACCCCTCTTGATCTTCAGCTGCACACTTATTTAAAGTTATTTGGCCTGTTTGAGCCTGCTTAGACACTTTTACTGTGCATATATACTGATCTCAGGTCTGCTGTGGTGGCATCCCATTTGTTTTTGACTGCTTTTAATAAACCAGGCCGCAGGGCACCCCAAAGCTGCACCTTGAACCCTATCTGTTTATACTAAATAAGCAAATACATAAAAATGTCAGGCAGACAAGTGCCAGGATGTTCAAAGAGGAGTGGCAGAGGCCAAGATTCAGCAGGCAGAGGTCGCAGCAGACTAGGGGCGAGTGGCAGCAGGAGTCACGGTGAGAGACCTGGTCTGCCAGTATCTGCTAGCGGTCGTGTCTCCACCAGTAACGCATCTGCCGTGGTAGATTGGTTAACGCGCTCATCAACATCATCACAAGTTACGTCTGAGACCCCCAGTCTAGGGTCGGTAGGTTCCTCTGACACAACCCTGAGTTGGCATGCCCCGAGAGCAGTCCCTGTCCTCCCATTGCCTCTGTCCTACGTCATTCCCTCCCCCAGCGACGTATCCTATGCTTTGGGTTCAGCTCCTCTCTTTAGTGAGGAGGACGATCAGATAGAGGACAGTCAGCAGCTACTGCCCAGCCAAGAAATGGAGGTGGCTTCTTTAGCTAGGCAGACAAATAGTGATGTGGACAGTGTCGTGGGTGCTGCGAGCGTTACAGCTCCTGCGCCAGACACTGTTGACGAATCCACGAACATCAGTGACGTACAGCCACAACTCGGTGATAATGATGATGACGATGAAGCCGATCGCACTTGGGAGCCGGGTGATGAAGGGGCTTCATCGTCATCATCAGGAGAAGAGGGGCGCAGGTTGCCCCGGAGTCAGCAGCTCAGGCAGCAAGGTGTTAGCAGCATGGTTGGCAGTCAGCATGGGGGCACAATTGTAAAGCCTGGAGCCAAACGGGGCTGGGGCCGGGGTAGAGCACCTGCTGCGCGACAGGCTACCTTATCGGGAGGTAGTGGGGCAGGGGTTCCTGGAGTTGGCGACAATAGCAGCGAATCAGTGAGGCCTGTTGGTGGGAAAAGTAGCTACTCGGCAGTGTGGCAGTTTTTCCTGAAGCATCCGCAGGAGGGTAACATGGCCACATGCAAGATATGTAGGCAGAAGATAAAGCGTGGCCAGGGCCCAAATGTTGGCACCACGGCCCTGCGTCAACATATGATGCGTCACCATAAAGCGACCTGGGAGAACTGAGGCTCCCAAGGGGTGGTCCAGTCTGCTTCCTCACCAAGTGGCACGCCGCTCCCAATTTCTGCCAGCCAAGGCTCCAGCACCTCAGCCGAAGGCAGCTGTGCGTCATACCCATCCTCTGTTGCTCCTGCTCCTCCTCCTCCTCCAAGTCATGCATCCCGCCAGCAATCCATCAGCGAAGCCATGTCCAAGAGACAGCAGTATGCGCCCACTCATCCTACGGCGCAGAAGCTGAATGTGCTCCTGTCCAAGTTGCTGGTGCCGCAGTTGCTCCCTTTTCAGGTGGTGGACTTTGCACCTTTCAGAGAACTGATGGCTTGTGCCGAGCCGAGGTGGAGAGTCCCAAGCCGTCATTTCTTTGCCAAGAAGGCAGTACCAGCGCTGCACACTTTTGTTGAACAGAAGGTGGGCCAGTCCTTGAGCCTGTCGGTGTGTAGCAAAGTGCATGGCAGCGCCGACGTCTGGAGCTGTAACTACGGTCAGGGACAGTACATGTCGTTTACGGCCGACTGGGTGAATGTGGTCCCTCCCTCCCCCAGCGACGTATCCTATACTTTGGGTTCAGCTCCACTCTTTAGTGAGGAGGACGATCAGATAGAGGACAGTCAGCAGCTACTGCCCAGCCAAGAAATGGAGGTGGCTTCTTTAGCTAGGCAGACAAATAGTGATGTGGACAGTGTCGTGGGTGCTGCGAGCGTTCCAGCTCCTGCGCCAGACACTGTTGACGAATCCACGAACATCAGTGACGTACAGCCACAACTCGGTGATAATGATGATGACGATGAAGCCGATCGCACTTGGGAGCCGGGTGATGAAGGGGCTTCATCGTCATCATCAGGAGAAGAGGGGCGCAGGTTGCCCCGGAGTCAGCAGCTCAGGCAGCAAGGTGTTAGCAGCATGGTTGGCAGTCAGCATGGGGGCACAATTGTAAAGCCTGGAGCCAAACGGGGCTGGGGCCGGGGTAGAGCACCTGCTGCGCGACAGGCTACCTTATCGGGAGGTAGTGGGGCAGGGGTTCCTGGAGTTGGCGACAATAGCAGCGAATCAGTGAGGCCTGTTGGTGGGAAAAGTAGCTACTCGGCAGTGTGGCAGTTTTTCCTGAAGCATCCGCAGGAGGGTAACATGGCCACATGCAAGATATGTAGGCAGAAGGTGAAGCGTGGCCAGGGCCCAAATGTTGGCACCACGGCCCTGCGTCAACATATGATGCGTCACCATAAAGCGACCTGGGAGAACCGAGGCTCCCAAGGGGTGGTCCAGTCTGCTTCCTCACCAAGTGGCACGCCGCTCCCAATTTCTGCCAGCCAAGGCTCCAGCACCTCAGCCGAAGGCAGCTGTGCGTCATACCCATCCTCTGTCGCTCCTGCTCCTCCTCCTCCTCCAAGTCATGCATCCCGCCAGCAATCCATCAGCGAAGCCATGTCCAAGAGACAGCAGTATGCGCCCACTCATCCTACGGCGCAGAAGCTGAATGTGCTCCTGTCCAAGTTGCTGGTGCCGCAGTTGCTCCCTTTTCAGGTGGTGGACTTTGCACCTTTCAGAGAACTGATGGCTTGTGCCGAGCCGAGGTGGAGAGTCCCAAGCCGTCATTTCTTTGCCAAGAAGGCAGTACCAGCGCTGCACACTTTTGTTGAACAGAAGGTGGGCCAGTCCTTGAGCCTGTCGGTGTGTAGCAAAGTGCATGGCAGCGCCGACGTCTGGAGCTGTAACTACGGTCAGGGACAGTACATGTCGTTTACGGCCGACTGGGTGAATGTGGTCCCTTTGCAGCAGCAGCAGCAGCAACTTGGACAGGTCACGCCGCTTCGGCCTCCGCGCTCCCTGCCCGTTGGGCCTGTGACACTGTGCGACTCGGCCTCCTAATCCTCCGCCATCTCCTCACCCTCCACTGTAGGCTCAAGTCTCAGTGCCCCTCCAGTCTACCATGTGTGCAGGGCACGGAGGTGTCACGCAGTGCTTCAAATGGTTTGTCTTGGCGAAAGGAGTCACACAAGAAGAACTGCTTAAATTTATTCATCAGGAAATCCAAACATGGCTTACTCCAAGAAAACTTAAAATGGGAATCATGGTTACCGACAATGGGAAGAACATTTTGTCTGCGCTGCGCCAAGGAAGCCTGACCCATGCCCCCTGCATGGCTCACGTCTTCAATCTGGTTGTCAAGCGGTTTCTGAAGTGTTCCCCCCATCTACAAGACATCCTAACAACTTCAAGGAAACTTTGCATGCACTTCAGCCACTCATACACCGCCAAACACACCCTTCTTGAGCTACAGCATCAGAACGGTATCCCCCAACATAGACTGATTTGCGATGTTTCCACCCGTTGGAATTCCACCCTTCACATGTTGGACCGATTATATGAACAGAGAAAAGCCTTTACGGATTTCCTGATGATCCAAGCGGATAGGGGGACTCCCCTGTGTAACTTCAATGTCAACCAGTGGCAGCTCATACGTGACACCTGCCGTTTGCTCAGGCCCTTTGAGGAAGCCACTTTATTTGTCAGTCGGCAGGATTACGGGATGAACGACGTGATTCCACTGCTTCATGTACTACAGCACATGTTGGAAACCATGGCTGTTCAGGGCACTGGAGACATGGCGTCTACATCTTGCGGCCACATGAACCCCTTTGAGGAAGCCACTTTATTTGTCAGTCGGCAGAATTACGGGATGAACGACGTGATTCCACTGCTTCATGTACTACAGCACATGTTGGAAACCATGGCTGGTCAGGGCACTGGAGACATGGCGTCTACATCTTACGGCCACATGAACCCCGTTGGAGCTGAACTGGAGGAGGAGGTGGAAGAGGAGGAGGAGTTGCCCAGCGTAACACAGTTTAGGCTTGGTGAAATGGCTGGTTTATCTAGTCAGCGGACAGGAGAGGAGGAGCAGGAGCAGCCAGAGGAGCTAGAGGTTTTCGAGGAAGGCGAGACAGAGGACCCGGACACACCGTGGCAGTATGCAGTGGAGATGGAGACAGGTAGTCCATCCGAGTCACTTGTGCAAATGGCAGGAAGCATGCTCACGTGCTTGCGTAGTGACCCCAGAATTGTTTCCATTTGTCGGCGGGATGTCTTCTGGCTGTCCACCTTATTGGATCCTCGCTTCCGGCACAAAATGCTGGTATTTTTTAAACCCACCGAGAGGGAGGACAAACTGAACTACTACAAAGACATTCTACGTAGGCAGTTGACCGATGCCTATCTGCGCCATGGTCCATACTCTCGCAGGTCTGACTCGATGGGACCTCTGCGCTCACCTTCCACTGCCATGGCTGCTGGGGGGGTTGGCAGGAGCAGCAGCAGCAGCAGCTCCATCAGCAGCAGCTTCAGTCTTCAGTCGCTAATGAGTAGCTTTCTACACCCGCATAGTGAGGCTACTTATGAGCAGCAGGAAGACCTGGAGCAGGACCTGAACCAGCAGGTCATGTCATACTTTGACATGACCATGCCAACACACCTTGAGGATCCGCTGGACTTCTGGGCAGCCAAACTTGATTTGTGGCCGCAACTAGCAGAGTTTGCCCTGGAAAAGCTGTCCTGCCCGGCAAGTAGCGTGCCATCTGAGCGGGTGTTTAGTGCGGCGGGGGCCATAGTTAGGCGAGGAGAACTCGTCTGTCAACTAAAAATGTGGAGAGACTCACCTTTGTCAAAATGAATCAGGGATGGATCAGCCAGGATTTCCACCCACCAATGCCTGATGCATGCAACTAGATTCAGCATGGTGCCACGTTTTTCACTTTCCAAATGGTGCAAAACATATTTGTGTCTTTAGGCCAATTTTTGGGCTCCTGCTGATGCCAACTTCAGGGTGTGCCTTCCAACCAATTTTTGGTCTCCTGCTGATGCCAACTTCAGGGTGTGCCTTTCAGCCAATGTTTGGCCTCCTGCTGCTGCTGCTTGCAGCTCCAGGGTGTGATTCATCCAATTTTTGGGCTCCTGAAGCCAACTCCAGTGTCTCTTTAAAGTAATGATCGGGCTCCTGCTGCTGCTGCTTGCAACTCCAGGGTGTGATTCATCCAATTTTTGGGCTCCTGCTGCCAACTCCAGTTTCTCTTTAAAGTAATGTTTGGGCTCCTGCTGCTGCTGCTGCCAACTCCAGGGTGTGATTCATCCAATTTTTGGGCTCCTGCTGCCAACTCCAGTGTCTCTTTAAAGTAATGATCGGGCTCCTGCTGCTGCTGCTTGCAACTCCAGGGTGTGATTCATCCAATTTTTGGGCTCCTGCTGCCAACTCCAGTGTCTCTTTAAAGTAATGTTTGGGCTCCTGCTGCTGCTGCTGCCAACTCCAGGGTGTGATTCATCCAATTTTTGGGCTCCTGCTGCCAACTCCAGTGTCTCTTTAAAGTAATGTTTGGCTACTGCTGTTGCTGCTGCTTGCAACTCCAGGGTGTGATTCATCCAATTTTTGGGCTCCTGAAGCCAACCCCAGTGTCTTTTTAAAGTAATGTTCGGGCTCCTGCTGCTGCTTGCAACTCCAGGGTGTGATTCATCCAATCTTTGGGCTCCTGCTGCCAACTCCAGTGTCTCTTTAAAGTAATGTTTGGGCTGCTGCTGCTTGCAACTCCAGGGTGTGATTCATCCAATTTTTGGGCTCCTGCTGCCAACTCCAGTGTCTCTTTAAAGTAATGTTTGGGCTGCTGCTGCTGCTTGCAATTCCAGGGTGTGATTCATCCAATTCTTGGGCTCCTGCTGCCAACTCCAGTGTCTCTTTAAAGTAATGTTCAGGCTCCTGCTGCTGCTTGCAACTCCAGGGTGTGATTCATCCAATTTTTGGGCTCCTGCTGCCAACTCCAGTGTCTCTTTAAAGTAATGTTTGGGCTACTGCTGCTGCTGCTTGCAACTCCAGGGTGTGATTCATCCAATTTTTGGGCTCCTGCTGCAAACTCCAGTGTCTCTCTCAGCCAATTTTTGGCCTCCTGCTGCAGCCAACTCCAGGGCGTCTTTCAAGCAATGTTTGGGCTCCTGCTTATGCTGCTGCCAACTCCAGGGTGTGCCTTCCAGCAAATGTATGTGCTTCTGCTGCTGCCAACTTCAGGGTGCCTTCCAGCCAATTTCTAGGTTCCTGCTGCTGCTGCTTGCAACTCCAGGGTGTGATTCATCCAATTTTTGGGCTCCTGCTGCCAACTCCAGTGTCTCTTTAAAGTAATGTTTGGGCTCCTGCTGCTGCTGCTGCCAACTCCAGGGTATGTCAGTCCATTTTTGGGCTCCTGCTGCCAACTCCAGTGTCTCTTTAAAGTAATGTTTGGGCTCCTGCTGCTGCCAACTCCAGGGTGTGATTCATCCAATCTTTGGGCTCCTGCAGCCAACTCCAGTGTCTCTTTCAAGCTATGTTTGGGCTCCTGCTGCTGCTAGCAACTCCAGGGTGTGATTCATCCAATGTTTGGCCTCCTGCTGCCAGCTCCAGTGTCTCTTTAAAGCAATGTTTGTGCTTATGCTGCTGCTAGCAACTCCAGGGTGTGAGTCATCCAATTTTGGCCTCCTGCAGCCAACTCCAGTGTCTCTTTAAAGCAATGTTTGTGTTCCTGCTGCTGCTTGCAACTCCAGGGTGGGATTCATCCAATTTTTGGGCTCCTGCTGCCAACTCCAGTGTCTCAGCCAAATTTTGGGCTCCTGCTGCTGCTGCTGCCAACTCCAGGGTGTCTTTCAAGCAATGTTTGGGCTCCTGCTTATGCTGCTGCCAACTCCAGGGTGTGCTTTCCAGCTAATGTATGTGCTCCTGCTGCTGCCAATTTCAGGGTGCCTTCCAGCCAATTTCTAGGTTCCTGCTGCTGCTGCTTGCAACTCCAGGGTGTGATTCATCCAATTTTTGGGCTCCTGCTGCCAACTCCAGTGTCTCTTTCAAGCTATGTTTGGGCTCCTGTTGCTGCTGCTGCTAACTCCAGGGTGTGATTCATCCAATTTTTGGGCTCCTGCTGCCAACTCCAGTGTCTCTTTAAAGCAATGTTTGGGCTACTGCTGCTGCTGCTTGCAACTCCAGGGTGTGATTCATCCAATTATTGGGCTCCTGAAGCCAACCCCAGTGTCTCTTTAAAGTAATGTTTGGGCTCCTGCTGCTGCTGCTTGCAACTCCAGGGTGTGATTCATCCAATTTTTGGGCTCCTGCTGCCAACTCCAGTGTCTCTTTAAAGTAATGTTTGGGCTCCTGCTGCTGCCAACTTCAGGGTGTCTTTCAAGCAATGTTTGGGCTCCTGCTTATGCTGCTGCCAACTCCAGGGTGTGCCTTCCAGCTAATGTATGTGCTCCTGCTGCTGCCAACTTCAGGGTGCCTTCCAGCCAATTTCTAGGTTCCTGCTGCTGCTGCTTGCAACTCCAGGGTGTGATTCATCCAATTTGTGGACTCCTGCTGCCAACTCCAGTGTCTCCTTAAAGTAATGTTCGGGCTCCTGCTGCTGCTTGCAACTCCAGGGTGTGATTCATCCAATTTTGGGGCTCCTGCTTCCAACTCCAGTGTCTCTTTAAAGTAATGTTTGGGCTACTGCTGCTGCTGCCAACTCCAGGGTGTCTTTCAAGCAATGTTTGGGCTCCTGCTTATGCTGCTGCCAACTCCAGGGTGTGCCTTCAAGCTAATGTATGTGCTCCTGCTGCTGCCAACTTCAGGGTGCCTTCCAGCCAATTTCTAGGTTCCTGCTGCTGCTGCTTGCAACTCCAGGGTGTGATTCATCCAATTTTTGGGCTCCTGCTGCCAACTCCAGTGTCTCTTTAAAGTAATGTTTGGGCTCCTGCTGCTGCCAACTCCAGGGTGTGTCAGTCAATTTTTGGGCTCCTGCTGCCAACTCCAGTGTCTCTTTAAAGTAATGTTTGGGCTCCTGCTGCTACTGCCAACTCCAGGGTGTGATTCATCCAATCTTTGGGCTCCTGCAGCCAACTCCAGTGTCTCTTTCAAGCTATGTTTGGGCTCCTGCTGCTGCTTGCAACTCCAGGGTGTGATTCATCCAATTTTGGGCTCCTGCTGCCAACTCCAGTGTCTCTTTCAGCCAATGTTTGGGCTGCTGCTGCTGCTGCTTGCAACTCCAGGGTGTGATTCATCCAATCTTTGGGCTCCTGCAGCCAACTCCAGTGTCTCTTTCAAGCTATGTTTGGGCTGCTGCTGCTTGCATCTCCAGGGTGTGATTCATCCAATCTTTGGGCTCCTGCTGCCAACTCCAGTGTCTCTTTCAAGCTATGTTTGGGCTCCTGCTGCTGCTGCTGCTAACTCCAGGGTGTGATTCATCCAATTTTTGGGCTCCTGCTGCCAACTCCAGTGTCTCTTTAAAGTAATGTTTGGGCTCCTGCCGCTGCTGCTGCCAACTCCAGGGTGTGATTCATCCAATTTTTGGGCTCCTGCTGCCAACTCCAGTGTTTCTTTCAGCCAATGTTTGGGCTGCTGCTGCTGCTTGCAACTCCAGGGTGTGATTCATCCAATTTTGGGCTCCTGCAGCCAACTCCAGTGTCTCTTTCAGACAATGTTTGGGCTGCTGCTGCTTGCATCTCCAGGGTGTGATTCATCCAATCTTTGGGCTCCTGCAGCCAACTCCAGTGTCTCTTTCAAGCTATGTTTGGGCTCCTGCTGCTGCTGCTGCTGCTAACTCCAGGGTGTGATTCATCCAATTTTTGGGCTCCTGCTGCCAACTCCAGTGTCTCTTTAAAGCAATGTTTGGGCTCCTGCTGCTGCTGCTGCCAACTCCAGGGTGTGATTCATCCAATTTTTGGGCTCCTGCTGCCAACTCCAGTGTCTCTTTAAAGCAATGTTTGGGCTCCTGCTGCTGCTGCTTGCAACTCCAGGGTGTGATTCATTCAATTATTGGGCTCCTGAAGCCAACCCCAGTGTCTCTTTAAAGTAATGTTTGGGCTCCTGCTGCTGCTTGCAACTCCAGGGTGTGATTCATCCAATTTTTGGGCTCCTGCTGCCAACTCCAGTGTCTCTTTATAGTAATGTTTGGGCTCCTGCTGCTGCTGCTTGCAACTCCAGGGTGTGATTCATCCAATTTGTGGGCTCCTGCTGCCAACTCCAGTGTCTCTTTAGAGTAATGTTTGGGCTCCTGCTGCTGCTTGTAACTCCAGGGTGTGATTCATCCAATTTTTGGGCTCCTGCTGCCCACTCCAGTGTCTCTTTAAAGTAATGTTTGGGCTGCTGCTGCTTGCAACTCCAGGGTGTGATTCATCCAATTTTTGGGCTCCTGCTGCCAACTCCAGTGTCTCTTTAAAGTAATGTTCGGGCTCCTGCTGCTGCTTGCAACTCCAGGGTGTGATTCATCCAATTTTTAGGCTCCTGATGCCAACTCCAGTGTCTCTTTAAAGTAATGTTTGGGCTACTGCTGCTGCTGCTGCTTGCAACTCCAGGGTGTGATTCATCCAATTTTTGGCTCCTGCTGCCAACTCCAGTGTCTCTTTAAAGTAATGTTTGGGCTGCTGCTGCTTGCCACTCCAGGGTGTGATTCATCCAATTTTTGGGCTCCTGCTGCCAACTCCAGTGTCTCTTTAAAGTAATTTTCGGGCTCCTGCTGCTGCTTGCAACTCCAGGGTGTGATTCATCCAATTTTTGGGCTCCTGCTGCCAACTCCAGTGTCTCTCACAGCCAATTTTTGGCCTCCTGCTGCTGCTGCTGCTAACTCCAGGGTGTGATTCATCCAATTTTTGGGCTCCTGCTGCCCACTCCAGTGTCTCTTTAAAGTAATGTTTGGGCTGCTGCTGCTGCTGCTTACAACTCCAGGGTGTGATTCATCCAATTTGTGGACTCCTGCTGCCAACTCCAGTGTCTCTTTAAAGTAATGTTCGGGCTCCTGCTGCTGCTTGCAACTCCAGGGTGTGATTCATCCAATTTTTGGGCTCCTGCTTCCAACTCCAGTGTCTCTTTAAAGTAATGTTTGGGCTGCTGCTGCTTGCAACTCCAGGGTGTGATTCATACAATTTTTGGGCTCCTGCAGCCAACTCCAGTGTCTCTTTAAAGTAATGTTCGGGCTCCTGCTGCTGCTTGCAACTCCAGGGTGTGATTCATCCAATTTTTAGGCTCCTGATGCCAACTCCAGTGTCTCTTTAAAGTAATGTTTGGGCTACTGCTGCTGCTGCTTGCCACTCCAGGGTGTGATTCATCCAATTTTTTGGCTCCTGCTGCCAACTCCAGTGTCTCTCTCAGCCAATTGTTGGCCTCCTGCTGCTGCTGCTGCTGCCAACTCCAGGGTGTCTTTCAAGCAATGTTTGGGCTCCTGCTTATGCTGCTGCCAACTCCAGGGTGTGCCTTCAAGCTAATGTATGTGCTCCTGCTGCTGCCAACTTCAGGGTGCCTTCCAGCCAATTTCTAGGTTCCTGCTGCTGCTGCTTGCAACTCCAGGGTGTGATTCATCCAATTTTTGGGCTCCTGCTGCCAACTCCAGTGTCTCTTTAAAGTAATGTTTGGGCTCCTGCTGCTGCCAACTCCAGGGTGTGTCAGTCAATGTTTCGGCTCCTGCTGCCAACTCCAGTGTCTCTTTCAAGCTATGTTTGGGCTCCTGCTGCTGCTTGCAACTCCAGGGTGTGATTCATCCAATTTTGGGCTCCTGCTGCCAACTCCAGTGTCTCTTTCAGCCAATGTTTGGGCTGCTGCTGCTGCTGCTGCTGCTTGCAACTCCAGGGTGTGATTCATCCAATCTTTGGGCTCCTGCAGCCAACTCCAGTGTCTCTTTCAAGCTATGTTTGGGCTCCTGCTGCTGCTTGCAACTCCAGGGTGTGATTCATCCAATTTTTGGGCTCCTGCTGCCAACTCCAGTGTCTCTCTCAGCCAATTTTTGGCCTCCTGCTGCTGCCAACTCCAGGGTGTCTTTCAAGCAATGTTTGGGCTCCTGCTTATGCTGCTGCCAACTCCAGGGTGTGCCTTCCAGCTAATGTATGTGCTCCTGCTGCTGCCAACTTCAGGGTGCCTTTCAGCCAATTTCTAGGTTCCTGCTGCTGCTGCTTGCAACTCCAGGGTGTGATTCATCCAATTTTTGGGCTCCTGTTGCCAACTCCAGTGTCTCTTTCAAGCTATGTTTGGGTTCCTGCTGCTGCTTGCAACTCCAGGGTGTGATTCATCCAATTTTGGGCTCCTGCTGCCAACTCCAGTGTCTCTTTCAGCCAATGATGGGCTTCTGCTGCTTGCAACACCAGGGTGTGATTCATCCAATTTTTGGGCTCCTGCTGCCAACTCCAGTGTCTCTTTCAAGCTATGTTGTGCTCCTGCTGCTGCTTGCAACTCCAGGGTGTGATTCATCCAATTTTTGGGCTCCTGCTGCCAACTCCAGTGTTTCTTTAAAGCAATGTTGTGCTCCTGCTGCTGCTTGCAACTCCAGGGTGTGATTCGTCCAATTTTTGGGCTCCTGCTGCCAACTCCAGTGTCTCTTTAAAGTAATGTTCGGGCTCCTGCTGCTGCTGCTGCTTGCAACTCCAGGGTGTGATTCATCCAATTTTTGGGCTCCTGCTGCCAACTCCAGTGTCTCTTTAAAGTAATGTTCGGGCTCCTGCTGCTGCTGCTGCTTGCAGCTTCAGGGTGTGATTCTTCCAATTTTTGGGCTCCTGCTGCCAACTCCAGTGTCTCTTTAAAGTAATGTTTGGGCTGCTGCTGCTGCTTGCAATTCCAGGGTGTGATTCATCCAATTCTTGGGCTCCTGCAGCCAACTCCAGTGTCTCTTTCAAGCTATGTTTGGGCCCCTGCTGCTGCTGCTGCCAACTCCAGGGTGTGATTCATCCAATTTTTGGGCTCCTGCTGCCAATTCCAGTGTCTCTCTCAGCCAATTTTGGGCCTCTTGCTGCTGCTGCTGCCAACTCCAGGGTGTCTTTCAAGCAATGTTTGGGCTCCTGCTTATGCTGCTGCCAACACCAGGGTGTGCCTTCCAGCTAATGTATGTGCTCCTGCTGCTGCCAACTTCAGGGTGCCTTCCAGCCAATTTCTAGGTTCCTGCTGCTGCTGCTTGCAATTCCAGGGTGTGATTCATCCAATTTTTGGGCTCCTGCTGCCAACTCCAGTGTCTCTTTAAAGTAATGTTTGGGCTCCTGCTGCTGCTGCTGCCAACTCCAGGGTGTAATTCATCCAATCTTTGGGCTCCTGCAGCCAACTCCAGTGTCTCTTTCAAGCTATGTTTGGGCTCCTGCTGCTGCTGCTCGCAACTCCAGGGTGTGATTCATCCAATTTTTGGCCTCCTGCAACAAACTCCAGTGTCTCTTTAAAGCAATGTTTGTGCTTATGCTGCTGCTTGCAACTCCAGGGTGTGATTCATCCAATTTTTGGGCTCCTGCAGCCAACCCCAGTGTCTCTTTAAAGCAATGTTGTGCTCCTGCTGCTGCTTGCAACTCTAGGGTGTGATTCATCCAATTTTTGGGCTCCTGCTGCCAACTCCTGTGTCTCTCTCAGCCAATTTTTGGCCTCCTGCTGCTGCTGCCAACTCTAGGGTGTCTTTCAAGTAATGTTTGGGCTCCTGCTTATGCTGCTGCCAACTCCAGGGTGTGCCTTCCAGCTAATGTATGTGCTCCTGCTGCCAACTTCAGGGTGACTTCCGGCCAATTTCTAGGTTCCTGCTGCTGCTGCTTGCAACACCAGGGTGTGATTCATCCAATTTTTGGGTTCCTGCTGCCAACTCCAGTGTCTCTTTCAAGCTATGTTTGGGCTCCTGCTGCTTGCAACTCCAGCGTGTGATTCATCCAATTTTTGGCTCCTGCTGCCAACTCCAGTGTCTCTTTCAGCCAATGTTTGGTCTGCTGCTGCTGCTGCTTGCAACTCCATGGTGTGATTCATCCAATCTTTGGGCTCCTGCTGCCAACTCCAGTGTCTCTTTAAAGTAATGTTTGGGCTACTGCTGCTGCTGCTTGTAACTCCAGGGTGTGATTCATCCAATTTTTGGGCTCCTGAAGCCAACCCCAGTGTCTCTTTAAAGTAAAGTTCGGGCTCCTGCTGCTGCTGCTTGCAACTCCAGGGTGTGATTCATCCAATTTGTGGGCTCCTGCTGCCAACCCCAGTGTCCCTTTAAAGTAATGTTCGGGCTGCTGCTTGCAACTCCAGGGTGTGATTCATCCAATTTTTCATGCTGCTGCCAACTTCAGGGTGCCTTCCAGCCAATTTCTAGGTTTCTGCTGCTGCTGCTTGCAACTCCAGGGTGTGATTCATCCAATTTGTGGACTCCTGCTGCCAACTCCAGTGTCTCTTTAAAGTAATGTTCGGGCTCCTGCTGCTGCTTGCAACTCCAGGGTGTGATTCATCCAATTTATGGGCTCCTGCTGCCAACTCCAGTGTCTCTTTAAAGTAATGTTTGGGCTGCTGCTGCTGCTTGCAACTCCAGGGTGTGATTCATACAATTTTTGGGCACCTGCAGCCAACTCCAGTGTCTCTTTAAAGTAATGTTCGGGCTCCTGCTGCTGCTTGCAACTCCAGGGTGTGATTCATCCAATTTTTAGGCTCCTGATGCCAACTCCAGTGTCTCTTTAAAGTAATGTTTGGGCTACTGCTGCTGCTGCTTGCCACTCCAGGGTGTGATTCATCCAATTTTTGGGCTCCTGCTGCCAACTCCAGTGTCTCTCTCAGCCAATTGTTGGCCTCCTGCTGCTGCTGCTGCCAACTCCAGGGTGTCTTTCAAGCAATGTTTGGGCTCCGGCTTATGCTGCTGCCAACTCCAGGGTGTGCCTTCCAGCTAATGTATGTGCTCCTGCTGCTGCCAACTTCAGGGTGCCTTCCAGCCAATTTCTAGGTTCCTGCTGCTGCTGCTTGCAACTCCAGGGTGTGATTCATCCAATTTTTGGGCTCCTGCTGCCAACTCCAGTGTCTCTTTAAAGTAATGTTTGGGCTCCTGCTGCTGCCAACTCCAGGGTGTGTCAGTCAATTTTTGGGCTCCTGCTGCCAACTCCAGTGTCTCTTTAAAGTAATGTTTGGGCTGCTGCTGCTGCCAACTCCAGGGTGTGATTCATCCAATCTTTGGGCTCCTGCAGCCAACTCCAGTGTCTCTTTAAAGCTATGTTTGGGCTCCTGCTGCTGCTTGCAACTCCAGGGTGTGATTCATCCAATTTTTGGGCTCCTGCTGCCAACTCCAGTGTCTCTCTCAGCCAATTTTTGGCCTCCTGCTGCTGCTGCTGCCAACTCCAGGGTGTCTTTCAAGCAATGTTTGGGCTCCTGCTTATGCTGCTGCCAACTCCAGGGTGTGCCTTCCAGCTAATGTATGTGCTCCTGCTGCTGCCAACTTCAGGGTGCCTTTCAGCCAATTTCTAGGTTCCTGCTGCTGCTGCTTGCAACTCCAGAGTGTGATTCATCCAATTTTTGGGCTCCTGTTGCCAACTCCAGTGTCTCTTTCAAGCTATGTTTGGGTTCCTGCTGCTGCTTGCAACTCCAGGGTGTGATTCATCCAATTTTGGGCTCCTGCTGCCAACTCCAGTGTCTCTTTAAAGCAATGTTGTGCTCCTGCTGTTGCTTGCAACTCCAGGGTGTGATTCATCCAATTTTTGGGCTCCTGCTGCCAACTCCAGTGTCTCTTTCAAGCTATGTTGTGCTCCTGCTGCTGCTTGCAACTCCAGGGTGTGATTCATCCAATTTTGGGGCTCCTGCTGCCAACTCCAGTGTCTCTTTAAAGCAATGTTGTGCTCCTGCTGCTGCTTGCAACTCCAGGGTGTGATTCATCCAATTTCTGGGCTCCTGCTGCCAACTCCAGTGTCTCTTTAAAGTAATGTTCGGGCTCCTGCTGCTGCTGCTGCTTGCAACTCCAGGGTGTGATTCATCCAATTTTTGGGCTCCTGCTGCCAACTCCAGTGTCTCTTTAAAGTAATGTTCGGGCTCCTGCTGCTGCTGCTGCTTGCAACTCCAGGGTGTGATTCATCCAATTTTTGGGCTCCTGCTGCCAACTCCAGTGTCTCTTTAAAGTAATGTTCGGGCTCCTGCTGCTGCTGCTGCTTGCAACTCCAGGGTGTGATTCTTCCAATTTTTGGGCTCCTGTTGCCAACTCCAGTGTCTATTTCAAGCTATGTTTGGGTTCCTGCTGCTGCTTGCAACTCCAGGGTGTGATTCATCCAATTTTGGGCTCCTGCTGCCAACTCCAGTGTCTCTTTCAGCCATTGATGGGCTGCTGCTGCTTGCAACACCAGGGTGTGATTCATCCAATTTTTGGTCTCCTGCTGCCAACTCCAGTGTCTCTTTCAAGCTATCTTGTGCTCCTGCTGCTGCTTGCAACTCCAGGGTGTGATTCATCCAATTTTTGGGCTCCTGCTGCCAACTCCAGTGTCTCTTTAAAGCAATGTTGTGCTCCTGCTGCTGCTTGCAACTCCAGGGTGTGATTCATCCAATTTCTGGGCTCCTGCTGCCAACTCCAGTGTCTCTTTAAAGTATTGTTTGGCCTCCTGCTGCTGCTGCTGCTTGCAACTCCAGAGTGTGATTCGTCCAATTTTTGGGCTCCTGCTGCCAACTCCAGTGTCTCTTTAAAGTTATGTTCGGGCTCCTGCTGCTGCTGCTTGCAACTCCAGGGTGTGATTCATCCAATTTTTGGGCTCCTGCTGCCAACTCCAGTGTCTCTTTAAAGTAATGTTCGGGCTCCTGCTGCTGCTGCTTGCAACTCCAGGGTGTGATTCTTCCAATTTTTGGGCTCCTACTGCCAACTCTAGTGTCTCTTTAAAGTAATGTTTGGGCTGCTGCTGCTGCTTGCAATTCCAGGGTGTGATTCATCCAATTCTTGGGCTCCTACAGCCAACTCCAGTGTCTCTTTCAAGCTATGTTTGGGCCCCTGCTGCTGCTGCTGCCAACTCCAGGGTGTGATTCATCCAATTTTTGGGCTCCTGCTGCCAACTGCAGTGTTTCTCTCAGCCAATTTTGGGCCTCCTGCTGCTGCCAACTCCAGGGTGTCTTTCAAGCAATGTTTGGGCTCCTGCTTATGCTGCTTCCAACTCCAGGGTGTGCCTTCCAGCTAATGTATGTGCTCCTGCTGCTGCCAACTTCAGGGTGCCTTCCAGCCAATTTCTAGGTTCCTGCTGCTGCTGCTTGCAATTCCAGGGTGTGATTCATCCAATTTTTGGGCTCCTGCTGCCAACTCCAGTGTCTCTTTAAAGTAATGTTTGGGCTCCTGCTGCTGCTGCTGCCAACTCCAGGGTGTGATTCATCCAATCTTTGGGCTCCTGCAGCCAACTCCAGTGTCTCTTTCAAGCTATGTTTGGGCTCCTGCTGCTGCTGCTCGCAACTCCAGGGTGTGATTCATCCAATTTTTGGCCTCCTGCAACAAACTCCAGTGTCTCTTTAAAGCAATGTTTGTGCTTATGCTGCTGCTTGCAACTCCAGGGTGTGATTCATCCAATTTTTGGGCTCCTGCAGCCAACCCCAGTGTCTCTTTAAAGCAATGTTGTGCTCCTGCTGCTGCTTGCAACTCCAGGGTGTGATTCATCCAATTTTTGGGCTCCTGCTGCCAACTCCAGTGTCTCTCTCAGCCAATTTTTGGCCTCCTGCTGCTGCCAACTCCAGGGTGTCTTTCAAGCAATGTTTGGGCTCCTGCTTATGCTGCTGCCAACTCCAGGGTGTGCCTTCCAGCTAATGTATGTGCTCCTGCTGCTGCCAACTTCAGGGTGACTTCCGGCCAATTTCTAGGTTCCTGCTGCTGCTGCTTGCAACACCAGGGTGTGATTCATCCAATTTTTGGGCTCCTGCTGCCAACTCCAGTGTCTCTTTCAAGCTATGTTTGGGCTCCTGCTGCTTGCAACTCCAGCGTGTGATTCATCCAATTTTTGGCTCCTGCTGCCAACTCCAGTGTCTTTTTCAGCCAATGTTTGGTCTGCTGCTGCTGCTGCTGCTTGCAACTCCATGGTGTGATTCATCCAATCTTTGGGCTCCTGCTGCCAACTCCAGTGTCTCTTTCAAGCTATGTTTGGGCTCCTGCTGCTGCTTGCAACTCCAGGGTGTGATTCATCCAATTTTTGGCTCCTGCTGCCAACTCCAGCATCTCTTTCAGCCAATGTTTGGTCTGCTGCTGCTGCTGCTTGCAACTCCATGGTGTGATTCATCCAATCTTTGGGCTCCTGCTGCCAACTCCAGTGTCTCTTTAAAGTAATGTTTGGGCTACTGCTGCTGCTGCTTGCAACTCCAGGGTGTGATTCATCCAATTTCTGGGCTCCTGAAGCCAACCCCAGTGTCTCTTTAAAGTAATGTTCGGGCTCCTGCTGCTGCTTGCAACTCCAGGGTGTGATTCATCCAATTTTTGGGCTCCTGCTGCCAACTCCAGTGTCTCTTTAAAGTAATGTTTGGGCTCCTGCTGCTGCTGCTTGCAACTCCAGGGTGTGATTCATCCAATTTGTGGGCTCCTGCTGCCAACCCCAGTGTCTCTTTAAAGTAATGTTCGGGCTGCTGCTGCTTGAAACTCCAGGGTGTCTTTCAAGCAATGTTTGGGCTCCTGCTTATGCTGCTGCCAACTCCAGGGTGTGCCTTTCAGCTAATGTATGTGCTCATGCTGCTGCCAACTTCAGGGTGCCTTCTAGCCAATTTCTAGGTTCCTGCTGCTCGCAACTCCAGGGTGTGATTCATCCAATTTTGGGCTCCTGCTGCCAACTCCAGTGTCTCTTTCAGCCAATGTTTGGGCTGCTGCTGCTTGCAACTCCAGGGTGTGATTCACCCAATCTCTGGGCTCCTGCAGCCAACTCCAGTGTCTCTTTCAAGCTATGTTTGGGCTCCTGCTGCTGTTTGCAACTCCAGGGTGTGATGCATCCAATTTTTAGGCTCCTGCTGCCAACTCCAGTGTCTCTCTCAGCCAACTTTTGGCCTCCTGCTGCTGCTGCTGCCAACTCCAGGGTGTCTTTCAAGCAATGTTTGGGCTCCTGCTTATGCTGCTGCCAACTCCAGGGTGTGCCTTCCAGCTAATGTATGTGCTCCTGCTGCTGCCAACTTCAGGGTGACTTCCGGCCAATTTCTAGGTTCCTGCTGCTGCTGCTTGCAACACCAGGGTGTGATTCATCCAATTTTTGGGCTCCTGCTGCCAACTCCAGTGTCTCTTTCAAGCTATGTTTGGGCTCCTGCTGCTTGCAACTCCAGCGTGTGATTCATCCAATTTTTGGCTCCTGCTGCCAACTCCAGTGTCTCTTTCAGCCAATGTTTGGTCTGCTGCTGCTGCTGCTTGCAACTCCATGGTGTGATTCATCCAATCTTTGGGCTCCTGCTGCCAACTCCAGTGTCTCTTTAAAGTAATGTTTGGGCTACTGCTGCTGCTTGCAGCTCCAGGGTGTGATTCATCCAATTTTTGGGCTCCTGCTGCCAACTCCAGTGTCTCTTTAAAGTAATGTTCGGGCTGCTGCTGCTTGAAACTCCAGGGTGTCTTTCAAGCAATGTTTGGGCTCCTGCTTATGCTGCTGCCAACTCCAGGGTGTGCCTTCCAGCTAATGTATGTCCTCCTGCTGCTGCCAACTTCAGGGTGCCTTCTAGCCAATTTCTAGGTTCCTGCTGCTTGCAACTCCAGGGTGTGATTCATCCAATTTTTGGGCTCCTGCTGCCAACTCCAGTGTCTCTTTAAAGTAATGTTTGGGTTCCTGCTGCTGCTGCTGCCAACTCCAAGGTGTGCCAGTCAATTTTTGGGCTCCTGCTGCCAACTCCAGTGTCCCTTTAAAGTAATGTTTGGGCTCCTGCTGTTGCCAACTCCAGGGTGTGATTCATCCAATCTTTGGGCTCCTGCTGCCAACTCCAGTTGTCTCTTTAAAGCTATGTTTGGGCTCCTGCTGCTGCTTGCAACTCCAGGGTGTGATTCATCCAATTTTTGGCTCCTGCTGCCAACTCCAGCGTCTCTTTCAGCCAATGTTTGGTCTGCTGCTGCTGCTTGCAACTCCATGGTGTGATTCATCCAATCTTTGGGGTCCTGCTGCCAACTCCAGTGTCTCTTTAAAGTAATGTTTGGGCTACTGCTGCTGCTGCTTGCAACTCCAGGGTGTGATTCATCCAATTTCTGGGCTCCTGAAGCCAACCCCAGTGTCTCGTTAAAGTAATGTTCGGGCTCCTGCTGCTGCTTGCAACTCCAGGGTGTGATTCATCCCATTTTTGGGCTCCTGCTGCCAACTCCAGTGTCTCTTTAAAGTAATGTTTGGGCTCCTGCTGCTGCTGCTTGCAACTCCAGGGTGTGATTCATCCAATTTGTGGGCTCCTGCTACCAACCCCAGTGTCTCTTTAAAGTAATGTTCGGGCTGCTGCTGCTTGAAACTCCAGGGTGTCTTTCAAGCAATGTTAGGGCTCCTGCTTATGCTGCTGCCAACTCCAGGGTGTGCCTTCCAGCTAATGTATGTGCTCCTGCTGCTGCCAACTTCAGGGTGCCTTCTAGCCAATTTCTAGGTTCCTGCTGCTTGCAACTCCAGGGTGTGATTCATCCAATTTTTGGGCTCCTGCTGCCAACTCCAGTGTCTCTTTAAAGTAATGTTTGGGCTCCTGCTGCTGCCAACTCCAAGGTGTGCCAGTCAATTTTTGGGCTCCTGCTGCCAACTCCAGTGTCCCTTTAAAGTAATGTTTGGGCTCCTGCTGCTGCCAACTCCAGGGTGTGATTCATCCAATCTTTGGGCTCCTGCTGCCAACTCCAGTGTCTCTTTCAAGCTATGTTTGGGCTCCTGCTGCTGCTTGCAACTCCAGGGTGTGATTCATCCAATTTTGGGCTCCTGCTGCCAACTACAGTGTCTCTTTCAGCCAATGTTTGGGCTGCTGCTGCTTGCAACTCCAGGGTGTGATTCACCCAATCTTTGGGCTCCTGCAGCCAACTCCAGTGTCTCTTTCAAGCTATGTTTGGGCTCCTGCTGCTGCTTGCAACTCCAGGGTGTGATGCATCCAATTTTTGGGCTCCTGCTGCCAACTCCAGTGTCTCTCTCAGCCAACTTTTGGCCTCCTGCTGCTGCTGCTGCTTGCAACTCCAGGGTGTCTTTCAAGCAATGTTTGGGCTCCTGCTTATGCTGCTGCCAACTCCAGGGTGTTCCTTCCAGCTAATGTATGTGCTCCTGCTGCTGCCAACTTCAGGGTGCCTTCCAGCCAATTTCTAGGTTAGTGCTGCTGCTGCTTGCAACTCCAGGGTGTGATTCATCCAATTGTTGGGCTCCTGCTGCCAACTCCAGTGTCTCTTTAAAGTAATATTTGGGCTCCTGCTGCTGCTGCTGCCAACTCCAGGGTGTGATTCATCCAATTTTGGGCTCCTGCTGCCAACTCCAGTGTCTCTTTAAAGTAATGTTTGGGCTCCTGCTGCTGCTGCTGCTGCTGCTAGCAACTCCAGGGTGTGATTCATCCAATTTTTGGCCTCCTGCAGCCAACTCCAGTGTCTCTTTAAAGCAATGTTTGTGCTTATGCTGCTGCTTGCAACTCCAGAGTGTGATTCATCCAATTTTTGGGCTCCTGCTGCCAACTCCAGTGTCTCTCTCAGCCAATTTTTGGCCTCCTGCTGCTGCCAACTCCAGGGTGTCTTTCAAGCAATGTTTGGGCTCCTGCTTATGCTGCTGCCAACTCCAGGGTATGCCTTCCAGCTTATGTATGTGCTCCTGCTGCTGCCAACTTCAGGGTGCCTTCCAGCCAATTTCTAGGTTCCTGCTGCTGCTGCTGCTGCTTGCAACTCCAGGGTGTGATTCATCCAATTTTGGGCTCCTGCTGCCAACTCCAGTGTCTCTTTCAGCCAATGCTTGGGCTGCTGCTGCTGCTGCTTGCAACTCCAGGGTGTGATTCATCCAATCTTTGGGCTCCTGCAGCCAACTCCAGTGTCTCTTTCAAGCTATGTTTGGGCTCCTGCTGCTGCTGCTGCCAACTCCAGGGTGTGATTCATCCACTTTTTGGGCTCCTGCTGCCAACTCCAGTGTCTCTTTAAAGTAATGTTTGGGCTACTGCTGCTTGCAACTCCAGGGTGTGATTCATCCAATTTTTGGGCTCCTGAAGCCAACCCCAGTGTCTCTTTAAAGTAATGTTCAGGCTCCTGCTGCTGCTTGCAACTCCAGGGTGTGAGTCATCCAATTTTTAGGCTCCTGCTGCCAACTCCAGTGTCTCTTTAAAGTAATGTTCGGGCTACTGCTGCTGCTGCTTGCAACTCCAGGGTGTGATTCATCCAATTTTTGGGCTCCTGCTGCCAACTCCAGTGTCTCTCTCAGCCAATTTTTGGCCTCCTGCTGCTGCTGCTGCCAACTCCAGGGTGTGATTCATCCAATCTTTGGGCTCCTGCAGCCAACTCCAGTGTCTCTTTCAAGCTATGTTTGGGCTCCTGCTGCTGCTTGCAACTCCAGGGTGTGATTCATCCAATTTTTGGGCTGCTGCTGCCAACTCCAGTGTCTCTTTAAAGTAATGTTTGGGCTCCTGCTGCTGCTTGCAACTCCAGGGTGTGATTCATCCAATATGTGGGCTCCTGCTGCCAACTCCAGTGTCTCTTTAAAGTAATGTTCGGGCTCCTGCTGCTGCTTGCCACTCCAGGGCGTGATTCATCCAATTTTTGGGCTCCTGCTGCCAACTCCAGTGTCTCTTTAAAGTAATGTTTGGGCTGCTGCTGCTGCTTGCAACTCCAGGGTGTGATTCATCCAATTTTTGGGCTCCTGCTGCCAACTCCAGTGTCTCTTTAAAGTAATGTTCGGGCTCCTGCTGCTGCTTGCAACTCCAGGGTGTGATTCATCCAATTTTTGGGCTCCTGCTGCCAACTCCAGTGTCTATTTAAAGTAATGTTTGGGCTCCTGCTGCTGCTGCTGGCAACTCCAGGGTGTGATTCATCCAATATGTGGGCTCCTGCTGCCAACTCCAGTGTCTCTTTAAAGTAATGTTCGGGCTCCTGCTGCTGCTTGCAACTCCAGGGCGTGATTCATCCAATTTTTGGGCTCCTGCTGCCAACTCCAGTGTCTCTTTAAAGTAATGTTTGGGCTGCTGCTGCTGCTTGCAACTCCAGGGTGTGATTCATCCAATTTTTGGGCTCCTGCTGCCAACTCCAGTGTCTCTTTAAAGTAATGTTCGGGCTCCTGCTGCTGCTTGCAACTCCAGGGTGTGATTCATCCAATTTTTAGGCTCCTGCTGCCAACTCCAGTGTCTCTTTAAAGTGATGTTCGGGCTCCTGCTGCTGCTTGCAACTCCAGGGTGTGATTTATCCAATTTTTGGGCTCCTGCTGCCAACTCCAGTGTCTCTCTCAGCCAATTTTTTGCCTCCTGCTGCTGCCAACTCCAGGGTGTCTTTCAAGCAATGTTTGGGCTCCTGCTTATGCTGCTGCCAACTCCAGGGTGATCATTCCAGCTAATGTATGTGCTCCTGCTGCTGCCAACTTCAGGGTGCCTTCCAGCCAATTTCTAGGTTCCTGCTGCTGCTTGCAACTCCAGGGTGTGATGCATCCAATTTTTGGGCTCCTGCTGCCAACTCCAGTGTCTCTTTAAAGTAATGTTTGGGCTGCTGCTGCTGCCAACTCCAGGGTGTGTCAGTCAATTTTTGGGCTCCTGCTGCCAACTCCAGTGTCTCTTTAAAGTAATGTTTGGGTTTCTGCTGCTGCTGCTGCCAACTCCAGGGTGTGCCAGTCAATTTTTGGGCTCCTGCTGCCAACTCCAGTGTCTCTTTAAAGTAATGTTTGGGCTCCTGCTGCTGCTGCTGCCAACTCCAGGGTGTGATTCATCCAATCTTTGGGCTCCTGCAGCCAACTCCAGTGTCTCTTTCAAGCTATGTTTGGGCTCCTGCTGCTGCTGCTAGCAACTCCAGGGTGTGATTCATCCAATATTCTAAGTATGTCACACACCCCGCTTCAAAATATTCATAACCTGTGGGTATACTGACCTGAAGAGGGCGATCTGCAGAGATGATTGGAGGAAAGTAAGCCCCTCCCGGTCCATAAATACCTGGGACCTCCCACTCACTCCCCAGTCTTCATCTCTGCTGGACGGCGAGCAAGCAGAAGATGATCTCTCCTCCTTGCAAGGGGGTTTTCCAAGGTAGCCGGGTTTACCCCCGGCCTATATTATTTTATTCCCGCTCGGACTTATTATCCCTATTTAATATATTTAATATTCACATGCCTCCTCAGTTTTGACTGCGGTCCGGGTGATGGTATTTTAGCACACACGTGCTTAGGAGCTAGGCTCCGCTGCGAGACCCTATTTAGAGGGTAGGCGGTTATGCCGGGTTGGTGACCCCGGTTTGGGATGCCCTGTCCTTAAAAATTTTACCTCAAAAATTTCTCTCATTTACCTCCTCCCTCATAGTTAGGCTGGGGGCCCTCCTTTCTTAAGATTCTGAGGAACGTATAGGAGTAATCCTTCATTGATTTGGTTATACTCCTATTTGTTGTATGTGTGTCTGTTTTAAATGTAACTTTTACTTGCAACATTGTTCATAAGACACCGCGGCGGCTATTGTCACCGCGGTGCTATGTTTTACCTCAGAAGGCGGAGGGGAGGGGCTCTCCCCTCACGTTCTTCTGTCAGGGGCGGGACCGGGCCTCTTGCAGAGGCCGCGGCCCGCGCCCTGTCTCTATCTAGCCGGGCAGCGGCTCGCAGGTGATCTGTGAGGAGACGCGGGTCCCCGCGTCTCCGGCGGATTATAGGTCAGCGGAGGGGAGATTTCTTCCCTCACGCGCTGTCATTGGGGGCGGAGCCGGACTTGCGGCGCGTCGCTGCGGCCCGCCCCCTATCTTGCCCGGGCACCGCTGAGGAGTTTTGGCTCCTATCTGCCTATCTCTAGGGGGGCGGGGCCGGTAAAAGCGCGCGATCCGCGCAGGCCATGCCCCTCTGCTCTGTCTCTCACTGCTGCGCTGAATTACAGTTACCTCACGCATCTGGGCTGCATGCTGCTGGGTCCTGGTCTGGTCCGGAGGTTCTGTGAGTGGCCCTGTGGGCCTTTTGTCATTTTATTAGTACCCAATATAGCTTTTGGTTTCGAATTATTTTTTTTTATCTGTGTTTTAGGTGAATTCTTCAGGGAATAGTTAGAAGGGGGTTTCTCCTGGTCCTAAGTCCCTGGGTACTTTCACTGGGTTTCTTTCCTACAAAATTCCTCCCATTTAAAAAGGACACTATAAGGGAATCCCGGGTTGCTTCATAGCGTAATTCCCTCTGTCATAGCGACTCATTAAGTTCACCTTATGGAGGCATCCCAGGAATCCGGGCTCCCCTCGGGACAGTCCCGGAAGTGTTTGGGGTGTGGGTTATCCCTAACTGGGGATGATTTCTTTTTATGTATATCCTGTGCACAACACACTATTACGCGGCAGTCAGGACCCCAGCCCTCTGGGTCAGCACCGCCGGCGTCATACTCTCCCCCTCCCATTTTAACCCGTGCTCCATGCGATGTTACCATGGGGGGGCAGTCGCAATCTGATGTATGTGCCAGATTGGCCAGTATTGAAAAATGTATTTCCTCTACGGTAGCTAAGAAGGCGCCGGCTAAGAGAAAACATTTGTCCACGGTTTCTCATTATGAATATGATGATACGGATGGTCTGGATTGGTCAGATTATTCTCCTCCAGAGGAAGGGGAGGTGTTTGAGGATTCTGATAATTCCGAGGATCAACAAATTGTTGGCGCTGATTCTGATAGGGGGTCAGGAGGTTCCTTGGACACCCCTAACGTTTTGACTCAGATGTTTGAGGTTTTGGCAATCTCGCCTCCGGCGGAGGCCCCCCAACAACAAGGGGAGTTTTATGAGGAATCCAGACCGCGCTTAGAATTTCCTAATCAAAAGCATTTTGATAATATTATTTCCAAGGAATGGGAGAGACCAGCTCGGCTCCCAGGCATTCCTCAGAGTTGGGATAGAAGGTATCCTTTCCCCGCGGACACGGCTAAGCGCTGGGCTCCCCCCCCCCCGAAGTGGACGCCCCAATTTTGGGGTTATCCAACTCTGCCATTTTGAATAACCCTGATTGTTCCTCCCTCAAGGATGGTGAGGATAAACGCATTGACCAGATGGCTTGTCATGGTTTTGCCAGTATTGGGGCAGCTATACGGCCAGTTTGTGCGTCATCACTGTTGGTGGTGGCTGCTAGAAAGGTGATTAGGGATTTACTGTCCTCGTCCGGCTTGGAACCGGACAGCGATGAATTTCTTGGTCTGAAACGTAGTGAGTCTTTTCTTTCCTTCATTTTAACTGCTCTGGATGAATCATTGATGATGAACAGCAGGGCCTCTGCTCTTATGGTTACCATTAGGCGTTCAATTTGGTTGCGCCAGTGGGCGGCCGATTTTGGGTCTAAAAAGTCTGACGTCTCTTCCCTTTGTTGGTCTAAGGCTTTTTGGAGAAAAATTGGACTCAGTAGCTAAAGGTGGAAAATTACCTCAACGTAGGAAGCAACGTCGCCCCTTTCGAGGGGTGGCTTCCTTCACCCCTTCCTTTCGGGGAGCTAGAGCGGGAAGAGGTTTTGCCTTCCCTTCTACAAGAGGAGACTCCTGGAACAGGGGCAGAGGTCGTGCCCGTTCAGGATACAGTTGGGGTTCAAAACCCAAGCCCGCGGCCAAGCCCGCTCAACAATGAGGGGGTGCCCTCACCCGCGCGGGTGGGGGGACGGCTGCGACACTTCTCCCAAGTCTGGATTCGGGAGGTCTCGGACAGATGGATCAGGGAAGTGGTGTCTTCCGGTTACATGCTGGAGTTCGAGTCCCGCCCCCCCCCCGCGTTTCCTCACGTCTCGGGTGTCCCCAGACGTACAGGCTGCATTGCAGCTCCGGGCGGCGGTATCGCGTCTTCTAGAAATGGCGGTCATTTGTCCAGTACCCCCATTAGAAAGGGGTCGGGGTTTTTACTCAAATCTGTTCACGGTTCCCAAAAAGGATGGCTCCGTGCGGCCCATCCTGGACCTAAAGATTCTCAACAAATTCATCAGGCTGCGAAAATTTCACATGGAAACGTTGCGTTCCGCTATCCACTCTCATCGTCAGGGGGACTTCATGACGTCCATAGATATCCAGGACGCTTATCTCCATGTTCCCATTTTTCCCGCGCACCAGAGGTTCCTAAGGTTCGCTCTGGAGGATCGGCACTTCCAATTTGTAGCTCTTCCCTTCGGTCTCACCACAGCTCCAAGGGTTTTCACCAAGGTACTTGCTGGGGTAATGGCTCTTCTCAGAGCTCAAGGAAT
This sequence comes from Gastrophryne carolinensis, assembly GCA_027917425.1. Classification (NCBI taxonomy): domain Eukaryota; kingdom Metazoa; phylum Chordata; class Amphibia; order Anura; family Microhylidae; genus Gastrophryne; species Gastrophryne carolinensis. The sequence goes on along the minus strand of CM051234.1, from coordinate 303,276,777 downwards.
TCGCATAGTGCCATATCTGGACGATCTCCTCATATTGGCATCATCATTCAGCCAAGCGGAATTGGACACCAGGACGGTTCTATCCACTCTGGAAAAATTTGGCTGGGTGATCAACTACCCCAAGTCCTCCCTTCACCGTCCAGGTTAATATCCTTTCTGGGGATGTCTCTGGATACAGATCAGGCCAGAGTGTTCCTTCCTCAGTCCAAGGTTCTTCTGATTCAGGAATTGGTTCGGTCGCTTATGTCCATTCCTTGACCGTCCATCCGGCTAGGGATGAGACTGGTGGGTCTGATGGTGGCCTCCTTCGAGGCAGTTCCCTTTGCTCAGTTTCACACAAGGACACTACAGCTCCACCTGTTGTCGGTCTGGAACAGGTCTCCTCAGTCGCTGGATCAATTCTTTCAGATGTCCCCCCGGGTTCACCGCTCGCTTCAGTGGTGGCTGAACTCAACCAACCTGCTGAAGGGCAGATCCTTTCGGACTCCCCAGTGGGAGATAGTCACCACGGATGCCAGCCTCTCGGGTTGGGGGGGCTTCTGAAAGGATTTGCAATTTCAGGGTTTGTGGGGTCCCCTGGAAGCCCACGAGCCTATCAATGTTCTGGAATTAAGGGCCATCAGGATGGTTCTTTGTCACTTAACTAATCAACTGCGAGGTTTGCTGGTCCAGGTCCGGTCGGACAATCGGACGGCGGTGGCCTACATCAATCACCAGGGAGGCACCCGCAGCAGGAATGCCCTCAAGGAAGTGTCCCTGATTCTGGACTGGGCGGAGAGCCATATCCCGTACATCTCGGCAGTTTACATCCCGGGAGTGGAGAATGCGGAGGCGGACTCTCTGAGCAGGCTGTCAGCCCGCAAAGGGGAGTGGTCTCTCAATCCCAAGGTCTTTCACTCAATTTGTTGCAGGTGGGGGTCCCCGGCGGTGGACCTCTTTGCCTCCCGTCACAATCACAAACTTCCGTCATTTGTGTCTCTGGCAAAGGATCCTCTGGCCCTTGCGACGGATGCCATGTCTCTGAACTGGAGGGATCTGGGGTTTCTGTATCTGTTCCCTCCGTTTCCCATGGTGGCCAGAGTAGTGCGCAAGCTTGCTCTGGAGAGAGCACCAGCAATCCTGGTGGCTCCAAGGTGGCCAAGACAGGTTTGGTTCGCAGACGTGGTAAGGTTGGCAGAAGATCAGTTCGTTCTGCCCCTGCTGCCAGATCTACTCACACAGGGTCATCTTCGTTACCCGAATTTACCAACGCTGGCTTTGACGGTGTGGCTGCTGAAACCTCCATCTTGAAGGAGGAAGGTCTTTCGGATGCTGTGATTCGGACTCTTATTAGTGCTAGGAAAAGGTCCTCATCGTCTGTGTACTATAGGACTTGGAGGTCTTATATTGATTGGTGTGAAACCAGGGCCTTCCCTTGTAGGGAATTCTCTATTTCTAGAATTTTGGAGTTTTTGCAACATGGTCTGGACCTAGGGCTCCAACTCAGTACTCTGAAGGGGCAGGTGTCTACCCTGGCGGTGTTTTTCCAAAAGCCTTTTGCTCTTCATCCGTTGGTTAAAACCGTTTTCCAGGGGGTTACACATGTGCGGCCTCCTAGGAAGCCTCTGATTCCAGTTTGGGATTTGAACTTGGTTCTTTCTGCACTTCAGGGTCCCCCCTTTGAGCCTTTGCATGATATTCCTTTTATACCCTTACGCAGAAGGTAGCCTTTTTGGTAGCTATCACTTCCGTTAGATGTGTCTCTGAGTTGGCGGCTCTGTCTATTCAAGCCCCATTTTTTGAAAGACATCAGGACAAAGTGGTTTTCCGTTTTAAGACGGACTTCCTTCCTAAGGTGGTTTCGTCCTTTCATTTGAATCAGGATATTGTTTTGCCCTCTCTGTGTCCCAATCCCAGCAATGACAAGGAGAGGGCCCTGCATTCTTTGGATGTGGTTCGGGTTGTGAAGTATTATTTGGTGGTAACGTCTGCCTTTCGCAAGACTGATGCATTTTTCGTGGTGCCATTTGGGCCCAAGAAGGGTCTAGCACCCACAAAGTCTACCATCAGTAGGTGGATTCGTCAAGCCATTGTCGGGGCCTATTCTGCTAAAGGGAGAGATCCTCCCTTTCGTGTTACAGCTCATTCTACTCGTGCGGTTGTGGCTTCCTGGGCTTTTCAGCACCAGGCCTCTGTTGAGCAAGTTTGCAAGGCCGCTACCTGGTCTTCTGTTCACACTTTTTCAAAGTTTTACACGGTTGATGTTCGAGCCTCAGCGGATGCTGTTTTTGGCCGCAAAGTTCTGCAGGCTGCAGTAGTTTAAGTTGTGCTTTATACCTTGTTTTGGATCCCCACCCCTTATGGACACTGCTTTTGGATGTCCCACAGGTTATGAATATCTTGAAGCGGGGTGTGTGACATACTTAGAATAATACCATTTTGTGAATACTCACCTTGTAAAATGGGTATTATAAGTATGTCACACACCCCGCTTCAACCCGCCCTTTTGTATTCTGGATCCTTCATTTTGTGAACTTTGCGTTGTTATGACTTATATTTGGCTCTTCCTGGTCCCTTACCTTACTGCTTTCTTAAAACTGGGGAGTGAGTGGGAGGTCCCAGGTATTTATGGACCGGGAGGGGCTTACTTTCCTCCAATCATCTCTGCAGATCGCCCTCTTCAGGTCAGTATACCCACAGGTTATGAATATCTTGAAGCGGGGTGTGTGACATACTTATAATACCCATTTTACAAGGTGAGTATTCACAAAATGGTATTTTTTGGCCTCTTGCAGCCAACTCCAGTGTCTCTTTAAAGCAATGTTTGTGCTCCTGCTGCTGCTTGCAACTCCAGGGTGTGATTCATCCAATTTTTGGGCTCCTGCTGCCAACTCCAGTGTCTCTCTCAGCCAATTTTTTGGCCTCCTGCTGCTGCTGCTGCCAACTCCAGGGTGTCTTTTAGGCAATGTTTGGGCTCCTGCTTATGCTGCTGCCAACTCCAGGGTGTGCCTTCCAGCTAATGTATGTGCTCCTGCTGCTGCCATCTTCAGGGTGCCTTCCAGCCAATCTCTAGGTTCCTGCTGCTGCTGCTTGCAACTTCAGGGTGTGATTCATCCAATTTTTGGGCTCCTGCTGCCAACTCCAGTGTCTCTTTCAAGCTATGTTTGGGCTCCTGCTGCTGCTTGCAACTCTAGGGTGTGATTCATCCAATTTTGGCCTCCTGCTGCCAACTCCAGTGTCTCTTTCAAGCTATGTTTGGGCTCCTGCTGCTGCCACCTCCAGGGTGTGATTCATCCAATTTTTGGGCTCCTGCTGCCAACTCCAGTGTCTCTTTAAAGTAATGTTTGGGCTCCTGCTGCTGCTGCCAACTCCAGGGTGTGATTCATCCAATTTTTGGGCTCCTGCTGCCAACTCCAGTGTCTCTTTAAAGTAATGTTTGGGCTACTGCTGCTGCTGCTTGCAACTCCAGGGTGTGATTCATCCAATTTTTGGGCTCCTGAAGCCAACCCCAGTGTCTCTTTAAAGTAATGTTCGGGCTCCTGCTGCTGCTTGCAACTCCAGGGTGTGATTCATCCAATTTTTGGGATCCTGCTGCCAACTCCAGTGTCTCTTTAAAGTAATGTTTGGGCTCCTGCTGCTGCCAACTCCAGGGTGTGATTCATCCAATCTTTGGGCTCCTGCAGCCAACTCCAGTGTCTCTTTCAAGCTATGTTTGGGCTCCTGCTGCTGCTTGCCACTCCAGTGTGTGAATTATCCAATTTTGGGCTCCTGCTGCCAACTCCAGTGTCTCTTTCAGCCAATGTTTGGGCTGCTGCTGCTGCTTGCAACTCCAGGGTGTGATTCATCCAATCTTTGGGCTCTTGCAGCCAACTCCAGTGTCTCTTTCAAGCTATGTTTGGGCTCCTGCTGCTGCTTGCAACTCCAGGGTGTGATTCATCCCATTTTTGGGCTCCTGCTGCCAACTCCAGTGTCTCTCTCAGCCAATTTTTGGCCTCCTGCTGCTGCTGCCAACTCCAGGGTGTCTTTCAAGCAATGTTTGGGCTCCTGCTTATGCTGCTGCCAACTCCAGGGTGTGCCTTCCATCTAATGTATGTGCTCCTGCTGCTGCCAACTTCAGGGTGCCTTCCAGACAATTTTTAGGTTCCTGCTGCTGCTTGAAACTCCAGGGTGTGATTCATCCAATTTTTGGGCTCCTGCTGCCAACTCCAGTGTCTCTTTAAAGTAATATTTGGGCTCCTGCTGCTGCTGCTGCCAACTCCAGGGTGTCTTTCAAGCAATGTTTGGGCTCCTGCTTATGCTGCTGCCAACTCCAGGGTGTGCCTTCCATCTAATGTATGTGCTCCTGCTGCTGCCAACTTCAGGGTGCCTTCCAGCCAATTTTTAGGTTCCTGCCGCTGCTTGAAACTCCAGGGTGTGATTCATCCAATTTTTGGGCTCCTGCTGCCAACTCCAGTGTCTCTTTAAAGTAATATTTGGGCTCCTGCTGCTGCTGCTGCCAACTCCAGGGTGTGTCAGTCAATTTTTGGGCTCCTGCTGCCAACTCCAGTGTCTCTTTAAAGTAATGTTTGGGCTCCTGCTGCTGCTGCCAACTCCAGGGTGTGATTCATCCAATCTTTGGGCTCCTGCAGCCAACTCCAGTGTCTCTTTCAAGCTATGTTCGGGCTCCTGCTGCTGCTGCTAGCAACTCCAGAGTGTGATTCATCCAATTTTTGGCCTCCTGCAGCCAACTCCAGTGTCTCTTTAAAGCAATGTTTGTGCTTATGCTGCTGCTTGCAACTCCAGGGTGTGATTCATTCAATTCTTGGGCTCCTGCAGCCAACTCCAGTGTCTCTTTAAAGCAATGTTTGTGCTCCTGCTGCTGCTTGCAACTCCAGGGTGTGATTTATCCAATTTTTGGCCTCCTGCTGCCAACTCCAGTGTCTCTCTCAGCCAATTTTTGGCCTCCTGCTGCTGCCAACTCCAGGGTGTCTTTCAAGCAATGTTTGGGCTCCTGCTTATGCTGCTGCCAACTCCAGGGTGTGCCTTCCAGCTAATGTATGTGCTCCTGCTGCTGCCAACTTCAGGGTGCCTTCCAGCCAATTTCTAGGTTCCTGCTGCTGCTGCTTGCAACTCCAGGGTGTGATTCATCCAATTTTTGGGCTCCTGCAGCCAACTCCAGTGTCTCTTTCAAGCTATGTTTGGGCTCCTGCTGCTGCTTGCAACTCCAGGGTGCGATTCATACAATATTTGGGCTCCTGCAGCCAACTCCAGTGTCTCTTTCAAGCTATGTTTGGGCTCCTTCTGCTGCTGCTGCTTGCAACTCCAGGGTGTGATTCATCCAATTTTTGGGCTCCTGAAGCCAACCCCAGTGTCTCCTTAAAGTAATGTTCGGGCTCCTGCTGCTGCTTGCAACTCCAGGGTGTGATTCATCCAATTTTTGGGCTCCTGCTGCCAACTCCAGTGTCTCTTTAAAGTAATGTTCAGGCTCCTGCTGCTGCTTGCAACTCCAGGGTGTGATTCATCCAAATTTTGGGCTCCTGCTGCCAACTCCAGTGTCTCTTTAAAGTAATGTTTGGGCTCCTGCTGCTGCTTGCAACTCCAGGGTGTGATTCATCCAATTTTGGGCTCCTGCTGCCAACTCCAGTGTTTCTTTCAGCCAATGTTTGGGCTGCTGCTGCTGCTGCTTGCAACTCCAGGGTGTGATTCATCCAATTTTTGGGCTCCTGCTGCCAACTCCAGTGTCTCTTTCAAGCTATGTTTGGGCTTCTGCTGCTGCTGCTGCTAGCAACTCCAGGGTGTGATTCATCCAATTGTTGGCCTCCTGCAGCCAACTCCAGTGTCTCTTTGAAGCAATGTTTGTGCTTATGCTGCTGCTTGCAACTCCAGGGTGTGATACATCCAATTTTTGGGCTCCTGCAGCCAACTCCAGTGTCTCTTTAAAGCAATGTTTGTGCTCCTGCTGCTGCTTGCAACTCCACGGTGTGATTCATCCAATTTTTGGGCTCCTGCTGCCAACTCCAGTGTCTCTCTCAGCCAATTTTTGGCCTCCTGCTGCTGCTGCCAACTCCAGGGTGTCTTTCAAGCAATGTTTGGGCTCCTGCTTATGCTGCTGCCAACTCCAGGGTGTGCCTTCCAGCTAATGTATGTGCTCCTGCTGCTGCCAACTTCAGGGTGTCTTCCAGCTAATTTCTAGGTTCCTGCTGCTGCTGCTTGCGACTCCAGGGTTTGATTCATACAATTTTTGGGCTCCTGCTGCCAGTGTCTCTTTAAAGTAATGTTTGCGCTCCTGCTGCTGCTGCTGCCAACTCCAGGGCGTGTCAGTCAATTTTTGGGCTCCTGCTGCCAACTCCAGTGTCTCTTTAAAGTAATGTTTGGGCTCCTGCTGCTGCCAACTCCAGGGTGTGATTCATCCAATCTTTGGGATCCTGCAGCCAACTCCAGTGTCTCTTTCAAGCTATGTTTGGGCTCCTGCTGCTGCTTGCAACTCCAGGGTGTGATTCATCCAATTTTGGGCTCCTGCTGCCAACTCCAGTGTCTCTTTCAGCCAATGTTTGGGCTGCTGCTGCTTGCAACTCCAGGGTGTGATTCATCCAATTTTTGGGCTCCTGTTGCCAACTCCAGTGTCTCTCTCAGCCAATTTTTGGCCTCCTGCTGCTGCTGCTGCCAACTCCAGGGTGTCTTTCAAGCAATGTTTGGGCTCCTGCTTATGCTGCTGCCAACTCCAGGGTGTGCCTTCCAGCTAATGTATGTGCTCCTGCTGCTGCCAACTTCAGGGTGCCTTCCAGCCAATTTCTAGGTTCCTGCTGCTGCTGCTTGCAACTCCAGGGTGTGATTCATCCAATTTTTGGGCTCCTGCTGCCAACTCCAGTGTCTCTTTCAAGCTATGTTTGGGCTCCTGCTGCTGCTTGCCACTCCAGGGTTTGATTCATCCAATTTTGAGCTCCTGCTGCCAACTCCAGTGTCTCTTTCAAGCTATGTTTGGGCTCCTGCTGCTGCTGCTGCTGCCAACTCCAGGGTGTGATTCAACCAATTTTTGGGCTCCTGCTGCCAACTCCAGTGTCTCTTTAAAGTAATGTTTGGGCTCCTGCTGCTGCTGCTGCTTGCAACTTCAGGGTGTGATTCATCCAAATTTTGGGCTCCTGCTGCCAACTCCAGTGTCTCTTTAAAAAAATGTTCGGGCTCCTGCTGCTGCTGCTTGCAACTCCGGGGTGTGATTCATCCAATTTTTGGGCTCCTGTTGCAAAACTCCAGTGTCTCTTTAAAGTAATGTTTGGGCTCCTGCTGCTGCTGCTTGCAACTCCAGGGTGTGAATCATTCAATTTTTGGGCTCCTGCTGCCAACTCCAGTGTCTCTTTAAAGCAATGTTTGTGCTTATGCTGCTGCTTGCAACTCCAGGGTGTGATTCATCCAATTTTTGGCCTCCTGCAGCCAACTCCAGTGTCTCTTTAAAGCATTGTTTGTCCTCCTGCTGCTGCTTGCAACTCCAGGGTATGATTCATCCAATTTTTGGGCTCCTGCTGCCAACTCCAGTGTCTCTCTCAGCCAATTTTTGGCCTCCTGCTGCTGCTGCTGCCAACTCCAGGGTGTCTTTCAAGCAATGTTTGGGCTCCTGCTTATGCTGCTGCCAACTCCAGGGTGTGCCTTCCAGCTAATGTATGTGCTCCTGCTGCTGCCAACTTCAGGGTGCCTTCCAGCCAATTTCTAGGTTCCTGCTGCTGCTGCTTGCAACTCCAGGGTGTGATTCATCCAATTTTTGGGCTCCTGCTGCCAACTCCAGTGTCTCTTTCAAGCTATGTTTGGGCTCCTGCTGCTGCTTGCCACTCCAGGGTTTGATTCATCCAATTTTGGGCTCCTGCTGCCAACTCCAGTGTCTCTTTCAAGCTATGTTTGGGCTCCTGCTGCTGCTGCTGCTGCCAACTCCAGGGTGTGATTCATCCAATTTTTGGGCTCCTGCTGCCAACTCCAGTGTCTCTTTAAAGTAATGTTTGGGCTCCTGCTGCTGCTGCTGCCAACTCCAGGGTGTGATTCATCCAATTTTTGGGCTCCTGCTGCCAACTCTAGTGTCTCTTTAAAGTAATGTTTGGGCTCCTGCTGCTGCTGCTTGCAACTTCAGGGTGTGATTCATCCAAATTTTGGGCTCCTGCTGCCAACTCCAGTGTCTCTTTAAAAAAATGTTCGGGCTCCTGCTGCTGCTGCTTGCAACTCCGGGGTGTGATTCATCCAATTTTTGGGCTCCTGTTGCAAAACTCCAGTGTCTCTTTAAAGTAATGTTTGGGCTCCTGCTGCTGCTGCTTGCAACTCCAGGGTGTGAATCATTCAATTTTTGGGCTCCTGCTGCCAACTCCAGTGTCTCTTTAAAGCAATGTTTGTGCTTATGCTGCTGCTTGCAACTCCAGGGTGTGATTCATCCAATTTTTGGCCTCCTGCAGCCAACTCCAGTGTCTCTTTAAAGCATTGTTTGTCCTCCTACTGCTGCTTGCAACTCCAGGGTATGATTCATCCAATTTTTGGGCTCCTGCTGCCAACTCCAGTGTCTCTCTCAGCCAATTTTTGGCCTCCTGCTGCTGCTGCTGCCAACTCCAGGGTGTCTTTCAAGCAATGTTTGGGCTCCTGCTTATGCTGCTGCCAACTCCAGGGTGTGCCTTCCAGCTAATGTATGTGCTCCTGCTGCTGCCAACTTCAGGGTGCCTTCCAGCCAATTTCTAGGTTCCTGCTGCTGCTGCTTGCAACTCCAGGGTGTGATTCATCCAATTTTTGGGCTCCTGCTGCCAACTCCAGTGTCTCTTTCAAGCTATGTTTGGGCTCCTGCTGCTGCTTGCCACTCCAGGGTTTGATTCATCCAATTTTGGACTCCTGCTGCCAACTCCAGTGTCTCTTTCAAGCTATGTTTGGGCTCCTGCTTATGCTGCTGCCAACTCCAGGGTGTACCTTCCAGCTAATGTATGTGCTCCTGCTGCTGCCAACTTCAGGGTGTCTTCCAGCCAATTTCTAGGTTCCTGCTGCTGCTGCTTGCGACTCCAGGGTGTGATTCATACAATTTTTGGGCTCCTGCTGCCAGTGTCTCTTTAAAGTAATGTTTGGGCTCCTGCTGCTGCTGCTGCCAACTCCAGGGTGTGTCAGTCCATTTTTGGGCTCCTGCTGCCAACTCCAGTGTCTCTTTAAAGTAATGTTTGGGCTCCTGCTGCTGCCAACTCCAGGGTGTGATTCATCCAATCTTTGGGCTCCTGCAGCCAACTCCAGTGTCTCTTTCAAGCTATGTTTGGGCTCCTGCTGCTGCTTGCAACTCCAGGGTGTGATTCATCCAATTTTGGGCTCCTGCTGCCAACTCCAGTGTCTCTTTCAGCCAATGTTTGGGCTGCTGCTGCTTGCAACTCCAGGGTGTGATTCATCCAATTTTTGGGCTCCTGTTGCCAACTCCAGTGTCTCTCTCAGCCAATTTTTGGCCTCCTGCTGCTGCTGCCAACTCCAGGGTGTCTTTCAAGCAATGTTTGGGCTCCTGCTTATGCTGCTGCCAACTCCAGGGTGTGCCTTCCAGCTAATGTATGTGCTCCTGCTGCTGCCAACTTCAGGGTGCCTTCCAGCCAATTTCTAGGTTCCTGCTGCTGCTGCTGCTTGCAATTCCAGGGTGTGATTCATCCAATTTTTGGCCTCCTGCAGCCAACTCCAGTGTCTCTTTGAAGCAATGTTTGTGCTTATGCTGCTGCTAGCAACTCCGGGGTGTGATTCATCCAATTTTTGGCCTCCTGCAGCCAACTCCAGTGTCTCTTTAAAGCAATGATTGCGCTTATGCTGCTGCTTGCAACTCCAGGGTGTGATTCATCCAATTTTTGGGCTCCTGCAGCCAACTCCAGTGTCTCTTTAAAGCAATGTTTGTGCTCCTGCTGCTGCTTGCAACTCCAGGGTGTGATTCATCCAATTTTTGGGCTCCTGCTGCCAACTCCAGTGTCTCTCTCAGCCAAATTTTTGGCCTCCTGCTGCTGCTGCTGCCAACTCCAGGGTGTCTTTCAAGCAATGTTTGGGCTCCTGCTTATGCTGCTGCCAACTCCAGGGTGTGCCTTCCAGCTAATGTATGTGCTCCTGCTGATGCCAACTTCAGGGTGCCTTCCAGCCAATTTATAGGTTCCTGCTGCTGCTGCTTGCAACTCCAGGGTGTGATTCATCCAATTTTTGGGCTCCTGCTGCCAACTCCAGTGTCTCTTTCAAGCTATGTTTGGGCTCCTGCTGCTGCTTGCCACTCCAGGGTTTGATTCATCCAATTTTGGGCTCCTGCTGCCAACTCCAGTGTCTCTTTCAGCCAATGTTTGGGCTGCTGCTGCTGCTGCTTGCAACTCCAGGGTGTGATTCATCCAATATTTGGGCTCCTGCAGCCAACTCCAGTGTCTCTTTCAAGCTATGTTTGGGCTCCTGCTGCTGCTGCTGCCAACTCCAGGATGTGATTCATCCAATTTTTGGGCTCCTGCTGCCAACTCCAGTGTCTCTTTAAAGTAATGTTTGGGCTCCTGCTGCTGCCAACTCCAGGGTGTGATTCATCCAATTTTTGGGCTCCTGCTGCTAACTCCAGTGTCTCTTTAAAGTAATGTTCGGGCTCCTGCTGCTGCCTGCAACTCCAGGGTGTGATTCATCCAATTGTTGGGCTCCTGCTGCCAACTCCAGTGTCTCTTTAAAGTAATGTTTGGGCTCCTGCTGCTGCTGCTGCCAACTCCAGGGTGTGATTCATCCAATTTTTAGGCTCCTGCTGCCAACTCCAGTGTCTCTTTAAAGTAATGTTTGGGCTCCTGCTGCTGGCAACCCCAGGGTGTGATTCATCCAATTTTTGTGCTCCTGCTGCCAACTCCAGTGTCTCTTTCAAGCTATGTTTGGGCTCCTGCTGCTGCTGCTGCTGCTAGCAACTCCAGGCTGTGATTCATCCAAATTTTGGCCTCCTGCAGCCAACTCCAGTGTCTCTTTAAAGCGATGTTTGTGCTTATGCTGCTGCTAGCAACTCCGGGGTGTGATTCATCCAATTTTTGGCCTCCTGCAGCCAACTCCAGTGTCTCTTTAAAGCAATGTTTGCGCTTATGCTGCTGCTTGCAACTCCAGGGTGTGATTCATCCAATTTTTGGGCTCCTGCAGTCAACTCCAGTGTCTCTTTAAAGCAATGTTTGTGCTCCTGCTGCTGCTTGCAACTCCATGGTGTGATTCATCCAATTTTTGGGCTCCTGCTGCCAACTCCAGTGTCTCTCTCAGCCAAATGTTTGGCCTCCTGCTGCTCCTGCTGCCAACTCCAGTGTCTCTTTCAGCCAATGTTTGGGCTGCTGCTGCTGCTGCTTGCAACTCCAGGGTGTGATTCATCCAATTTTTGGGCTCCTGCTGCCAACTCCAGTGTCTCTCTCAGACAAATTTTTGGCCTCCTGCTGCTGCTGCTGCCAACTCCAGGGTGTCTTTCAAGCAATGTTTGGGCTCCTGCTTATGCTGCTGCCAACTCCAGGGTGTGCCTTCCAGCTAATGTATGTGCTCCTGTTGCTGCCAACTTCAGGGTGCCTTCCAGCCAATTTCTAGGTTCCTGCTGCTGCTGCTTGCAACTCCAGGGTGTGATTCATCCAATTTTTGGGCTCCTGCTGCCAACTCCAGTGTCTCTTTCAAGCTATGTTTGGGCTCCTGCTGCTGCTTGAAACTCCAGGGTGTGATTCATCCAATTTTTGGGCTCCTGCTGCCAACTCCAGTGTCTCTTTCAAGCTATGTTTGGGCTTCTGCTGCTAGCAACTCCAGGGTGTGATTCATCCAATTTTTGGCCTCCTGCAGCCAACTCCAGTGTCTCTTTTAAGCAATGTTTTTGCTTATGCTGCTGCTTGCAACTCCAGGGTGTGATACATCCAATTTTTGGGCTCCTGCAGCCAACTCCGGTGTCTCTTTAAAGCAATGTTTGTGCTCCTGCTGCTGCTTGCAACTCCAGGGTGTGATTCATCCAATTTTTGGGCTCCTGCTGCCAACTCCAGTGTCTCTCTCAGCCAATTTTTGGCCTCCTGCTGCTGCTGCCAACTCCAGGGTGTCTTTCAAGCAATGTTTGGGCTCCTGCTTATGTTGCTGCCAACTCCAGGGTGTGCCTTCCAGCTAATGTATGTGCTCCTGCTGCTGCCAACTTCAGGGTGCCTTCCAGCCAATTTCTAGGTTCCTGCTGCTGCTGCTTGCAACTCCAGCGTGTGATTCATCCAATTTTTGGGCTCCTGCTGCCAACTCCAGTGTCTCTTTCAAGCTATGTTTGGGCTCCTGCTGCTGCTGCTAGCAACTCCAGGCTGTGATTCATCCAATTTTTGGCCTCCTGCTGCCAACTCCAGTGTCTCTTTAAAGCAATGTTTGTGCTTGTGCTGCTGCTTGCAACTCCAGGGTGTGATGCATCCAATTTTTGGGCTCCTGCAGCCAACTCCAGGGTGTGCCTTCCAGCTAATGTATGTGCTCCTGTTGCTGCCAACTTCAGGGTGCCTTCCAGCCAATTTCTAGGTTCCTGCTGCTGCTGCTTGCAACTCCAGGGTGTGATTCATCCAATTTTTGGGCTCCTGCTGCTGCTGCTGCCAACTCCAGGGTGTGTTAGTCAATTTTTGGGCTCCTGCTGCCAACTTCAATGTCTTTTTCAAGCTATGTTTGGGCTCCTGCTGCTGCTTGCAACTCCAGGGTGTGATTCATCCAATTTTGGGCTCCTGCTGCCAACTCCAGTGTCTCTTTCAGCCAATGTTTGGGCTGCTGCTGCTGCTGCTTGCAACTCCAGGGTGTGATTCATCCAATTTTTGGGCTCCTGCTGCCAACTCCAGTGTCTCTTTCAAGCTATGTTTGGGCTTCTGCTGCTGCTGCTGCTAGCAACTCCAGGGTGTGATTCATCCAATTGTTGGCCTCCTGCAGCCAACTCCAGTGTCTCTTTGAAGCAATGTTTGTGCTTATGCTGCTGCTTGCAACTCCAGGGTGTGATACATCCAATTTTTGGGCTCCTGCAGCCAACTCCAGTGTCTCTTTAAAGCAATGTTTGTGCTCCTGCTGCTGCTTGCAACTCCAGGGTGTGATTCATCCAATTTTTGGGCTCCTGCTGCCAACTCCAGTGTCTCTCTCAGCCAATTTTTGGCCTCCTGCTGCTGCTGCTGCCAACTCCAGGGTGTCTTTCAAGCAATGTTTGGGCTCCTGCTTATGTTGCTGCCAACTCCAGGGTGTGCATTCCAGCTAATGTATGTGCTCCTGCTGCTGCCAACTTCAGGGTGCCTTCCAGCCAATTTCCAGGTTCCTGCTGCTGCTGCTTGCAACTCCAGGGTGTGTCAGTCAATGTTTGGGCTCCTGCTGCCAACTCCAGTGTCTCTTTAAAGTAATGTTTGGGCTCCTGCTGCTGCTGCTGCCAACTCCAGGGTGTGATTCATCCAATCTTTTGGCTCCTGCAGCCAACTCCAGTGTCTCTTTCAAGCTATGTTTGGGCTCCTGCTGCTGCTGCTAGCAACTCCGGGGTGTGATTCATCCAATTTTTGGCCTCCTGCAGCCAACTCCAGTGTCTCTTTAAAGCAATGTTTGCGCTTATGCTGCTGCTTGCAACTCCAGGGTGTGATTCATCCAATTTTTGGGCTCCTGCAGCCAACTCCAGTGTCTCTTTAAAGCAATGTTTGTGCTCCTGCTGCTGCTTGCAACTCCAGGGTGTGATTCATCCAATTTTTGGGCTCCTGCTGCCAACTCCAGTGTCTCTTTCAAGCTATGTTTGGGCTTCTGCTGCTGCTGCTGCTAGCAACTCCAGGGTGTGATTCATCCAATTGTTGGCCTCCTGCAGCCAACTCCAGTGTCTCTTTGAAGCAATGTTTGTGCTTATGCTGCTGCTTGCAACTCCAGGGTGTGATTCATCCAATTTTTGGGCTCCTGCTGCCAACTCCAGTGTCTCTTTCAAGCTATGTTTGGGCTTCTGCTGCTGCTGCTGCTAGCAACTCCAGGGTGTGATTCATCCAATTGTTGGCCTCCTGCAGCCAACTCCAGTGTCTCTTTGAAGCAATGTTTGTGCTTATGCTGCTGCTTGCAACTCCAGGGTGTGATACATCCAATTTTTGGGCTCCTGCAGCCAACTCCAGTGTCTCTTTAAAGCAATGTTTGTGCTCCTGCTGCTGCTTGCAACTCCAGTGTGTGATTCATCCAATTTTTGGGCTCCTGCTGCCAACTCCAGTGTCTCTCTCAGCCAATTTTTGGCCTCCTGCTGCTGCTGCTGCCAACTCCAGGGTGTCTTTCAAGCAATGTTTGGGCTCCTGCTTATGTTGCTGCCAACTCCAGGGTGTGCATTCCAGCTAATGTATGTGCTCCTGCTGCTGCCAACTTCAGGGTGCCTTCCAGCCAATTTCCAGGTTCCTGCTGCTGCTGCTTGCAACTCCAGGGTGTGTCAGTCAATGTTTGGGCTCCTGCTGCCAACTCCAGTGTCTCTTTAAAGTAATGTTTGGGCTCCTGCTGCTGCTGCTGCCAACTCCAGGGTGTGATTCATCCAATCTTTTGGCTCCTGCAGCCAACTCCAGTGTCTCTTTCAAGCTATGTTTGGGCTCCTGCTGCTGCTGCTAGCAACTCCGGGGTGTGATTCATCCAATTTTTGGCCTCCTGCAGCCAACTCCAGTGTCTCTTTAAAGCAATGTTTGCGCTTATGCTGCTGCTTGCAACTCCAGGGTGTGATTCATCCAATTTTTGGGCTCCTGCAGCCAACTCCAGTGTCTCTTTAAAGCAATGTTTGTGCTCCTGCTGCTGCTTGCAACTCCAGGGTGTGATTCATCCAATTTTTGGGCTCCTGCTGCCAACTCCAGTGTCTCTCTCAGACAAATTTTTGGCCTCCTGCTGCTGCTGCTGCCAACTCCAGGGTGTCTTTCAAGCAATGTTTGGGCTCCTGCTTATGCTGCTGCCAACTCCAGGGTGTGCCTTCCAGCTAATGTATGTGCTCCTGTTGCTGCCAACTTCAGGGTGCCTTCCAGCCAATTTGTAGGTTCCTGCTGCTGCTGCTTGCAACTCCAGGGTGTGATTCATCCAATTTTTGGGCTCCTGCTGCCAACTCCAGTGTCTCTTTCAAGCTATGTTTGGGCTCCTGCTGCTGCTTGCAACTCCAGGGTGTGATTCATCCAATTTTGGGCTCCTGCTGCCAACTCCAGTGTCTCTTTCAGCCAATGTTTGGGCTGCTGCTGCTGCTGCTTGAAACTCCAGGGTGTGATTCATCCAATTTTTGGGCTCCTGCTGCCAACTCCAGTGTCTCTTTCAAGCTATGTTTGGGCTTCTGCTGCTAGCAACTCCAGGGTGTGATTCATCCAATTTTTGGCCTCCTGCAGCCAACTCCAGTGTCTCTTTCAAGCTATGTTTGGGCTCCTGCTGCTGCTTGCAACTCCAGGGTGTGATTCATCCAATTTTTGGCCTCCTGCAGCCAACTCCAGTGTCTCTTTAAAGCAATGTTGTGCTCCTGCTGCTGCTTGCAACTCCAGGGTGTGATTCATCCAATTTTTGGGCTCCTGCAGCAAACTCCAGTGTCTCTTTAAAGCAATGTTTGTGCTCCTGCTGCTGCTTGCAACTCCAGGGTGTGATTCATCCAATTTTTGGCCTCCTGCAGCCAACTCCAGTGTCTCTTTAAAGCAATGTTTGGGCTCCTGCCCCTCATAGTGATGCCACTTCAACTCTCTGCAATTGTGCCGCTCTGCGATTCTATTAGCGATGCCTCTGATCTGCATGTGATATTTTTTTACAGTATTATTTAACTAACCCAGCACGCATCCTATGCGTGTTACAGCAAGGCAGAATGGTTTACAACCCTATTGAGGCTCTAGGAGGCTCAGAAATAGCCGTTTTTAATAGCGATTCGTCGCGAATAAAGTCGGACCGAAACGAATTTTGTCGGAAAATTCGGCGAATCAGCCGAAACAAATTTTTCAAAAGTTCGCTCATCTCTAATCTTCAACTTATAAAAAACATTCTACAAAACAAAGGGTCAAAATGCTCATTAAAACAATGTTAGTCAGCTCTAAAGAGAAACTTCGGGGGCCATGAAATCTAAAAGTTCAGTATTCCCCGCTGTGTGAATAATTCAGAATGTTATACCAAGCTTTCAGGTTCCTAAGCCACACCAGGGATCCTTATTTATTGTTTTTTTGGGTGGGTGCTAGATGAGCGTCTCTTGTAAGATGCTCTCTGTGCCCGCACTGGAGAGCTGTCTGAAGACAGGCAGTGTTCTGTGTTCACTTGCTCCCAGACAGCCGCTGGGCGCTAGCACAGGTCTGTTAAACACTGATGTGACCGCTAGCACCTGCTTGGAGAGCTAGGAAGCAGCAACATTCATCAATAAAAAAACAAAGCGAAAAGGGGGATTCCAGACATTCAGCACCTGTTGAAATCCTTGTTTTTTTATTTATTGGGGCGATGACAGCACAATGAAAAAAAAATGGGAATTGCATTGGGAACATATGAAAGACATGACATAGGTTTTGCATAGTCCAAATCACAAGTCTACAGTGCAACACAAAAGTGCAAAAAATGCATACAAAACAATTCTGAAACAGCCAAGGGATCCTGTGGCACATGCATCAGCCCAATAAATAAATAAACCCCAAGAAATTAGGGAGGATGAGGGGCGCGTCTTATTGCCTGCACCACTGTTAGTGGCCTTGAATCTGCATAAAACAGCATGGCTGGGTTATAGGCACTAAGTCTTAAAGGAGCCACAGCACTCAACCTTGTTAGCTTGCAGGCCAGCCTATAATCTGCCTCTAAACTTGGTTAAAAACAGAGGACTCGGTCACACACATCTGCAGAAGTATGCTTAAGCTGCACCACTACGCCAAAGTGCCTCTGTGGGGTGCAGAGATTAGAGTTAGGACTGCACCCCACAGAGGCACTTTGGCGTAGTGGTGCAGCTTAAGCATACTTCTGCAGATGTGTGTGACCGAGATCTCTGTTTTTAACCAAGTTTAGAGACAGATTATAGGCTGGCCTGCAAGCTAACAGGGTTGAGTGCTGTGGCTCCTTTAAGACTTTTGTATACTAATTGCCCTGCTAACGTGCACCTCCCAGGTTAGTTATAAAATGGTCTGAGTGGCTGCCACCCCCCCTTGTTTCTTTTGGGTTATAGGCACTACCAATGACCTTGGCACTCAGGGCAATCAACCTGCTTGTCCTCCCATAGAAACAGCCCTACATATAACATATATGTAAACTGATCATTCCATTTTTTGTCATTACAGGACAATTGTGTAACAGTGCCAAATTCTGGTCAGGAAGATGCAGACAAAGATGGAATTGGAGATGCGTGTGATGATGATGCTGATGGAGATGGCATACTAAATATTCAGGTTTGTTTGTTTTATTTTTGCTGGATGATTAGCCCTACAATGAAAGGATATTTATTGTCTGCATGTTTCTGCATATTTTCTTCTTTAGTCTTCTATTCAGCATTTTAGTTGAATGATACATTATTAAGTAAAGTCATTCAAGGCCTTCTCATTAAATATTCGCTAATGAAAGGTAATTAGGAAATGTTATAACATTATAAGTGATGGTTCTGGTACAATAAGTGTATTATTGTCTGAAAAATGTATAAAGTACTTTCTTTTTTGGAACAGGATAACTGTGTCTATGTCCCTAATGTGGACCAGAGAAATGTAGATCAAGATAATTTCGGTGATGCTTGTGACAACTGTCAAAATGTCAAAAATGATGACCAAAGAGACACTGACCGTGATGGGAAAGGGGATGTTTGTGATGACGACATAGATGGAGATAGTATGACCTACTAATTAAACACTTGTTATTTACATCTTTGTGTGTTTTGTTATTTGCACCTACATCTGCTTTAAACTGGACCAACACCCATATAACAAACCCTTGCAACAAAAGTGCTCATATATATCTCTCCCCAGGGCAATTCAGATTGCTGCACATAAAAACCACCGTTAGACTTACTGGTATCGGATTTTTCAGGAAGCCTTCAGCTTGACCACACGGAGAGATATTATGCTCCACCCCTAGGAAGAAATACAAACATGAACAGATGTTAAAAGCCCCACCCCTTCCTCTCCTCCTCAGCAATAGAAAAGTAATACCCTAACCACCCTTGGACTATGGGTGGGTAATAAGCGATCAAGCTGAAGGATTCCTGAAAAATCCGTTACCAGTAAGTCTAATGGTGTTTTTTCCAAGTCATCCTTCAGCTTGACTGACCACATGGAGAGGGAAGCTGCAAGTAGTAACCTACCGAAGGCCTGGTGCTTTGCAGTAAATCAAGTCTAAAATGTCTGAGGAAGGTGTGGGGCGATGACCACATTGCTGCTTTGCATATCTCATCTATGGATGCCCCACTCCTTTCTGCCCATGATGTAGCTATAGCTCTTGTAGAATGGGCCGAGACTTCGGGGGTAAACACCCCCTAGCAGAGTAAGTTTGAGCAATAGTCTGTTTTATCCATCTAGCTATAGTGGATTTTGAAGCTGCTGAACCTTTCTTTTTTTCCACTAAAAGTTACGAAGAGTTGATCTGCTATTTGCCATTCTTTGGATCTTTCTAAGTAAATGATCAGCGCTCTTCTCTCAAGTAGAGAGAGATCTTCTTTGCCTGCTACACTTGGCAATGTCGGAAGAACTATCTCCTGCAACCTGTTAGCTGAAGTCGCAATTTATGGTAGGAATAACGGATTGGCTCTAAGTATGACTTTGTCTCGAAGTAATGCACAATAAGGTTGTTTAATGGATAAGGCCTGTAGTTCGCTTACTCTCCTAGCAGAAGCAATAGCCAGCAAAAAAAAACACTTCAAATATAACCATTTCTCTGAGACCTCATCCAGAGGTTCAAATGAGGGTTCCATTAACCCTTTTAACACAATCAACAAGTCCCATGCTGGAAAACCTTTAAATGGTGCAGGCCTTTTACGCATCACTGATCAATTATTAAGTTCATTTTGTCTTAATTTCTGTTTCAGAAATACTGATAAAGCAGAAGTCTGAGTCTTTAATGTACTCACAGTCAACCCCTTTTCAAAACCTTCCTGCATGATTTCTAGAAAAAAAGAATTTTGTCTTTTTTTTCTTCAACTTGTTCACTTCACAAAAACACAATTCTGTGAAACTCATCTGTAGAATAGTTTTTTCTGTAAAATAAATTCGAGGCCATCCTCTTCATTACAATTGGGTAATTCCTGCCCAGAGGGTGTGGACTGTAAGATTAAAGGTGTGGCTCCTCCCGGCCCTATAAGTAAGCAGCTGCCTCTAACCAAACCAGTAATTAAAAAGCAGTAAATTAAATACCAAGAGGCTAAGGCTGGGAGGCCCCAAGTATAGAAGACAATGTTACCTCACACCGAACTCGAACCGAGCTTATTTTATTATTATTTCTCTTTTTTTTCTTTTCATTATCATTTATATATATATTTTAAATGCTAAATGATAAAATACATGGAATAAACACCATAAAAAGGCATCAAGGATAGAGTGGAGGGTCTGACGGCCTGTTATGGATTCTACAGAAAAAAACAATTCTACTGGTGAGTTTCACTGAATTGTGTTTTTTCTTCCAATCCATTCCAGGCCGTCCTGTTCATTACAATTGGGACCTCCAAAAGCAGTGCCTATATATGGGCGGGATCCCCAGCGCAAAACAGCAGGTAGTTCATTTCATTACCGCCTGAAGAATTTTTTGGTCAGCTGAAAGGCCCAGGAAGCACCAATGGGCCTAGTGGAATGAGCTGTGACCTGAAAGGGAGGTTCCTTCCCCTTGGCAGAATAGGTTCTTACTATTGCCTGTCTAATCCACCTGCTGATCGTGGATTTAGCTGGTGGAAGCCCCTTTCTAAGCCCTTCCGAAATGATAAAAAGAAATTCCGACATCCAGAAGGATTCTGTGGCAGGCATGTAATATATTATGGCTCTGACTTCGTCCAAAGAATGAAGAGCCCTTTCCTTTGAATTAGCTGGAACTGGGCAAAAAGAAGGTAACACTACCTCCTCATTAAGGTGAAAAGGAGAAATGACCTTAGGTAAAAAATCTGGCTTAAACCAAAAAAACACCTTGTCTCTGTGTAACTCAAAATAAGGAGCCTTCAAACAAGTGGCCAATTCGGAAACTCGATGCACAGAGGTGATCGCCACCAAGAAAATTACCTTGAGCGTCAAAATACTCAAAGGAGCGTCAATCAAGGGTTCAAAGGGAGAGCAGATAGCACCAGATTTAAGCCCCACACCGGTAAAATAGGCTTACGCGGTGGTCGGACATGAGTGACTCCCTGAAAAAAGGTTCTGATGAGTCTATTGTCAGCGATAGAGCTCTGGGAAAAAATAGATAAGGCCGAAACATGCCCCTTGAGGGTGCTCAACTGGAGGCCCAACTCTAAGCCATTCTGCAGAAATTCTAGAATTCTGGAGACAGAATATCTTCTGTAGGAAAACTTCCTGGACTCACACCAGGAGATGAAGGCCCACCAGACCCTATATTATATCTTAGAAGATATGGTATGTATAACCTTGGCCAATAAACCCTTCTTTGTCAAGATCGAGGTTTCAATAGCCAGGCCGTCAAAACCAGCATTTGTAAATTTAGGTGCCAAAGAGACCCCTGTGTGAGAAGATCTGGACCATCCGGCAGGTGCCAGTGAGCTCCCGCCATCCTTACTATGTCTGAAAACCAGCTTCTCCTTGGCCAGCGTGGAGCCACCAACATGGTTGGTACTCCTCCCGAGCTACCTTCTTTAGTACTTGACCCAGGAGCGGGAATGGAGGCATACCAGAGACTGAACCTTGTCCATGGGGTTGTCAGAGCGTCCATTGCCATGGCCAGAGGGTCTAGTGAAAGGGACACAAACCTTAGAAGCTTGTGATTGTGTCCGGATGCAAATAGATCCACATCCTGACGACCCCAGCAGAGGAAAAGGGCTTGAAAGAACTAATGACTGAGAGACCACTCCCCTAGACGCAGAGGCCCCCTTCTTAGGGAGTCTGCCCTCTTCCCCCTGGGGGTACTGTCAGAACACCGGGTGTGAACCCTGATTGCGGAGACTGCAACTCTGCTCACCGACCGGGAAGCCTGGAGTCTAAGGACCAACCTGGTATTCACTAGAGCCTCTGATGGTGAGGATAGGCTGGGCTGCAGGAAGGCCCCAGGTCAGGCAACCTAGGAGTGAGTTTTGCAGAATTCCGGGTAGGAGACAGACCAGAGCTGATCTGGGAGTGTGAGGCAGGCTGAAGTCGTGGGCTGGCAGATCTGGATCAAAGTCAAGAAACAAGCAGAGGTCATGGGCAGGCAGAACAGGATCGTGGTCACAAAACAAAGCCGAAGTCGTCAGGAAAGCAGGATCGTAGTCAGAAGCAAGCCGGTCGGTACACAGGAAGGAATCACAGGAACTCAGGAGCATGCAGGAAAAAGACCAACTGGCAATTGAGGACAGGCCTTGTCTGTTTTTATAGGCCCCTGCACATGCTCAGTAGAGAGGACTCACAGGCGGCCTCTGCTGGTCAACAGGAGGAACAGTCCTGGTTCTCCGACATAAGCGAACAGGCGCCCTCTGCTGGACTACAGAGGGAACAGTCCTGGTTCTCTGACAGTTGATCACCCAGCCAAACTTCTCTAGGGTTGACAACACGGTCTGAGTGTCTCTCTCGGTCTCCTGAAGGGACGGGGCCGAGATCAACAGATCGTCCAGGTACGGGATTATGTGAATCCCCTGACCCCTCAGGATGGCCATGAGCCCCGCCAACACCTTGGTGAAAACCCTTGGGGCTGAGGAAAGGCTGAAGGGAAGAGCCACAAATTCAAAATGTTGGCCCTCCAGGGCAAATCTTAAAGATTTCTGGCGTTGCAAGAAATTAGCGATGTGAAGATATGCATCCCTTATGTCTACTGTGGTCAGGAAATCCTCGGGCTGAAGCGACCTCACTGCCAATTTTAAAGTTTCCATGCAGAAAGGTCTCAACCGGATGAACTTGTTGAGACCCTTTAGGTCTAGAATCGGTTGCACCGATCCATCCTTCTTGGGGATCGTGAACAGATTGGAGTAAAATCCCTGACCTTCTTCCTGAAGTGGTACCTGATAAATTACCCTGAAGAAGATGCAGAACAGAGGCTCTCAAGGCTTCTGCCTTTAACAGGTTTCGGGATGCCCTTGACCAAAGGAACCTTGTGGGTGGTCTGGCTGCAAACTCGATCTTGTAGCCCGAAGACACCACTTCCTGAATCCAAAGATCCGACACGTGGTGCTTCCAGATCGGAGCAAACTGCAGGAGCCGTCCCCCCACCCGGCCGGGTGAGGGCGCCCCCTCATGCCTGGGTGGACTTAGCTTGAGGCTTAGACTTGGCTCCCCAAGCGGCACTGGGCCTATTCCGGGGCCTACCTCTGCTCCAAAAATCCCTGCGGGAACTTGAAAGAGAGGAACCTCTACCGCCTCAAAAGAACCGGGATGATGAGGGCTTCCGAAAAAAATGAGTAGATCTCCTCCTTTGAGGAAGCTTGCCATCCTTGACCATGAGATCAATCCGTTCCCCAAAAAGGGCAGATCCGTAAGAGACTTCTTGGCAGCATCAGCCGACCATTGCTTTAGCCGCAAAGAGAGGAGTAACGCAATAAGAAGAGCAGAGGTTCTGGCACCTAGCCTGACCACATCATCCATAGCAGTGATAACAAAGCTAATAAAATGTTTTTATAATTTTTTTTTTTTTTTAAATACACTCTTTTTAAAATAGCATAATAGTAAAATGATGACTATATAACCATAATAATAAATATAACATTAATGCAATGAAAAAAGATAATAACCGATAATCCACTTACCTCTCCGTGGGAGAGCAGCAACGGGAGCCGCAATCACCATACCCGGGCCGCAGCCGCCCTGAGCCCCAGAGCTAGGAGCCCAGCCACAGCCTGTAACAACGCGACCCGCCGAGGGCCCCGGGGTGCGTCTGGCCAGAGCCACAGGACTGTAAAGAATACCGCGGTCGGCGTGATCCGCCAAAGCCCCGGGGTGCGTCGGCCCGGACCGTGGTGCCTGAAGCGGTCTGAGCATCGCCCGCAAGCCTGGAGGGGAGATGGTGGGGAGTGACAGCAAGTGTGGCCGAAAGCGGAGGAGCCAGGCGGCAGAAGGCCGCATCCCCGCTGTAAGTTACCTGCTTGGTCTACGGAAGTATATAGGTAGAGGTACCCTCTCTGCTGCTTCTCTCGATGCCAGAGAGAGCATTAGAGAAGCTGGAAAGCCTAACAAGCCGCTTCCGCCCCCTTTCCACCCCCAGACATGACGTCTCAAAAAAAAATACGCCCCCTTAAAGAAAAAGGCGCGAAATTTGAAAATAAAAAAAGTAAAACACATGTGGGAAGAAGGGTGGGTAGTATATAAAAATATACACAGTTCCTCGGCAGGGTCACCAGACAAAAACCTGTGGCTGACTTGCTTTTCAAAGAAAGCCTGCAGCCCAGAGCGTATAACACTCTTAAAAGTGCCCCAGACCCGGCGTTTTACCTTACCTTCACAGACCCCAAAACAGCGAAGCTGGGGAGGCAAAAGGGTCAGGAAGATCCGTAGGAATAAGGCTGTGCAGGAAGCTGGCAGGGTATTTCCCCCACTTGCTGCCAATACCTAATCTGAGAAAGAGAAATCCAAGTGATCTTCACAGTCCATCCAACTGCAAGAATGAAACTGGTTTGGTTAGAGGCAGCTGCTTACTTATAGGGCCGGGAGGAACCATACCTTTAATCTTGCAGTCCATGCCCTCCAGGCAGGAATTACCCAATCATAATGAAGAGGACAGCCTGGAATGGATTGGAAGAAAAAACTAAGAAATGCGTTTCCATACCTTTCCATAGATCCTCCTAGTAGTTAACTTACAGCTGGCAAGAAGAGTTTCAGTCACTCTAATTGAGCAACCCTTTTTTCATAATAAGGCCCCTTCAGGACCCAAGCTGTCAGACATAGTCTTGACTGATTCAGATGTAGAATGATGTCTTGATGAATGATGTCCAGAATATCTTGTAGTCTCCAAGGACTCTTTGTTGCCATCTTCATTAGTAACAGGAACCTCTGCAGTGTCCTTGTATGCAATTGAGCCCAGGGTACTGCCAGAATTACCGAGGTCATAAACCCCAGTATTTTCATTATAACCCTTAGGGGCACCCGAAGACTCCTTGCTAGAGCTACCACCTCTGCCACAATTCTGTCCCTTTTTTCCACTGGTAGTAACATTTTCTTCTGGGCGCTGTCTATGTTGAACCCCAGAAATTTGCATTGTTGACTGGGTGTTAGACTTGATTTTTCCAGGTTTACTAACCAACCCAGATTCTTTAGTATCTCAAAAGTCCTTTCTAAGTGTACTAACTATCCCACCCTTGACTTTTTGAGGTGGGCCGTTGGTTCTGCCACAATCTTAATAAAAATCCTTGGCGATGAAGATAGGCTGAAGGGCAGTGCTCTGTACTGGAAGTATAGTACTTTCTGATCCAGCTGCACTGCAAATCTTAAGTATTTACTGTGTGCTGCTAGAATAGGGATATGTAGGTAAGCATCCTGTAAGTCTAGGTTCACCATCCATAGGATCACGTAAGGCTCCCATATGCTCAAAACTTAAATCTTAAACAAAACTTAAAATGGCCTAAGGGGGCATCCAATTTAGGATTCTTGCTCCAATGTTTCATTAAAGGATTATACTTTCTTTTTAAGGATTTAGGTAAG
Source organism: Gastrophryne carolinensis (assembly GCA_027917425.1). NCBI lineage: Eukaryota > Metazoa > Chordata > Amphibia > Anura > Microhylidae > Gastrophryne > Gastrophryne carolinensis. Next base: position 303,252,175 of record CM051234.1, on the reverse strand, counting down.
AACAATGTTTTTTTCTGGCACATCCCATTCTTTCTTGACCATCTCTTTTAAGAGCGAATGGAGCCTTTTCCGACTTTTTGACTAGAATTTCTCTGTACATTTCATCTTGTATCATATAGATCTTGCAATAACGAAATAAAGCTCTTCTGAGACTATATGGGCACTTTCCTGCTCCCCTTCTTCCTGGGCCCCCTCATCCATAGAATCCTGAGCTTGGTCCTCATCCTCCACGATAACCCCTGCCTCTGAAGTTATATCTGTATAGGGGAGGAAGGTAAGGCACTGGGGATTGTATTAATCAAAGATACATCCTGACTCATCCTGGCTGCACTTCCAAAACCGGGGTGGGAATAGGTGCGGAAACAAGAGACTATTGAGATTGAGTGACAAAATCTTTGTGGGCATCCCGCATCTGCCTCTTTTTTAGCCTTGTCACATCCCAACTCAACTACCAAGTGTCTGGAAGCGCTGTATTAAAAGTCTCAAAGTCTGGTCTTTTTAGTAGCTTTAGCATGTTTTCCGTTTTGGATTTAGGATCAGTGTCTGTCTAAAATAAAAAAAAACAGAATATATATAAGTTACCTGTCTCTTAAGGAACATCTACCCCATAACAAGAAATTGCAAGTCTGTCCTACCGCATGCTGCGCTTTTCCGTCGGGATTCACACACGACAGGTGCTCTTTGTCAGCCGCTGCGTGCTGTGCTGCTGCTGTCGCTGTGGCCATGCTCTGATCTGTGCCTCGGGTGTCCGGCTAGCTGCCACCAGAAATCTCTATTCCCTCTGCTGAGAAGGTAGACATTGACGAAACCGGAAATGATGCCGGGTATGCGCCATCTCCCCGCCCAAAAATTCAACATTTTTGGAGGGAACTTACACATGTAAAAATACATCTTTTAAGAACCACTCTCCATAAAAGATGACTGGATACTCAAGCTAAGTCAGTGCTAGGTTTTTAAGGTATATCGCACAACTAGTGCGTATTTGGAAACTATGAGGGAAATAGCCCTGGCTGTATTCAGACCCCAGTAGGGACTCTGGTACAGCGGGCTATTCCAGTACTCTGGTACTCTGAAGGTCGTAAAATAAAAAACTGTCAGGAGTCTATCAGGCACCTCTCTGTCCAATGGTTTCCCAGGGAGGAAACAAAGAACTGAGGAGAGGAAGGGGTGTGTTTCCTCCCAGGGGGTGGAGCATAATCTCTCCATGTGGTCGGTCAAGCTGAAGGAAGACTTGGAAAAATTAATTAACCTTTTTCTATTTCCTGCCAGTTTTAAAAACAAAATGGCATTTCCTGCAGGCCACCTGAAAGCAGGAGGTGCTGCTGGGTTTCCTGTTACTGTGTATTATCAGTTATGTCATTTGAATCCAATCAGCAGCATGGCTGAGGTGCTGGGAAAAGAGGTTTCAAAATGGACGCTACCACTGGGAAATCTGAGAGGTGGCGTTTCAGCTTTGAGTGGGTGGGTGCAGGAGCAAATGTGCAGACAATGATACAGTATCATGCATGCAGATGGGGCTAGGGAGTTTTGGAGAATTTTCTTCTCCAAATGTGCCAGGCTGTTGGTCCATTTTAAATATATTTAGTTTTAAACCAGATAATCCAGTTAAAGTCATAGTACTGTACAGTGTAATTTGAAACATTTGGATGTCACCTTTCTGAGAAGTTACAGAAAAGTTGATAGTATTTATCAAAATACACACAAGTATTATAATTACAATTATTTACAACAATAAACATATTCATTTGGGGGGGGACTGTGGCCCTACAGGTTTAAAACAAATCAGCACAAACCATTATACACATGTAGGGCATACTGCTGGTTCTTTCAAGTCTTAACCCTGGGCTTTGCATCATATGGGTCATTTTTACCAATACATAGGTTTGCTTGAAAGACAAGGTTAGCAGGGTCTCAGTTTACATACACCTTTCTGACAGCATTCTTTAGTTTAACATGATTGAGCCTCCTTCTAGAATTATATTGTTTAACATAATGTTTTGAATTAGTAGTGGGTATATGAGTTATTATATTCAGGACAGAAAAAGAAGCCCAAGACCTCATCCCTGTGCTGGGTGAGTTGCTTGCTCTTCTTTAAAATCTGTAGTATGCCACCTGTCTTTGCTAAGCTGCATGGCAGAGGCAGGTCATACATAAAATGAAATTGAAAAAAATATGTTCCTATTTTCTGTTCCTCCGTTACTGGTTATGCAGAAATATTTTTAGGAAATTAACAATGAAATATATTTAATGGAAATTTAGCTACAGAGGATACAACTTTGCAGTGTTCTCTCCATCACAACAGCACAATACATACATCACAGGAAGCTTTAAGCCTGTGAGCTTTTTATATTTCAATAGCAGGATAAAGACTGCTTTACAGTGGAGGACATGCATTTATTGAAGCAAGTTCAACCCTGAGTGCACGTTTGGGTGTAAAAAGCTCTACTCACCTTTAGTCCAAAGCAGCTTGTGTTCTCCTTCTATTAGTGACAATTTACTGGATGTAGAGAACAAGCTCTCTCTGTTTAGACCCTCCACTGGTCAACTCAACTCAACTTATTCATTACAATGGAGTGCCAAGTCTCAGCATGCAACCATATGCTGGGGCTTGGCACTCCATTGTAATAAATAAAGTGAGCTTCCAAGGAGAGCAGACTTCTGTCTTGGATGAAGAAGCCATTCCCCTGCATTTTGCTCTTGAATAGAGACCATTGCTGGAAGGTATGAATGGAGTGAGCTTGTTTTCTGCATCCAGTAAGTTTTCACACATCGAAGCAGTACACAAAAGCTGTTTTGGACTAAAGGTGGACTGTCCCTTTTTTTGTCATTATACTTGACTGTGTCCACATATCTGCAAGTCATGCTTCTGAAAATGGTGGGTGCCACATATTGTGATCATGTCATAAAAAATAATGTGTCCAAATTAAATTAAAAAATGTAATATTGGTAATTGTACAATTATACTTGTAATAATACAACACTTACCAATTTAAAAAAAATCACATATGCCTACAATGTTTCAGAAATTAAGAATGCTGTAGACAACTGCAAAATTATCCCAAACCCAGATCAGAAAGATACAGATCGTGATGGCATTGGTGATGTATGTGATAGCTGTCCCACTATTCATAACCCAGACCAGGTAAGCAAAGAATCAAATAAAATAAATAAATCAAATAAAATAAATAGAAAAAAAATTATTTCATTTAACTCAATACTGTTTTCAAGCAAATGGAGCACCTCCATACACAGTCTGCTATTTCTATATGTGTGTGTGTTTCCCTCTTCTCATGGCTATATATGTTGTCAGATGACAAAACTTCTATTAAAATGTGTTTTGTAATATTCTGTCACAAGATACGGTGGGTAATCAAGTGGTGATTGTTATATAACTGATGCATTTTAGGGATTCAGTTATGATATTACGACACTTTGTAAATTGAATGGCATGTATGATTGGAGTCTTTAATTAAAGTCAATCTAAAGCAAGGCCAGACACCTTTGTAAAGACCATTTGCTTTTTGTATCTAAGCCGAAATCAACATTTTATACAGAATGTCTGTCTCAATTCAACCAGTATTAACTCCACTGGCTTCCCTGGACACCAGTGGGAAAGCACTGGACCTGTGCTGAAGGGCATAAAGGCTGGTGTTCCCCCTATGCCCTTCGGCACAGGTTCAGTGCTCTCCCTCTGGTGTCCAGGGAAGTCAGTGGAGTAAATATGTATTGGCACGGCCAGGGGCCATTGAGCCATGTGATTACCAGGACGCAGTAGTGCTGGAAGTAATTAAACTTGGGCTGGGATTTTAAACACATACAATGTAACAAGCAGGGTAGAGTGCTTGCTATAAAAAGTACACCAGCAAGCTCCTTGCTGAGTCACACTGTAAAAACCCAGATGTGTGGCTGCTATACAATATAACAAGAGCTGTGTTTACATTGTATAGCAGCCACAAAGCTAGCTGCACTGTGTGAGTCATCTCTCCATCATGCTGGGGCAATGTAGATGATATTCTGAAGAATGCAATAAATAAGGATGTCCTCTCTGCTAACACTGTTCTGTTTAGACTATCCAAAGTATATTTTTTTATCATTGTTTATAAAATATTACAAGTAATATTCTTAATACATAATACAGTATAGACAGAGTATAACCACAGATACACATTGATGCTATAGGACATATGCATAAGAACTCTGCCCTTCTGTGCTAACAATCTAAAGGATAAGAGGACAAGAGGTTGAGCTATTATGTAGTGCATAACACAGACATATGCACACACACACGCACACACACTAACCAAACGTTTGAATAAACATTATTGAATAAACCAAAAGGAAAATTTAAAATGGAATTGCAGCACACTCTTGCATTGAATAAATAGTGAGCACTTACATCTCAGCAGCCCTTTATAGGTAGGTCGGAGCTTTGACCTAAAGGCCACTGGCACAGACCAAAAGAGGGATGGGGGTGACAATGTGGTCTAAAGAAATGTACACTGTCATCTCCTTGTGTAGTAACTATAAAGAGTAAAGATCTTTCTTTTGTTAGTGAAAACTATTAAAATTAAATGGATACTTACACAGGACGTTGAAATATCTATGTGGGCATTGTAAATAATATATTTTTATTTATGTCATCTTTTCTCAGTCAGATGCTGACCATGACCTGGTGGGGGATCAATGTGATACTAATCAAGATCGGTAAGAAATGTATAGAGCTTTTAATTAAATTTAATATAAGCCTTGATGGGCACTTTCAGATATTTTCTCTTCAAATATAAAGATTACACCACGTATTTAAATTGCTTTCAATTTAATATCACCATCATCCATATAAACATAAATATTTTTACATTTCAACAGCAAAATAACTGGAATTAAAATAAGGAATTTCAACCACTTTACGGTGCCTTGGTCACCTTGCTATTCTTACTGCAGCATTCCAGTTTATATCACTGAAAAAAGTAATCAAACATTTGTGCCCGCCGGGCAAAGCCAGTCTGGGTGTCTTCGCCACTGTCTGTGGGTATGTCTGGGACTTCAACCACCAGTAGCGTTTCTTCTGGCTCTTCCATTCGATGAAGCATGCAGAGATTGTGTAGCACACAGCAGGCAAGCATTATCCTAAACACCTTCTCTGGGCTTTACAGCATTTCCCCTCCTGGCTGGGCCAAATATAGGAAGTGTGCTTTCTTACCTAGTATCCCGGCAGCATTTCCTTGTTCTCAAATTTCCGCCACAGGGCAGTTTGGTGCAACACATAGGAGTCATGGCAGGAGTAATGGCAGGATTCCAGAAAGCCCCACCTCCCAGCATGCATCTCATGATCACACATAACCATCACATTAATCGGATGGAAGCACATTTGGTTGCGGTAGTGCAGATCTTGTGCTTGAGGGGGTGGAAGGGAATATGGGTACCATCAATGCAGCCAAGCACATTTGGGATTCCTGCCATATGACAGAAAGCCAGCCTGATGTTTTGCACGTAGGGATAGGCTCACAGAACCACCTCATGAAAGATGCAGCACATGGTAAGCTGGCTAATGCTGCCTAATAGAACAAGGATATTTAAGGCGGCACATAAGTGCACTATGCCAGGTACTGCATGGCTGCGGCCACTGGTGGGTTCAATTTGGTGGCGGATTTGGTTGTACAGTTCCAAAGGCGCAGCACAATTCAGCCTAAAGCAGTTTAAAAGTTGGCTCAAATCCACCACAGCCAACCAGATGTAAAAGTGAACCAAAACCCATGACCCAATGGATTCTTTACTCTTCTCAAGAGGGTAGCTGGGAATGAGGCTGCCAGCACGCTCAGATTCCCCCCACCTTAGACGACAATGTTCACTCTTGTATGGGCCAGAGAGCCGTGGCCTCAGCAAGACTGAGCGGACCAACATCTGGGCTGGCATTTCTGAAACTTTCAATTGCACTGGTGCGATCAGCGGACCACTGCAGCAATGAAATAATGACTCAACACGCTACTTATTGAGCATGGAGACCAGGAAGGCCCCATGAATAGCTACCTGGAATATGAGGCCATGTTGTAGCACAGAATACCTTTATGTCACCTGAAGGGTGTGGATGTGCCGGATGGGACAATAGCCTTGGTCTAAGGTAAATGTTTAATTTGTTGTTTCACAAGTTTATCGTTCCTTGCTTAATGTTCCTGCTCAAACTGTTGATTTGTTGTCCGGCACAGCTGCAAATGCAGGATCAGATTCAGAGTGGCAAGAAGATCTGGAATCACAACCTGTCATCCAACAGCTGGAAGTCAATGTTGGAGCCAGCACTAGTCAACACATCCACAGCCAGCTGTTCCTCAAGCCAACCGAAGACTGTCTGTAAGTGGCTCCTTGTGGTCCTTTTCCCTGTGCAAATTGGTTTGTTCTCTGTTGTCATCTGTAGCCATGTCTTTGTCTTACCATTGGTTTCCTTTACTCTGGTTCTTAGATCACAGTGTCCCCACACTCCACTCTCACAGCCAGCTGTTCCTCAAGCCAACCGGAGCCTATCTGTAAGTTCAATCTTCCTTGTATAAACAACAGCTTCTGGTTCGGCCAGCCTGACCCTGGTTGTGATAGCCTTATTGGTTGTTGGTTTCTTTAGGTTATCAACGGCCACTGGCCAAAATTTTGAATACATTTTTATTAGTCCATGTAGGCAGAATTGCTTATCTGTGTGTTTGTAGGCAGCATTGAGGTCTGCAACACCTATGGCTGTTTGGAATCCTCCATCCAATAACAACGTGCAACCCCTGTCTGTAAGTGCTACTTGTCACTTGTTAATTTACACATTGAGTTTACTGGTCCCCTACTCGGTCATGTATTTTTTTGTGGTTTTTATCTTGAATAATTGTTAGGTGTGCCCGTTGGAATTACGATTCTGTCGAAGATTATGGAGGAGATGGGCGATTTGTGAATCAACACACCTGTCTGGAGCATTTCCATGTTGATGTTTGTCCTACATTGTTGATGAGGTCTCCTTTATCGGGCATGGCCCACATAATACATCCAGTTAGACTGTCATTGTGTTTGTTTTTACTGTCGTATATGACATGTCTGGCTGCTTTTAAATGAGTTAAAGTACTTATCTGGACAATTGCAAGTTCTCAACACTCTCCTTTTGTGCCTCTCCTCCAGCTTATTATGATTGCCCACCATTATTTGAGGAGGAACAGCAGTCAACACCACCACAGATGTCAGAAGCATCAGGGGATAAGGCAACACAGGTATGTGAATATTGATTATTTAGGCTTCCAATGTTTGCATGTTGCTGGATGTCTTTGTCTGCCACATATTTGACGTGTGTTGATTTCCAGGATGTTACATTGTTTACTCTGCTTACGCAAACCATCTGTAAGGGAGACATCCGATGATACAGGTGTACCCACAACCCAGCTATCTGGATCCAGCTTGGTAGATGTTTTTAAAAAATTAGAGACAAAAGCTCTTTGTTCCCACTCATCTGGAATCCATTAATGTTGGCAAGCAAAAAAAACTATTGCTATCACTAACACACTTCAATCAAGTATAGGCCCATAAACGGATATAGAAGTCTGTGTCCCCTCACAAGCATATGGCCAACACCTAACAATACATGGCAAGTATGTTGTGTGAGCTGATGGGTTAACATGAACCGAAATACAACACAGCCATTTGTGTTATTGACCTTTCTTGTCTCATTTTCAGGCTCTATTGGTGGTAGTTGTGGAGTCAGAAAGGCGACCCAGTGATACCCAGCTTTATAAGCTGGGTACACAAATGCTTCACGCATACAATAGACAACAACGTCACAGCAACTCACTGAAAGAGTGGAAGGTTTTCAACGGCAACTGCATTAAATTTAATCTGAAAAGAATCCTTGGGCCACGCAGACAACAAGAAGCACGTGCACAGGAACAACATGTGGCCATTATTGCAGCCATCCAGAAGATTTAGAGGGAAATGGTTGTATTGCTGCAGGTTCTTAAGCAGCAGGTGCAGCAGCAAAACATATTTTTCCAGGTCCTGTTTAAATCGGGGGAAGGGCCTGGCCACAACCCTCCTGTGCACAATAGGCAAACACCAACAACACCAATACCACTTATGTCCATGATGGGACCTGGTAAGTTTGAATTTCTTTGTGGGCAGATTTGTTCAAATACATTCTTAGTTTTCACATGCAATACATTTAAATGTGTTTATGGCCAATGTGTTAGTAGAAACTCATACTATTACATTAAAGTGGACCAACACCGAGAGGTGATCGGCCCGGAAATCTATAAGATTCCCGGGCCGATCACCTCCCACCCCGCGGGACATCCGAGATCGGGATGTCCCGCGGGGTGAAACCCCCCAAAAAACCCCCAAACACCTTACCTGATCTTCGGCGGCGGCCGGCCGCCGCCGCCTCCCTCGCGGCCCTGTAGGCGTGCTCGCGCCCGCGCCGGCCGTCTGCGAATGGCCGGCGGGGGCGCGCGCGCGCCGAAAGTGACGCGAGGGAGGCGGCGGCGGCGGCAGCCGCTTGGACGTTCCTGATCCCCGCCTGGACGTTGGCGGGGATTGGACCGTCCAGTCACGTGGGAGCGGGGACAGGTAAGATTTTGGGGCTTTCTGGGGGGTTTTACACAGCGGGGCACCCCCGATCGGGGTGCCCCGCCGAAGTGGACCAAAACCCAGGATAGTCAAAATCCTGGGTGTTGGTCCACTTTAAGCAAAGCCACAGAAGACAACAAAAACCCAAACCTTTGCAAAAGTAGTAAACTTTTAATACACTTTAACCAAATAGGCCAAAATGGCCAAAAACAAAAATATAAGATGCACAGCAGCTACCTAATTTCTTGCCCCCACCAAGCCTCTTGTCACGCATGTGCAGCAGCATAGTTTTGGACTCCAGCATGTATTGCTGTGATGCTGTCATATGCAAGCTGTTGGGAAGAGAAGAAAACAAAAATGAGCAAACATTGAAAAAATCACAAATGAACAAACCTACATTTCTAAACACGTAGGGTCAACTTGTCCGAACCAACAGGTTAAGGCACTGGTAAAAATGCCACTTCTCACATACTGAAAATTTGGGTGGGTAAAAGGAAGGTCACATTTTTTGACAACACTTGTTTTTATGCAAACCAGAACCAGCTAAAGTGGATACATGTTGTAATCCACAACGCAATGCACACTGCAACTAACAGCACCACTAAAAACTTTTCAGAAGGAAGACCAATGTGTAGCACAACCGGACAACATATACCCGCAGGGGCAACACATGCTGAAGCTCATCTATATCCAATAAACAAATAAAGAACACACACGTGTGGATTTGAGGAAACACACACACACTGGCCTTGATTCATCAATTGAAAAAAATTCCCATGGTAGTAAAAAATTCATTTCATGAGAAAAAAGCCTGAGAATGTCACTGTTGCTGAATCACTAGTTAGGAAGACAATGAAAGTAAATGGCACATTTTACTCCTGAGAAAAGTAGTGAACGTTTTACTCCTTTTTATGTATGTAAAAAGTGCCATTGACTTCCTAACTAGTGGTTCATCAACAGTGACATTCTCAGGCTTTTTTCTCATGAAAAAACTTTTGATAAATCAAGGTCACTATCTGAGAGACTCAACACAGGGACATGTGTAAAATGTGGAGTGGGTGTGCAATAAAACACTAAGGGGGGGGGGGGTGACATTTTTTTAGATTTGTTGTACAACATTCTTCCAAACTACCCAAGTACATGAAATAACGTAGGACAGAGAGAATCATTATTCTACCCAAAAAAGACAGGAAAACTTTAAAATCTGTTGTGTCACCAAAAAATGTTCATTTTGTTGTTTCATACAAAGGATAAAGAGATCTGTAAGGCAGCTCAAGTTTGCACCCTGGATCTATGTTACTCACCATCACAGCTCTGGCTTTGGCCCATTCTGCTGGACCCAACTTAATGTTGGTGGGGACAAGGTGGGTTGGGGGTTCAAGGGATGTGTCAGTGGGTATATAAGGAGCTGTGAGAAAGGATACAAAAAAAGATAACAAAAACACAGTTAGTAAGTTGTCATTAAACATTTTATTTTTGCATAGGAAAAACATTACCTATTTTTGGTTCAATCATTGTTATTGAAAGATTTTAGTGTACACCAAAGTATGTACAATGCTTATAGTACAACAGCCGCCTGCAAGCGGCGATCTATCGATACACAATAAAAGACATATGTCGCAAAGCTGACTGACGTGGACTTGCTTCATTTCCATTGCTCGCACGATGTCCGCGAAGAAGTACCAGATGAAAACCGAGAGACCAGTGTACACAAGCAACATGCGAAACATAAGGTAACCATGTGGAATGGGATATAAGGGAAGGGCCAAAGGAAAGGGAAAGTGGGGGAGGAAAGAGAAGAAAAGGAAGAAACAAACAAACAAAAAAAAAATTCACATATCACTGATTAAACCATAAACAGGTTAATGTCGAAATCTACCTGCCCATATTCTCGAATCCAAGGGATCCACATTTCTCGAAAGCTTTCCAGATCTCCAGCCTGGATCGCAGATAGCTTTTCCATTGACATTATAAAGTTTACTTTATTAACACATGCCTTAAAGCTCAGATCAGGGGTTCTCCAGGAGCCTGCTATCATCTGTTTAGCTCCTGTCAGAATATTATAGGTAAGGCGCTTCTGCACCCTATACTACTCTTAATGGGATAATTTAGTAAGGCCACCCATGGGTCCCGTGTAATTGACCTAAAACCTTACTAAGCGCTTTAAACACTTTATCCCAAAATAATTTTGCCTTAACACAATCCCACCAAATATGTCTATAAGACCCCACCTCTGCACAACCTCTAAAACAGAGCCCCTGGTGATCTCCTGCAAAGTATCTCATTTGATCAAATACCACCGTAAGAACAATTTAATATTTGTTTCGACTGCCATGGCTGAAGATGTCGAACCAAATGAGGCTCTCCACAAATTTTGCCACTCTCGCAAATCCTTCATCTTGTTTAATTCTTGCTCCTATTTTTGCCTATACGAGAGGTTCAGACCTCTAATAAAGGCATTTGTGGAGAGGCAAGGCCTCCTGCAAATTTCAAGTCATCCCACACCTTCAAAGTATGAGCTACTAAAGGATTATCCAGAGCTGGTCTTACTCTGGGGGTTACCCAAGGTAAATTGTCAACTGCGACCGGATAGCTCAACACATTACCTATTTTTAAGTGTGTGTTTGTGCATGCCACAATTGTCTCAGAGTAAAACACCGGAAAGAGGTGGTCACCTGCCTATGATGCCATGAAACAATATGAAAGCAAAAGCAAGAAAGACAAAAGCAACACATCACTTTCATAATAGCTAGCCACTAGGGATATGCGAATTTCAGAAAAAAATCGATTTACAATGAATCTGAATATTGCAGCAATTCCATCATGCAAATCGCTTACTTAAACTCCATTTAGTGTGGTCCAGGCCATCTAAAATGGTGGATCCACATGTCAGGACATGTCCCATGGGGCATGGGGAAGGCATCACATGCAGCATATCAGCAGCCAGGCACCCCGGTGAAGTCACAGCCCTATATAGGCAGCGGTCATCTTGCGGGCACTCACTTTAGTGTATTGCGGCGAGAATGGGACAGAGTGAGGGAGAAAAATACAGAGTGAGACAGAGTGACAGTGTACAATGTAAAGGAAAAGCAATTCTCCACAAGGACAGTGTGTGTAGCAGAAGGAATTCACATGTCAGAATTCAAGCATAGAAGTAGTGACAGGGCCCTTCCCTGTCACTACTTCTAGGCTTGAATTCTGAAGGCTTGGGAAAACACAATTCTGTGAAACTCACCTGTAGAACTGTTTTTTCTGGCAATCCATTCCAGGCCGTCCTATTCATTTACGTTTGGGTAACCTCTCTAGACCGAAGGGCGTGACTGCAAGAAAGAAGGCATGGCTCCGCCTCCCGGCCCATATCCTTCTGGCTGACTTCCCACAATCCAGTTAATTAAAAAGCAGTAGAACCAGCCACCTGGGAGGCATACCTTTTGGAGACGAAAGGCTGGAGCAAAATACAAGACTCCTCTCTCTGATTATAAATATGTATCTATTTCCTTTTTTTTTTTTTTTCATCAGTCTACAAGACTAGGCATTCAAGACATGGATATACCAACATAGCATGCTTTTCAATGCAAAATATTATTATAAAAAAAACACCATAAAAAAGGTATCAAGGATAGATTGTAACTTCCTACATTTCCCCAGAAGGGGCGGGCTGGACGGCCTGGAATGGATTGCCAGAAAAAACAGTTCTGCAGGTGAGTTTCACAGAATTGTGTTTTTTCTTCCAATCCATTCCAGGCTGTCCTATTCTTTTACGTTTGGGATATCCAAAAGCAGTGCCTATATATTGGCGGGATCCCCAACACGGAACAGCAGGTAGTTCATTTCACTACCACCTGTAGAACTTTTTGACCAAAAACAGCGTCAGCTGAGGCCCTAACATCTACCTTGTAAAATTTGGTAAATGTATGAACTGAAGCCAGGTGGCAGTTTTACAAATCTGTTCCACCAAGGCCTGATGCTGAAAGGCCCAGGAAGCCCAATGGCCCTAGTAGAAAGAGCTGTGACCCAAACAAGGGGCTCCTTCCCCTTGGCAGAATAGACTCTTACCACTGTCTGTCTAATCCATCGGCTGATGGCATACTTAGCTGGTGGAATACCTTTCCGTGGACCCTTAGGTATGACAATAAGAAGTCCAAACTATGGAAAGATTGTGTAGTAGGTCGTTTATGACTCCATGACACTCCCCCAACCAGATAGACTGGAATCCGTGGTGATGATCTTCCACTGTACTGGAAGAAAGAATTTGCCAATCTGAAGAGGCTGAGGACCAGGCTAGAGACGACCTTGCTGACGGTGTCATGCAAGAAAGAGTGATCCAGAGTGTGTGTGTCTCGATCCCAGATTGTGAGCAATTCCTTCTGCAGTGTGGGTCTTGTGTGAAGCATTGCAAAACACTTTTGCCTGAGACGTGCCTAATGACATTCCCAGAAAATAAATAATTCTTGAAGGTATGATATGATTTTTGACTTAAGAATTCGACTGGATAGTCAGGTTATCAAGAGAGAGAATCTCTGATGGGATCTAGTTCTTATTTTGATTTTGTAACCTGAGGATACAACTTCCTGTATCCAAATATCTGTTACATGAAGCCTTCATATATGAGCCAAAAGCAGAAGTTCTTAATTTGGAACTTTGTCTTAAAAAAAAAAATCTCTTCGGTATCTCGAAAAAGGCCGAAACTCTAGCCGGAACCCCGGAGTATTAGAGGCCCTGTGGAAGCAGTATTAGACTTCGGCTTCTGTGGCAGATTAAATGACTTACCACTAGTAGCATGCTTTACCATGTCAACCAAGCAATCCCCAAACAGATGCCCACCTTAAAGGGGAGTCCCGTCATATTCCTTTTTAGAGGCTATGTCAGCTGGCCATTGCTTAAGCCATAAAGCACACCTTAAGGTGACCACCAGAGCTAGGCCTTTGGCACATAGCTGAAACCTCCATAACCTGCATCACATACCTGTTAGAGCCAACTGGCTTAGATCAACTGGGAACATGGCTTCCGTGAACGACCCATATGAGTCTTAAAGTCCAGTTGTTTTAACAACCTCCTGCTCCCAAAAAATGCTATGGATGTAGTACAGACCGGCTGCAAGGTCGACCCCATAAAAGCACAACATGCCATCTGATCCACACGGTTAACCGCTGGATCCTTTGGAGAAGCACTAAAGCGTCCACCACAGGAGGGTGAGACCATAATTCAATCTGATCTGGAGGAAAGGGATACAAAGTATCCAGTACTTTAGCAATGGTCGGAAGACAACCTGACTTCTGCCATTCCCTATTGATCAGAATATAATAATGCATATGCTCCGCAATATCCTCCAGAATGGAGGAAATCAACCATCCATCCATCTTCTCCTTAACCAGGCACCCCCTTGTGTACAGGACTCTGAATCAAAGTCCCTACTGGATGAATTCTCCCCAACGGAAAACTTCCTGGGAGACTACAATATCCTCTTCCTCAGAGGAAAAAAATTTTTAATATCCTTTTTAGTAGCCAATACACCATAATGACTCTATATGTTTAGAACCACTTGAGGGCTGCTGACAGATTTTAAAGACTCAGAAGGAGACTATGGCAGCCACAATATCCTCTTCAACTCAGAGGAAAAAATCTTCTCTAAAACCTCTTTAGTAGCCAATACTCCATAATGACTCTCTATAGGTTTAGGACCACTTGAGGGCTGCCGACAGAGTTTAAAGTCTCAGAAGGAGACTATGGCAGCCACAATATCCTCTTCAATTTACTCAGAGTAACCAGTACACTTTAGTAACCAGTATGACTCACTAAAGGTTTAGGTCCACATGAAGACTGCCAAGGGGGTTTTTAAGTCTCAGAGAGCACCGGCTATAGGGGTCAGAGCGCCCTCAGGGAAGAGACAACTGTCTCCCTCCACTACAACCATGTTATAATCCCTGTGCTTCGTCCAGTGCCACCTGCATGCATACTGGATATGGGGTAAATCTGATAAAGACCAGGTCCGACTACCCCAGATGCCTCCGTCATGGTGAAAAATAACAGTCACAACTACTGCAAGTCCTCTGGGGGGGTAAACCACCATATATATAAATTATAATTTATATATTAATATTATATTTGCCCTCTCCCAATCTAAAATAATATAAATTTAAACATAAAAACAATAAAAAACAGTATGAAAATAAAGTACAGTATGTACAAACAAAATGACCTACCGAAATGTTTAGGACCATTTGAGTGTGGCCATGCAGTGGCTCAGAGCAGCCCCTTTTTGCTGGCCAACAACCCCAGATTATGTGCTGCCGAAGGGGAATCGGAGGAGAACCGGCTGCTTCAGCAGAGCTAGTGATTTTGCTAAGACGAAAATCTTCCAGTGTCCCCGGCTTGAAGAACTGCTCTGTGCCGCTGGAAAGAACCAAAGTCGTCGGCGATGCTAACTACTTCGCTAAGCCGAAAACCTTTCCACGGAGGCAGATTGAGAAACCTCTCTGCGTATGGTACTCGGAACTTCGCAAAGCCGAAAATCTTATCATGGCGACGGACTGAGAACATGACTTTTCCTCGCTGCCGCCTTAGCTCCGCCCCCCAAAAGGCGTGCATTTTTAATTTTACAACCAGTAAAACACCTAA
The DNA here is from genome assembly GCA_027917425.1 of Gastrophryne carolinensis. Taxonomy (NCBI): domain Eukaryota; kingdom Metazoa; phylum Chordata; class Amphibia; order Anura; family Microhylidae; genus Gastrophryne; species Gastrophryne carolinensis. Next base: position 303,236,980 of record CM051234.1, on the reverse strand, counting down.
ACACATGGGAAAGAGCAATAAAAACAATAAAAAAGGGAAAAACACCCCTTGGTCCCCCCCAATCAGGCTCACCAGACAAAAACCTGTGGCTGATTTGCTTTTCGATGAAAGACTTCAGCCAGAGTGCCATAAAACTCCAAAGCGCCCCAGGACCCTGGCGCTTACCTTTACCATCATAATCCGGATACAGTTTATCTGAGGAGGCATAGTGGGTCCATCCAGATTAGAGGAGCATAAGGGACCTAGGAAGGCAGACAGGGTCTTGCCCCCGCTTCCAAGGTATAATCTTAGAAACAAAATAGAAAATGGGAGAGGAGTCCAGATAGTCCAACTGCAAGATAGAAACTGGATTGTGGGAGGTCAGCCGGGAGGCGGAGCCATGCCTTCGTTCTTGCAATCAAGCCCTTCGGTCTAGAGAGGTTACCCAACCGTAAATGAATAGGACGGCCTGGAATGGATTGGAAGAAAACCAGCAGTGGTGTATGTCTGCAATTCTAAAGGTTTAATTTTTTTTTCTTTACAAAAGCTAATAGTAGCCAGCCAGTGAGTAGAGCACTAAAAGTGTAACCTGTGCATACACGTAAATTGTGTACCAATTTGTTGTTGTTACTGACCCTCACCAGGGCATCCCATTTAAGCACATCTGAGAGTTTTTGCATTTTGTTTTATGTTTATAAGTGTTCATGGGCCAGTTAGTGTGAAAGGCCACACAAAGCCACACATGCCCAAATAAATCCACCTCTTGCAACAAATCCTTGTTTTTAAGCCTGTTGTAGCCCATTTAACTGGCCCTAAACAGCACATTCCATTTAAGAGCATCTGAGAGTTTTTGCATTTTGTTTTATGTTCAAGTGTTCATGGGCCGATTAGTTTGAAAGGCCACACAAAGCCACACACCTGCCCAAATAAATCCATCTCTTGCAACAAATCCCTGTTTTTAAGCCTGCTGTAGCCCATTTAACTGGCCCTCACAGGGAATCCCATTTAAGTGCATCTGAGAGTTTTTGCATTTTGTTTTATGCCCAGGTGTTGAAAGTCTAGTTAGTGTTAAAGGCCAAACAAAACGACACAACTGCCCAAAAATATAGGCCTCTTGCTGTTGTACCAAAATCTTGTCTTAAAGCCTGCTGTAGCGCATTTAACTGACCTAATCAGGGTATCCCATTAAAGTGCATCTGAGAGTTTTTGCATTTTGTTTCACGCCCAGATGTTGAAAGCCTACTTAGTATTAAAGGCCACACACCTGGCCAAAAATATCCACCTCTTGCTTTTGTACCAAAACCTTGTTTTAAAGCTAAAGCAAGGTTCTATGCTGTTCCCTCCCCCAGTGACGTATCTTATGCTTTGTGTTCAGCTCCACCATGCAGTGAGGACGATTTGATAGAGGACAGGTATCAGCTAAGCCCAGCCAAGAAGTGGAGGGAGACATTGTTAGGCTCCACGCCTTTTGGGTGTCTTCCATTGACCTCTGCATGTAGCCGCAGAAGTGCTTTGGGTGTTTTTGTTCTAGACCTGGTTATTCATCCATTGCATTGCTCTACAGCTCCACCTGGTGTTCGTCTCACTGCAACTGCACGAAGCCTAGAGTGTAAGCTCTTGGGCTTGTATTTTACTTCCTGGTTTCCTGGCTCTGAATGGACAGGAAGTGATCTCACTTAGACTCTGACACATCCCTCCCGGCTCTAATTGACAGCCCTATTTAAATGGACACCTGGCCTGTATTCATTGCTGTGTTATCAGCTCAGTTCCTGGAAGCTGTGATTCCTGTTACCTGCAACTCCTGACTGTTATACTGGATTGACCTGGACTGCTTTGTATGGATTACACAGTTTTAGCTTATTTTCTGCCTGCCCGTGATCTTGGATTGTTTATTGGACTTTGTGAGTCGCCAGCCCTGGAATCTGTATTTCATTTGTCACCAGCCTCAAAACACAGATTGCTTAATGGACTTTGTCAGTCACCAGCCCTGGAATCTGTATTTCATTTATCACCAGCCTCAAGACACAGATTGCTCAATGGACTTTGTCTGTCAGTCGCCAGCCCTGGAATCTGTTTTTCATTTATTTTCAGACTCCGAACACAGATTGTTTATAGACTTGCCTGTCTGCCGCTAACGCAGAAATTGTATCTGTTTTCGGTCTTTATTAAACCCCTGAACTCTGTTCTGTCTCATTTGACCTTTTTTTCCATACTTCACCCACATTTGGAGCTCTGCCCAGCCATCACTTCTTGCCAGAAGTCTACCTTTTCCTTGGTTGTAGCCAGGAAGCCTGACAGACATCCGCCACTGCTAGGCGGGAAAGGCAGGTGGCGTTGGAGGTGGTGTTGGGAGCGTTCCGGCTCCTGCAGCAGACACTGTTGAGGAACCTGAGGAGGACATCAGTGATGTGCAGACACAACTCGATGATGAAGCTAATTGCACTTGGGAGCTGGATGCAGAAGGGGCTTCATCATCCTTAGGAGAAGAGGGTCACAGGCTGCAGTCAGCAGCTGAGGCAGCAAGATGATAGCATGGCTAGCAGTCAGCAGTCTGGAGGCTAATGTGCCCGGGGTAGATCACCTGCTTTGCGGCAGGCTACCTTCCCGGGAGGTAGTGGAACAGGGGTTCTGGGAGTCGGCGGCAGTAGCAGTGAATTAGTGCGGACTGTTGGTGGGAAAATCAGCTACTCACAGTGTGGCAGTTTTACATCAAGCATCCGCAGGAGGTTAACATGGCCAAATGCAAGATGTGTAGGCAGAAGGTGAAGCGGGGCCAGGGTATCAATGTTGGCACCATGGCCCTGTGTCAACATATGCAGCATCACTATAAAGCAGCCTGGGAGAATAGAGGCTCCGAAGTGATGGTCCAGCCTGCTACATCAGCCAGTGGCACACCGCTCCCAGTTTCAGCCAGCCAAGGCTCCACCACCTCAGCCGAAGGGAGCTGTGAGTCAAACCCATCCTCTGTCTCTCCAGATGCTCCTACTCTGAGTCAGTCATTCTGCCTGCAATCCATCAGCAAAGCCACGTCCAAGAGACAACAGTATGCGCCCACTGTCGGGGATTTCCCAGCGGAGAAATCCCAATTGTAAAAAGTGACCAGAAATTGAGACTGAGAGGCAGAAATGGATATGGGGCAAACCGTGTTTAATAGTGAAAAAACAGTGGTGACTACACATCAAACAAACTACAATCAAACTGCTGTACAAATTACAAAGGGGAACATATATGTGTAAGGGAACTATACATATATACAAGTGAGATTAACACGCTCTGGCTGTACATACACAAGATGGAGTCCGGCAACAAGCATGCATAAGGATCAAAGGAAAGTCCAAATTCCAAGGCGGAAACACGGCTGGGATAGGGGGAGCAAACACAAGAGCTGATGCAGGAGTCCTGGGTGCAGGGTTCAGATTTCAGAGTACCTGGGATCTAGGTACAGCATTCTGGGATCAAGATGACATAACACAATGCTAATCCGCTGCCTGAATGGGCTGATCAGCTTATATAGGCTAAAGAGTCACAGGTGCTAATTGCCAGCACCTCTGCAGGACAGAGCCATCTCCTGGTGGATCAGCATATTGCATGGGAAGTTCCAGAGAAAGAGCCAGCCAGAAGCAGTATTAACAAGCGGCACACTCTGAAGCTTAAGGAGGAACTCCAACCCTGACACCCACCCATCCAACGGTGCAGAAGCTAAATGTGCTCCTGTCCAAGTTGCTGGTGCTGCAGTCCCTCCCTTTTCAGGTGGTGAACGCTGCACCTTCCAGAGAACTGATGGCTTGTGCTGAGCCGAGGTGGAGAGTCCCAAGCCGTCATTTCTTTGTGAAGAAGGCAGTACCAGCCCTGCACAACTTTGTTGAACAGACGATGGGCCAGTCCTTGAGCCTGTTGGTGTGTACCAAAGTGCATGACAGCACCGACGTGTGGAGCTGTAACTACGGTCAGGGACAATATATGTGCTTTAAGGCCCACTGGGTGAATGTGTTTCCTGCACAGCCACAACAACTTGAACAGGACGCCGGAACGCCGGAAAAACACCGGTCGCTACAAAGTCCTATGTTATGCTAGCGTTTCTAAAATAAACCTCTAAGGAAGCCAAAGAAACTATCGGGTTGATTCAGAGCCTCCGTGGAAACTCCAGCTTTTGTGAGAAAGTAAATTTGCCAGTGTAAATTCTTATTAACTCAGGTGATTTCTTATTAGGTCTCGCAACTAAACGAAAAATCACACAAATGAAAAATATTTCACCCAAAGTTTCTCGCTCCAAAAACTTGTCTGCTGAATCAGACCAGGGGGAAAATTGGTGAGAATGGGAATTATCACTGGAGAACGGGAGAAAAGGGGCTCTGAATCAAGGTTTATGTCCTGTAGACTTAAGAAGAGAGGACACATCCAGCTTGTTATTACTGCACAGTTCAAAATGTTGTATCTGTGATGGTATGGGATTTACCTAAGTGACTATAACAAGGGCAGCTAACACATCCTGAAAGGCAGTGTCAATGCTGACCAATATATAGAAGTTTTAGAACATATATTCTCTCATCCAGACAATAGCCTCGATTCATAGACACATTCGTCTGGACTTCTGTAGCTGTTTGTGTATGTTTTTGTGTGTGTTTGTCATTTTTTTAGTTTTTTTAGTTGCATTTTCATTTGTACGTTCGTTCGAGCTTTCGATGAACGAAAGTAAATCGGATCATTTGCGTTAGTTCTGATCATTTTCCCATCTAAATCTTATATTTTGCGTTCGTTCAGATAAATTACGTTATTGGTATGGGCTTGCGTCTCATTCAGAGCTGATTGCCGAGGGACCACCACCCTATAAAACCGTTTTATTTGCGATCCCTTTACGGGACCATTTTGACCTTGGATACCTTGCAGTCACCTTGTTTTGTGCCTTTGTGGAGGAACATCACCAACTCCAGCTAATGGGGATTGAATGTATTAGCAGGGCCGAGGCCAGATTGCACCGGCGACGCATGCATATCGATGGCATGCAAGATGTTGAGCTGTTCGAGCTGACCAGACTTAATCCCGCTTCCCTCCATAAATTGTATAGTGAGCTGCGGCCATGGTTAGCCCGCACCACAAGGAAGGAGCAAGCAATTTCAGTTATAACCAAGATGCTTGGCTGCCTGCAATTTTTGGCGAACGGCTCATTCCAGAGGCTGGGTTCCCTCTCCTTGGGGATCTCCCAGCCTTCCCTGTGAAATAGCTTACACTGTATATCTATGAATCCCTCCTTGTAAATTGTCCCTGTGAAATAGCTTACCCTGTATATCTATTAATCCCTCCTTGTAAATTGTCCCTGTGATACATTTGGCCGTCTTTAGCTTCATCAATGTTGAATCCTCTGCAGCAGAGCTACCACTGGGAACTGTAGGCTCGGTCTCTGCATGCTGCCCACCATGGGCTGGCAGCATGCGTCCAGCTTCACTCTGCTGCAGAGGATTTGGTGCAGTAGCATGTTGGGACTGTGGCAGATTATGTTCCAGGGGGGTCAGTTGTGAAGTTCCCATCAAGGTGGCATCCTCCTCCATCTCCTGGATTCCCTCCATCAGTGTGTGGATCTGTTGGGACATGTGCAAAAAAAGGTTATGTTTGGTCCCTAAATATATTAGTTATGTTCATTCACATGCATCAGCAGAATCATCAAAATCCACTTACCGTATATATCTGCTCCTGGCTCCTAGGCAGCACTGAAGTTGATGGCGTGGTCCAACTGGATGAGGATTCCACACTTGCTGAGGGTTGATACTGGGCTGTATTGTAAGTAAAAAGGCACGTAAACACCCAAATATCCATTGATGATCTGGATAACTACATATGCTTAAATAAAACACGTGGGCAAGCAGGAATGGCAACTCCCCCAACGGTCCAAGGTGACCTTCACTATGAATGTCATTATCTGTTATATGTATGACTCACCCTGTACATACACATTGGTCACCTTAAATAATACAAACATGCATGTACTGCATGTTATGAGGCTTCACACATCCCTAAAGGGCCATTAGGGACCCACACTCAGCTTGCAAATAGCATTTGGCTTAAGAGTATGCTGGTGGGCATTCTTCCTATGTAGACCTTTCCCTGACCCCAGATCAAGTATTTGAGACCAAAACACAGCTAAAACCCAAGTGGCCTAAAGACAAAGAAGGAAGTGTTGGATATGACTGAGTAGAATCACATAACAGGCAGTGCTTTGCTAATATTAAGACTTTAAATACTCTCCAAGGTCGTGTATGGCCTGGCAAATTTGAAAATGAACATTCCGCAGACATTACACACCCTGCTAAAACTGTAACCTCCCCTACAAGCCACTCCCAAGGGGCATGTGTTCATATATGCATGTGAGCCTTATTATACACGTTTAAAACGCACCATCTCCTCAGCTCGGGTAAACTGTAATTTTGTGGGAAAGCCTCCGCCAGTTTGTAAGCTGAAAAATATAGGTTGACAAATTTAGGAAATTGTGCACAATGCAAGAAGCAGACAAATGCACAACTCAAATATGTATGTGTAATTGCACCGTTTATTGTCTTTCTTCCGTGCTGCATACTTCAGGTCAGAAATTTTGCGGCTGGATCTGCTCCACATCTTTAAGCTCCTCCCCCGCTGCATTGACCTGTCTGGTGAGCTCCTCCAAGATTTAATTTTTTCGCATTTTGCTTGTAGATTTTGATTTTCGCCCATATAGCTCGTCATAATGTAGGGCCAGCCCACTTGCCAATGCCAGAGTTTGGGCCTCACCAAACCTGCCACTCAACTGTCCTCGCCGCAATGGCCGGCCTATTGCTTGCTGTTCGGGCTTATCTCTGGATGTAGGCAATTCGGGGGACATTCTGGGCTGGCTCTGTTGTGTTGAAATGTTGGACAGGTGGCTGGATAAAGAATGGAGTGGACTTGGAAATGGACCGGGGATCCTTGCCTGGGTGGCCACTGAACTTGCAAGCGTGAATGTAGCATATGGATAGTTGCTTGCCACCTGTGCCGGTGGCAAATGTGACCGAGGAGGAGAGGGTGTGCTTAAGGGTGTGGTGCTTCTGGCCCTGTGCCTCTTTGTGCCCTTGCCACTTGTGGTTCCATGCCCCTGGGAGGTACTTGCCCGTGGTTCTGGAGATGCTGAGCTTGGCCTTCTGGGCCTGTGGGTCTTGTTCTTTCCATGCGCATGGGTGTGTTTCCCACGTGGATGACTACATGCTGACCTGGCTGCGCTGGGGCTTCTGGGCTTGTGGGTCTTGCTCTTTCCATGCGCATGGGTGTGTTTCCCACATGGCTGACTACATGCTGAGCTGGCTGGGCTAGGGCTTCTGGGCCTGTGGCTCTTGCTCTTTCCATGGCCATGGGTGTGTTTTCCACGTGGTTCTGGAGATGCTGAGCTGGCTGTGCTTGGCCTTCTGGGCCTGTGCTTGGCCTTCTGGGCCTGTGCTTGGCCTTCTGGGCCTGTGGCCTGTGGCTTTTGCTCTTTCCATGCGCATGGGTGTGTTTCACACGTGGCTGACTACATGCAGAGCTGGCTGGGCTGGGGCTTCTGGGCCTGTGGCTTTTACTGGCCTTGCCAGTGGAGCGTTCTTTCAGAACGAATGTGCTAGGCCGGGGAGGAGGGGATGGTGTTTTTTGGGGGCTGGGGCTTCTCACCCTCTTAGCGGCCTTTTTAAGCGGGCATACCTGCCTGCTTGTTTGTGGTCTTCTTCTTCTTCGCCGCTGCCTCCTTTGCTATGCTGGTTGTTTTGGGCTTAGCGGACTTGGTGGGTATTGTCGCCTTGGCCTGGCCACTGTGGCTGCGCGTTTCCCGCACCTTCGGCGTTGGTATTTGTGACCGAGTGGTCGGCCGTGAAGAAGCCTCCTCAGGTCGCTGTGGTATTTTGCTGCTGGCCTCATTGCCTGGTTTGGCCTTCCCGACTGTTTTTTTGGCTGGCATGTTGAGACTTTCAAAAAGAATGAGCTGTGTGTCCAGGACCCTTTAAATCCTAATGACTGGGTATGACGCTTATGCATTCGTGTACGCGTGCATACGGCCATTCGTCCGGTCGTGCAGAACCCGGAAACCGCTGGGGCATTACTTATCTGCTGCGGACAAGAAGAAAGATGGTGCCCACGATCTTCACCAGCCAACAAGAAGGGCTGATTATGCTCGTAAGTGTATTGTAATGACTTTGATTTGCCATCTAAACGTTGTAACATGTTACGTTGTAACATGAGAGAAAAAAAAACGGAAAACGAAAGCTGGAAAATTACATTCTCGTTGGCATACGAACGGACGAAGACTTTACAGAAGGCTTGCAATGCATGCATAGAATCGCTCGTATACTCATACGAGAGCGGGAAAATTTCATTAAAAAAAACAGATCGACACAAAAACTAAAGTCTTTTTTTGTCTCTCTGAATCAACCCTAATTGTCCCCCCCTTCAGAAAAGGCTTTGGATATTTCAGTAAGACAGTCAGGTCATGCAAGTTTACATTTAGGTGTGCTTCTGGGAGTGAATTGAAGTTTACATTAGAGTGAGCATTTTAACTTGAAAACACAATTCTGTGAAACTCACCTGTAGAATTGGATTTTCTGTTAATCCATTCCGGGACATCCCTAATCATTGCACCTGGGTAACCTCTCTAGACAGAAGGACGTGACTGCAAGACAAAAGCATGGCTCCCCCTCCCGACCCATATCCTTCCGGCTGACTTCCTAGGTTCCAGTTAATTAAAAAGCAGTATAACCAACCGCCCGGGAGGCATACCTATATCTCTTGGAGACAAAAAGGCTGGAGACAACATACAAGACTCCTCTCTCTGATTATAAATATGTACTATTTCTTTTTTTTTTATATATATCTCCACAAGACTAGGCATCCAAGACATGGGTATATCAACCTAGCATTCTTTTCCAATGCAAAATATTATAAAAAAGGTATCAAGGATAGATTGTAACTTCCTATATTCCCCCAAAAGAGGAGGGCCGGATGGCCTCGACTTGATTAACAGAAAAATTCTACAGGTGAGTTTTACAGTATTGTGTTTTTTCTTTCAATCCATTCCAGGCCATCCCTAATCATTACACCTGGGACCTCCAAAAGCAGTGCCTATATATGGGTGGGATCCTCAACGCGGAACAGCAGGTAGTTCATTTCACTGCCGCCTGAAGAACTTCTTGACCAAAAACAGTGTCAGCTGAAGCCCTAACATCTACCTTGTAAAATTTGGCAAATGTATGAGCCGAAGACCAGGTGGCAGCTTTACAAACCTGTTCCACTGAGGCCTGATGCTGAAAGGCCCAGGAAGCACCAATGGTCCTAGTGGAAAGAGCAGTGCTCCTTCCCCTTGGCAGAATAGACTCTTACCACTGTCTAATCCATCGGCTGATGGCAGAGTTAGTGGGTGGAAGACCTTTGCGTGGACCCTCAGGTATGACAATAAGAATTCCAAACTATGGAAAGATTATGTAGTAGTGAGGTAATACCTTGCTATACCTTGATAGTGCTCTCACTAAAGTCACTACATCCAAACAGTGAAGAATCCCCCTTCCTTATCAGACACCGGAGCAGGACATAAGGAAGGCAAAACCATCTCTTCATTAAAATCCTAAAACACTCAAATAACGAGGCTTACTGATAAGCTGCTAATTCAGAAACCGACCTGCTGAGCTTATTGCCACTAAGAGATAACCATAAGCGCCCTTAGACTTAATGACGCATCTACCATGGCTCAAAAAGGAGGACCCTAAAGAGCTGATAAAACAAGTTCAGGTCCCAAACAAGCAGAAGTGGCTTATGAGGAGGCCGCACATGAGCGACTCCTTGTAAAACAAGTTATGATACATTCATTCTCAGCTGTGGGTTTCTGAAAGAGGATAGATAAGCAGATATTTGTCCTTAATGTACTCAATTGAAGGCCTTTATAGTCTGGATGACTCTGGCAGAAAAAAACCCTTTCTGCCAAGATAAAGGATTCAATAGCCAGGCCGTCCAAGCCAGAACTTGTGATTTGGGATGCCTTAGAGGCCACTGTGTGAGAAGATCTGGATCATCGCCTCCACAAATGGCCTCTGGCATCCTTACTATGTCTGAGAACCAGCTTCTTCTGGTCACCAAGGAGCCACCAGAATGGGTGGGACTCCCCTGTGAGCTAAACTTTTTTAGTACTCGACCCAGTAGTGAAATCGGAGGGAAATGCATAAAGAAGCTTGAATGCTGACCACTGAAGAGTCAGGACATCTGTTGCTATTGTTAGAGGATCCCTAGACCAGGACACAAACTTCGGAGCTTCCGACTGTGCCGTGATGCAAGAGATCTACGTCTGGGATCCCCCAGCACATGCATAGGGATTGAAAAAAACATTCCCTCTGATGCAGGACTGTTCTGCTGAAATGATCGGCTTGCAAGTTGTCTACTCCAGGAATGTGTACCACCAAGAGACATGGAACCGGTTTCTCGGCCCAAAGTAAAAACCCAGCTCGCCTCCATCAGGGCTTTACTGCTTCTGATGCCCTCATGGTGGTTGATATATACCACCGCCGTCCGACTGTCTGTTTGAATCCAGACGGGATGCCCCTTCAGATGGGATGTCCAATGTCTGAAATACAATAGAATAGCTCTCAGTTCCAGGATATTTATGAAGAGTCTGCTCTCCTTCGGACTCCATTGTCCCTGGATCGTTTGTGACTCCATGACACTCCCCCAACCAGATAGACTGGCATCCGTGGTGATGATCTTCCACTGTACTGAAAGAAAGGATTTGCCGATCTGAAGAGGCTGAGGACCAGGCTAGAGACGGCCTTGCCGATGGTGTCATGCAAAAAAGAGTGATCCAGAGTGTGTGGGTCTCGATCCCAGATTATGAGCAATTCCATCTGCAAGGGTCTTGTGAAAACAGTGCAAAAGGTACTGACTAAAGCAATATACCATTAGGCCCAACAGAGACATTTCTTGATGAATCGTCGGGTCAGGGCAAGACAAGAGACCCTGTACCCTGGCCTGATGTAACAGTCACTTCTGTGTTGGAAAAGCACTTTTGCCTGAGACGTGTCAATGACATTCCCAGAAAAGAATAACTCTTGAATCTATGAAAAAATATTTGACTTAAGAAGAATTCGACTGGATAGTCAGTATATCCTTCTGGGACCCCTGACATGATGGGGCCCATATCAACTGATAGCCTCAGTAATGCATTATATGTATCCCTGACTTCTTAGAGAAAAACATGAGACCTGCCAACACCTTGGTAAACACCCTTGGTGCTGATGATAGACAGAAGGGTAGCACCTCAAAACAGAAGTAGGCCACCTACTACAATGTAGGTATGCATCCTTATATATACACTGTGTTTATAAAAACTCCAATCTCAAAAAGGTGAGATATGGCAGATCTCAATGATTCTGCTTTCTGCGGAATTCGGGATACCCTGACCAGAGATCTCTGATGGGGTCTGGCTCCTAATTTGATTCTGTAACCTGAGGATACAACTTCCTGTATCCAAATATCTGTTACATGAAGCCTGCAAATATGAGCCAAATGCAGAAGTTTTCCCCCCACACCTCAAGGGCGGGGGCATCCCTTCATGCCTAAGCCGACTTCGAAGGGGGTCTGGCTTTATTCTGCCAGACACCTGTTGCTTTAATTTGGAACTTTGTCTTATTCCAAAAAAATTATCTTCGGTATCCCGAAGAGGCCGAACCTCTAGCCGGAACCCCGGAGTATTAGAGGCCCTGCGGAAGCAGTATTAGACTTTGGCTTCTGTGGCAGATTAAATGACTTACCACTAGTAGCATGCTTTACCATGTCAACCAAGCACTCCCCAAACAGACGTCCCACCTTATATTCCTTTTTAGAGGCTATGTCAGCTGGCCATTTCTTAAGCCATAAAGCCGCCTTAAGGCGACCACCAGAGCTAGGCTTCTGGCCTATAACCAGATCAAACCTCCATAGCATGGATCACATACCTGTTAGAGCCAACTGGCTTTGATCAACTGGGAGCATGACTTTCGTGAATGAGCCATACTTGCTCACCTGCTCCCAAAAAATGCAATGGATGTAGCACAGGCCGGCCGCAAGGTCGACCCCATAAAAGCACGACATGCCCCTGATCCACGCGCTTATCCGCTGGATCCTTTGGAGAAGCACTATCAGAGGATAGCATAACCCAAATCTTAAAGAGACCTGGCATCAGAACGTCCACCACAGGAGGGCGAGACCATAATTCAATCTGATCTGGAGGAAAAGGATACATAGTATCTAGTACTTTATGAATGGTTGGAAGACAGACTTCTTACATTCCCTATTGATCAGATTATAATAATGCATATGCTATGCAACATCCTCCAGAATGGAGGAAATCAACCATCCATCCATCTTCTCCTTAACCAGACACCCCCTTGTGTAGAGGACTCTAAATCCAAGTGCCTACTGGATGAATTCTCCCCAACTCATAACTTCCTGGGAGACTGTGGCAGCCACAATATCCTCTTCCTCAGAGGAAAAAAAAATTCTTCTCTTTATTACCCTTTTAGTTGCCAATACACCATAATGACTCTATAGGTCTAGGGCCACTTGAGGGTTGCCGACAGATTTTAAAAACTCAGAAGGAGACTATAGCAGCCAGAATTTCCTCTTCAACTCAGAGGAAAATATATTTTCTCTAAAATCTCTTTAGTAGCCAATACTCCATAATGACTCTATAGGTTTAGGACCACTTGAGGGCTGCCGACAGCATTTAACGACTTAAAGACTTTAAAGACTATGGCAGCCACAATATCCTCTTCAATATGCTCAGAGGATTATTTTTTCGGTACGACTCACTAAAGGTTTAGGTCTGCATGAAGAGCCCCTTCAGGGAGGAGAAAACTGTCTCCCTATCCACTACAACCGTAGCATAATCACAGCACACTGTGCTATCCTTGTCCAGGGCCACTGCATGCATACTGGACATGGGGTAAATCTGGTAAGACCAGATCCAACTACCCCAGATGCCTCCGTCATGGTGAATTTAATACTAGTCTATTATATTATATATTACAATATAAATTATATATTAATGTTATGCCCTTTCCCAATCTATAATCATATAGAATTAAACAATAAAAATAAAAAAAAACAATATTAATACACAATCAAAAATAAAACAAAATGACCTACCAAAAAGTTTAGGTCCACTTGAGGGTGGCCGTGCAGTGGCTCAGAGCAGCCCTTTTTGCTGGCCAACAACCCCAGAATTATGTGCTGCGAAGGGGAATTGGAGGAGAACCGGCTACATTAGTGGAGCTAGTGACTTTGCCAAGCCGAAAATCTTCCAGCGTCCCCGTCTTGAAGAAACGCTTAGTGCCGCTGAAAAGAACCAAAGCCATCGGCGGTGTTAGCTACCTCTCTAAGCCGAAAATCTTTCCATGGCGGCAGATTGAGAAAACCGCTTAGTGCCGCTGAAAAGAACTGAAGCCGTAAGCGGTCCTAGCTGCTTCGCTAAGCCGAAAATCTTTCAACAGAGGCGGACAAAGGAACTGCGCTGCGTCTGGTACTCGGAACTTTGCAAAGCCGAAAATCTTTCCATGGCGACGGTCTGAGAACATAATTCTTCCTCACTGCCTTCTTAGCTCCGCCCCCAAAAAGGCGCGTTAATTTTGAATTTTACAACCAGTAAAACACAGAAACACATGGGAAAGAGCAATAAAAGAGCAAATAAAGGAGGGAAATATAATTCCCTTGGTTTACCCCCATCAGGCTCACCAGACAAATGCCTGTAGCTGCTTTTGCTTTTCAGTGAAAGCCTCCAGCCAGAGTGCTTAACACTCCAAAGAACCCCAGGGCCCTGGCACTTCCCTTACCATCCTAATCCGGATACAGCTTAGCTGAGGAGGCATAGTGGGTCCATCCAGATTAGAGGAGCATAAGGGACCTAGGAAGACAGACAGGGTCTTGCCCCCCCTTCAAAGGTATAACCTTAGAAACAAAAATTAAATGGGAGAGGAGTCCAGATAGAGCCCTGCAGTCACTCCAACTGCAAGAAAGAAACTGGAATCTAGGAAGTCAGCCGGAAGGATATATGCCAGGAGGCGGAGCCACGCTTTTGTCTTGCAGTCATGCCCTTTGGTCTACAGAGGTTACCCAGGTGTAGTGATTAGGGACGGCCTGGAATGGATTGAAAGAAAAATGAGCTATTTTTACAGGTGAGGTCCAATGGTCCTCATTTCCATGGTGTAAGGATAGTTGGGAAAAAAGCACCCTATGGAATTTGCCAAATGGTTTTGCATAGCCCATAGGGTGCTGTTGTCCTGTCCCAACTTTTTACTGGTTTTCTGTGTTAGTTATTCTTTTAATTAAATTCTGATATGAGTTATTTGTGCTATTGTGAAAAAATATGGTTATATGAGATTTCTAAATCAATGATTTTCTTTTTAACTTTTTGGGAATTGCTGTTGTAAAAGAAGTGGCATTAATATCAGATTTATTTTATTCTTTACTTATGATTATCAGGGATGGAGATGGCCACCAGGACACACGGGACAACTGTCCATCAGATATCAATAGCTCACAGTTGGACACAGATAAGGATGGCTTAGGAGATGAGTGTGATGATGACGATGATAATGATGGCATCCCAGATATTGCACCACCCGGGCCAGATAATTGCAGACTAGTACCAAACCCTGACCAGGCCGATTCTGATGGTGAATAAAGTACAGCACCCTACAAATAGATGGATGGATAATTTTGTTTGTATTTCAAAGAAAGTGACCATGGCAATAGTTATGAGCTTACCTGAAAGCTTTCCCCTGTGCCTCTCTTCCATTTTCTGCAGTGTGCTGTAGATGCTTTAGCAGGATTCCAAAGGTTGCACTCCCTTTCAATTCCATTTCTCCAAACCTCCACTAAATGTGGTCACATAACTGACCATATCTCTCAGTGCTTTCAGCGTGAGCCTAGCAAGCAATAGTGGTCACAGGCTGGGAGTGCATAAGCAACAAGGGCGGTTGTATGACTACATGTGAAAATAATAAGGGCATCTACTCCACACTGCAGAAAATAGAAGAGAGGCACTATGGACGAACTTCAGGTGACCGCCTTGCTGCCTAACTTTAGACTTTGCCTATAGTCCCTTTAAAATGTATTTTGCATGTAACATGCAAATGTAAACTATTGTATCTATGTGTTTTTAGGCAATGGCATCGGTAATGCCTGTGAAGGAGATTTTGATAGAGACTTGGTGATGGACAAAATAGATGCTTGTCCTGATAATGCTGCAATTACTCTGACAGACTTCAGAGCTTACCAAACTGTTGTTTTGGACCCAGAGGGAGATGCACAAATTGATCCTAACTGGATTGTTCTAAACGAGGTACACAAAAAAACTATTTGGTATAATTTAAATACATTATACAAAGATTCAAACATGTGTGAACTGGAGGAATCAGATACCTACACTATGCTTTCTATGCTTTCCCATGGTCACTAGCTGGCTTTGATTCACTAAAATTATAGCTCATAGGTTAATGATAATTATTTGGTGAAACAATGTACAAATGTGGGTGTGGATTGCATCTCAGTGAGCTTGTTAATTTTAATAGACAGAAGTCTAAAAAAATTACCTGTACCTGCGATGAGGCATTTTTGCTGATGCAATACACATTGGAAAATAATATACCACCAATGTAAAAATGCTCTATCACAAGTACAGATGATGTCTTTGTTTCTAATTTTCTCACCAAATGCAGGTTACAACTCACACCACAAGCCAAACCAGAAATGAACCTTGCTTCATCAAATATTTAGCATGACCCCCAATGATAGTGAATGGCACTTTTTACGCAAATAAAAAGTCGTGCATGTTTTACACCTGATTCTGAATCACCTCTCCAACTCCATTCACTTTGATGATCTTTCTAGGGGCAATTTCACACCAGGTACAAGTGTACATTTTACTCCAATGTAAGCATTTTGTACCTGGGGCCGAATCAACCTCAATATTGCTAAAGCCTCATCTCTTCTCTCTGCCATAAAGCTTTTGTTCTGCTTTAAGACACTTAAACCTGTTTTAAGCCTCTTAGCAATCACTTAAAATGTAAGGCCACTGCCTTTCTCAACCCTTTCTGGCTATATGTCTCTACAAAGAGGCTAAATCTTGGTTTCCCATTAGTCTCTCTGAGAGTAAATATAAGCCTTACTCCTACCCTGTACTTTATGTATAGACTTATCATCAAAAGTGCCTTGAAACTCACACAGACTGGCCGGCTTGAAGAAAATGCTATTCTCAGAAAGGCTCTGGGGACCTATCTGGCCGGCAAGGATTTTGAGTTTTTAATACAAAGGGGCACCCTTCTATTACAAGTGATCTCAGTTTTGTGGTCAAAGTGTGATTCCAAAAACATAGCAATTTATTGACCAATATAGGTGGGACCAGAAAATACTGGCTTCAGAAATGTTCCATTTAATATATTTTGGCTCTAATTTGAATACAAATATCATAGCTCTACTTTAAATGTGATAATGAAGAGCTCCCAGAATGAAAAACATTCAACATAAAGCTATTAAAGCTGCACTATACTTAAAGTGGACAAACAATCAAAAATGACATAAATCAGACCAAATAAAAAAAAAACAGGGCTCATATGCATCCCACCAAAATGGTGGCCCATGCATTTGCAGGTCACCTGCAGACAGGATGTGCTGCTGGGCTTCCTGTGTGCATTTTTAGTTATGTCAGTTGAATCCAAGCAGCTGTCTGACTGAGACGCTGGGAGAGGAAGCTCCAAAATGACCGCTACATTTCTTTTCCAATTGTACCAGGCTGTTGGACACCACTTTCTCATTCATGGTGTACGGCACCAAATGACAGTTAATCAGGTGACCAACTGAAGGTTTGATTTGCAAGCCCACTGAGAAATCTAGATTGGTCACCAGCAGTCATGTGATTGCCAGCAACTCATGAATAAGTAAGTAGTAAACATATGGATATAGGATCGCTTTAACAATTAATTGTAATGACATATTTCAAATATGTACAGGTTTACTTTAAGCACTAAAAACAAAGGCAAAGGAATGAAAAAGGTACTATAAATGTAGATTATTACTGATTAATATTATAATCGGTGTATATAACGTGACCTTGTAACTGCTATAACATGAGTCTTGTAACTGCTACAGTAATATAAAAATAGGCATGCTGCAAAATATGGGCTTCATCCTGATGCACGCAGTGCATACTTGCATGGAATAGACTTTTAATATCAAGTCAAAATAATGCAATATTAAAGTGTGTTCTTCTTCAGGGAATGGAGATTGTGCAAACAATGAACAGCGATCCAGGCCTGGCAGTTGGTAAGAAATGGTTATGTCTTTTTGGTAAATGTGTGTTATTGCAGATTCTAAATAAATTGTTATTACTACAAGCACACAACAAGGGCTCAATGGCATTGCAGTAATTTAAGGGCTCATTTGCCCACAATACTATAAGGGCTATATAGCTCATAAACAATGCAAGGGCTCATTGGCTCATAATACAAGGGCTCATTGGCCCATTCACATATCTCTCAACTTGTAAAGATAGGAAAAAGGGACACATGGGTAGGCACAAGCACCACTAATTTTTGGTCAATTAAGACACACTCATACCACACCCCTAAACAGGGGATTACCCTGTGACTGGACATCCACATACAAGTGGAACAAAACCCACCTGGCCTGGTCCTGAAATCTAACAGATTCAAAACTCAGCTTCTTCCTGGCTCCCCCGGTGATGTGAATATTAGCAGCCGCATCCCCGGGCTGTCGGGCTGTGTGCGCACCCACTGCTGGGGATGCTGCTGCTCTTGCTGTGACAAGAGCCGTTTAGCAAACAGAGCCCCCGCATGCACCATAGAACCAGGAAAAGGTGAGTTTGTACTGGGCGATCTGGGGGGTTTCACACAGTGAGGCATTCCAGATCAGGATGTCTCGGGTGTAAGAAACAACACCCGGAATAGTGAAAATCCTGTGTTTTATTCCCCTTTAAAGAGGGACAAAACCCAATATTTTCACTATCTTGAGTTTTGTTCATTTCTGAAGAGACATTGCGATTTGTGATACGCGGCTGTGTATCCCTAGGGTTCACCTGTAAACTAACCTTTTCCCTGTTCCCAAAGTGCATGCTCAGCCAAATAGGCTGCTAGGTGACGGATTGGCCAATGGAGGGAGTTTCACACAGCAGGGAATCCCTATTTGGGATGCATCATAAAGAGGTAGACCACCTCCAAGAGTCTTATAGAATCAAGGGGGTGGATGTTCCTCTTTGACCCCCCCAGCAATAAAGCTAGCTCTGAGCTTTGGACTAACCTGATCCCAGCTGCACTCTGCTTGGTTTAGCTCTTGTTTGTGCAGTGTTAACTGCTGTCTTCCATTCATCACACAGAGCAGGGACAGTGCGGATCACACACCAATCCCGCTCGGCTCCCCGTCCAATCCCAGCAATGGCTGAGCCCACTTACACTGAAGAGCTGCAGCTGATTGGCTAACAAGCTCTTCTTGCAACACGCATTAGCAAAGAAGTCTGCCTGCACTGAGAACTGAAGGGGACTGTGAATGGGGGTAGAGGATGCAGCACCGTGGTGGCGATGAAGGCTCCTTGTACCCCGACTGTCCCGCGGTAAGAGGGTAACCGGGTGGGACGCGGGAATCGTAATGCGATCACGGGACAGTCACTTCCAATCCGTGATGGTTGGAGGGTATGCATTCCCATTAGGGGCTGGGCAGCGCAGAATCCAAAGAGCTATTAGATCAAGATAGGAGGCTGTGCCACTTGTCACAGATGGCATAGCACCTTCTGAGGGCATATGGTATGTGGGGAGGCACGCACATCCCCACATAACTAAAGAGATGCAGGCGACCAGGCCTGCAGCTCCCAGCTCATGTTGGAGCTCATTGCTGAGCACTTGGTGACAGAATCGCTTATTCTCCCTCATCGATAAGTATGAAGATTGAAGGCTTAGAGGAGCCGTGGGGGACAAAAGGTGAGTATGGTATTTTTTATTTTAATGATTTGACAGGGACTTTAAATGAATGTATTAATTATGCTTTGCAAATCTCATCATCTATACATCTCTATCCACACCTTTTGTATGAATACTTGAAATCAACCTTCTAAATTCTGCCTTCCTAGTAGGATCATGCTATTTGAATCAAGTTTGACTTTGGGTGTGAATTACAACCTGCATCAGATTAAGCTTCTTAAAGTGATTGTCCAGCCTAAGTATAAAAACAAATAATTGTTTGCTCACCTTCCATGCAAAGGTTTTGTGCAGGAATGCTGCTGAATAAAGCCTTCCCTGCCGAGGTCAGGCCTTTTTCTGTAGACTTTTTTTTATTCACCATTTGCATTAGACTGTGAGGGACACATTGATGCTTGTGTTTGCAGACGAGGATAGCTGTTTTTCTCTCTACTTGTCTGCCTTTTTCTTGCTTCTTTGTATACTACAATATTAACTGACTTTAATGGGGGGCATATTGATTGGTGATGCACCCCATGTATCCCCCCCGCAAACCTAATTTCACTAGCTTTTATTTAACCTTTCTGAGACCCTTCTTTCAGCAGCCAGGAACCAACCCCATGTGACCATCAGCAACCAATTTGGTTAGCTGGGTGGATGCAAGCAGAATTATGTGTCTGGTATCTGGTATCAGGCTTTACAGGGAAGCATTGCTAATCTATATGGCCACCTGATACAGACAAAGCTACATTTTTGAATGTTGGATAGCTTTAAAGTTTACCAAATAGACCTTAGGCCCACTATTATAATCCATAGGGAGCTGTGCAATATGCTCACCTTCTTCCAGGTTCTGGCGGTATGCCAAGAAAGCAGAGACATGACAAAAGTTTTTTTTTTTTCCTTTGCCCGGATAGAACCTTTAAATAAGTACCTCAACATGCCGTTCTATTTTTCCCACAATAAATTACCTATATCTGCATTCTTACATGTAAGGTACATCAGGCTACTTATTCAACAAATGGAGTTGTGGATT
Organism: Gastrophryne carolinensis; assembly: GCA_027917425.1. Classification (NCBI taxonomy): domain Eukaryota; kingdom Metazoa; phylum Chordata; class Amphibia; order Anura; family Microhylidae; genus Gastrophryne; species Gastrophryne carolinensis. The sequence continues at coordinate 303,217,018 of CM051234.1, read as the reverse complement.
TGGTCCGGAACAATCCTCGTGTCAGGCATCACAGGCCTGACAATTTTGGTAAATTAAAAACTGTAAGGCCTATCATGCCTGACAGAAGCAGCATGGGCAGCAAGTGTCTGCTCACAAAGCTTTCAAGCACAGTGCTGTATATTCAGGCATGTACGTCACAATCGCTCACCCAACATAAATGCCAGTTCTGTGCATATCACTAATAGTGATTTCTGCTGACTTTCAGAGGTTTCTAATGATAGTTGTCCTTTAATGGTGTCCTGAATGCCAAGAAATACAGACAGGCATCTCGTTGGCTCCAAATTTATTCTGCAGCAAAGCAATGAGCCCAAAGATACAGTCAATTTTATTCAGGGAATCATAAGAAGTCCTGGAAGTGATCATATGACCTCACAGAGCCCTGTGTTCAACAACATCAAGTTTGTCTAGATTTACATGAAGACAGAAGAATCAGAGGAGGTCTGATAATTCTGTGAATACTGACCTGTAGAATTGATTTCTCTTCCATTACTATTTCAGGATAATTCAGTAACAATAGGGTTAACCTCGACCAAAGGGCGTGGACTGCAAGACAAAGGCGTGGCCCGACACTCAGCCTATATCCTTTCGGCTGACTTCCAACACTCCAGTTTATTAAAAAGCAGTAGAACCAGTCATCCGGGAGGCATACCTATGTCTCCTGTTAGAACAAAAGGCTGGAGACAAAATATAAGACTCCTCTTTCCGATTATAATATGCATCTATATATATATATATATTTTTTTTATATATATTTACCACTCCACTAATACTAGGCATCCAGACATGGATATATCAACCTAGTAGACAGGGAGGGTCTGATGTTCTGAAGTAATAATGGAAGAGAAATCAATTCTACAGGTGAGAATTATCTTTTCTATTTTACTTCAGGACATCAGGATAATTCAGTAACGATAGGGATCTCCAAAAGCAGTACCTTGAATTCAGTTGGGATCCCCAAAAACCTTATCCCCTTTATCAGGAATGAGATATCTTGAAAGCCTCTAGGTTACTACAGCCTGTAATAACTTTCTACAGGCATTCGCATCCGCTGAGGCTGAAACATCTACCCTAAAAAATATGGTAAATGTATGAATTGAGGACAAAGTAGCACTTTATATACCTGTTCTACTGAAGCTTGATGCTGAAACTCCAATAGCTTGTGTCGAATGAGCAGTAGTCGCAAAGGGAGTACTACTCTTACTACTGCCTGTCTAATCCATCGGCTGATGGCAGCCTTAGCTGGTGGAAGACCTTTCTGTGGACCCTCAGGTATGACAATAAGAAGTCCAAACTATGGAAAGATTGTGTAGCAGTGAGATACCTTAGTGCTCTCACTAAACTCACTACATCCAGCAGGTGAAGAACCCCCTTCTTTATAGGAAACTAGAGCAGGACATAAGGAAGGCAAAACAATCTCTTCATTAAAGTGGACCAACACCCAGGGGGGATCGGCCCGGGAATCTATAAGATTCCCGGGCCGATCAGATCCCCCCGCGGGGCATCCGAAATCGGGATGTCCCGCGGGGTGAAACCCCCCAGGAAGCCCAGAAACCTTACCTTAACCCCGTTCCAACGGCGCATGCGCGGGCCGCGGCCGCGTCTCGCGCTTCCCTCTAGCAGGGTGCGCACCCGCGGTGGCAGTTTGTGAATGGCCGGCGCGGGCGCGCTCCCTGTTAGAGGGAAGCGCGAGACACGGCCTCCAGCGCTCAGAGCCGCTGTGGTTGGATGCCGCTTGTACGTGCATACCACAGCGGCTCTGAGCACTCTGATTGGACGAGCACCCGCGTAGGAGCATGGTGAGGTGAGATTTTCCGGGCGTCCTGGGGGGTTCACACAGCGGGGCACCCCCGATCGGGTTGCCCCCGCCGAAGTGGACCAAAACCCAGGATTTTGACTATCCTGGATTTTGGTCCACTTCAGCTGTGTGAAACCCCCCAGAAAGCCCCGAAAACTCACCTCTCCCCGCTCCCACGTGACCGCTGCAGCCAATCCCCGCCGGCGGACAAGCGAGAGGCGGCGCCGAACAAGCAGAGTGCGTCCGCCCCCGCCTCCCGCGCGTCCCTCTTACAGGGAGCACACCCGCGCCGGGCATTCACAAACGGCCGGCGCGGGAGCGTGCCCTGCTAGAGGGACGCGCGGGAGGCGGCGGACGCGCATGCGCCGCTGGAACGTGGAAAAGGTAGGATTGTGGGCTTCCTGGGGGGTTTCATCCCGCGGGACATCCCGATTTTGGATGCCCTGCGGGGAGGGATCTGATCGGCCCGGGAATCTTATAGATTCCCGGGCCGATCCCCCCTGGGTGTTGGTCCACTTTAAGATGAAAAACACCTTAGGAAGAAAATCCTAAAACACTAAATAAGGAGACTTAACTGATAAGCTGCTAATTCAGAAACCCGCCTTACTGAGGTTATTGCCACAAAAATGATAACCATAAGCATAATTAGACTTACTGTCGCATCTACCAATGGTTCAAAAAGGAGAAGTGGCTTATGAGGAGGCCAGACATGAGCGACACCTTGTAAAACATGTTCTGATAAATTCATTCTCAGCTATGGGTTTCTGAAACAGGATAGATAAGCAGATATTTGTCCTTAAAACGTACTCAATTGAAGACCATCAAGACTCTTCTGCAAAAACATCCAAAATTCTGGTGACAGAAAAAACTCTACAGCAGAACCTCCTGGATTTTCACCAAGGGATATATGCATGCCAGACTCTACAATAAATCATTGATGAAGACTTCTTCCTGGTCTGAATCATAGACTGAATGACTCTGGCAGAGAGGCCTCTTTCTGTCAAGATGGAGGTTTCACAACCAGGCCGTCAAGCCAAAAACTCATGAGTTGGGATGCCCTAGAGGCACCTGTGTGAAGAACTGTATTGTTAGTAAACTCTGACATCCTTACTATAGGACTTTTGTTTTTGTGCCGATTTCGTATTATTTTCAAATTTTCCCGCTGTCGTATGAGTGTGTGAGCGATTCTATGCATGCATTGAAAACCTTCTGTCAAGTTTCCGTCCGTTCGTATGCCAGAGTATGAGTACGAGGATGTCATTTTCCATCGTGACTTTTCTGTTTCATTTTCTCATGTTACAACGTAGCCTTTCGTTTTTGCTCTTTTCCCATCGTCTCCTCCCACGAATCCTTTATGTTTCCCGATAGATTCTGTTTCACTTTTACAAAAAATAATCGTCCAGACGGAAATCCTTATGATCTTGCGTCTGCGCACTACAAACTTAAATCATTGAAGTGCTCGCCTACATATTTGACACTTCACTTCTACTACAATGTTTAGCTAAACCACTTAGCTATCCTCCATCTTCCCTTTTGGACCCTTAAAACTTAAAACTCACCCCAACCACTTCGCGGTTACCTTCTTCTTCTATTTTAGGCCCCTAAAACTTACCCAAACCACTTCGTGGTTAGGTTCTTCTTCCATTTTAGGACCCTAAAACTTACCCAAACCACTTCGCGGTTACCTTCTTCTTCCATTTTAGGACCCTAAAACTTACCCAAACCACTTCGGGGTTAGGTTCTTCCATTTTAGGGCCCTAAAACTTACCCAAACCACTTCGCGGTTACCTTCTTCTTCCATTTTAGGCCCCTAAAACTTACCCAAACCACTTCGCGGTTAGGTTCTTCTTCCATTTTAGGCCCCTAAAACTTGCCCAAACCACTTCGCGGTTAGGTTCTTCTTCCATTTTAGGCCCCTAAAACTTACCCAAACCACTTCGCGGTCATCTGAATCTTCATCTCTAAATATGTATTTGCCCCTTCGTTTGGTGTTAATGTATTTGTGCAAAAAAATGACACTGAAACTTTGTTTTACAATAAAATAACAGTGACAGGACCCAGGACACTACTCTTCTTCTGTTGTCCCCAACGAGTCACGCAGCAGCTGCATATCGGCCACCAACTCAAGGACCCTTCTATTCATTTCTTCAACTCTTGCTTGTGTGGTCCCTGTATAAAATTGATACAAAAACATTATTTGACGACAAATACATGTTTCTCACCTGTGGATGGAATGTTTGTTAGTTGCCAACCTTACTAATCACGACATATGTCAGTCTACTCTAAGGAAGTGGCCAGAGGTCATTCTGCTAAGTAATTTCTCTAAGCAAGTGGCCAGAGGTCATTCTGCTAAGTAATTACTCAAAGCAAGTGGGCAGAGGTCAGTCTGGTAATTACTCAAAGCAAGTGGGCACAGGTCAGTCTGGTAATTACTCAAAGCAAGTGGGCACAGGTCAGTCTGGTAATTACTCAAAGCAAGTGAGCACAGGTCAGTCTGGTAATTACTCAAAGCAAGTGGGCACAGGTCAGTCTGGTAATTACTCAAAGCAAGTGGCCACAGGTCAGTCTGGTAATTTCTCAAAGCAAGTGGCCACAGGTCATTCTGCTAATGCCATTGCCTATGGCTTGATGAATCTGGGTGATCATGTCACTTAACACATACTGCAAAGAATGACATTACAACTTGCTTGTTTGGTGGCCGACGGATGCCTCGTTGGGGACAACCCTACATCCCGAGCCCTTCCACTGTTGTGAAGTAGAGCCTGTTGAGACATGGCAAATAGGGTCAGTTATAATGTCTTAGTCAATAGTAATCAAATGTCATTTTCAATGTGTGTGTCACATCACTCACCTTCTCCCTGTGCCTCCTGGGCAAGATCTGCTGCAGCCTGCGCATCTTCAACCGCTCCAGAAACATCTACAAAAACAGATTAAGGGAATCAGCTTGGGTGGAAATTGCATGTATATGTGTGTGCGGTTAAATGAAGAGTCACATACCAGAGGCTCCCGCATGCATCGCTGGGTACGACTTCCTGCCCACGCCGTGCGGCCCCTCCTCTGTGGAAAGGTCCAGGGGCTGGTCGGAGGAACCAACAGAGGAGGGGTAGGACCGTCGCACTGGAGATCCACCACCTTCACCTCCAGCTGCAGCTTCATGCAGCACTGGTCGGCCTGTGCGCCTCCGGGTGCGGCGTCTACCGTAATCCATTTCCAACACTACCAAAGAAAAGGCATTTTAACTAAAGGCCTACCTTGTGTCTTAGTTACATCTGGCATGCAATCGCTATGTACTTACTAGCGAAATGGATCCCGAAAAACCTCCGCACCCGGGGCATGTGCAGCCGCTTCAGGTCCGACCAATGCTGCATGATCTAAGTGTGGATGAAGGTGGTGTCGGTGTATTGCTGTATTTGCCCGATGATCTCCAGGGGGCGATGGTGCGTTTCTCAAAAGAGTTGGGCAGGTAGTCGTACCTGCGCTCCAGCATGGTCTACAAAACATAAAGCACACATAACATTTAGTTCCAATTGGCTACCAATAGCTGGCAAAAATAGATCCTTTGACTAAATGACATTAACACACACATTTCTAGGCTAATCAAATCCTTGAAGCTGGGCAAACTGGTGTTTGGCACGTGTGTGCCATGACTTTGGTTGTGCACGAAGTTGCAGCCACTTTTAAATAAAGCCCTTACTTCCTGCGCTTCCTTAAGGGGTAGACATGCATTTAGCTGGCAAATCAAACTGATAAAAAGACACTTACAAGCATGATGATCTCTTCTTGTTGGCGGGTGAAGTTTGTGGGCACCATCTTTGTTCTTCTCCGCAGCAGATAAGTAATGCCCCAGCGGTTTCCAGGTTCTGCACGGCCGAACGAACGGCCGTACGCAATGCAGCGGGGGGACGAGCTCAAAGATGTAGAACAGATTCAACGGAAAATATCGGACCTCAAATATGCCGCAGGGAAGAAATAGAATAAAAGGCGGCAGTACAGGTATCTTATTTTTGTTTTTTTTTGCTTCTTGTATAGACATCATTGAGCTTATTTTTTGAAACTATGTTTTTCAGCTTACAAACTGGCGGAGGATTCCCCACTAAATTGAAATTTACCCAGGCTGAGGAGATAGTGCTGGGCCTGCTACATCCTGTTGCGTTAGAGGGACACTCGGCACACCAGGACACGAACAACCCGCCAATTTCTGCAGGTTAGTAATGTGTGACTTTCCCTAAAAATGGACCAACCAGTGAAATTAGCCAGCAAGCCATATCTAAACACATGCCCCTAGGGTGTGCCTTGTAGTGGAGTGAACAATTTGACCAGGGTGTGTCATGTGTATGGACAGATAATTAAAACATTTGCTTGCCCATACATGACGTTTCAGAACATTTAGGAAGAGTAGTAAATTATTGAGATTACCAAAGGACTGCGTGATATGTATTTCTATTCAATCACATGCAACACTTAAATCTTTTTCTGTTGCCCACTTGGGTTTGAGCTGTGCTTGGGGCCCAACGGCTTAAGATGGGGTGATTGCAATGTTTTCATAGATACAATGGTAACCACCAGAATCATATTGTAACTGCTATTTGCCAGCTTAGTGTGTTCACTTAATGGCCTATAAGGAATGTTTAAACACACACAACAGGTAGTACTTGCATGTTTTTTTGCCTTCATGTGACCAATGTGTATGTACTTGTTTCTAAATCCATTTTCAAGCTAATGGCATTCATAGTGAAGGTCAAGTTGCATCGTTGTGGTAGTGGCCATTCCAGCTTGGCCACGTGTTTGATTTAAGCATATGTGTTATTAAGCATCACCAATGCATAGTTGTGTGTTTACATTGTTTGTTTTCTTCTAATGCAGCCCAGCCTCATCCCTCAGCTAGTGTGGAATCCTCTGCCAGTTTTACAATGCCGTCTACTTCCGTGCTGCCTCGGACACACGATCCGATATCTACGGTAAGTGTTTTTTTATGATGTTGCGTATGCATGTGCCTTGCCATGTTTCTTTTTGCTGAATTACATATGTATTCCCCACACTGAACCTTTTTTATTTACATGTCCCAACAGAGCCACACACTGATGGAGGAAATCCAGGAGCTGGAGGAGGACGGAACCTTCATTGGACCTTATGAAGATCTCCCCCTGGGCCAAAATCTGCAACTGCCCCAAACTGTTTCTCCGACAAATCCTCAGCAGCAGAGGGAAGCTGGCTGCATGCTGCCTGCACATCGTGGGCAGCATGCAGAGACTGACCCTCCAGTCCCCAGTTTAAGATCTTCTGTTGAGGATTTGGCCAGCATACCCGTGGCTGTTGGGGGTCCTAGAGCAACATCATCTGCACGCCCCACAACCCGGGGAATTGGGAGGCGTACTCAGCAACGTCGCCCAGTTTCCCAGGGGAGGGGCGTGCAGATGATGGAGGCAGCATGGCACCATGAGAGGCGGTTATTTCGGCGCCAAAATCAACAAAACCACGAGCATATTAGTGCCCAATTAGAGAACCTGAATAATAACTTAAATGCCATGCTGACTGAATTTAGGACCCATAACAGCCACATGGCCAACTTGACAACCAAATTCAGGGCAAGCATGGCTGAATTGCAAACTAACCAAAGAAACATTTTGGAACAGTTGCAGATTCTGAATGCCACACAGGCCCAGGTTATGGCCCACCAACAAGGACCCCAACCTGGGTTCTATGGGCATCCCCCATATTAAGGTGTATTTGGCCTGAATCTGTTCTACATCTTTGCTCTACATCCCCACTGTATTGACTTGTCTGGTGAGCCCTACCAATATAGCATTTTGGTATGGCTTTGCTTGTCTGCCTTGGATTTGCGCCCATATAGCTAATTAGAGTCCTGAGGTAGGCCACTAGCCAATGCCAGAGGTCAAGCCTCACTGAACCGGCCACTCAAGCTGTTGCGCTACAGCCTTGGCCCTAGTTACATTGGTTGTGGGTCCTCCTGTTTGTAGGCATGATTGTGTGACATTCTGGACTGCCAAACTACTACCTTGGCCCCTGGCTGAGATTTTACTGGACTTGGATTGGGAGTAACAGGTGTAGATGTGACATAGGTATGTCTGCTTACAACCTGTGCATGTGGCAAATGTGACCAAGCAGAACAGGGTGTGTTTGTGTCCATATTTTGAACATGTAACATCTGTGATTTATCCACTTGACAATGCTTGGCACATATATGTTAGTATGTTCTTTTTAAGCTTAACTTAGTCCTGGAGTGCCTTACTTAATCCAGCCTGTGTGCAATTGCAATGTGGCATGATTGGGCCTAAATTTCATGTCCATGTATTCCCCATAACTATGGGAGTGACCATCAACTCCCAATTTTTTTGTTTGAAACTTTACCAATGAAAAAATTAAATACACGTGTTTCTGACGGGGAGGCCGATTCATTAATAGCGGCAGGTAGCGACAAATGAGCGCCAGTAGCGTGATTTTCACAGCGCCAGCTAGTATTCGCTGTGCTTGGCCGGGGTTTGCTTGTTGACAGCGACTCAGTCGGTGTGCGGTAATGTTGAATACGGGGTTAGGGGTCGATGTTTCACAGGTTCTGCGTTGTATGGGTGCGCCTGACAGCGAATGGCCAGAGCGAACGGCTTGCTGCAGATTCATTAACAAATCACGCTCAAAAATTTCTCGCGCTGTGAATTCCTTGTTTAAACCCCAGAGCGCTGGCGGCGATGTGTGTAAAGTAGTTTTTAACCCCCAAACAACCATTTTTTTTTTATGTAAAAATTATACAAGTTTTTCTAAACATTTTGTAATATGAATACATTAATATCAGACCTGTAATATCAATTCTGCACATATTTTTTTTTTTCCTTAAAAAAAAAAATCTAACATTGCCGTAGTGGTCACAGAATTTTTGACAGTTAAAAAATAAAAACACAAAAATATAAACACAAAAAATCAATTAATTATGAATATTTAAAGATTGCTCCATTGAAATGCATTGGAGAGCGCAAGGGAGCGACAGGTCATACCTGGCGCTGTGATGGGATTAGTAGCGGCGCTGTTCGTTGCAGTCGGCTACATGATGAATCCCGCGCTAGCTGACGCTCTCGCCGGCGCTAGCCTCATTTAGCGTGATAAATGCGTCATTGTGACCGCCGCCGGGCGTCCTTGAGTCGGTAGCCGCCGTTAGCTTGCGGTACCTGGCGCTCGTTAGACACTACCTGGCGCTAGCCCTTGATAAATAAGGGCCTTAGTTGCTGTCTTTCGGTTTTTGCATAATAAATATGACTTAAAGTAGCCCCATAAACAAACACCCAAAATTAACAAACATTTTTGATGTTTTTTGTAATTAAGTCATTACTGTTTATTTATTAATAAAACCCAAAGCAAAAAACAAATGGAACAAAGCAATAACAACAAACAAGGTAAACACAAAACAAAAAAGAAACAAACAATTAAGCAAAATGTGTTGCTATTAGATTAGCATGGACGGCTTGGCCAGACGCACTGTGCTGGCCAACATAGGCGTCCTCTGGCTCATCGGCGGGTGGAGAGGGTGGCAAATCCACATACCGGGGGACCAGCTGCAAGATAGCAAAATTATGCAGCGCAGCACAGCCCATGATGATATCTATGACCTTTTTTGGGTCATACTGAAGGGATCCCCCGGTATGGTCCAAACATCGAAATCGGGGCTTCAATAGGCCAAAGGCCCTCTCCACCACTGCCCTGGTTTTGCATAGTGCCCAATTAGAGAACCCCTGGCCCGAACGGGCATCAGGAGCAAGGGCAGGAATGGATATCCAGAATCCCCTGAAAGTATTAAAAAATACTAACATAAAATACAAATTCTAAGCTACAATATTGTTTAACATGTCATCAAGGGCTAAAAACAGCCATAGGTTAAGACATGAGTCATCAACTATATTCATTGCCATACAGTGAAAATGGATTGATAGAATGTGAGCAAAATTACCCAGGAGCCATCCACCAGGTAATTCTCCAGACTCTAACTGAAGAAATAAGCCGGAGCTCTGCAATATATAAGCATCATGGGACGACCCTGAATGCCCTGCAAGAACACTGAGGAATCGCATAGCTGCACCACACACTGCTTGTATGTTGTGCGAGTAGCAACCAAATATCAAAAAATTACACAAAGCAAAGGTAACCAACTAAAACAATAACTCCTACAACAAATTAAGATTCAAGTTCAACAATCCAAATATAATTCACAAAGGACATAAGTCTCAAAAAATATAGCAATTATATGGATGTGTGGGAAATAAATGTTTACATGCTAAGGACTAATTAAGGTCAGCATTAAAATGCTTCTATAAGGCATACATTAAATGTATTGATTCAGGTATGCATTGATATACAATTTATGGCCTTGGCCATGCTGATACATGCAATGCCTTGGTGCTAAAGGCGCGCAGACTCATCCACATAGCCGCCAAACATGTTCAACAATCGCAATCCGAGCCCTCAAAGGTCCTGTAAGTGAATCGGAAATGAAACGGATTTATAGGGTGGTGGTCCGTCGGAAATCAGCTCTCTGAATCAGACGCAAGCCCATCTCAACAACGTAAGTTATCTGAATGGACGAAAAATATCAGATTATGTTTGGAAAATGATCCGAACTAACGGAAATGATCCGATTTGCTTCCGTTCATCGAAAACGCATATACACATTTTCCCGAACGTTCGTACGAATGAAAAATGAACGAAAAAAAGCAAAAAAAAGACTAACACCCACCCAAACTTTCCCAGACAGCTACGGAAGTCCGGACGAATGTGTCTTTGAATCGAGGCTTATGTCTGAACGCTGAACACTGACGAGTCAGAGCATCTGTTGCATTGCTAGAGGATCCCTGGAATGGAACACAAACTTTGGAAATCTTCGATTGTGCCGTGATAGAAGAGATCTATGACTGGAATCCCCAGCGTATGCATAGAGATTGAAATACCCCTGACTCCGAGACCATTCCCCTTGATGCAGGGACTGCATCTGCTGAGATGATTGGCATGCAAGTTGTCCACTCCAGGTATAGGTACTGCCGAGATGCATGGAGCCTGCTTCTCGGCACAAAGTAAAATCTGGCTCACTTCAATGAGGGCTTTCCTGCATCTAGTACCCTCCTGGCGGTTGATATATCCGTACGGGATGCCCCTCAGATGGAATGTCCAATGTCAGAGAATAATAGAATTGCACTTTCCTTGTATCGGGAAATTATAGGAAGTCTGCTTTCCCTCGGACAGCACCATCCCTGGATCATCCATGACACTTCCCCAATCAGCTAGACAAGCATCTGTGGAGATAATCTTCCACTGTACTGGAAGGAAGGATTTGTCGATCTGAAGAGGCCGAGGAGTTAGCCACCAAGCTAGTGACTGCTCTGTTGACTGTGTCATGCAAAAAGAGTGATCCAGATTCTGTGTGCCTTGATCCCAAATCCTGAGCAATTCATAGTGACATAGTATGTAAGGCTGAATAGAACTTTAGCCCATCCAGCTCAGCCTTCCATCTGCAGGGGTCCTGTGTGAACCTGAGCAAAGAGCACTGCCTTTCAGCAAGACACCATCAGGCCCAACAAAGGCATTGCTTGATTAATCCTCGGGTGAGGGCAAGACAAGAGACAACCTGGCCTGAAGTAAAAGTCTCTTCTGTTCTGGAAGAAACACTTTTGCCTGAGACGTGTCTGAAGACATTTCCAGAAACTCTAGAAGAATTCGACTGGATAGTCAGATATGCAATGTCTATCAGACAATCTGTGTATCCTTCTGGGGCCCATAAAAAACAGATTGTCTAAGTAAGGGGTTATATGTATACTCTGAATTCTTTAGAGAAAACATGAGATCTGCCAGCACCTTGGTAAACACCCTTGGTGCTGATGACAGCCCAAAGGGTAGCTCCACAGAACAGAAAAAGTAGGCCACCTACAGCAATGTAGGTACACATCTTTATATATACTGTGGTTATAAAATCTCCTGGCTGGAGTAACATCACTGTGGAAAACAACTCCAATCTCTAAAAAGCGAGATACGGCAGTGCCAATGCTTCTGAACTCTGCAGAATTTGGGAGACCCCTGACCAAGAGACCCTCTAAATTAGATATTGTAACCTGAGGGTAAAACTTCTTGTATCAAAGATCTATTATATATAAAGCGTCCAAATCTGAGCAAAATGCAGAAGCTGACAGGGTGGAGCCGTCCCTTCCTACCTGAGCAGGCTTTGAAAAGGGCTTGGCTTTATTCTGCCACCCAATGTCACCTTAATTAGGGACCTTGTCTTATTCAAAATCTCTTTGGATCCCAAAGAGGCAAAACCTCTACCCCCAAGAAAGGCGGAAGGCGGAAGGATTAGAGGCCCCGCTGAAGCATTATTAGATTTCGTCTATTGTGGCAGATTAGTAGACTTACCACTAGTAGGCTGTTTATCACGTCAACCAAGCACTTACCAGACAGACATCTCGCCTTAAAGGGGAGTCCTGTCAGATTCTTTTTAGAGGCTTTGTCAGCTGACCATTGCTTAAGCCATAAAGCACATCTTAAGGCTACCACCAGAGTTAGGCCTCTGGCACTTAACCATGATCAAATCCTCCAAGATAACATACCTATTGATATCAAACTGGTTTTGAACAACTGGGAGCATGATCTCCGTGAATGACCTAAATGAGTCTTAAAGTCCAGTTGTTTTAACATCCTTCTGCTCACCAAGATTCTGTGGATGTAGCACAGGTCAGCCGCAAGGATGGCATAACTAAAGTCTAAAAAAGACCTGCCACCAGAGCGTCCAACAGGAGGGTGAGACCATAACTCAATCTGATCTGGAGGAAATGGATAAAAGTATAAATACTTTAGGAATGAGCGGAAGACTATTTGACTTCTTCCATTTCCTATTGATCAGATTAAAAAAATCCTCCAGAATGGAGCAATCAATCACCCATCTTCTCCTTACCTGAGCGTCTCCTTGTGTAGGAGACTCTGAATCTGAGCCCCTACTGGATGAATCCTCCCCACCTGGGAGAGTATGGCAGCCACATATAAACTCAATTTTCTTTTTTTTTTTAAAGGTTTAGGACCACTTCAGGGCTGCCATTTAAAAACTGAGATGGAGACTATGGCACCCACAATATCCTCATCACAAAACTCAGAGGAACATTTTTTTTTTCCAAAAACCTTAGTGATTGATATGATTCACAAAAGGTTTAGGTCCACTTGAAGGCTGCCAAGGGTGCTTTAAGGCTCAGAGGGCACCAGCGACAGGGGTCAGAACCTTTGCAGGGAGGACAACTGTCTTCCCTATCCACTACAACCGTAGCATAATCCCTGCACACCGTGCTATCCTTGTCCAGTGCCACTGCATGCATAACAGTGCATAACAGTGGACATGGGATAAATCTGATAAAGACCAGATCTGACTACCCCAGATGCCTCCGTCATGGTGAAAAATAACTGAACAAAGAAAGGGAAAGCCCCAATTTCCCTATGAAATATCCAACCAAAGATTTTACTTTTGCACACACAAATAGTATTAAAAAAGTAATGCTTTAATAATTTGATCCCAAATTACAATTACAAAACAGACATATACATTTTAAAAAACATATAAGACAACTGTAATATCCTTATCTGCCACCGGGGGGGAATTGGCGTACCATACCATAAAACCATCCAGTTTCACTACCATATGTGCACAAATATATACATCATAATATCTCCTAAAACTAACTATATCTATATACAACCTAATTTACAGTAAAGTGCTAAGTGCCAAAGTGCATCAATCTCATACAGGGTAAAAATCATTCAAAATATCAAATCTGTGAACCCCAACCTCAGGAGACATAAATCAATGGGAAAAAACAATCAAAGACTTATCTCATACTGGATGATGGTAACACCTCGGCCCCCCCGTTCAGCGAGCCCACGCGTTCCGAGACGCTGGGTCTCTTCCTCAGGGCAGTAAAGCGGCTGAATGGGTAACAGCTCCTGCAGTGGTTTTATACCCACCTCACCTCGTTCCCCCGCCGCCATAGATGGAATGCCGGTGTGTCAGGGGCGCGCTCCGGCCGGAAACGCGTCACGCGGCCCCCGGCGGAAATGACATCACCCGCGCTCCAGCCTGGAGCGCGGAAGTGCGTGTAGAAAAAGCAGAAGGCTCGCATCTCCCGCTGCAGTCGGGAGGCGAGCCCTGCTCGTATTGATGCAGGCAGCGCAGGACTGGGAACGCGGTAGGTGAGTACTTCTCCTGTCCCCATCCTGTGTCCTTCCTTTGCACCTCTGTTCCTCCTCGCCTGATTATGTCTCTGCAGCTTGTCACCCTATGCTTCATGTATGCTGGGATCTGAGCTGACTGTAGAGCTGCCTTATCATAATGACCATATAATAGTATTCTGTTCCCAATAAAATAGCGCAGCTTTTCCCTAATAAACTCAATTATTTGTATATAATAAGCTTTGATAGGTAATGACGCTGATTATGTGATGAATTTTTTGTATAGATATGTTTTGTATAGATATCTTTTTGTATAGATTGTTTATAGATTTATTTCATGTGATCGTTATTGTTATGTTTTAATTGTTTGTCCTTAATTGTTTTATTACTTGGGTACGGTCCCCGCCAGTTGGTACTCACCTACCGCGTTCCCAGTCCCGCGCTGCCTGCATCAATACGAGCAGGGCTCGCCTCCCGACTGCAGTGGGAGATGCGAGCCTTCTGCTTTTCCTACATGCACTTCCGCGCTCCAGGCTGGAGCGCGGGTGATGTCATTTCCGCCGGGGGCCGCGTGACGCGTTTCCGGCCGGAGCGCGCCCGCGACACACCGGCATTCCATCTATGGCGGCGGGGGAACGAGGTGAGGTGGGTATAAAACCACTGCAGGAGCTGTTACCCATTCAGCCGCTTTACTGCCCTGAGGAAGAGACCCAGCGTCTCGGAACGCGTGGGCTCGCTGAACGGGGGGGCCGAGGTGTTACCATCATCCAGTATGAGATAAGTCTTTGATTGTTTTTTCCCATTGATTTATGTCTCCTGAGGTTGGGGTTCACAGATTTGATATTTTGAATGATTTTTACCCTGTATGAGATTGATGCACTTTGGCACTTAGCACTTTACTGTAAATTCGGTTGTATATAGATATAGTTAGTTTTAGGAGATATTATGATGTATATATTTGTGCACATATGGTAGTGAAACTGGATGGTTTTATGGTATGGTACGCCAATGCCCCCCGGTGGCAGATAAGGATATTACAGTTGTCTTATATGTTTTTTAAAATGTATATGTCTGTTTTGTAATTGTAATTTGGGATCAAATTATTAAAGCATTACTTTTTTAATACTATTTGTGTGTGCAAAAGTAAAATCTTTGGTTGGATATTTCATAGGGAAATTGGGGCTTTCCCTTTCTTTGTTCAGTTAAAACTTATGGAATACCAAAGTAGTGCACCACAGGACTAGGAGTGGTGGGTGCCACCCCATTTACCCCCTTGGGGGTGGTCTCTTTTGTAATGGTGAAAAATAATACTAGTCTACGTCCCTAGGGATCTGAGACCAAGTATATAACAGTCACAGGACTACTGCGAAACCTCTGGGGGGGTAAACCACTGTATAATTTTTTTTACTTTGCCCTTTCCCACAATCTATAATAATATAGTTAAAAACAATAAAAAACAATATTATACACAATCAAAATAAAAAAAAAAAAACAAAATCACCTACCAAAAGGTTCAGGTCCACTTGAGGGTGGCTGTGCAGCGGCTCACAAGCAGCCTTTTTGCTGGCCAACAACCCCAGAAATTATGCACTGCCAAAGGGGAATTGTGATGTCTGCGGTGCTAGGCTCCTTGCCTAGCCGAAAATGTTTCAGCGGAGTCGGCGAGTAAAACGCGCCACGTCGCGGAGGAGAACCGGCCGCTTCGGCTTCAGGAACCGTGCTGTACCGCTGAGAAGAACCGGAGATTGTCGGTGGTGCTAGCTACTTCACTAAGACAAAAATCTTCCAGCATCTCCGGCCTGAGAAACTGCACTGTATCGCTGAGAAGAACTGGAGATTGTCGGTGGTGCTAGCTACTTCGCTAAGCCGAAAATCTTCCTGTGTCTCTGGCCTAAAGAACTGCGCTGTGCCGCTGAGAGGAACTGAAGATCGTCGCTAAGCCGAAAATATAAGCAGAGCGGCAGAATGAGGAACCGCGTTGAGCCGCTACGAAGAACCGGAGAATGTCACGGTACTCGGAACTTCGCCAAGCCGAAAATCTTGGGCAGCGCACTGAGGACA
Source organism: Gastrophryne carolinensis (assembly GCA_027917425.1). NCBI lineage: Eukaryota > Metazoa > Chordata > Amphibia > Anura > Microhylidae > Gastrophryne > Gastrophryne carolinensis. The sequence goes on along the minus strand of CM051234.1, from coordinate 303,200,943 downwards.
TGGTTCTTCCTTGCTGCCACCTTAGCTCCGCCCCCAAAAAAGATACACAAATTTTGAATTTTACAACCAGTAAAACACAAAAGCACATGGGAAAGAGCAATAAAGAGCAATAAAAGAGGGAATATAATCCCCTTGGTCACCTCCAATCAGGCTCACCAGACAAAAACCTGTGGCTGCTTTGCTTTTCAATGAAAGACTTCAGCCAGAGTGCCAATGACACTCAAAACCAGGACCCTGGTGCTTACCCTTACCATCCTGATCCGGATAAAGCTTAGCTGAGGAGGCATAGTGGGTCCATCCAGATTAGAGGAGCATAAGGGACCTAGGAAGCCAGACTAGGAAGCCCCGGGTCCAAGGTATAATCTTAGAAATAAAAAATAAATGGGAGAGGAGTCCAGATAGAGCCCTGCAGTCCAGTCCAACTGCAAGAAAGACACTGGAGTGTTGGAAGTCAGCCGAAGGATATAGGCTGGGAGACGGTCTTGCAGTCCACGCCCTTCAGTCGAGAGAGGTTAACCCTATCGTTACTGAATTATCCTGATGTCCTGTAAAGTAAATATAGAGAAATATTGAATTCTGTTGATTCACTTTGCATGTTGTAAACTGAAGAAACAAATAACACCTAATAACACTAATAGCCTATTTGTGAAAGTAAACTCTAATTTCAAAATGTTTGGAAGATAATTAAAGGGACTGTAGAGGATAAAATTAGATCCTTGGCAGCAGATTGAGCCTACCATGCTACAAAAAGGTTACCCTTTTCCAAGATAAGGTTTCATTTTATTCACTGTAATAGAAGGGGCATATCATGCAATGCAGTTTCTCTGCACCCAGCAATGAGGCACAATAACTGTTGGCTGCATCAATTACCTCTTTCATTTTTTTTATTCACGTTATCTGTGTTTAGGTTACACCGCATTTAATGGAGTAGACTTCGAAGGGACATTTCATGTTAACACAGAAACCGATGATGATTATGCAGGATTTATATTTGGTTACCAAGACAGTTCAAGCTTCTATGCAGTTATGTGGAAACAAATGGAACAAACATATTGGCAGGCAAATCCTTTCCGAGCTGTGGCTGAACCTGGCATTCAATTAAAGGTAAGAGAAGAATATACAAATTGACATTTCCTGCTAAAATGTGTGGGCAAATGTGGGTTTTGAAAAGAAAGAAGAATAAGAAGAATAACCATATTTCTCTTACATACCTACTCCCTTTGCTACAGTGCATGATACATGGTTTCCATTTAACAGTAAATGTTACATCTTTTTTGGTATTACCTAAGGTAATACACATGGTGCTTAGTAGTAGGTTTTTCTTGTGGTCTCCTTTGGCCCACTATGTTATACCAAACATGGGTCTCTCTTTAAGTGGCTTGTTCCCTCTGTAGACATTTGTATATTTCAAAGCACCCACATCACATCATGGGTATCCCCTCCATGTCCCTATCTCTACTTCTCATGTTGCAACAGCGAATCTCCTTTACAGTGAGAGTAATAAAAGCTTGTGGGAGATGTAGTGATATGTTATCTGGAAGAGTTGGTAAGAGATCACATAAGACTGGAGACTTTGTCAGTAATGTATGGAACCAGGCCAGGAATATCACATCACAGTTTGTATGCTGTACATACTTCTCTTGCCCCCTGGGGGTGTCTTTTGGGTCAACTCCTGTCGTGATCTGCATTTGCACCTATTATAATGGAGAATTGTTCAACTATTGTGGTGTGTTAATCTGTTACAATTCGGGTATGGACCTAGATGGAAAAAAGATTAGTGTAGATGCGCTGTGGATAAAGTGGTTGGTTAGTAAAAGCAGGCTGGCAGGAGGAGTGAAAGAGGGTTAAGGTTCTCCGCAACCCTGTGAAAAAAATTAGCAAATTCAAACGTAACAATATTGGCAACAATGTTAACAATAATAAAGTTTTGTTTGAGAGGGTGTTTCCACCTGGTAATTAAATAAAAAACAACTAGGTATCATTGCCTCAACGTCAAAAATTGTAGGAATTTTTTATCTTGCTGTCTGAGGGATTTCTCCTGTCAGCGTTATACAGATTGGTCAGTGTTGAGTACACTATTGGCCCTGTATTTCCTTATTCAGGTTGTGGTCTGGGTGGATGGATCCTTGTTCTAGGTGAGGTAGGTTCATAGGTGGGTGGAGCAATGTGGTTGCTAGATGCTGATGGTTTAAAAGTTGTAAGTTGGCGTTGAAAAAAGTTAAGTGGTGATCCTGGGGTTCAGGTAAGCAGTGTAGGTTGAAGTAAAAAATTGTTCTGGATGGTTGGTGAGATTTGGAGTATAATCAAAGGTTCTGGTGGGTTGTGCAGATTATTTGGTTAAGGTCTGCTTTGTTTTGATTGCAGGTGTGTTGTGATAGTTGTAACAGTTATAGTGAAAATCCTTTTAATTAATGTTAAAACGAATGAGAATATGTGTCTTTCAGTTTCGGTGAGTTGATCTAAGTTGGTAGAATTCACTAATAGCGGCAGGTAGCGACAGTTGAGAGACTAGCGGCATTTTCAGAGCGCCCGCTAGTAGTCGCTGTGCTTGGCCGTTGTTCGGTAGTTGATAGCGACTCAGTCAGTTTGCCGTAATGTTGAATATTGGGTGAGGAGTCGCTATTTGACAGGTTCCGCGCTGTATGGGAGCGCATGATAGCGACTGGCCATAGCGACCAGCTCCCACCATATTCATTAACAAATCACGCTCAAAAAATTCTCGCGCTGTAAAATGCATGTTTAAACCCCAGAGCGCTGGCGGCGATGGGTTAAAAGTAGTTTTTTAACCCCCAAACAACCATATTTTTGGAAACCAAAAAAAACTAGTTTTTTAAATCATTTTGTAATATGAATACATTAATATCAGACCTGTAATATCAATTCTGTACATTTTATTTTTTTATTTTTTTTTTTACCTTAAAAAAGTATTTAAAATGGCAGAAGTGGTCACAGAATTTTTCACATTTAAAAAAAAAAAAAAATTAATAACAATTAATTATGAATATTTAAAGATATTTAAAGTTCCATTGAAATGCATTGGAGAGCGCCAGGCAGCGAGAGGTCATACCTGACGCTGTTCAAGGTCAGACGTTGGCGCTGTGGGCTGAGGCTGGAATAATGATGAATGAGTGGCTATCTGGCGCTATCTCAGTCGCTAAGCAGGATTGGCTTGATAAATGTGTGATTGTGGTGGGGAGCCGGCGTTCTCGTGGCGGGGCCCGTCATTACCGGCCGCTCACCAGTCGCTACCTGTCGCTATCCCTTGTTAAATAAGGGCCTTAGTACAGTTTATGTTTGGTGTGTTTTACTCACTGCTAGAGAGCGAATTGAATCTGCTGAATCCGAATTCATTACGAATTTCAGGAAAAATTCGATTCTAAACGAATCGGAATATCGCCGCGATTTGATCGCTAGAATCGCTTCCTTAAAACTCTATTTACTGCGGTCCAGGCCCATACTGGATCCACATGTCAGGACATGTCCCATGGGGCAAAGAATCCTGGGTAGGCATCACATGCTGCCTATCAGAGCCAGGCTTCTCCATGATGTCACAGCCCTATATACGCGGCGGCCATCTTGCGGAAGCTCATTTCGGCAATGTATTGCGGCGAGAACAGGTCACGCAGAGACAGAGCGAGTGATAGATAGATAGATAGATAGATAGATAGATAGATAGATAGATAGATACAGCGAGGGAGAGATAGATAGAGCAAGGGACAGACAGATACAGTGAGGGACAGATAGAGCCAGGGAGAGAAGGAGAGAGGCAGTGACAGTGACAGAGAGACAGAGACAGTTTACAGTGTTTGCATTAGCTAAAAAAGCCTATTTAGCGTTAATAACACACCTGCCTATTTAGCTTTTCCTTTTTCTGGTGTCATTCTTTAAAAAGCATGCTAGCATTTATCTTTTAAGAGTACCTGGCTACTTACCTTTTCCATTTTGTAACAAAAGTCACGTTTTAAAATTTGCAGCAGTCATTGCCTTTCAGGGGCATCCCGAATGCTAGCAATTAACTTTTAAGAGTACCTTGCTACTTACTTTTTCCATTTTGTAACAAAAGTCATGTTGTAAAATTTGCAGAAGTTATTCACGTTCACCAGGGACATCCCGAATGCTACCATTCATCTTTTAAGAGTACCTGGCTACTTACCTTTTCCATTTTGTAACAAAAGTCACATTGTAAAGTCATTGCCTTTCACCGAGGGCATCCCGAATGCTACCATTTATCTTTTAAGAGTACCTGGCTACTTACCTTTTGCATTTTTTAACAAAAGTCACAGTTTAAAATTTGCAGCAGTCATTGCCTTTCACCGGGGGCATCCCGAATGCTAGCATTTATCTCTTAAGAGTACCTGGCTACTTACCTTTTCCATTTTGTAACAAAAGTCACATTGTAAAATTTGCAGCAGTTATTCACTTTCACCTGGACATCCCGAATGCTTGCATTTATCTTTTAAGAGTACCTGGCAACTTACCTTTTGCATTTTGTAACAAAAGTCTCGTATTAAAGTTTCCAGCAGTCATTGCCTTTCACCGGGGGGCATCCTGGATGCTACCATTTATCTTTTAAGAGTACCTGCATCTTTACCTTTTACATTTTGAACAAAAAACATGTTTTAAAACAGCCTGTGGTGCATTTAACTCTGACCAGGGGCATCCTGTATAAGGCCATCTGACAGTGTCTTTTTGCATTAGCTTTTTGCTACAGTGTCTGCCTATTTTGCTCTAACTTTTCTACACACCTGCTGTTACAAAAATACTGTTTAGGTGTAGTGTATTGTTTTCCCCTCCTAAACGCAGAAAAAATGTCAGGCAGAGAAGTGCCAGGATGTGCACAGAGGAGAGGCCTAGATTCATCAGGTAGAGGTCGCAGCAGACTGAGGGCGAGTGGAAGCAGGAGTCACGGTGAGAGGCCTGATCTCCCAGTATCTGCTAGCGGTCGTGCCTTGACCAGCAACGCATCTGCCATCATCGATTGGTTAACGCGGTCATCCACCTCATCACAAGTGACATCTGACACCCCCAGTCAACAGTCGGTAGGTTCCTCGGACACAACCCTGAGTTGGCATGGCCCGGAAGCAGCCCCTGTCCTTCCATTGCCTCTGTCCTACGCCCCCCCAGCCGACCTATCTTATGCTTTGGGTTCAGCTCCACTATTCATTGAGGACGATGTGTTAGAGGACAGTCAGCAGCTACTGCCCAGCCAAGAAATGGAGGAGACATCTGCCGCTTCTTTCGCTAGGCAGACAAATACTGATGAGGAGAGTGGCGTGGGAGGTGATGTTGCGAGCGTTCCAGCTCCTGCAGCAGACACTGTTGAGGAAACCAAGGATGACATCAGCGACGTGCAGACACAACTCGATGATGATGATGATGAAGCCGTTCGCACTTGGGAGCCCGGTGCAGAAGGGGCTTCATTATCAGGAGAAGAGGGTCCCAGTCCCAGGGTCTCAGTCAGCAGCTGAGGCAGCAAGGTGGTAGTATAGTTGGCAGTCAGCATGGTGGCAGAATTGGGATGTCTGGAGCCAAACGTGGCCGGGGGCGGTGTAGACCACCTGCAATGCGGCAGGCTACCTTCCTGGGAGGTAGTGGAGCATGGGTTCCTGGAGTTGGCAGCAGTAGCAGTGAATTAGTGTGGAATGTAGGAGGGAAAATTAGCTACTCGGCAATGTGGCACTTTTTCATCAAGCATCCGCAAGAGGGTAACCTGGCTACATGCAAGATGTGTAGACAGAAGGTGAAGCGTGGCCAGGGCCCCAATGTTGGTACCACGGCCCTGCGACAACATATGCAACATCCCCATAAAGTGGCTTGGGAGAACCGAGGCTCCAAAGTGGGGGTCCAGCCTGCTGCATCAGCCAGTGCCACGCCGCTCCCAATTTCAGCCAGTCAAGGCTCCAGCACCTCAGCCGAAGGTACTGTGCATCATACCCATCCTCTGTCACTCCAGATGCTCCTGCTCCTCATACTTCAAGTCAGTCATCCCGCCAGCAATCCATCAGCGAAGCCATGTCCAAGGGACAAGAGTATGTGCCCACTTATCCAACAGCACAGAAGCTAAATGTGCTCCTGTCCAAGTTGCTGGTGCTGCAGTCCCTCCCTTTTCAGGTGGTGGACTCTGCACCTTTTAGAGAACTGATGGCTTATGCCGAGCCAAGGTGGAGAGTCCCAAACCGTCATGTCTTAGCAAAGAAGGCAGTACCAGCCCTGCACAAATTTGTTGAACAGAAGGTGGGCTAGTCCTTGATCCTATCGGGGTGCACCAAAGTGCACATCAGTGCCGATGTCTGGAGCTGTAACTATGGTCAGGGACAATACGTGTCCTTTACGGCCCACTGGGTGAATGTGGTTCCTACACAGCCACAAAAGCAACTTGGACAGGTCGCGCTTTTGTGCCTGTGACAGTGTGCGACTCCGCCTCCTCAATCTCCGCCATCTCCTCAGCCTCCCCTGTTCGGTCAAGTCTCGGTGGCCCTCCAGCCTACCATGTGTGCAGGGCACGGCGGTGTCACGCTGTGCTTCACATGGTATGCCTTGGCAAACGAAGTTACAAAGGGGAGGAGCTGCTAAAATTCATTCATCAAGAAATCAAAACATGGCTAACTCAGCAAATGGGAAACTGCAAATGGGAACCATGGTGACTGACAATGGGAAGAACATCTTGTCTGCGCTGCAACAAGGAAGCCTGAGCCATGGGCCATGTATGGCACACGTGTTCAAACTAGTTGTCAAGAATTTTCTGAAGTCTTCCCCCCCCATCTGCAAGACATCCTAACCATGGGAAGGAAACTTTGCATGCACTTCAGCCACTCCTACACCGCCAAGCACACCCTTCTTGAGCTACAGCGTCAGAACGGTATCCCCCAACATAGTCTGATTTGCGATGTTTCCACCCATTGGAATTTCACCCTCCATATGTAGGATCGACTATACACACAGAGAAAAGCCATCACTGATTTCTTTATGATCCAAGCAGATAGGGGGACTTCCCTGTGTAACTTTGAAGCCACTTTATTTGTCAGTCGCCAGGATTACGGGATGAACGATGTGATTCCATTGCTTCATGTACTACAACACATGTTGGAAACCATGGCTGGTCAGGGCACTGGAGACATGGCGCCTACATCTAACGGCCACATGAACCCCATGGGAACGGAACTTAAGGAGGAGGAGGAGGGGCACAGTGAAACACAGTTTAGTTTTGGTGAAATGGCCATTTTATTTAGTCATCTGACAGGAAAGGAGGAGCAGGAGCAGCCAGAGGAGCTAGAGGGTTGTGAGGAAGGTGATACAGAGGACCCAGACACATTGTGGCAGTATTCAGTGGAGATGGAGACAGGTAGTCCCTCGGAGTCACTTGCACAAATGGCACGATGCATGTTCATGTGCTTGCGTAGTGACCACCGAATTGTCTCCATTTGTCAGCGGGGTGACTTCTGGCTTTCCACCTTATTGGACCCTCGCTACTGGCACAAAATGGGGGCATTTTTTACACCCACTGAGAGGGAGGACAAACTGACCTACTACAGAGATATTCTACGTAGTCAGTTGGCTGATGCCTATCTGCGCCATTGTCCATACTCTCACAGGTCTGACTCAGGGCGACCTCTGCGCTCACCTTCCACTGCCATGGCTGCTGTGGGGTTGCAGGAGCAGCAGCAGCTCCATCAGCAGCAGCCTGAGTCTTCAGTCTCTAATGAGTAGCTTTCTTCACCTGCATAGTGAGGCTACTCATGAGCAGCAGGAAGACCTGGAGCAGGACCTAAACCAGCAGGTCGTGTCATACCTTGACATGACCATGCCATCGCACCGTGAGGATCCATTGGATTTCTCGGCAGCCAAACTTGATTTGTGGCCACGACCGGCAGAGTTTGCTCTAGGAAAGCTGTCCTGCCCGGCCAGTAGTGTGCCATCTGAGCGGGTGTTTAGTGCGGCGGTGGCCATAGTCACACCAAGGAGAACTCGTCTGCCCATTAAAAATGTGGAGAGACTCACCTTCGTGAAGATGAATCAGGCATGGATCAGCCAGGATTTCCACACACCAATGGCTGATTCATGGTAGTAGCTGATGCATGGTAGCTCCTTATGTTGCTGCCAACTCCAGGGTGTGTTTTCAGGCAATATAGGGGCTCCTTATGCTGCTGCCAACTCCAGGGTGTGTCTTTCAGGAAATATATGGACTCCTTATGCTGCCGCCAACTCCAATGTGTCTTTCAGGCAATATATGGGCCCCTTATGCTGCTGCCAACTCCAGGGTGTGTCTTTCAGGCAATATATGGGCTCCTTATGCTGCTGCCAACTCCAGGGTGTGTCTTTCAGGCAATATATGGGCTCCTAATGCTGCTTCCAACTCCAGGGTATGTTTTTCAGGCAATATATGTGCTCCTAAGGCTGCTGCCAACTCCAATGTGTTTTTGAGGCAATATATGGGCTCCTAATGCTGCTTCCAACTCCAGGGTATGCTCCTAAGGCTGCTGCCAACTCCAATGTGTTTTTCGGGCAATATATGGGCTCCTTATGCTGCTGCCAACTCCAGGGTGTGTCTTTCGATCAATATATGGGCTCCTAATGCTGCTGCCAACTCCAGGGTGTGTCTTTCAGGCAATATATGGGCTCCTTATGCTACTGCCAACTCCAGGGTGTGTCTTACAGGCAATATATGGTCTCCAAATGCTGCTCCAACTCCAGGGTGTGTCTTTCGATCAATATATGGGCTCCTAATGCTGCTGCCAACTCCAGGGTGTGTTTTTCAGGCAATATATGGGCTCCGAATGCTGCTGCCAACTCCAGTCTGTTTTTCAGGCAATATATGGGCTCCTTATGCTGCTGCCAACTCCAGGGTGTGTCTTTCAGGCAATATATGGGCTCCTTGTGCTCCTGCCAACTCCAATGTGTCTTTCAGGCAATATATGGGCTCCTTATGCTGCTGCCAACTTCAGGGTATGTCTTTCAGGCAATATATGGGCTCCTTTCGCTTCTGCCAACTACAGGGTGTGTCTTTCAGGCAATACATGGGCTCCTAATGCTGCTGCCATTCCAATATGTTTTTCAGGCAGTATATGGGCTCCTAATGCTGCTGCCAACTTCAGGGTGTGTCTTTTGGCAATATATGGGATCCCAATGCTGCTGCCAACTCCAGTGTGTTTTTCAGGCAATATATGGGCTCTTTATGCTGCTGCCAACTCCAGGGTGTGTCTTTCAGGCAATATATGGGCTCCTAATGCTGCTGCCAACTCCAGTGTGTTTTGTAGGCAATATATGGGCTCTTTATGCTGCTGCCAACTCCAGGGTGTGTTTTTCAGGCAATATATGGGCTCTTTATGCTGCTGCCAACTCCAGGGTGTGTCTTTCAGTGAATTTATGGGCTTCTAATGCTGCTGCCAACTCCAGTGTGTTTTTCAAGCAATATATGGGCTCCTTATGCTGCTGCCAACCCCAGGGTGTGTCTTTCAGGCAATATATGGGCTCATTATGCTGCTGCCAACTCCAGGTTGTGTCTTTCAGGCAATATATGGTTTCCTTATGCTGCTGCCAACTCCAGGGTGTGTCCTGCTGGCAAAATATATGACCTCCTCATGCTGTTGCCAACTCCAGTGTGTCTTTTAGGCAATATATGGGCTCCTTATGCTGCTGCCAACTCCAGTGTGTCTTTCAGGCAATATATGGGCTCCTTATGCTACTGCCAACTCCAGGGTGTGTCTTTCAGGAAATATATGGGCTCCTTATGCTGCCGCCAACTCCAATGTGTCTTTCAGGCAATATATGGGCCCCTTATGCTGCTGCCAACTCCAGGGTGTGTCTTTCAGGCAATATATGGGCTCCATATGCTGCTGCCAACTCCAGGGTGTGTCTTTCAGGCAATATATGGGCTCCTAATGCTGCTTGCAACTCCAGGGTATGTTTTTCAGGCAATATATGTGCTCCTAAGGCTGTTGCCAACTCCAATGTGTTTTTCAGGCAATATATGGGCTCCTTATGCTGCTGCCAACACCAGGGTGTGCCTTTCAGGCAATATATGGCCTCCTTATGCTAATGCCAACTCCAGGGTGTGTCTTTCGATCAATATATGGGCTCCAAATGCTGCTGCAAAATCCAGGGTGTGTCTTTCAGGCAATATATGGGCTCCTTCTGCTGCCAACTCCAGTGTGTCTTTCGGGCAATATATGGGCTCCTTATGCTACTGCCAACTCCAGGGTGTGTCTTTCAGGCAATATATGGGCCCCTTATGCTGCTGCCAACTCCAGGGTGTGTCTTTCAGGCAATATATGGGCTCCTTATGCTGCTGCCAACTCCAGGGTGTGTCTTTCAGGCAATATATGGGCTCCTAATGCTGCTTCCACCTCCAGGGTATGTTTTTTCAGGCAATATATGTGCTCCTAAGGCTGCTGCCAACTCCAGTTTGTTTTTCAGGCAATATATGGGCTCTTTATGCTGCTGCTAACTCCAGGGTGTGTCTTTCAGTCAATATATGGGTTCCTTATGCTGCTGCCAACTCCAGGGTGTGTCTTTCAGGCAATATATGGGCTCCTAATGCTGCTGCCAACTCCAGTGTGTTTTGTAGGCAATATATGGGCTCCTTATGCTGCTGCCAACTCCAGGGTGTGTTTTTCAGGCAATATATGAGCGCTTTATGCTGCTGCCAACTCCAGGGTGTATTTTTCAGGCAATATATGGGCTCTTTATGCTGCTGCCAACTCCAGGGTGTGTCTTTCAGTGAATTTATGGGCTTCTAATGCTGCTGCCAACTCCAGTGTGTTTTTCAAGCAATATATGGGCTCCTTATGCTGCTGCCAACCCCAGGGTGTGTCTTTCAGGCAATATATGGGCTCATTATGCTGCTGCCAACTCCAGGTTGTGTCTTTCAGGCAATATATGGTTTCCTTATGCTGCTGCCAACTCCAGGGTGTGTCCTGCTGGCAAAATATATGACCTCCTCATGCTGCTGCCAACTCCAGTGTGTCTTTTAGGCAATATATGGGCTCCTTATGCTGCTGCCAACTCCAGGGTGTGTCTTTTAGGCAATATATGGGCTCCTTATGCTGCTGCCAACTCCAGGGTGTGTCTTTCAGGCAATATATGGGCTCCTAATGCTGCTTCCAACTCCAGGGTATGTTTTTCAGGCAATATATGTGCTCCTAAGGCTGCTGCCAACTCCAATGTGTTTTTCAGGCAATATATGGGCTCCTTATGCTGCTGCCAACACCAGGGTGTGCCTTTCAGGCAATATATGGCCTCCTTATGCTGCTGCCAACTCCAGGGTGTGTCTTTCGATCAATATATGGGCTCCAAATACTGCTGACAAATCCAGGGTGTGTCTTTCAGGCAATATATGGGCTCCTTATGCTGCTGCCAACTCCAGGGTATGTCTTTCAGGCAATATATGGGCTCCTAATGCTGCTGACAACTCCAGTCTGTTTTTCAGGCAATATATGGGCTCCTTATGCTGCTGCCAACTCCAGGGTGTGTCTTTCAGGCAATATATGGGCTCCTTATGCTGCTGCCAACTCAAATGTGTCTTTCAGGCAATATATGGGCTCCTTATCCTGCTGCCAACTTCAGGGTATGTCTTTCAGGCAATAAATGGGCTCCTTACGCTTCTTCCAACTACAGGGTGTATCTTTCAGGCAATACATGGGCTCCTAATGCTGCTGCCATTCCAATATGTTTTTCAGGCAGTATATGGGCTCCTAATGCTGCTGCCAACTCCAGTGTGTTTTTCAGGCAATATATGGGCTCTTTATGCTGCTCCAACTCCAGGGCATGTCTTTCAGGTAATTTATGGGCTCCTAATGCTGCTGCTAACCCTAATGTGTCTTCCCCCCCCATCTGCAAGACATCCTAACCATGGGAAGGAAACTTTGCATGCACTTCAGCCACTCCTACACCGCCAAGCACACCCTTCTTGAGCTACAGCGTCAGAACGGTATCCCCCAACATAGTCTGATTTGCGATGTTTCCACCCATTGGAATTTCACCCTCCATATGTAGGATCGACTATACACACAGAGAAAAGCCATCACTGATTTCTTTATGATCCAAGCAGATAGGGGGACTTCCCTGTGTAACTTTGAAGCCACTTTATTTGTCAGTCGCCAGGATTACGGGATGAACGAAACCATGGCTGGTCAGGGCACTGGAGACATGGCGCCTACATCTAACGGCCACATGAACCCCATGGGAACGGAACTTAAGGAGGAGGAGGAGGGGCACAGTGAAACACAGTTTAGTTTTGGTGAAATGGCCATTTTATTTAGTCATCTGACAGGAAAGGAGGAGCAGGAGCAGCCAGAGGAGCTAGAGGGTTGTGAGGAAGGTGATACAGAGGACCCAGACACATTGTGGCAGTATTCAGTGGAGATGGAGACAGGTAGTCCCTCGGAGTCACTTGCACAAATGGCACGATGCATGTTCATGTGCTTGCGTAGTGACCACCGAATTGTCTCCATTTGTCAGCGGGGTGACTTCTGGCTTTCCACCTTATTGGACCCTCGCTACTGGCACAAAATGGGGGCATTTTTTACACCCACTGAGAGGGAGGACAAACTGACCTACTACAGAGATATTCTACGTAGTCAGTTGGCTGATGCCTATCTGCGCCATTGTCCATACTCTCGCAGGTCTGACTCAGGGCGACCTCTGCGCTCACCTTCCACTGCCATGGCTGCTGAGGGGTTGCAGGAGCAGCAGCAGCTCCATCAGCAGCAGCCTGAGTCTTCAGTCTATAATGAGTAGCTTTCTTCACCTGCATAGTGAGGCTACTCATGAGCAGCAGGAAGACCTGGAGCAGGACCTAAACCAGCAGGTCGTGTCATACCTTGACATGACCATGCCATCGCACCGTGAGGATCCATTGGATTTCTCGGCAGCCAAACTTGATTTGTGGCCACGACCGGCAGAGTTTGCTCTAGGAAAGCTGTCCTGCCCGGCCAGTAGTGTGCCATCTGAGCGGGTGTTTAGTGCGGCGGTGGCCATAGTCACACCAAGGAGAACTCGTCTGCCCATTAAAAATGTGGAGAGACTCACCTTCGTGAAGATGAATCAGGCATGGATCAGCCAGGATTTCCACACACCAATGGCTGATTCATGGTAGTAGCTGATGCATGGTAGCTCCTTATGTTGCTGCCAACTCCAGGGTGTGTTTTCAGGCAATATATGGGCTCCTTATGCTGCTGCCAACTCCAGGGTGTGTCTTTCAGGAAATATATGGACTCCTTATGCTGCCGCCAACTCCAATGTGTCTTTCAGGCAATATATGGGCCCCTTATGCTGCTGCCAACTCCAGGGTGTGTCTTTCAGGCAATATATGGGCTCCTTATGCTGCTGCCAACTCCAGGGTGTGTCTTTCAGGCAATATATGGGCTCCTAATGCTGCTTCCAACTCCAGGGTATGTTTTTCAGGCAATATATGTGCTCCTAAGGCTGCTGCCAACTCCAATGTGTTTTTGAGGCAATATATGGGCTCCTAATGCTGCTGCCAACTCCAGGGTATGTTTTTCAGGCAATATATGTGCTCCTAAGGCTGCTGCCAACTCCAGTGTGTCTTTTAGGCAATATATGGGCTCCTTATGCTGCTGCCAACTCCAGTGTGTCTTTCGGGCAATATATGGGCTCCTTATGCTACTGCCAACTCCAGGGTGTGTCTTTCAGGAAATATATGGGCTCCTTATGCTGCCGCCAACTCCAATGTGTCTTTCAGGCAATATATGGGCCCCTTATGCTGCTGCCAACTCCAGGGTGTGTCTTTCAGGCAATATATGGGCTCCATATGCTGCTGCCAACTCCAGGGTGTGTCTTTCAGGCAATATATGGGCTCCTAATGCTGCTCGCAACTCCAGGGTATGTTTTTCAGGCAATATATGTGCTCCTAAGGCTGTTGCCAACTCCATTGTGTTTTTCAGGCAATATATGGGCTCCTTATGCTGCTGCCAACACCAGGGTGTGCCTTTCAGGCAATATATGGCCTCCTTATGCTAATGCCAACTCCAGGGTGTGTCTTTCGATCAATATATGGGCTCCAAATGCTGCTGCCAAATCCAGGGTGTGTCTTTCAGGCAATATATGGGCTCCTTCTGCTGCCAACTCCAGTGTGTCTTTCGGGCAATATATGGGCTCCTTATGCTACTGCCAACTCCAGGGTGTGTCTTTCAGGCAATATATGGGCCCCTTATGCTGCTGCCCACTCCAGGGTGTGTCTTTCAGGCAATATATGGGCTCCTTATGCTGCTGCCAACTCCAGGGTGTGTCTTTCAGGCAATATATGGGCTCCTAATGCTGCTTCCAACTCCAGGGTATGTTTTTTCAGGCAATATATGTGCTCCTAAGGCTGCTGCCAACTCCAGTGTGTTTTTCAGGCAATATATGGGCTCTTTATGCTGCTGCCAACTCCAGGGTGTGTCTTTCAGTCAATATATGGGTTCCTTATGCTGCTGCCAACTCCAGGGTGTGTCTTTCAGGCAATATATGGGCTCCTAATGCTGCTGCCAACTCCAGTGTGTTTTGTAGGCAATATATGGGCTCCTTATGCTGCTGCCAACTCCAGGGTGTGTTTTTCAGGCAATATATGAGCGCTTTATGCTGCTGCCAACTCCAGGGTGTATTTTTCAGGCAATATATGGGCTCTTTATGCTGCTGCCAACTCCAGGGTGTGTCTTTCAGTGAATTTATGGGCTTCTAATGCTGCTGCCAACTCCAGTGTGTTTTTCAAGCAATATATGGGCTCCTTATGCTGCTGCCAACCCCAGGGTGTGTCTTTCAGGCAATATATGGGCTCATTATGCTGCTGCCAACTCCAGGTTGTGTCTTTCAGGCAATATATGGTTTCCTTATGCTGCTGCCAACTCCAGGGTGTGTCCTGCTGGCAAAATATATGACCTCCTCATGCTGCTGCCAACTCCAGTGTGTCTTTTAGGCAATATATGGGCTCCTTATGCTGCTGCCAACTCCAGGGTGTGTCTTTCAGGCAATATATGGGCTCCTTATGCTGCTGCCAACTCCAGGGTGTGTCTTTCAGGCAATATATGGGCTCCTAATGCTGCTTCCAACTCCAGGGTATGTTTTTCAGGCAATATATGTGCTCCTAAGGCTGCTGCCAACTCCAATGTGTTTTTCAGGCAATATATGGGCTCCTTATGCTGCTGCCAACACCAGGGTGTGCCTTTCAGGCAATATATGGCCTCCTTATGCTGCTGCCAACTCCAGGGTGTGTCTTTCGATCAATATATGGGCTCCAAATACTGCTGACAAATCCAGGGTGTGTCTTTCAGGCAATATATGGGCTCCTTATGCTGCTGCCAACTCCAGGGTATGTCTTTCAGGCAATATATGGGCTCCTAATGCTGCTGACAACTCCAGTCTGTTTTTCAGGCAATATATGGGCTCCTTATGCTGCTGCCAACTCCAGGGTGTGTCTTTCAGGCAATATATGGGCTCCTTATGCTGCTGCCAACTCAAATGTGTCTTTCAGGCAATATATGGGCTCCTTATCCTGCTGCCAACTTCAGGGTATGTCTTTCAGGCAATAAATGGGCTCCTTACGCTTCTTCCAACTACAGGGTGTGTCTTTCAGGCAATACATGGGCTCCTAATGCTGCTGCCATTCCAATATGTTTTTCAGGCAGTATATGGGCTCCTAATGCTGCTGCCAACTCCAGTGTGTTTTTCAGGCAATATATGGGCTCTTTATGCTGCTCCAACTCCAGGGCATGTCTTTCAGGTAATTTATGGGCTCCTAATGCTGCTGCTAACCCTAATGTGTCTTCCCCCCCCATCTGCAAGACATCCTAACCATGGGAAGGAAACTTTGCATGCACTTCAGCCACTCCTACACCGCCAAGCACACCCTTCTTGAGCTACAGCGTCAGAACGGTATCCCCCAACATAGTCTGATTTGCGATGTTTCCACCCATTGGAATTTCACCCTCCATATGTAGGATCGACTATACACACAGAGAAAAGCCATCACTGATTTCTTTATGATCCAAGCAGATAGGGGGACTTCCCTGTGTAACTTTGAAGCCACTTTATTTGTCAGTCGCCAGGATTACGGGATGAACGAAACCATGGCTGGTCAGGGCACTGGAGACATGGCGCCTACATCTAACGGCCACATGAACCCCATGGGAACGGAACTTAAGGAGGAGGAGGAGGGGCACAGTGAAACACAGTTTAGTTTTGGTGAAATGGCCATTTTATTTAGTCATCTGACAGGAAAGGAGGAGCAGGAGCAGCCAGAGGAGCTAGAGGGTTGTGAGGAAGGTGATACAGAGGACCCAGACACATTGTGGCAGTATTCAGTGGAGATGGAGACAGGTAGTCCCTCGGAGTCACTTGCACAAATGGCACGATGCATGTTCATGTGCTTGCGTAGTGACCACCGAATTGTCTCCATTTGTCAGCGGGGTGACTTCTGGCTTTCCACCTTATTGGACCCTCGCTACTGGCACAAAATGGGGGCATTTTTTACACCCACTGAGAGGGAGGACAAACTGACCTACTACAGAGATATTCTACGTAGTCAGTTGGCTGATGCCTATCTGCGCCATTGTCCATACTCTCGCAGGTCTGACTCAGGGCGACCTCTGCGCTCACCTTCCACTGCCATGGCTGCTGAGGGGTTGCAGGAGCAGCAGCAGCTCCATCAGCAGCAGCCTGAGTCTTCAGTCTCTAATGAGTAGCTTTCTTCACCTGCATAGTGAGGCTACTCATGAGCAGCAGGAAGACCTGGAGCAGGACCTAAACCAGCAGGTCGTGTCATACCTTGACATGACCATGCCATCGCACCGTGAGGATCCATTGGATTTCTCGGCAGCCAAACTTAATTTGTGGCCACGACCGGCAGAGTTTGCTCTAGGAAAGCTGTCCTGCCCGGCCAGTAGTGTGCCATCTGAGCGGGTGTTTAGTGCGGCGGTGGCCATAGTCACACCAAGGAGAACTCGTCTGCCCATTAAAAATGTGGAGAGACTCACCTTCGTGAAGATGAATCAGGCATGGATCAGCCAGGATTTCCACACACCAATGGCTGATTCATGGTAGTAGCTGATGCATGGTAGCTCCTTATGTTGCTGCCAACTCCAGGGTGTGTTTTCAGGCAATATATGGGCTCCTTATGCTGCTGCCAACTCCAGGGTGTGTCTTTCAGGAAATATATGGACTCCTTATGCTGCCGCCAACTCCAATGTGTCTTTCAGGCAATATATGGGCCCCTTATGCTGCTGCCAACTCCAGGGTGTGTCTTTCAGGCAATATATGGGCTCCTTATGCTGCTGCCAACTCCAGGGTGTGTCTTTCAGGCAATATATGGGCTCCTAATGCTGCTTCCAACTCCAGGGTATGTTTTTCAGGCAATATATGTGCTCCTAAGGCTGCTGCCAACTCCAATGTGTTTTTGAGGCAATATATGGGCTCCTAATGCTGCTGCCAACTCCAGGGTATGTTTTTCAGGCAATATATGTGCTCCTAAGGCTGCTGCCAACTCCAGTGTGTCTTTTAGGCAATATATGGACTCCTTATGCTGCTGCCAACTCCAGTGTGTCTTTCGGGCAATATATGGGCTCCTTATGCTACTGCCAACTCCAGGGTGTGTCTTTCAGGAAATATATGGGCTCCTTATGCTGCCGCCAACTCCAATGTGTCTTTCAGGCAATATATGGGCCCCTTATGCTGCTGCCAACTCCAGGGTGTGTCTTTCAGGCAATATATGGGCTCCATATGCTGCTGCCAACTCCAGGGTGTGTCTTTCAGGCAATATATGGGCTGCTAATGCTGCTCGCAACTCCAGGGTATGTTTTTCAGGCAATATATGTGCTCCTAAGGCTGTTGCCAACTCCAATGTGTTTTTCAGGCAATATATGGGCTCCTTATGCTGCTGCCAACACCAGGGTGTGCCTTTCAGGCAATATATGGCCTCCTTATGCTAATGCCAACTCCAGGGTGTGTCTTTCGATCAATATATGGGCTCCAAATGCTGCTGCCAAATCCAGGGTGTGTCTTTCAGGCAATATATGGGCTCCTTCTGCTGCCAACTCCAGTGTGTCTTTTGGGCAATATATGGGCTCCTTATGCTACTGCCAACTCCAGGGTGTGTCTTTCAGGCAATATATGGGCCCCTTATGCTGCTGCCAACTCCAGAGTGTGTCTTTCAGGCAATATATGGGCTCCTTATGCTGCTGCCAACTCCAGGGTGTGTCTTTCAGGCAATATATGGGCTCCTAATGCTGCTTCCAACTCCAGGGTATGTTTTTTCAGGCAATATATGTGCTCCTAAGGCTGCTGCCAACTCCAGTGTGTTTTTCAGGCAATATATGGGCTCTTTATGCTGCTGCCAACTCCAGGGTGTGTCTTTCAGTCAATATATGGGTTCCTTATGCTGCTGCCAACTCCAGGGTGTGTCTTTCAGGCAATATATGGGCTCCTAATGCTGCTGCCAACTCCAGTGTGTTTCGTAGGCAATATATGGGCTCCGTATGCTGCTGCCAACTCCAGGGTGTGTTTTTCAGGCAATATATGAGCGCTTTATGCTGCTGCCAACTCCAGGGTGTATTTTTCAGGCAATATATGGGCTCTTTATGCTGCTGCCAACTCCAGGGTGTGTCTTTCAGTGAATGTATGGGCTTCTAATGCTGCTGCCAACTCCAATGTGTTTTTCAAGCAATATATGGGCTCCTTATGCTGCTGCCAACCCCAGGGTGTGTCTTTCAGGCAATATATGGGCTCATTATGCTGCTGCCAACTCCAGGTTGTGTCTTTCAGGCAATATATGGTTTCCTTATGCTGCTGCCAACTCCAGGGTGTGTCCTGCTGGCAAAATATATGACCTCCTCATGCTGCTGCCAACTCCATTGTGTCTTTTAGGCAATATATGGGCTCCTTATGCTGCTGCCAACTCCAGGGTGTGTCTTTCAGGCAATATATGGGCTCCTTATGCTGCTGCCAACTCCAGGGTGTGTCTTTCAGGCAATATATGGGCTCCTAATGCTGCTTCCAACTCCAGGGTATGTTTTTCAGGCAATATATGTGCTCCTAAGGCTGCTGCCAACTCCAATGTGTTTTTCAGGCAATATATGGGCTCCTTATGCTGCTGCCAACACCAGGGTGTGCCTTTCAGGCAATATATGGCCTCCTTATGCTGCTGCCAACTCCAGGGTGTGTCTTTCGATCAATATATGGGCTCCAAATACTGCTGACAAATCCAGGGTGTGTCTTTCAGGCAATATATGGGCTCCTTATGCTGCTGCCAACTCCAGGGTATGTCTTTCAGGCAATATATGGGCTCCTAATGCTGCTGACAACTCCAGTCTGTTTTTCAGGCAATATATGGGCTCCTTATGCTGCTGCCAACTCCAGGGTGTGTCTTTCAGGCAATATATGGGCTCCTTATGCTGCTGCCAACTCCAATGTGTCTTTCAGGCAATATATGGGCTCCTAATCCTGCTGCCAACTTCAGGGTATGTCTTTCAGGCAATAAATGGGCTCCTTACGCTTCTTCCAACTACAGGGTGTGTCTTTCAGGCAATACATGGGCTCCTAATGCTGCTGCCATTCCAATATGTTTTTCAGGCAGTATATGGGCTCCTAATGCTGCTGCCAACTCCAGTGTGTTTTTCAGGCAATATATGGGCTCTTTATGCTGCTCCAACTCCAGGGCATGTCTTTCAGGTAATTTATGGGCTCCTAATGCTGCTGCTAACCCTAATGTGTTTTACAGGCAATATAAGGGCTCCTCATGCAGCTTCCAATTCCAGGGTGTGTCTTTTGGCAATGTATGGGCTCCTTTTGATCCTGCCAACTCCAATGTGTCTTTCAGGCAATATATGGGCTCCTAATGCTGCTGCCAACTTCAGGGTGTGTCTTTCAGGCAATATATGGGCACTTTATGCTGCTGCCAACTACCGGGTGTGTCTTTAAGGCAATATATGGGATCCCAATGCTGCTGCTAACTCCAGTGTGTTTTTCAGGCAATATATGGGCTCTTTATGCTGCTGCCAACTCCAGGGTGTGTCTTTCAGTCAATATATGGGTTCCTTATGCTGCTGCCAACTCCAGGGTGTGTCTTTCAGGCAATATATGGGCTCCTGCCATCTCCAGTGTGTTTTGTAGGCAATATATGGACTCTTTATGCTGCTGCCAACTCCAGGGTGTATTTTTCAGGCAATATATGGGCTCTTTATGCTGCTGCCAACTCCAGGGTGAGTCTTTCAGTTAATTTATGGGCTTCTAATGCTGCTGCCAACTCCAGTGTGTTTTTCAAGCAATATATGGGCTCATTATGCTGCTGCCAACTCCAGGTTGTGTCTTTCAGGCAATATATGGTTTCCTTATGCTGCTGCCAACTCCAGGGTGTGTCCTGCTGGCAAAATATATGACCTCCTCATGCTGCTGCCAACTCCAGTGTTTCTTTTAGGCAATATATGGGCTCCTTATGCTGCTGCCAACTCCAGTGTGTCTTTCGGGCAATATATGGGCTCCTTATGCTGCTGCCAACTCCAGGGTGTGTCTTTCAGGAAATATATGGGCTCCTTATGCTGCCGCCAACTCCAATGTGTCTTTCAGGCAATATATGGGCCCCTTATGCTGCTGCCAACTCCAGGGTGTGTCTTTCAGGCATTATATGGGCTCCTAATGCTGCTTCCAACTCCAGGGTATGTTTTTCAGGCAATATATGTGCTCCTAAGGCTGCTGCCAACTCCAATGTGTTTTTCAGGCAATATATGGGCTCCTTATGCTGCTGCCAACACCAGGGTGTGTCTTTCAGGCAATATATGGGCTCCTTATGCTGCTGCCAACTCCAGGGTGTGTCTTTCGATCAATATATGGGCTCCTAATGCTGCTGCCAACTCCAGGGTGTGTCTTTCAGGCAATATATGGGCTGCTTATGCTGCTGCCAACTCCAGGGTGTGTCTTTCAGGCAATATATGGTCTCCTAATGCTGCTCCAACTCCAGTGTGTGTCTTTCGATCAATATATGGGCTCCTAATGCTGCTGCCAACTCCAGGGTGTGTTTTTCAGGCAATATATGGGCTCCTAATGCTGCTGACAACTCCAGTCTGTTTTTCAGGCAATATATGGGCTCCTAAGGCTGCTGCCAACCTCAGGGTATGTCTTTCAGGCAATATATGGGCTCCTTACGCTTCTGCCAACTACAGGGTGTGTCTTTCAGGCAATACATGGGCTCCTAATGCTGCTGCCATTCCAATATGTTTTTCAGGCAGTATATGGGCTCCTAATGCTGCTGCCAACTCCGGTGTGTTTTTCTGGCAATATATGGGCTCTTTATGCTGCTCCAACTCCAGGGTATGTCTTTCAGGTAATTTATGGGCTCCTAATGCTGCTGCCAACCCTAATGTGTTTTACAGGCAATATATGGGCTCCTTATGCTGCTTCCAACTCCAGGGTGTGTCTTTTGGCAATGTATGGGCTCCTTATGATCCTGCCAACTCCAATGTGTCTTTCAGGCAATATATGGGCTCCTAATGCTGCTGCTAACTTCAGGGTGTGTCTTTCAGGCAATATATGGGCACTTTATGCTGCTGCTAACTACCGGGTGTGTCTTTAAGGCAATATATGGGATCCCAATGCTGCTGCCAACTCCAGTGTGTTTTTCAGGCAATATCTGGGCTCTTTATGCTGCTGCCAACTCCAGGGTGTGTCTTTCAGTCAATATATGGGTTCCTTATGCTGCTGCTAACTCCAGTGTGTTTTGTAGGCAATATATGGGCTCTTTATGCTGCTCCAACTCCAGGGTGTGTCTTTTGATCAATATATGGGCTCCTAAGGCTGCTGCCAAATCCAGGGTGTGTTTTCCAGGCAATATATGGGCTCCTAATGCTGCTGCCAACTCCAGTCTGTTTTTCAGGCAATATATGGGCTCCTTATGCTGCTGCCAACTCCAGGGTGTGTCTTTCAGGCAATATATGGGCTCCTTATGCTCCTGCCAACTCCAATGTGTCTTTCAGGCAATATATGGGCTCCTTATGCTGCTGCCCACTTCAGGGTATGTCTTTCAGGCAATATATATATTAGCTACTCGGCAATGTGGCACTTTTTCATCAAGCATCCGCAAGAGGGTAACCTGGCCACATGCAAGATGTGTAGACAGAAGGTGAAGCGTGGCCAGGGCCCCAATGTTGGTACCACAGCCCTGCGACAACATATGCAACATCCCCATAAAGTGGCTTGGGAGAACCGAGGCTCCAAAGTGGGGGTCCAGCCTGCTGCATCAGCCAGTGCCACGCTGCTCCCAATTTCAGCCAGTCAAGGCTCCAGCACCTCAGCCGAAGGTACTGTGCATCATACCCATCCTCTGTCACTCCAGATGCTCCTGCTCCTCATACTTCAAGTCAGTCATCCCGCCAGCAATCCATCAGCGAAGCCATGTCCAAGAGACAAGAGTATGTGCCCACTTATCCAACAGCACAGAAGCTAAATGTGCTCCTGTCCAAGTTGCTGGTGCTGCAGTCCCTCCCTTTTCAGGTGGTGGACTCTGCACCTTTCAGAGAACTGATGGCTTATGCCGAGCCAAGGTGGAGAGTCCCAAACCGTCATTTCTTAGCAAAGAAGGCAGTACCAGCCCTGCACAAATTTGTTGAACAGAAGGTGGGCTAGTCCTTGATCCTATCGGGTGCACCAAAGTGCACATCAGCGCCGATGTCTGGAGCTGTAACTATGGTCAGGGACAATACATGTCCTTTACGGCCCACTGGGTGAATGTGGTTCCTGCACAGCCACAAAAGCAACTTGGACAGGTCGCGCTTTTGTGCCTGTGACAGTGTGCGACTCCGCCTCCTCAATCTCCGCCATCTCCTCAGCCTCCCCTGTTCGGTCAAGTCTCGGTGGCCCTCCAGCCTACCATGTGTGCAGGGCACGGCGGTGTCATGCTGTGCTTCACATGGTATGCCTTGGCAAACGAAGTCACACAGGGGAGGAGCTGCTAAAATTCATTCATCAAGAAATCAAAACATGGCTTACTCAGCAAATGGGAAACTGCAAATGGGAACCATGGTGACTGACAATGGGAAGAACATCTTGTCTGTGCTGCAACAAGGAAGCCTGAGCCATGGGCCATGATTGGCACACGTGTTCAAACTAGTTGTCAAGCATTTTCTGAAGTCTTCCCCCCATCTGCAAGACATCCTAACCACGGGAAGGAAACTTTGCATGCACTTCAGCCACTCCTACACCGCCAAGCACACCCTTCTTGAGCTACAGCGTCAGAACGGTATCCCCCAACATAGTCTGATTTGCGATGTTTCCACCCATTGGAATTTCACCCTCCATATGTAGGATCGACTATACACACAGAGAAAAGCCATCACTGATTTCTTTATGATCCAAGCAGATAGGGGGACTTCCCTGTGTAACTTTGAAGCCACTTTATTTGTCAGTCGCCAGGATTACGGGATGAACGATGTGATTCCATTGCTTCATGTACTACAACACATGTTGGAAACCATGGCTGGTCAGGGCACTGGAGACATGGCGCCTACATCTAACGGCCACATGAACCCCGTGGGAACGGAACTTAAGGAGGAGGAGGAGGGGCACAGTGAAACACAGTTTAGTTTTGGTGAAATGGGCAGTTTATCTAGTCATCTGACAGGAAAGGAGGAGCAGGAGCAGCCAGAGGAGCTAGAGGGTTGTGAGGAAGGTGATACAGAGGACCCAGACACATCGTGGCAGTATTCAGTGGAGATGGAGACAGGTAGTCCCTCGGAGTCACTTGCACAAATGGCACGATGCATGTTCATGTGCTTGCGTAGTGACCACCGAATTGTCTCCATTTGTCAGCGGGGTGACTTCTGGCTTTCCACCTTATTGGACCCTCGCTACTGGCACAAAATGGGGGCATTTTTTACACCCACTGAGAGGGAGGACAAACTGACCTACTACAGAGATATTCTACGTAGTCAGTTGGCTGATGCCTATCTGCGCCATTGTCCATACTCTCGCAGGTCTGACTCAGGGCGACCTCTGCGCTCACCTTCCACTGCCATGGCTGCTGAGGGGTTGCAGGAGCAGCAGCAGCTCCATCAGCAGCAGCCTGAGTCTTCAGTCGCTAATGAGTAGCTTTCTTCACCTGCATAGTGAGGCTACTCATGAGCAGCAGGAAGACCTGGAGCAGGACCTGAACCAGCAGGTCGTGTCATACCTTGACATGACCATGCCAACGCACCGTGAGGATCCGCTGGAATTCTCGGCAGCCAAACTTGATTTGTGGCCACAACTGGCAGAGTTTGCTCTGGGAAAGCTGTCCTGCCCGGCCAGTAGTGTGCCATCTGAGCGGGTGTTTAGTGCGGCGGTGGCCATAGTCACACCAAGGAGAACTCGTCTGTCCACGAAAAATGTGGAGAGACTCACCTTTGTGAAGATGAATCAGGCATGGATCAGCCAGGATTTCCACACACCAATGGCTGATTCATGGTAGTAGCTGATGCATGGTAGCTCCTTATGTTGCTGCCAACTCCAGGGTGTGTCTTTCAGGAAATATATGGGCTCCTTATGCTGCCGCCAACTCCAATGTGTCTTTCAGGCAATATATGGGCCTCTTATGCTGCTGCCAACTCCAGGGTGTGTCTTTCAGGCAATATATGGGCTCCTTATGCTGCTGCCAACTCCAGGGTGTGTCTTTCTGGCAATATATGGGCTCCTAATACTGCTGCCAACTCCAGGGTATGTTTTTCAGGCAATATATGTGCTCCTAAGGCTGCTGCCAACTCCAATGTGTTTTTCAGACAATATATGGGCTTCTTATGCCACTGCCAACACCAGGGTGTGTCTTTCAGGCAATATATGGGCTCCTTATGCTGCTGCCAACTCCAGGGTGTGTCTTTCAGGCAATATATGGGCTCCTAATACTGCTTCCAACTCCAGGTTATGTTTTTCAGGCAATATATGTGCCCCTAAGGCTGCTGCCAACTCCAATGTGTTTTTCAGGCCATATATGGGCTCCTTATGCCGCTGCCAACACCAGGGTGTGCCTTTCAGGCAATATATGGGCTCCTTATGCTGCTGCCAACTCCAGGGTGTGTCTTTCGATCAATATATGGGCTCCTAATGCTGCTGCCAACTCCAGGGTGTGTCTTTCAGGCAATATATGGGCTCCTTATGCTGCTGCCAACTCCAGGGTGTGTCTTTCAGGCAATATATGGTCTCCTAATGCTGCTCCAACTCCAGGGTGTGTCTTTCGATCAATATATGGGCTCCTAATGCTGCTGCCAACTCCAGGGTGTGTTTTTCAGGCAATATATGGGCTCCTAATGCTGCTGCAAACTCCAGTCTGTTTTTCAGGCAATATATGGGCTTCTTATGCTGCTGCCAACTCCAGGGTGTGTCTTTCAGGCAATATATGGGCTCCTTATGCTCCTGCCAACTCCAATGTGTCTTTCAGGCAACATATGGGCTCCTTATGCTTCTGCCAACTACAGGGTGTGTCTTTCAGGCAATACATGGGCTCCTAGTGCTGCTGCCAACTCCAGTGTGTTTTTCAGGCGATATATGGGCTCTATATGCTGCTTCCAACTCCAGGGTGTGTAGTTTGGCAATGTATGGGCTCCTTTTTGCTGCTGCTAACTACCGGGTGTGTCTTTAAGGCAATATAGGGGATCCCAATGCTGCTGCCAACTCCAGTGTGTTTTTCAGGCAATATATGGGCTCTTTATGCTGCTGCCAACTCCAGGGTGTGTCTTTCAGTCAATATATGGGTTCCTTATGCTGCTGCCAACTCCAGGGTGTGTCTTTCAGGCAATATATGGGCTCCTAATGCTGCTTGCAACTCCAGGGTATGTTTTTCAGGCAATATATGTGCTCCTAAGGCTGTTGCCAACTCCAATGTGTTTTGTAGGCAATATATGGGCTCTTTATGCTGCTGCCAACTCCAGGATGTGTTTTTCAAGCAATATATGGGCTCTTTATGCTGCTGCCAACTCCAGGGTGTATTTTTCAGGCAATATATGGGCTCTTTATGCTGCTACCAACTCCAGGGTGTGTCTGTCAGTAAATTTATGGGCTTCGAATGCTGCTGCCAACTCCAGTGTGTTTTTCAAGCAATATATGGACTCCTTATGCTGCTGCCAACCCCAGGGTGTGCCTTTCAGGCAATATATGGGCTTCTTAGGCTGCTGCCAACTCCAATGTGTCTTTCAGGCAATATATGGTTTCCTTATGCTGCTGCCAACTCCAGGGTGTGTGCTGCTGGCAAAATATATGACCTCCTCATGCTGCTGCCAACTCCAGTGTGTCTTTTAGGCAATATATGGGCTCCTTATACTGCTGCCAACTCCAGTGTGTCTTTTGGGCAATATATGGGCTCCTTATGCTGCTGCCAACTCCAGGGTGTGTCTTTCAGGAAATATATGGGCTCCTTATGCTGCCGCCAACTCCAATATGTCTTTCAGGCAATATATGGGCCCCTTATGCTGCTGCCAACTCCAGGGTGTGTCTTTCAGGCAATATATGGGCTCCTCATGCTGCTGCCAACTCCAGGGTGTGTCTTTCAGGCAATATATGGGCTCCTAATGCTGCTTCCAACTCCAGGGTATGTTTTTCAGGCAATATATGTGCTCCTAAGGCTGCTGCCAACTCCAATGTGTTTTTCAGGCAATATATGGGCTCCTTATGCTGCTGCCAACACCAGGGTGTGCCTTTCAGGCAATATATGGGCTCCTTATGCTGCTGCCAACTCCAGGGTGTGTCTTTCGATCAATATATGGGCTCCTAATGCTGCTGCCAACTCCAGGGTGTGTCTTTCAGGCAATATATGGGCTCCTTATGCTGCTGCCAACTCCAGGGTGTGTCTTTCAGGCAATATATGGTCTCCTAATGCTGCTCCAACTCCAAGGTGTGTCTTTCAATCAATATATGGGCTCCTAATGCTGCTGCCAACTCCAGGGTGTGTTTTTCAGGCAATATATGGGCTCCTTATGCTGCTGTCATCTCCAGGGTGTGTCTTTCAGGCAATATATGGTCTCCTAATGCTGCTCCAACTCCAGGGTGTGTCTTTCGATCAATATATGGGCTCCTAATGCAGCTGACAACTCCAGGGTGTGTTTTTCAGGCAATATATGGGCTCCTTATGCTGCTGCCAACTTCAGGGTATGTCTTTCAGGCAATATATGGGCTCCTTACGCTTCTGCCAACTACAGGGTGTGTCTTTCAGGCAATACATGGGCTCCTAATGCTGCTGCCATTCCAATATGTTTTTCAGGCAGTATATGGGCTCCTAATGCTGCTGCCAACTCCAGTGTGTTTTTCAGGCAATATATGGGCTCTTTATGCTGCTCCAACTCCAGGGTATGTCTTTCAGGCAATTTATGGGCTCCAAATGCTGCTGCCAACCCTAATGTGTTTTACAGGCAATATATGGGCTCCTTATGCTGCTGCCAACTCCAATGTGTGTCTTTCAATCAATATATGGGCTCCTAATGCTGCTGCCAACTCCAGGGTGTGTTTTTCAGGCAATATATGGGCTCCTAATGCTGCTGCAAACTCCAGTCTGTTTTTCAGGCAATATATGGGCTCCTTATGCTGCTGCCATCTCCAGGGTGTGTCTTTCAGGCAATATATGGTCTCCTAATGCTGCTCCAACTCCAGGGAATGTTTTTCGATCAATATATGGGATCCTAATGCAGCTGCCAACTCCAGGGTGTGTTTTTCAGGCAATATATGGGCTCCTTATGCTGCTGCCAACTTCAGGGTATGTCTTTCAGGCAATATATGGGCTCCTTACGCTTCTGCCAACTACAGGGTGTGTCTTTCAGGCAATACATGGGCTCCTAATGGTGCTGCCATTCCAATATGTTTTTCAGCCAGTATATGGGCTCCTAATGCTGCTGCCAACTCCAGTGTGTTTTTCAGGCAATATATGGGCTCTTTATGCTGCTCCAACTCCAGGGTATGTCTTTCAGGTAATTTATGGGCTCCAAATGCTGCTGCCAACCCTAATGTGTTTTACAGGCAATATATGGGCTCCTCATGCTGCTGCCAACTCCAATGTGTCTTTTAGGTAATATATGGGCTTCATATGCTGCTGCCAACTCCAATGTGTCTTTCAGGCAATATATGGGCTCCTAATGCTGCTGCCAACTTCAGGGTGTGTCTTTCAGGCAATATATGGGCACTTTATGCTGCTGCCAACTACCGGGTGTGTCTTTAAGGCAATATATGGGATCCCAATGCTGCTGCTAACTCCAGTGTGTTTTTCAGGCAATATATGGGCTCTTTATGCTGCTGCCAACTCCAGGGTGTGTCTTTCAGTCAATATATGGGTTCCTTATGCTGCTGCCAACTCCAAGGTGTGTCTTTCAGGCAATATATGGGCTCCTAATGCTGCTGCCAACTCCAGTGTGTTTTGTAGGCAATATATGGGCTCTTTATGCTGCTGCCAACTCCAGGGTGTATTTTTCAGGCAATATATGGGCTCTTTATGCTGCTGCCAACTCCAGGGTGTGTCTTTCAGTTAATTCATGGGCTTCTAATGCTGCTGCCAACTCCAGTGTGTTTTTCAAGCAATATATGGGCTCCTTATGCTGCGGCCAACCCCAGGGTGTGTCTTTCAGGCAATATATGGGCTTCTTAGGCTGCTGCCAACTCCAATGTGTCTTTCAGGCAATATATGGGCTCCTTATGCTGCTGCCAACTCCAGGTTGCGTCTTTCAGGCAATATATGGTTTCCTTTTGCTGCTGCCAACTCCAGGGTGTGTCCTGCTGGCAAAATATATGACCTCCTCATGCTGCAGCCAACTCCAGTGCGTCTTTTAGGCAATATATGGGCTCCTTATGCTGCTGCCAACTCCAGTGTGTATTTCGGGCAATATATGGGCTCCTTATGCTGCTGCCAACTCCAGGGTGTGTCTTTCAGGAAATATATGGGCTCTTTATGCTGCCGCCAACTCCAATGTGTATTTCAGGCAATGTATGGGCCCCTTATGCTGCTGCCAACTCCAGTGTGTGTCTTTCAGGCAATATATGGGCTCCTAATGCTGCTTCCAACTCCAGGGTATGTTTGTCAGGCAATATATGTGCTCCTAAGGCTGCTGCCAACTCCAATGTGTTTTTCAGGCAATATATGGGCTCCTTATGCTGCTGCCAACACCAGGGTGTGTCTTTCAGGCAATATATGGGCTCCTTATGCTGCTGCCATCTCCAGGGTGTGTCTTTCAGGCAATATATGGTCTCCTAATGCCGCTCCAACTCCAGGGTGTGTCTTTCGATCAATATATGGGATCCTAATGCAGCTGCCAACTCCAGGGTGTGTTTTTCAGGCAATATATGGGCTCCTTATGCTGCTGCCAACTTCAGGGTATGTCTTTCAGGCAATATATGGGCTCCTTACGCTTCTGCCAACTACAGGGTGTGTCTTTCAGGCAATACATGGGCTCCTAATGGTGCTGCCATTCCAATATGTTTTTCAGGCAGTATATGGGCTCCTAATGCTGCTGCCAACTCCAGTGTGTTTTTCAGGCAATATATGGGCTCTTTATGCTGCTCCAACTCCAGGGTATGTCTTTCAGGTAATTTATGGGCTCCAAATGCTGCTGCCAACCCTAATGTGTTTTACAGGCAATATATGGGCTCCTCATGCTGCTGCCAACTCCAATGTGTCTTTCAGGTAATATATGGGCTTCATATGCTGCTGCCAACTCCAATGTGTCTTTCAGGCAATATATGGGCTCCTAATGCTGCTGCCAACTTCAGGGTGTGTCTTTCAGGCAATATATGGGCACTTTATGCTGCTGCCAACTACCGGGTGTGTCTTTAAGGCAATATATAGGATCCCAATGCTGCTGACAACTCCAATGTGTTTTTCAGGCAATATATGGGCTCCTTATGCTGCTGCCAACACCAGGGTGTGTCTTTCAGGCAATATATGGGCTCCTTATGCTGCTGCCAACTCCAGGGTGTGTCTTTCGATCAATATATGGGCCCCTAATGCTGTTGCCAACTCCAGCCTGTGTCTTTCAGGCAATATATGGGCTCCTTATGCTGCTGCCAACTCCAGATTGCGTCTTTCAGGCAATATATGGTTTCCTTTTGCTGCTGCCAACTCCAGGGTGTGTCCTGCTGAAAAAATATATAACCTCCTCATGCTGCTGCCAACTCCAGTGCGTCTTTTAGGCAATATATGGGCTCCTTATGCTGCTGCCAACTCCAGTGTGTCTTTCGGGCAATATATGGGCTCCTTATGCTGCTGCCAACTCCAGTGTGTGTCTTTCAGGAAATATATGGGCTCCTTATGCTGCCGCCAACGCCAATGTGTATTTCAGGCAATATATGGGCCCCTTATGCTGCTGCCAACTCCAGGGTGTGTCTTTCAGGCAATATATGGGCTCCTTATGCTGCTGCCAACTCCAGGGTGTGTCTTTCAGGCAATATATGGGCTCCTAATGCTGCTTCCAACTCCAGGGTATGTTTGTCAGGCAATATATGTGCTCCTAAGGCTGCTGCCAACTCCAATGTGTTTTTCAGGCAATATATGGGCTCCTTATGCTGCTGCCAACACCAGGGTGTGTCTTTCAGGCAATATATGGGCTCCTTATGCTGCTGCCAACTCCAGGGTGTGTCTTTCGATTAATATATGGGCTCCTAATGCTGCTGCCAACTCCAGGGTGTGTCTTTCAGGCAATATATGGGCTCCTAATGCTGCTGCCAACTCCAGGGTGTGTCTTTCAGGCAATATATGTTCTCCTAATGCTGCTCCAACTCCAGGGTGTGTCTTTCGATCAATATATGGGCTCCTAAATGCTGCTGCCAACTCCAGGGTGTGTTTTTCAGGCAGTATATGGGCTCCTAATGCTGCTGCCAACTCCAGTGTGTGTTTCAGGCAATATATGGGCTCTTTATGCTGCTCCAACTCCAGGGTATGTCTTTCAGGCAATTTATGGGCTCCAAATGCTGCTGCCAACCCTAATGTGTTTTACAGGCAATATATGGGCTCCTTATGCTGCTGCCAACTCCAATGTGTCTTTCAGGTAATATATGGGCTTCATTTGCTGCTGCCAACTCCAAGGTGTGTCTTTCAATCAATATATGGGCTCCTAATGCTGCTGCCAACTCCAGGGTGTGTTTTTCAGGCAATATATGGGCTCCTAATGCTGCTGCCATCTCCAGGGTGTGTCTTTCAGGCAATATATGGTCTCCTAATGCTGCTCCAATTCCAGGGTGTGTCTTTCGATCAATATATGGGATCCTAATGCAGCTGCCAACTCCAGGGTGTGTTTTTCAGGCAATATATGGGCTCCTTATGCTGCTGCCAACTTCAGGGTATGTCTTTCAGGCAATATATGGGCTCCTTACGCTTCTGCCAACTACAGGGTGTGTCTTTCAGGCAATACATGGGCTCCTAATGGTGCTGCCATTCCAATATGTTTTTCAGGCAGTATATGGGCTCCTAATGCTGCTGCCAACTCCAGTGTGTTTTTCAGGCAATATATGGGCTCTTTATGCTGCTCCAACTCCAGGGTATGTCTTTCAGGTAATTTATGGGCTCCAAATGCTGCTGCCAACCCTAATGTGTTTTACAGGCAATATATGGGCTCCTCATGCTGCTGCCAACTCCAATGTGTCTTTCAGGTAATATATGGGCTTCATATGCTGCTGCCAACTCCAATGTGTCTTTCAGGCAATATATGGGCTCCTAATGCT
Organism: Gastrophryne carolinensis; assembly: GCA_027917425.1. Classification (NCBI taxonomy): domain Eukaryota; kingdom Metazoa; phylum Chordata; class Amphibia; order Anura; family Microhylidae; genus Gastrophryne; species Gastrophryne carolinensis. The sequence goes on along the minus strand of CM051234.1, from coordinate 303,169,308 downwards.
GCTGCCAACTTCAGGGTGTGTCTTTCAGGCAATATATGGGCACTTTATGCTGCTGCCAACTACCGGGTGTGTCTTTAAGGCAATATATGGGCTCCTAATGCTGCTGCTAACTCCAGTGTGTTTTTAAGGCAATATATGGGCTCTTTATGCTGCTGCCAACTCCAGGGTGTGTTTTTCAGTCAATATATGGGTTCCTTATGCTGCTGCCAACTCCAAGGTGTGTCTTTCAGGCAATATATGGGCTCCTAATGCTGCTGCCAACTCCAGTGTGTTTTGTAGGCAATATATGGGCTCTTTATGCTGTTGCCAACTCCAGGGTGTATTTTTCAGGCAATATATGGGCTCTTTATGCTGCTGCCAACTCCAGGGTGTGTCTTTCAGTTAATTCATGGGCTTCTAATGCTGCTGCCAACTCCAGTGTGTTTTTCAAGCAATATATGGGCTCCTTATGCTGCTGCCAACCCCAGGGTGTGTCTTACAGGCAATATATGGGCTTCTTAGGCTGCTGCCAACTCCAATGTGTCTTTCAGGCAATATATGGGCTCCTTATGCTGCTGCCAACTCCAGGTTGCGTCTTTCAGGCACTATATGGTTTCCTTTTGCTGCTGCCAACTCCAAGGTGTGTCCTGCTGGCAAAATATATGACCTCCTTATGCTGCTGCCAACTCCAGTGCGTCTTTTAGGCAATATATGGGCTCCTTATGCTGCTGCCAACTCCAGGGTGTGTCTTTCAGGAAATATATGGGCTCCTTATGCTGCCGCCAACTCCAATGTGTATTTCAGGCAATATATGGGCCCCTTATGCTGCTGCCAACTCCAGGGTGTGTCTTTCAGGCAATATATGGGCTCTTAATGCTGCTTCCAACTCCAGGGTATGTTTGTCAGGCAATATATGTGCTCCTAAGGCTGCTGCCAACTCCAATGTGTTTTTCAGGCAATATATGGGCTCCTTATGCTGCTGCCAACACCAGGGTGTGTCTTTCAGGCAATATATGGGCTCCTTATGCTGCTGCCAACTTCAGGGTGTGTCTTTCGATCAATATATGGGCTCATTATGCTGCTGCCAACTCCAGGGTGTGTCTTTCAGGCAATATATGGGCTCCTTATGCTGCTGCCAACTCCAGGTTGCGTCTTTCAGGCAATATATGGTTTCCTTTTGCTGCTGCCAACTCCAGGGTGTGTCCTGCTGGCAAAATATATGACCTCCTCATGCTGCTGCCAACTCCAGTGCGTCTTTTAGGCAATATATGGGCTCCTTATGCTGCTGCCAACTCCAGTGTGTCCTTCGGGCAATATATGGGCTCCTTATGCTGCTGCCAACTCCAGTGTGTGTCTTTCAGGAAATATATGGGCTCCTTATGCTGCCGCCAACTCCAATGTGTATTTCAGGCAATATATGGGCCCCTTATGCTGCTGCCAACTCCAGGGTGTGTCTTTCAGGCAATATATGGGCTCCGTATGCTGCTGCCAACTCCAGGGTGTGTCTTTAAGGCAATATATGGGCTCCTAATGCTGCTTCCAACTCCAGGGTATGTTTGTCAGGCAATATATGTGCTCCTAAGGCTGCTGCCAACTCCAGGGTGTGTCTTTCAGGCAATATATGGTCTCCTTAATGCTGCTCCAACTCCAGGGTGTGTCTTTTGATCAATATATGGGCTCCTAAATGCTGCTGCCAACTCCAGGGTGTGTTTTTCAGGCAATATATGGGCTCCTTATGCTGCTGCCAACCTCAGGGTATGTCTTTCAGGCAATATATGGGCTCCTTACGCTTCTGCCAACTACAGGGTGTGTCTTTCAGGCAATACATGGGCTCCTAATGCTGCTGCCATTCCAATATGTTTTTCAGGCAGTATATGGGCTCCTAATGCTGCTGCCAACTCCAGTGTGTTTTTAAGGCAATATATGGGCTCTTTATGCTGCTCCAACTCCAGGGTATATCTTTCAGGTAATTTATGGGCTCCTAATGCTGCTGCCAACCCTAATGTGTTTTACAGGCAATATATGGGCTCCTTATGCTGCTTCCAACTCCAGGGTGTGTCTTTTGGCAATGTATGGGCTCCTTATGATCCTGCCAACTTCAGGGTGTGTCTTTCAGGTAATATATGGGCACTTTATGCTGCTGCCAACTACCGGGTGTGTCTTTAAGGCAATATTTGGGCTCTTTATGCTGCTGCCAACTCCAGGGGATGTTTTTCAGGCAATATATGGGCTCTTTATGCTGCTCCAACTCCAGGGTGTGTCTTTTGATCAATATATGGGCTCCTAATGCTGCTGCCAACTCCAGGGTGTGTTTTTCAGGCAATATATGACCTCCTCATGCTGCTGCCAACTCCAGTGTGTCTTTTAGGCAATATATGGGCTTCTTATGCTGCTGCCAACTCCAGTCTGTCTTTCGGGCAATATATGTGCTCCTTATGCTGCTGCCAACTCCAATGTGTCTTTCAGGTAATATATGGGCTTCATATGCTGCTGCCAACTCCATGGTTTGTCTTTCAGGCAATATATGGGCTCCTTATGCTGCTGCCAACTCCAGTCTGTTTTTCAGGCAATATATGGGCTCCCCATGCTGCTGCCAATTCCAATGTGTCTCTCAGGCAATATATGCGCTCCTAATGCTGCTGCCAACTCCATGGTGTGTTTTTCAGGCAATATATGGGCTCCTTATGCTGCTGCCAACTCCAGGGTTTGTTTGTCAGGCAATATATGGACTCCTTATGCTGATGCCACCTCAAGGCTCTGTAATTTTGCCGCTCTGCGACAGCAATTCTAATAGCGATGCCTCTGATCTGCATGTCATACTTCTTTACAGTATTATTTCACTAACCCAGCATGCATACTATGCAAGGGCAAAATGTTCTACAACCATGTTGAGGCTCTAAGAAGGCCAGAAATAGCTGTTTTTAACAGCGATTCACCGCAAATAAATTCGGACCAAATTTTTCGGGAAAATTCGGCGAATCGGCCGAATCAAATTTTTTATAAATTCGCTCATCTCTATTCACCGCCACAGCCTGGATGGGCTACTTACTTGTAGTTACTTGTAGTGCAGAGGGCGCATGCGGAAAAGCGGGTTGCCGTTTCTGCAGAAGGCTCAGGCAGGGGCAGCGTTGGGGTTTCCTCTGTGCTGGATTAGTTGTGTAGATGCAGGGGACGTTGTTCAAGCTGCCTTGGGTAGTCAGATCTGGACTGCGGCTCGGTTTAAAATTGGAGCCGCAACAGCGGCTAAAATCTGCAATAATTCTTCTTGATTTTAATTCTTTAATTCACCGATGCGCGTTTCATCGAGGATGTTGTCAAGGTGATCTGGGGCAGGTTAGGCGCCCAGTGATTTTATTGGTTGTTTGTCGCTGAAAGGGTTACTGGGAAAGGTAGTTTCAGTCAGTAGTTTTCTCAGAGCGTGCGTACGCTGGTTACATTTTGATTGGTTGAATGTTTACTTTGTATTAGACAGGCATGCTGCCAAGGTTGTAGAAGTTACAAATGTAACATTCAGGCTGGTTGATTGACATTTCTGCGGCTTCTCGCAGCCTGAGCTGTGGAGGCTTTAGAAAGAAACTTTGTAATACGTTGGATTGCTGCCAAGGTTTGTCATGGTTACAAATGTAACACTTGGGCTGGTTGATTGACATTTCTGCGGTTTCTGAGCTGTGAAGGCTTTAGAATGATACTTTGTAATAAGTTAGCGTGCTGAACAGATGGGCTGGTTGAGTAACATTTTGCGTTTTTTTTTGCCTGAGCTGTAAAGTCTTTAGAAAGGTATTGTGTATTAGACTGGCTTGCTGGCAGGGTTAGAGTACTTACAAATGTAATAGATGAGCTGGCTGAGTGGCACTCCTGTGGTTTTTTATCCACTTAAGCAGATACTTTATGTTAGTTTGAAGTGCTGGTTTCCGAGTTCAGCTGTAAAAGCTGGTCAAGTGTAGAGGAGAGAAATTATGCGTTCTTTTCATGAAGTGGGTGTGCAGGAAGTGGGGGCTATTCTTCCAAAAAGCAAAAAACCACTGTTAGACTTACCGGTAACATTTTTTTGGGGAATCCTTCAGCTTGACCGACCACATGGAGAGATTGGGCTCCACCCCCTGGGAGGAAACACAAAGATTGAACAGAGGTTAAAAGCCCCACCCTGGCTGCATGTCAGTGTCGCATCTGCGAGAGGCTCCTGACAATCCCCAGCCTGGATGTGGATTTTTTGTGGCAGTGCTTTACATTTTACCTCCCCTGGACGATGGGGAGAAGAAGGAACCTGCAGAGAGGTGCAAGAAGCGGTGCGGGGCTCTTTCTCAAGACACTGAAAGTGTGCTCCGGGGCAAGATGGCGCCTGACTCATCTAAGGACAGAGACAGAGGAGTCCGGAAGCCAGCCGGCTGCCCAGCTGCCCAGCCGTGAAGAAGAGCGGGAGCAGACGGAGATGGCAGCCGACACACCTACATGACCGCAGACTCAGAGTGAGCTGACCGGGTGGAGACTGCCCCCCTCCCGCCAGACTCAGTGGTGGCTGTACAGAATCCCCCCCTAGACTGCGAGCACACATAGACTCAGAGGGAGAGGGAGGGAAGCTGTCCCCATCCCCTTCTGTGAACTGGATCAGTGAGGACAGCATGGGCTTAAGCCCTGAGCAAAGCAGCACAAGGCATCTGGCAGCACTTAAAGGGGCAGGTGCATGAAACGGTTGGTCCCTGGGATGGTGTGCCGTGGCTTCTTCACCCCCGCAGCTGCCCGAATGGAGTTCCTCAGCCGGGAGGCTCACTGATGACTGAGAGGGGGAAGAGCCAGCCCCGCAGGCGCAAAGAGGGGGCATCCCGATTGTGCGGTCTGCTTTTGAGCCTCCGGGCCCCGCCAACGGGCGATCAGGAGAGGGAGGAGCTGGTCTTGCAGACACACCGAAGGGGCATCCCGAACGCCCGGTCTGCCTTTGTACAGCTGGACTCAGAGGGGGACCAGGTTGATGTGAGCAGGGGTGCAACTTCCCCTGTCAGGAACGTCCAGCGGGACTAGGCCTCCACAAGTGGGTCCCCCCGTCTCTTGCGGCTTGGATCCTTAGGGGAGCAGTCAGCTCCAGCACTTATCAACAGGAGAGGAGGGAGCCATTGGACCCCCTATGATACAAGCAGGTCACCACCCAGTAGTGCTCTTTACAACCCAGGGCCAGAAAGCAAGGAGCAGATCCTCCAAGCAGTTGTACATGCTCCCCAGCAGGACCTTGACCTCGACCTGCGGTCGGTCCTCCTCTCTCTTCCCACTAAAGCCGACATGGAGGCAATACCTACCAAGGCGGACATGATCTCAAGAATAGAAAAATCATTCTGAAAGGATCTGGAGGCTGTCCAACACAATGTGGCCACTGTGGAGGATCGCATCGCTGCCATAGAGAATGCAAGAGAAGTGACAGAGGAGCGCCTCTCCCGTCTGGAACAAATGAACGATTTGCAAGCGGCTCAAATTTCCAACTTGAAGTTACTCTATGACGACCTGAAAAACAGAAACAGGCGGAATAATCTGCGCCTGCGGGGGATACCCGAAACGCCTCAGTTTCCAGATCTGGAGTCGATTGCTTCCTCCATCTTTAACTCGCTCCTGGGAAACCTCCTGGGCACCACCTTTAAGTTGGACAGAATCCACAGGGTGGCGGGCTGACCACCGGGTATCCTGGATGGGCCCCATGATGTGTTGTGCAGAGTACACCACTTTAAGATCAAGGAAGAAATCCTAAAAAAAGCCTGGGAAGCCGGTCAAATCGTCCACTCTTCCAAGCCAATAACCATTTTGCCAGACCTGGCCCATTCTACGCTCTGGAGGAGAAGACAGCTGAAACCACTCCTTCAGAAAATAAAAGACAGTGGAGCAGTTTACAGAGGGGGTTATCCGTTGCATCTCATCGTCAGGAAGAATGGGGGATCTTTCACTCTACGGGCCCCAGGGGACTTGGACAACCTATTTGTGTTTCTGGACACTACCCCACTGGAAATTCCAAATTGGCTGGATTTTCCCACATACCAACCACTGCCGCAAAGGGTGCGACGCAGGAGGGCTCCAATCAGACCTGGACCACCTCGGGGAGATGACACGCCTCCTCCCCTGGAAGAGTAGTCCTGCAATGCAACCCCACTGTCAGGATTCGCTCACCTGACCCCCGGTCCAGCGATGTCCCAGCCGCACAACCGCCCGCCTGGCAGCTGCGGCGACTGCGGCGGCCGGCGGCTCCTGTCTCGGCCGGCGCGCCCTCTGCGTCTCCCCAGCCGGCGAGGCCGGCAGCCGTACACGTGCTCGCGCGCGCGAGCACGTCCTGTTTATTCTCTATATTCTTTATTCCGGAGGGGAACAGTTAAAGGGCCTATGAGCCCGGCAAGTGGGGGGCGTTCCTTACTGGGACAGGGCCAATGAGCCCTATGGGATGTGAGGGCTTCGCCCTCCTCAGCTGTGTGGGCCAATCAGCCCCATTGGAATCTTTTGGGCTAATTGCCCTTCTATGTGTCCAGCCAATGAGTTGTTAAATCCTATGTGCACCAGTCACACACACCTTCCCTTTCATGTCTGTCTCTATAAAGGGTTTCCCCCCTCAGTTGCCCAGTGCCTGTGATAGCGCCTTGTACCCTGCATTGTCTCCGTTGCCGACCCCTGCCTGAACCGACTATTCTCGATCTGATCTCCGTTGCCGACCTCTGCCTGAACCGACTATTCTCGACCTGATCTCCGTTGCCAACCTCTGCCTGAACCGACTATTCTCGATCTGATCTCCGTTGCCGACCTCTGCTTTGTAACTTGACCTCGAGCTGCCTCTTCCCTCTGTACCGCTGCGATCTCTGACTTCCCCGTGTCAACCTCTGGCCTGGTTCTGGACTTCCGCTACACTCGCTCTTAGCCATTGGTTCTTCAGACCTTTTAACCAGTAAGCTCCCATCCTTTGAGCCATTGAAGTCCTGGGGGCAACCGATCCCGGGCAGGCGTATTCTGCGTCCCGGCAAGCAGGGGCTCCTACAGGTGAAGCTGGCTGCGGAGATTGGGGGTTGAGAGCTTACCTAGAGGCCTGGAGTTACCAGAGCGTGACACCCACTTAGTGCATTAAGCCCGTGCCCCGGACTTGCCTTGAGACTTCTCTTGCACTCGGACCTACCAAGAATGGGTCGTTGTTGAAATCCTCCCGTTGGTGGGGTCTCCTCCCCTGCACTTTATCCATTCTCATTACTGGCGTCTGTGCCCGGTCGATGGCCACTGGCTGGCCGGGGATATTGAATTAGTTGTTTTGGGTCAGTGCAGGTGCCCGCCCTCCGAGCACCGGGGGACCCACCGCTGTTCCCGTTGTGGTAGGCCCGTGAGGTGCTGCAGGCCGGCAGGGTGGATGTCCTGCCGGCGGTCGGAAGGGGGGCCCGGGTGCCACCGGTGAGACACGTTCACGGGTGGGGGCGGGGTAGACCCGGGTCTGGGCGAGCTGGGTCCGGTGTCCCCCCCGCCACGCAGGCTGGAGCTGGCCCCCTTTGAGGGTTTGGTGTGCATTTCGGGGTTGATGGGGTCTGGGGCTCGGGTGATGATGTATTACATGCCCACTGCAAACTTTTGTTATTACTGCTTAGAGTTATATTGTCTTGTTAAAGATGTTTGTGGTTTCTCTTTTCTGCTGGTTCCACTGGGAGGGAGAGGAGGTCTTGAAACGTCCCTCGCCAGTGGGGCTGCTCTGGCCTGGGGGTTGGGGACCGGGGTTGGGGACACCCCCTGGGTAGAGTAGTCCAATATGTGGTTCTCGGCCTCTAGACGCAACCCCACGGGTGCGATTAGCCCACGCCCCGGACTTCCCGCAAGACTTCCCCTGCATACAGGCCTGCCCGTGGCGGGTCATTGCTGGGATTCCCTCGGTGAGATGGTCTCCCCCTTTTTTGCACTTCCCCTCCTGCTTAATTCTCACTGCTGGTTACTGTTTCTGGTTGTAAGGATTCCGGTCCCCGGACTACAGCACATCTGGATGATACATGGGATGTCCTTGGTCGGGTCGGGCGCCCTGCCTCCGGGCGCCGTGGGGCTCACATGAGGCACGAATGTGATAAGCCATGGGGCGACGGGTGGGGATGCCCCCGCGGCGGTCGTACAGGGGGGCCTGGGGTGTCATGTGTCTCGCCTCCCCTCGGTCAGGGCGGGCAGCTCGTCGCTCCGGGAGGGATGCTGGGCCCCGCGGGTGACCGTCATGGATCCGTCATGGATGGGGGGGCCCTCATTTCAGGTGGCCCCGGCTCCCCCCTCTTAGTGGGAGGGCTGCCAGGGGCATGCCGCCTCAGGGGATCGGCATGCTTTTCGGGCTGGGGGGGTTCGGTGCGTGGGTGCCAATGTATTATGAGTCCACTGTTACCATTTTCTACCACTGCTTAGAGATATACTTCCCCTAGTTGCGGGGAAAATAAGTCGGAGTCCGGTGGTCGGAGACCTCCGCTGTCGTGCCGCGTCACAGTTTATATTTCCCACGTAGGCCAGCCCGCCAAGGGCTTTGAGGCCGGAGAAGGTGGGCACTCCTCCCCGTACTTACTCAGTTTCTTTTTTCTCCTCCCTTTGCTTTTCCCCCTCTCCCTCTTACGATCTTCCCCGCAGTCCCCCTTCTTGGGCTTCCCCCGCCCCCCCCCCCCCTCGGCTCTTCCTCTTAACAGTTTTTTTTTTCTTCCCCTGTGCGGTGTCCTCCATCTGCCGGGCCACTAGCCCCCTCTTGTTGTCCACATACTGTCACTTTGAGGATAGAGGGCGAGATGGAGCTGAAGGTGGTGTTCTTGAATAGCAAAGGCCTCAATACGCCCAAGAAAAGGAGAATGTGTCTAAATTTGTTTTGGAAGAGCACAAGTAGTATTTGTCCAGGAGACTCACTTCCAGAAGGAAAGGGCTCCAAAATTCTCGGTTAGATGCTTCCCGGTAGGGTACCATACGTACTTCCCGGACTCTAGGTCCAGGGGGGTGGGAATCTTAATAGCTTCAGCTCTCCCGTGGACCCTGACAGGTTGCCTATCAGACGTGGAAGGCAGATTAATTTTCCTCAAAGGGAAGATAGGTAACCGTGAATGCACCTTTGCAAATATCTATGCCCCTAACTTAGAGCAGATCCACTTTATAGAGCAAGCGCTAGAAACCCTCCAAACCTTCTCAGAGGGCATGGTGATATTCGGGGGAGATCTCAATGTAGCCCTTGACCCCCTCTTGGATGTGTCTAGAAAAGCCTCCCATCTCTCATTTTCTACTCTCAAAAAACTGATGGCGGCTCTTCGTCTCTCTTAGTTAATGGATCCGTGGAGGCTCCAAAATCCACGGGGGCGGGACTACACATTTTATTCCTCCCCCCTACGACTCATACTCCAGGATTGACTATCTCTTTATAGAACACAGGCACCTGCAACTAGTGCAGAAAGCCGAGATCGACCCAATCACGATCTCTGACCATGCCCTTGTCTCCCTTACGGTGCAAGTGCCTGAATGTGTGTCGAAATAAAAAGCACTTGGATACTCAATGAATCTCTGCTTCAAGACCAGGCCCCTGGGGAGGAGGTCAGGAGAGAGCTGAGTAATTACTTTGACCTGAATGCGGGACCCAAAATGACCCCATTGTGTTTAAGGGTGGCACATAAGTGCTATATCAGGGGCATCATCCTGAAGCTAGCGTCTAGAAAGAAGAGAGAGAGGGAGAGAGAAGTTAGAGCCCTGTTGGAGAAAATAGCCAGACTCGAGGCGGAACACAAAAAACAACGGGCAGTGGAAGTCAGACAGGAGCTGGCGGTGGCATGGCAAAGACTAAAGGATATCCTATGGGTCAAGGACAAAGCCCCCCTCCTGAAGGCCAGGCGCTCCTTCTACGAGTATGGTAACAAATGCAGCCGTATGCTAGCCAGAGTACTCAGGGAGCAGAGATCCAATAATTTTGTCCCGCAGCTGGTGGGGACAGAGGGCCGCCTGCTGGCTAACCCGGTCGATATCACTAAGATCTGTGAATTCTTTCAAAAGCTGTATGACTTATCCGGGGAGGGGGACAGCCGTGCTGACCTCTTACTAAAAGCACGGGGCTATGTTGAGTCGTCGGGTCTCCCGGTATTAAGCCCAGGGATTGCGGAGGCGATGGAGGAGCCTATATCCGAGCAGGAGTGGGCCCAAGCAATCAAATGTTTGCAGCCAGGCAAATCCCCGGGCCCGGATGGGTTCACTCTATCCTACTATAAATGGTTGGGAGACATCCTGACCCCGAGAGCGATCGCTGCTTTTAACTCTATCTCGGTGGACCAGGCCATACCGCCTGATATGCTGAGGGCCCAGGTCATGGTGATGCCAAAGCCGGATAAGGACCCTCTCCTGTGTTCCAAATACCGGCCAATTTCCCTGTTAAATGTGGACCTAAAATTATTTACGAAAATCTTGGCCAATAGGCTGCTATCGCACCTGTGTGAGCTGATAGACGCAGATCAAGAGGGGTTTACCCCGGGGAGAGAAGCCAGGGATAACGTGACCAGGGTCCTTAACTTGATCCACCTGGTCCAGGAGGAGGGGATACCCGCCTTACTACTTTCCACAGATGCAGAGAAAGCATTCGACTGGGTCAACCGGGATTTTATTTGGGCCACGCTAGAGCATTTGGGCCTACAGGAGAACATGAGGGTGTGGATACTGTCTCTGTACTCCTCCCCGTCAGCATGCATCAAAGTCAATGGAATTCTGTTGGAGCCATTCCTAATAACGAATGGTACGAGGCAGGGCTGCCCACTATCCACGATCATCTTCATTCTAATGATAGAACCCTTCCTCCGCTGGATAAGGGCAAACCCAAACATAAAAGGAGTGATGAAAGGAGGTACTGAACTCAAGGTAGCAGCCTTCGCAGATGATTTGCTCCTCTGCATCACCCAGCCGGTGACGACCATTCTTAACTTGTTAAGAGGTAGGGGAATACTCTGAGCTCTCTAACTTCAAAATCAATTTACAAAAATCTGAAGCTAAATCTGAAGATAATTGAAGCAAATCAAAGCTAATTTTCCCTTTCGTTGGTCCGATGGATCTATCAAATACTTAGGAGTACAGATCACACCACATTTTAAAGACTTGTTTGCCAAGAACTTCCCCCCATTCCTAACACTATTAAGAGAGATCTGAGCATCTGGAAGGACAGAACACTGTCCTGGTTTGGCAGGTGCAACGTCCTCAAAATGAACGTGCTGCCACGGCTGCTCTTCCCTATCCAGGTACTTCCCGTCCACTTGCCATCCTCCTACCTGAAAACCATACGCTCGGAATTCATAAAGTTTGTGTGGGGGGGACAGGAGCCCGAGGGTTGTACAAAGCATGCTTTCATTGCTAAAAATTAGGGGAGGAGTGGGACTGCCGGACATTAATATGTATTACGCAGCCGCCTACTTAAACAGTATTGTGGATTGGAACCTCCATAGCAGACACAAACGGTTGGTCCATTTGGAGCAGACTTGGTCCCGGTCCCTCTGGCGGGTCTCCCTCGGTCCCCAGGTAGTACTCCAGGCGCACTCAAGGCACACCCAACAATAGGCCCAACCCTGCGGGTTTGGGTGAGGTACGCCGCGAAAGAGATGATTGCCCCCTCACCGCCCCCACTCCAGCCAATTATAGGCGCACTGGACTTCATTCCAAGCCAACTTGACACCGGATTTGGAAAGTGGGAGGCACCCATAAGGGGGACTGCCTATGATTTTCTGAGTGGGCCATGTTCGAAGACCCTTCAGGAACTCGATTAGCAACTCTTACCAGGAGGCAAGGTACATAATCCTTACCCACTGGTACAGGACCCCCCAGGTGCTGCACCGATTCCTTCCGTCGGTCTCGCTCCTATGCTGGAGGTGTGAGAAGGCTCAAGGCACCCTCCTTCACATCTTCTGGGAATGCGAGAAGGAGGTTCTGGAAGGATATTGTAAAATGGACGAGCAAGATAACAGACGAGACCATCCCGTTCTCCCCAGAGTCCCTCCTTCTGCATTCCACCAGTGAGTCAGTCGGGAAATATAAGAAATCACTGATTATCCATCTGATAAATGCGGCTAGGGCGTGCATACCGGCCCAGTGGAAGTTCTCCGCACCACCATCCATTAGCGCCTGAATTCGTAGGGTGGAGGACATCAGGTGCATGGAGGATCTAACTGCCCTTCTTAGATGCTCAGAGGAGAGACATTGGTATCTTTGGCGGAGGGCAGGGCACTTCTTGGAGAGATGTAAAGGGCAGGAGACATGGGCAGAGGTAGACGCGATGCGCCTGTCCTCTATGACAGCGCACCGGCATACTTTCAGTTCTCTCCTGGCCTGCTTCATCCTCCTCCCTTCAGGTTTCTCTCCCCCCCATTTTTCTTTTTTCTGTCTTTTTTGCCCTCTCACCCCCCCTGCTTCCCTGGTGGGTCTCTCCCCGACCTGGGGCAGTGGGTACCGTAACAAGGTTCGCTATTCCAGGCCCAGGGCACTTAACAGAGTTTGGAGAGGTGGTCTGTTAGTTTCACTGCGGGTGGCATGGGCCTGGAAGGCTGGCCATCTCAGGTGGGCCGTCTCTGGTGGGTGGTGGGGGACCGGATTGGGGGACACCCTTATTCTCCTCTTTCCCTCCTCTATCTTCTTCCCCCATCTCCCTGCTTTTTTCTTTTTGTGTTCACCTTTTCAACCTAGGTTCTATGTCCCCTCTCCCCATTGACCAGTTGACCAGGACTGCTCTGCAGGGTCCAGGGAGGGGCATACCCCCCTACTCCCCTCCCCTATAATTCCCCTGATTTATAATAGAAATTACAATGGACAAGGACAGTGAGGCATGCTTCCCGGAATAGCCAGAGGGGGGTAAATATCCAAGAGAATGAGATGATTATGTTTTTGCATTCTTATATATTGTTTGCTCTGCTGCGCTTAGTAAAACCCGTGGATTAAGATTTTTGTGTGGAACTGTTGGTTTCCTGTATGCCTTGCTGTTCTGTCTATCTCAATAAAGATTTATTGTTAAAAAAAGCCCCACCCCTTCCTTTCCTCCTCAGTAATAGAAAAGTAACACCCTAACCCCCTTGGATTATGGGCGGGTAATAAGCGGTCAAGCTGAAGGATTCCCAAAAAAAACATTACCGGCAAGTCTGCATTAGTAATTAGTAAAATTAGTATTAGTAATAATACATTAGGTATGCGAATCTGCAAGAAGAACTCTTCTACCGAAGGACTGCTGCTTTGCAGATAATAAATCAAGTCTATAATATTTTTCTGCCCAAGACGTAGCCATAGCTCTTGTGGAATGGATGGAGACTTCTGGGGGAGACGCCCCCCCCTGGTAGAGTAAACTTGAGCAACAGTCTGTTTTATTCATCTGGCTATAGTGGATTTTGAGGCTGCTGAACCCTTCTTTTTTCCACTAAAAGGCTAAGAAGTTGTTCTGCCATTCTCCAATCCTTCGATCTTTCTAAATAAAAGATCAGCACTCTTCTGACATCAAGCAGCGAGAAATGATCTTCATTGCCTGCTGCATCTAGCAAAGATGGAAGAACTATCTCTTTCAATCTGTTAACTGAAGAGGCAATCTTTGGAAGGAATAATGGATTGGGTCTAAGAATGACTTTATCTGGAAGTACTGCACAATAAGGTTCTTTGATGGATAAGGCCTGTATTTTGCTTACTCTTCTAGCAGACATAATAGCTAGCAAAAAGCAAGACTTCAAAGATAACCCTTTTTCTGAGACCTCCTCCAAAGATTCAAATGGAGGCTCCATTAACTCTTTTAACTCAATGGACAAGTCCCATGTAGGATAACCTTTAAATGGTGCCGTTTTTTTACGCATCACTGACTTGAAAAAACAATTAATAAGCTAATTTTGTCTCAATTTCTATTCCAGAAATACTGATAATGCAGAAGTCTGAGTCTTTAATGTACTCACAGTCAAGCCCTTTTCAAAACCTTCCTGCAGGAATTCTAGTACTGTGGCTTACGACCACAGAATTGTCTTATTCACTCTATTGGAACACCCTATCTTTCTCCATATTGCCCCTTCAGGATCTATGCTGCCAGGGATAGTCTTGACAGATTTGGATGTAGAATGACGTCTTGATGGATGATGACTGGAATCTCTGGTAGTCGCCAAGGACCCTTTGTTGCCATCTTCACTAACTCCGCGAACCAGGCCCTATTCAGCCAAAATGGAGCGATGAAAATCAATGTCACGTCTTCCTGAGCTATTTTCCAAACCACTTCAGACAGGATTCTGAAAGGAGGGAAGGCATAAGCAAGATGACAATTCCATGTCAGAGCCAACGCATCTATTGCTAACACACCTTTCTCCCTTGTTAGGGAAAAAAATGTTTTGCATTTTGCATTCTTGGGAAACAGGTCGATCTGCGGCTGGCCCCAAACACTTGTGATCAGCTGATAGACCTCCTGGTTTAAACACCACTCAGTCTGCTGAATCTTTACCTGACTTAAGTAATCTGCTAGAGTGTTTAATGTCCCCTTCAGATGAACTGTTGACAATGATGTGATCTGATACTGTAGGGGAACTAGTATTTTCTTTTTCTAGTGCGATTAACCTTGGTGACCTGGTCCCGCTTTGGCGGTTTAAGTACGCTACTGTTGCTGTCTGACCTTATCTGAACTTCCTTGTCCAGAACTAATGGTCCTAAATGCTCCAGTGCGAGCTTCACAGCCAGAAGCTCCCTGAAATTTGATGACCTTTTCTTTACCTGTTTTGGCCATTTCCCCTGTGTTTGATGGCCTCCTAGGTGGGCCGCCCACCCCCAGCTGCTTGCATCTGTTGTGACTATAACTGGGTTGGTCTGTCTCCAATACTTTCCTTTTCCCAGGTTGTTTGGGTCTACCCACCAAATCAGATCCTTCAAAACTTCCTGATTCAATTGAACTAGCTGATCCAGGGAGCTTTGTTTTTTTCCCATCTTCCTAACAGGAAGTTCTGTAATGTCCTTGTATGCAATTGCGCCCAAGGTACTGCTGGAATTGTTGAAGTCATGAACCCTAGAATCTTCACTATGGCCCTTAAGGAAACCCAGGGACTGTTTGCTAGAACCACCACCTCCTTCATTATTTTGTTCCTTTTTCCTGTGGCAACAATCTTTCTCTGAACACTGTCTATACTGAACCCCAGAAATTTGCACTGTTGACTGCACATTAGACTGGATTATTCCAGATTTATCAACCAACCTAGAATTTTCAATATCGCCAAGGTTCTCTTCAGATCTACTGACAACCCCACAAATGTTCTGTATTGGTAGTGAACTACCAACTGCTCCTACTGAACCGCAAATCTCAGGTATTTCCTGTGAGCTGGAAGAATGGAAACACTTCTATCAACACATTTCTCACTGAATTAATTGATTCCATTCCTAACTTATTGTACCAAATGAATTTGTTCAATCTTTTTAGATTCAAAATCATCCGGTATTTTTTCTGACTGCTTCTGAACCAAAAACACGAGAGTAAAACCCCTCCTTCACTGAGGTTGGAGGAACTGATTCTATCACATGTTTCTGTAGAAGTTCCTCCAGGACTAATGGAAAGGCTTCTATTTTGCGCGGATCCCTTGGTAGCTTGGTTTTCTAAGGTCTGTAGTACAAATTGGTTTTGAGTGATCTGTTTCCAGGCAGGTAAGAACCCGGAAAGCCTATCGGAATTTCTTTGTCAGGATTGGGACCCTTGGTCCCTCTGAAGGCTTGTTAACCAATGAGTACTTCATCTGGGGCTTAGGATGTGTCCAACATTTCTTGGTATCAGATTGTCTGGTCTGGGTCAAACTTGGACCGGTTCTCTCTTTATTACTAGAATGTGAAAAAAGAATGCGCTTTCTAAGGGGAAACTTCTTCCCAGCTTTGTTAGATCTGGCCAGGATAACATCTAAATCTTCCCCAAACAAGAGGCCTGCATGAAAGGAGATACTACATTGTTTTGCTTTAGAACCACTATCTCCTGTCCATGTCAGGGCAGAAGTCTTTGCTGAGACCCTAATGAGCTTCTGTGATGCATTAGTTAGAAATATAATTGCTCTAATCAGTGTTGGCAAGGATGCCAATATATTCTGAGAAGGTACTTTGTTACTGATGTGCATCTTAAGAGTATCAATCCACTTGCATCCCAGGCTCTCCTCAGTATATGATCACCTCTTCGATACATAGGATAACACAATGCACACACATTAAGGGATCATGAAATGGATACTTTCTCTTTAAGGACCTAGGAAGAAAAAACTTCTTTCCTGGCATATCCCACTTAATGGAGTGGAAAGGCCTTTTCCGCTTTTTTTTACCAGTATCTCTTTGTACATCTCATCCTGTAATGTTAGGGTTTTTTCCTCCTGCTGGATTCCCCAAGTATCATAAATGTCCTGCAATAGTTAATTTAGTTCTTCAAACACCATATGGGAACTACCCTGCTCCCCCTCTTCCTGTGCCCCCTCATCCATAGAATCCTGCTCTTCTACAATTTCCCCCGCCTCAGAAGTTATATCAGTTTGAATTGTCGCGCTGCTGCAGTGCCCTACGCCGCCTCGGTGTGCCGATGTCCAGCTTGACTGCTGCCATGCATTGCCCCTGTGCCCCAGTATCCGGCTCAACTGCTGCCGCCGGAGAAGATGCTTCCTCCTGGCGGTCTGGCGAGGAAGAGACACGCTGCTCGCTCCTTCCAGTTTTCGGCTTCACTGACGAAAACCGGACGTTATGTCAGGTAAGCGCCATTCATTTCTATAGTGCAAACACACCACCTTTCATATTAACTAATAAAAACTGAAAAACACCTACCCGAACCAGCTAGATCCGTAGCATGACCTGCACTATCACACAACTAGTGTGAATGGAATTATTAGGGAAATAGCCCTGGCTGCATTCAGACTCCAGTAGGGACTTCTCTGGTGCAGCGGGCTACTCCAGAACTCTGAAGGTATTAACTAAAATAACAAAAATGGCAGAAGTCTAACACTCTCTGTCCAATGGTTTCCCAGGGAGGAAACACAAAGAACTGAGGAGGGGAGGAAGGGTCCTCTTTTAACCTCTGTTCTTTGTGTTTACTCCCAGGGGGTGGGGACTAATCTCTCCATGTGGTCGGTCAAGCTGAAGGATGACTTGGAAAAAAACTTTAGATTTAGCAGTAATGGATTTTTTAGAAATCCTTCAGCTTGACCACGTGGAGAGATATTATGCTCCACCCCCTGGGAGGAAACACAAAACAAAAACAGAGGTTAAAAGCCCCGCCCTTTCCTCCCCACCTCAGTTATAGAACAGTAACCATACACCTACCCTTGGAATATGGGTGGGTAATAAGCGGTCAAGCTGAAGGATTCCTAAAAAATCTGTTACCGGTAAGTCTAATGGTGGTTTTTCCAAGTCATCCTTCAGCTGGAAAGGATTAGGCAAGTAATTATACCTTAGGGGTGGGATACTGCAAGTAGTACTCTTCTTCCGAAATCCTTTACAGATAATAAATCAAGTCTATAGTGTTTAAGGAAGGTGTGGGGTGATGACCATATAGCTGCTTTGCAGATCTCATCTATTGAAGCATGTGTTCTTTCTGCCCATGACATGGCCAATGCCCTTGTGGAGTGAGCAGACACATCTGGGGGAGAGATTCCCCTAGTAGAATAAATCTATGCAATAATCTGTTTGATCCATCTAGCAATTGTAGATTAGGATGCTGCTGAGCCTTTATTTTTCCCCCTAAAAGTTACAAATAACTGTTCTGCCACTCGCCAGTCTCTGGATCTTTCCAAATTAATGATCAGGGCTCTTCTGACCTCAAGCAGCAAGGGCTCCTTCCTTTCATGCTCCATTTAGCAGCGTTGGAAGATCTATCTCTTGCGACCTGTAGAAATAGCAGATTGGGCCTAAGTATGACCTTGTCTGGGAGTATAGCACAATACGGTTCTTTGACTGAAAGGGCTTGAAGTTCGCTTGCCCTTCTTGCAGAAGTAAAAGCTAGAAGGAAACAACATTTCAAAGACATCCATTTTTCGGAAACTTCATCTAGTAGCTCAAATGGAGGTTCCATTAACCCTTTTAATACAATTGACAAGTCTCAGGTAGGGAAGCCCTTGAAGGGCGCCGGTCTTTTACGCAGAAATGATTTGAAAAAGCGATTAACCAGTTCATTTTGCCTTAATTTCATTTATAGAAAAAACTATATAGCAGAAGTTTGAGTTTTCAGGGTACTTACAGCCAGTCCCCTGTCAAATCCTTCACAAAAAGAAGAAAAATGTTTCCATACCTTTCCGTAGATTTTTTTGGTAGTTAACTTATGGCTTTCCAATAGTGTTTCAGTCACTTTTAGGGAACAACCTCTTTTCCTTAACAAGGACCTTTTAGGATCCAGTCTGTCAACATTAGACTTGACGGATTTGGATGCAGAATGGCTCCCTGGTGAATTATGTCTGGAATGTCTGGTAGTCTCCACAGCCATCCAATGGCCATCTTGATTATTTCTGCAAACCAAGTTCTTTTTGACCAGAAGGGTGCTACTAGGATCACCGTTAATACTTCTTGAGCGATCTTCTGGACTACTTGAGGCAGGATTCTGAAAGCGAGGGAATGCATAGGCAAGATGAAATTTCCAATTCTGAGCAAGAGCATCTATTGCTGCCGCACCTGCCTCCCTGGAAATCGAGAAGAATTTTCTGCATTTTGAATTCTTTTCTTTGGCAAACAGATCTATCTGAGGGTGACCCCCACGTGCTTGTGATCAGTTGAAAGACCGACTGATTCAGACACCACTCAGTCTGTCTGACCTCTACACGACTTAGCAGATTTGCTAGTGTGTTTAGGGTCCCATTCAGATGGATTGCTGTCAAGTCGAATTAAGAGAGGAAGCGTGTTGTTACCAGATTCTGCTTGTTGCCGAAACCGACAGTGACGCGCTGTACACGTCACTCGGCTTTGCCCACGAAATTCAATATTTTGGAGGGAAATTTCCCTCAAGTCCAATATAGGCATATTAAAGTTAAAATACTGAACTAACAAGTAAAAGACAACAGTGCACCTGCATAAATAAAAATGCAGGATTTAAAGACACAGCTAGTGCTAACTATAAAGACCATGAGGGAATAGTCCCGGATGTAACCGGATCCCAAAGGAACTTCCCTAGAATATGTCCGGTACAGCCAACTAGCTCTAAACTCTGGAGGGTACAAAACATACTAAAAAAAAAAAAACTGACCGAAGTCTAACATCAGGAACTCCGTCCCAAGGTTTCCAAGGGAAGAAACACAAAGAACTGAGGTTTTAACCCCTGTTCCTGTTTTGTTTCCTCCAAGGGGGTGAAGCATAATATCTCTCCATGTGGTCAAGCTGAAGGATGACTTGGAAAAGAATGTTCCCGTACTAGTAAAACTAAATAATTTCCCAAATGTGACTGTTTACCAGTAGAAATGATATAGTACATTTTGTGGTAGAATATATTTAATACAGTATATGTACAATATTTAACAAGTAACTGTGTTACAGGCTATCAAGTCAACTACCGGACCAGGTGAACAGCTTAGGAACTCCTTGTGGCACACCGGAGATACTGTTAACCAAGTGAAACTTTTATGGAAAGACCCCAGAAATGTTGGCTGGAAAGATAAGACCTCATACAGGTGGTTCTTGCAACACAGACCTTCAGTAGGATACATAAGGTGTGTGCAAAGTGAGATGGGAACAGTATACCTATAGTATGCTTTCAGTACATTTCACCTGTTCAAGTATTTTTAATAGCAGTGCTATCAGAGGGTTACACAAAACCACTAGTGGCAATGGCCTCCGCATTCCCGGACAGTCTGAGTTCCCACGCTTGGCAGAATGCCAAAAATCAGACCTGGATTTTACTTGCCCTGCCAGCCCATGTATAGCCCGAGTCTCCCTATGGCCAGTCTGCACCCGGTGCCCACCCTATGTATCTATAACACCAACTGTCTGTATTACACCTGTGTGTCATTAAAGAGGAACAACCTTCCGTGTTCCATGCCTTGGGGCATCCTGAACTGGAATGCCCAGCTGTGTGATCACCAGTTTCACTCACCTTCTCACAGAGTCCTCGCTGAGTCTCTTCCCTGCGGCCGCATCCCTGCTCACCTTTAGCCATGTGAGTGCCTGCGCCTGGCCATTCTGAATGGGCGGTGTTGTCAAGGCTAGATGGTGAGTGGGGGCTAGCAGCGCACCAGTGAATGTGAGTGCGCTGATTGGCTGAGTGTGCTGCCCAGCCAATCAGTGCATGTGCATTCACCCGAGTCTGTGTCATAGGAGCGAAAGGAAGGTGAGTGTATGGGCCGACCTGCGGGGATACACACAGCAGGGCATCCCAGTTCGGGATGCCACCACACAGAGGAACAACACACGGGAAAAATACAATTCTGTGACACTCACCTGTAGAATTGTTTTCTCTTCTACATCCATTCCAGGCCGTCAACTTCAGCAACGAATGGGTTAATTCCTGCCCGCAGGGCGTAGACTGCAAGATAGAAAGGTGTGGCTCCTCCAGGCCCCAGCTTCCCCATCACAAGTCAGCAATTGAAAAGCAGTAGAACTACATCAATAATCTGTTGAGACAAAAAAATGTTAATCCACACCATTCTCCACTTATTTTGCGTTCTCAATTTATATATATATTTTTCCCTTTCATGCTGAAACTATTTACATATATACAGATCCACCAAGACTGATCTAAGGAGTCGAAACTAACACAGAAGAAGGGAGGGTATGATGACCTGGAATGGATGTAGAAGAGAAATCGGTTCTACAGGTGTGTGTCACAGAATTGTATTTTCTCTCCCAATCCATTCCAAGCCGCCAGCTTCAGTAACGAACGGGACCCCCAAAAGCAGTGCCCTATGTCTGGGCGGGATCCTGAAATGAAAAAGAGTAGCAGCAGCCAACAACTTAAGCCAATACTGTCTGTAGGACCTTCCTACCAAAAGCGGCATCCGCCGAGACTCTAACATCTACCATAAAACTTGGTAAATGTATAAACCAAAAACCAAGTAGCGCCTTTAAAACCTATTCTACCGAGGACTGGTGCTAAAAACCCAGGAAGCGCCATAGCTTGAGTGGAATGAGCTGTAACATGAAAGGGAGGTTCTTTCTCTTTGGCAGCCTAGGCCCTGACTACTGTCTTATCCATCAACTGACGGTAGACTTAGCTGGCGGAAGACCCTTCCAAGGACCCTCGGCTATAATAACTAGAAGTCCGACAAGAGAAGGACTCTGTATCAGAGATATAATATCTTAAAGCTCCTACTGTATCCAAGGAATGAAGGACGCTTTCCTTGGGATTAGCTGGAGCCAGACATAAAGATGGTAAAACCACCTCTTCATTAAGGTGAAAAGAACAACCACCTCGGGCAGAAAATCCGGCTTAAATCGGAAGACAGCCTTATCCCTATCTAACTCGAGATAAGGAGTTTTAACTGAAGAAGCTGGTAATTCAGAAACCCGTCGTACCAAAGTAATAGCTATTAGAAAAAATTACCTCAATAGTCAATTAAGTCAATGAGCTCGAAGAAGCATCCACCAAAGTCTCAAGGGAGCACCCTGGAAGGCCGACATACTAAGCTCAAGCCGCAACTTGCGCAGCGGGCGCACATGAATGACTCCTTGGGAAAAAAAAGTCTAATCCTATTCTCAGCAATGGGCTTCTGAAAAGTATGGATAAGACAGATACATGTGCCCCTAGTGTGCTAAATTGGAGTCCATTTTCCAGACCCCTCTGTAGAATTCAAGGATCATGGAGGCAGAAAACCTCCCACAAGAAAGTTCCTATATTTCCCACCAGACGATGAAAACACACCAAAGCCTGTAGTAAATCTTGAAGAAGACTGCTTTCGGGCCTGGTGGGTTATGGTGTGAATAACCTTAGCCGATAAAACTCTGTTGAGATCGTGGTTTCAATAGCCAGGCCGTCAAGCCAACATTCGTAAATTGGGAAACCAAAAAAGGCCCCTGTGTAAGAATCTGGATCATCGGAGAGCCACCAATGCTCCCATGCCGATATCCTAACTATGTCTGAGAACCTGCTTCTTCCTTGGCCAGTGAGGAGCCACCTGAATGGTGGACAAGCCACCTCCGACCATAAGAGTGGAAACAGAGGTAATGCATAAAGAAGGTTGGATAGAGACACAAACCTCAGAAGCTTCCGATTGTGTCAAGATGCAAACAAATCTACATCCAGCCAACCCCAGCACATGTAAGGGCAGGAAACACCCTCTGATTGAGAGAGCATTCCCCTGGCGCAGGATCTGCTTAAAAAGGCCAGAGAGTTGTCCACTCCTGCAATGTAAATTGCTTCGATGCAAGGACATTCTTCTCAGTCCAGAAAATGATTCGGCTCACCTCCTTGAGAGCTCCCTTGCTCCTGGTGCCCCCTGATGGTTGATGTAAGCCACTGCCATCAGACAGTCTGACAGAATCCTTACAGAATTCCCTCACAGACTGGGAGGCCAATGTAAGAGGACCAGGAGAATTGCCCTGAATTTTGGGATGAATATGGGAAGCAAGTTCTCCCCCAGACTCCACTGTCCCCTGAATTGTCTGTGACCTCCAGACACATATGTTATGAGGAAGAAGAAGAAGAAAAATTTCCCTACTGAAAAAATGTTGGGGATCCAGCAACCACAAAAGGGATTGTTTGACTGAGTGTGACAGAAAAATAAAAAACAATTTTGTGACACTCACCTGTAGAATGGTTTTCTCTACTACATCCATTCCAGGCCGTCAGCTTCAGCCATGAAAGGGTTAATTCCTGCTCGGAGGGTGTGGACCTTAAGACTGAAAGGTGTGGCTCCTCCTGGCCCTGTAAACATCCAGCTGCCTCTGACCAAGCCAGTAATTAAAAAGCAGTAGAATCACCTCCCTGGAGGCTAAGGCCTATTATGTATAGGAGACAATGTTACGCCACACATAACTCTATCTTTATACACGTTTATTTTCTCTCTAAATTTTTTTTTTTTCATGCTAAATACTATTTACATATATACAAGAACAGCAAGACAAGGCATCTAAGGAGTAGGACCGTAACCCAGTAAAAGGGCGGGTCTGACGGCCTGGAATGTATGTAGAAGAAAAAAACAATTCTACAGGTGAGTATCACAGAATTGTGTTTTTTCTTCCTATCCCGACCCGGGCGCTGTGTTGCCATGGGGCGGCAGTTAGCTGAAAGGCAAGCCAGGCTGTTTGTGTGATCACCGGGCCGCACAGTCAGCGAAGCAGTGCAGTGTGTGTCTTTCTGATTAAGGAAGCTCCACATCCCCAAACGTATCATCACACTGCTGCCTGTGTTTCCCGGGCTGTGTGGAGGAAGTTTGCAGTACTGCTAAGCTTGATAAAGATAGGTGTGTGTGTGTGTGTGTGTGTGTGTGTGTGTCTCTGTCTGTGTGTGTGTCTGTGTGTGTGTGTGTGTGTGTCTCTGTCTGTGTCTCTCTGTCTGTTAAACTTTATATGTATTTACCATTTAATAAAGCACTGACCAATCTGGCTATGGTTTGTATGATGGGACTCTGATTAAAACAGAACAAAACCCAACAGTGGCCGGTAAGTAATCTAAAAGATTCCCTGAATTGGAATGCAACACTGTGTGACACCCTTCCAGACGTCCATAAAAACTCACCTTTCGCCACTCCAGCGGCACATGCGCAGGTTCACGTCCAATGAGAGCCGCCTGCTTTGACATCATTCTTTACAGTGGAGAGCATGTGCTGCTGCATTTCTGGCGTCATATGGGTGCTCCCACTCCAGCCATTCTGATTCTAATGGCACGGCCAGGCAGGTGAGTTTTTGTTGGCTTCCCAGGGGGTTTCACACAGCAGGGCATCCCACTTTAGGATGCCTCAAGGACAAAGCAAGAACAAAAGCATAGAACAAAGCAAAAAAGTCAAATTCACAGGTTTAGTTCTGCTTTAAAGAGAAAAAAACTCCCTCCAATCCTCACTGATCTGTTGCCCCCTCCCCCTGGTTTTACCTTTGGCCAATTTTGCTCACCTTGGCAGGGCATCCATCTTCTGGGTCCCTCGGATTCCAGGCGACCTCCCAACGGGCGGCACCATCTTGCATCCCATCAGGCACTGCGCACAGTCCCCGACCTTGCGCATGTGCAGTGCCCATGAATGGGATGCAGTGAAGCCACCCGAAACACTGTGAGACTTTGCGGAGCTGCAAGATCGGCGTGGGACATTGAAGAGCGCGGCTAAAGCCGTGCTTGTCAGTTAGTGAAGGCTAAGCGGGCGGCGGGGTGAGGATCAGGCCCGGAAGCAGCCACATGCATCTAATAGATAAGTAGGGGCCGATGGGGGGGGGGGGGGGTCCGATGTTCCTTTTTAAATATGTATTTAGGATTAGTTTGGTAGAGGTTGTTGGAGGAAGATGGTGCTGTTCTGGATGGATTTTAGTTGTATTGGACAATATATGGCTTTGGCAGTTTACCTTAAAGTGCACCTTCAGAAAGGAAGTTTATATGGTTACCTCCCATCCCCAACCCTGTGCCCCAAAACAGCCTGCGTTTTATTTTGTACCACAGACTTTCCCCAAAATTCATACAAACACCAGAAAAGACAACAGGAAGTAGTATTATGGTGAATGGCGGTCAAATTCTAATTAATTCAGATACAACCTAATTGTTACATAATGGCAGTTAGGTTGAAGTGCTCCCCATTGCTGAGCCGTGTGACTGAACGCATCATCACTGGGGGCGGGACTGCTCTACCAAAATGGCTGTTTTGGGGCACTGGGCTGGAGATCCAAGGTGACTACATTTACTTTCCTCTCAGTATAGGTGCACTTTAAAGAGGAACAAAACAAAGTATTTTGTTTTCTTGGGTTTTGTCTCTGGGAGGGAATCCCGATTTGGGATGCCTCGCTGCGTGTATCCCCACAAATTGCCCAAAAAAGCACCTCTTCCTTGTTCCCATGTGGGTCACTCAGCCAATTAGCAGTGCTCGTTCCATTCAGATTTCCTTTGCCCCACTGATGTCAGTGCAGCAAGATGATCTAAATGGAGCAAATGCTGCTGGCCACATCCCTGCTCACCTCTAGCTGTTGACATGCCATTCAGAAAGGCCTGGCAAGGGTGTGCACCCCAGATAGAGGTATGCTGGAGATACGGTCACAGCGCAGCAAGGGCTCCAGGAAGAGTTAAGGAAATCAGGCGATCCAGGGGATTTGACACAGTGGGGCATCCCAATTCTTGTAGATGCTAGGCAGATCTGTGGCTCCTCTTTCAGGTGGATCAAAACTCTATCCACCTGGCCTGAGTCTGACCTGACCTGACCTGATTCTAATAAATTTCAGGGTGGGGTAAAAGCCCTCCCCATTGGTATCCCAATTTGGAATGTCAACTGTCAAACCCCCCTGAATCACTGCCAATTTTTTATCATTCCTCGCTGCCATTCCCCATAAACAGGCTTCCCCACCCCCTTATCCAAAGTCAAACCCCTGCCAGGCATAACTGATTGGCACAGTCAGTAGGTGATGCCCCTAAAAAGATTGCATTATTCTGACTGGAGAAATGTCTGAGCATGTGTGCCGTGGGAGCATGGAATGAGGTAAGATTTACAGCTATCCAAGGGGTGTCACATGCAGGGGCATCCAAAATCAAGGTGCCCTTGTGAAGCAGACCAAAACCCAGCAGGAAGAAAATCAATAGTTTTGGTCAATTTTAATTGACTCCATATCTACTGTATATTGCTGTACATATATTGGTCATATCCTGGGTTTTGGTCCTTGCCCCTCAGGCACCCTGATCAGGTATTCCCTGCTGTGTGAACCCCCCCAGGTCACCTGATCTGACTTACCCTTCCCCAGTCCTACAGCGCCTGCCAGGCCTCTTGTCCAATCTGCGAGCTCGGATCTTGTCCCCTTCCTCTAAACAATCAACTAAGGGAGCGGATCCAAGCTGCATCCCCCACTTCCCTCTAACAGGGAGCGTGCCCACGCCAGTCATTCTGTTTTTAGTGGAACAAAACCCACCAGCTGCCGGCCTGGAATCTAAAAAATCTAAAAGATTCCAGGGCTGGCCGCTGGCTTTCCCCTGATTCAGGATGCCCCGCTTTGTGAAACCCCCCAGGATGCTAGTAAATCCTGGTCCAATGTCGCATGTGTCAGCTCTCATCCAATCAGAGCCGTTTGCCTTTCGCCAATTTTGTTTACAATGGGGATCATGTGTTGCCGCATCCCCTGCATCCCCGGCGGTCTGCATATGCTCTTGACCCAGCCATTCAGATAGGTTGGGACAGAAGCGCGTACACCACAGGGGATAGCGTGGAAAGGACAAAGGGCTCTGGAAGAAAGCTCGCACTTACGCAGTTGGACCAAGGAGAAGCGAATTTTACTGGGAAACTGGGGGGCTTATATAGCGGGACTAGGGATGAGCGAATCGATCCGGACGAACCCGGATTCGATCCGAATTTCATGAAAAATTCGATTCGGATCGAATCCGAATTTCCCCGCGATTCGATCGCTCAAAGTTTTCCTTTAACATCCATTCATTTACATTACAGGCATTCTAAGATGGCGGACAGGACATGTCCAGACATCAACCCCGCGCCAGTGCAAGCTGGGACAGTCACATGCAGCCTATCAGCAGCCAGCAAGCCCGGTGACGTCACAGCGCTATTTAAGTCGGCCATCTTGCTTTTCCTTCCTCATTTCTCTATTGCATTCGTGAGAGACAGAACACTGTAGTGAGGGAGAGGCAGTTAGACAGGCAGGGACAGGCTGGAGACAGGCAGGAGACAGGCAGAAGACAGACAGAAAGTCAGCGAAAAACAGGGAAAGTTAGGGAAAATCGGAGCCAGCCTGAGTGTTACTGGCTGGCTGACAGGCTTTGTTAGCGTTTTCAGGCTGCTTATACTAACTAACTGTGCATATATACTGAACTGATCTTAAGTCTGCTGTGAGGCATCCCATTCTGTGACTACACCAGCCTCTATTTAAGACCATATAACCATTTGCACTTATTCTAATTGAAATTAGGCCTGATAAAGACACTTTTGCTGTGCATAGCACTACTGGTCCCTGCCACGTGCACTCCTGTTGTGGCATCCCATTCTGTGACTACAGCAGCCTCTATTTAAGACCATATAACCATTTGCACTTATTATAATTGAAATTAGGCCTGATAAAGACACTTTTGCTGTGCATAGCACTACTTGTCCCTGCCAGGTGCACTCCTGTTGTGGCATCCCATTCTGTGACTACAGCAGCCTCTATTTAAGACCATATAAGCATTTGCACCTATTATAATTGAAATTAGGCCTGATAAAGACACTTTTGCTGTGCATAGCACTACTTGTCCCTGCCAGGTGCACTCCTGTTTGGGGCATCCCATTCTGTGACTACAGCAGCCTCTATTTAAGACCATAACCATTTGCACCTATTATAATTGAAATTAGGCCTGATAAAGACACTTTTGCTGTGCATAGCACTACTGGTCCCTGCCAGGTGCACTCCTGTTGTGGCATCCCATTCTGTGACTACAGCAGCCTCTATTTAAGACCATATAACCATTTGCACTTATTATAATTGAAATTAGGCCTGATAAGGACACTTTTGCTGTGCATAGCACTACTTGTCCCTGCCAGGTGCACTCCTGTTGTGGCATCCCATTCTGTGACTACAGCAGCCTCTATTTAAGACCATATAACCATTTCCACTTATTCTAATTGAAATTAGGCCTGATAAAGACACTTTTGCTGTGCATAGCATTACTTGTCCCTGCCAGGTGCACTCCTGTTTGGGGCATCCCATTCTGTGACTACAGCAGCCTCTATTTAAGACCATAACCATTTGCACCTATTATAATTGAAATTAGGCCTGATAAAGACACTTTTGCTGTGCATAGCACTACTGGTCCCTGCCAGGTGCACTCCTGTTGTGGCATCCCATTCTGTGACTACAGCAGCCTCTATTTAAGACCATATAACCATTTGCACTTATTATAATTGAAATTAGGTCTGATAAAGACACTTTTTCTGTGCATATTCTTACTGCTGCCTGCCAGGTGCACTCCTGTTGTGGCATCCCATTCTGTGACTACACCAGCCTCTATTTAAGAACATAACCATTTGCACTTATTCTAATTGAAATTAGGCCTGATAAAGACACTTTTGCTGTGCATATTCTTACTGCTGCCTGCCAGGTGCACTCCTGTTGGGGCATCCCATTCTGTGACTACACCAGCCTCTATTTAAGACCATATAACCATTTGCACCTATTATAATTGAAATTAGGCCTGATAAAGACACTTTTTCTGTGCATATTCTTACTGCTGCCTGCCAGGTGCACTCCTGTTGTGGCATCCCATTCTGTGACTACACCAGCCTCTATTTAAGAACATAACCATTTGCACTTATTCTAATTGAAATTAGGCCTGATAAAGACTCTTTTGCTGTGCATGCTACTACTGGTCCCAGGTGCACTCCTGTTGTGGCATCCCATTCTGTGACTACACCAGCCTCTATTTAAGACCATATAACCATTTGCACTTATTCTAATTGAAATTAGGCCTGATAAAGACACTTTTGCTGTGCATAGCACTACTGGTCCCTGCCACGTGCACTCCTGTTTGGGGCATCCCATTCTGTGACTACAGCAGCCTCTATTTAAGACCATAACCATTTGCACTTATTCTAATTGAAATTAGGCCTGATAAAGACACTTTTGCTGTGCATGCTACTACTGGTCCCAGGTGCACTCCTGTTGTGGCATCCCATTCTGTGACTACACCAGCCTCTATTTAAGACCATATAACCATTTGCACTTATTCTAATTGAAATTAGGCCTAATAAAGAAACTTTTGCTGTGCATATTCTTACTGCTGCCTGCCAGGTGCACTCCTGTTGTGGCATCCCATTCTGTGACTACACCAGCCTCTATTTAAGACCATAACCATTTGCACTTATTCTAATTGAAATTAGGCCTGATAAAGACACTTTTGCTGTGCATGCTACTACTTGTCCCTGCCAGGTGCACTCCTGTTGTGGCATCCCATTCTGTGACTACACCAGCCTCTATTTAAGACCATATAACCATTTGCACTTTTTCTAATTGAAATTAGGCCTGATAAAGACACTTTTGCTGTGCATATTCTTACTGCTGCCTGCCAGGTGCACTCCTGTTGTGGCATCCCATTCTGTGACTACACCAGCCTCTATTTAAGACCATAACCAATTGCACTTATTCTAATTGAAATTAGGCCTGATAAAGACACTTTTGCTGTGCATGCTACTACTGGTCCCAGGTGCACTCCTGTTGTGGCATCCCATTCTGTGACTAAACCAGCCTCTATTTAAGACCCTATAACCATTTGCACTTATTCTAATTGAAATTAGGCCTGATAAAGACACTTTTGCTGTGCATAGTAGTACTGCTCACAGGTGCACTGCTGGCTGTTGGGGCATCCCATTCTGTAACATAGCATACCCCTCTTTATTTACACTAAGCAGCTCTCTTATTTACACTAAGCAGCTCTCTTATTTACACTAAGCAGGCCTGTTGGAGGCTGAGTGTTACTGCTCACTTTTGGTGTGCATTATATTCTGTTTCATATAGACCCACCGCTGCCCGGGGGTTCTTAAAATATCACCTACTACCACGCCAGTTAGACTATGTCGGGCAGACAAGTGCCTGGAAGTGAAAAGAGGAGTGGCAGAGGCCAAGATTCCGCAGGCAGAGCTCGCATCAGACTGGGGGCCAGTAGCAGCAGGAGTCACGCTGAGAGACCTAATCTGCCAGTATCTGCTAGCGGTCGGGTCTCCACCAGTAACGCATCTGCCGTGGTAGATTGGTTGACGCGCTCATCAACCACATCATCACAACTTACGTCTGAGACCCCCAGTCTAGGGTCGGTAGGTTCCTCTGACACAACCCTGAGTTGGCATGCCCAGAAAGCAGTCCCTGTCCTCCCATTGCCTCTGTCCTACGCCGTTCCCTCCCCCAGCGACGTATCCTATGCTTTGGGTTCAGCTCCTCTCTTTAGTGAGGAGGACGATCAGATAGAGGACAGTCAGCAGCTACTGCCCAGCCAAGAAATGGAGGTGGCTTCTTTAGCTAGGCAGACAAATAGTGATGTGGACAGTGTCGTGGGTGCTGCGAGCGTTCCAGCTCCTGCGCCAGACACTGTTGACGAATCCACGAACATCAGTGACGTACAGCCACAACTCGGTGATAATGATGATGACGATGAAGCCGATCGCACTTGGGAGCCGGGTGATGAAGGGGCTTCATCGTCATCATCAGGAGAAGAGGGGCGCAGGTTGCCCCGGAGTCAGCAGCTGAGGCAGCAAGGTGGTAGCAGTCAGCATGGGGGCACAATTCCAAAGGCTGGAGCCAGCCGGGGCCGGGGTAGAGCACCTGCTGTGCGGCAGTCTACCTTATCGGGAGGTAGTGGAGCAGGGGTTCCTGGAGTTGGCAACAGCAGCAGTGAATCAGTGAGGCCAGGGGGTGGGAAAAGTAGCTACTCGGCAGTGTGGCAGTTTTTCCTGAAGCATCCGCAGGAGGGTAACATGGCCACATGCAAGATATGTAGGCAAAAGGTGAAGCGTGGCCAGGGTCCAAATGTTGGCACCACGGTCCTGCGTCAACATATGATGCGTCACCATAAAGCGACCTGGGAGAACCGAGGCTCCCAAGGGGTGGTCCAGTCTGCTTCCTCACCAAGTGAGCTCCCAATTTCTGCCAGCCAAGGCTCCAGCACCTCAGCCGAAGGCAGCTGTGCGTCATACCCATCCTCTGTCGCTCCTGCTCCTCCTCCTCCTCCTCCAAGTCATGCATCCCGCCAGCAATCCATCAGCGAAGCCATGTCCAAGAGACAGCAGTATGCGCCCACTCATCCTACGGCGCAGAAGCTGAATGTGCTCCTGTCCAAGTTGCTGGTGCTGCAGTCGCTCCCTTTTCAGGTGGTGGAATCTGCACCTTTCAGAGAACTGATGGCTTGTGCCGAGCCGAGGTGGAGAAGTCCCAAGCCGTCATTTCTTTGCCAAGAAGGCAGTACCAGCGCTGCACACTTTTGTTGAACAGAAGGTGGGCCAGTCCTTGAGCCTGTCGGTGTGTAGCAAAGTGCATGGCAGCGCCGACATCTGGAGCTGTAACTACGGTCAGGGACAGTACATGTCGTTTACGGCCCACTGGGTGAATGTGGTCCCTTTGCAGCAGCAGCAGCAGCAACTTGGACAGGTCACGCCGCTTCGGCCTCCGCACTCCCTGCCCGTTGGGCCTGTGACACTGTGCGACTCGGCCTCCTCATCCTCCGCCATCTCCTCACCCTCCACTGTAGGCTCAAGTCTCAGTGCCCCTCCAGTCTACCATGTGTGCAGGGCACGGAGGTGTCACGCAGTGCTTCACATGGTTTGTCTTGGCGAACGGAGTCACACAGGGGAGGAACTGCTTAAATGTATTCATCAAGAAATCCAAACATGGCTTACTCCAAGAAAACTTAAAATGGGAATCATGGTTACCGACAATGGGAAGAACATTTTGTCTGCGCTGCGCCAAGGAAGCCTGACCCATGCCCCCTGCATGGCTCACGTCTTCAATCTGGTTGTCAAGCGGTTTCTGAAGTGTTCCCCCCATCTGCAAGACATCCTAACAACTTCAAGGAAACTTTGCATGCACTTCAGCCACTCATACACCGTCAAACACACCCTTCTTGAGCTACAGCGTCAGAATGGTATCCCCCAACATAGTCTGATTTGCGATGTTTCCACCCGTTTGAATTCCACCCTTCACATGTTGGACCGATTATATGAACAGAGAAAAGCCATCACGGATTTCCTGATGATCCAAGCAGATAGGGGGACTCCCCTGTGTACCTTCAATGTCAACCAGTGGCAGCTCATACGTGACACCTGTCGTTTGCTCAGGCCCTTTGAGGAAGCCACTTTATTTGTCAGTCGGCAGGATTACGGGATGAACGACGTGATTCCACTGCTTCATGTACTACAGCACATGTTGGAAACCATGGCTGGTCAGGGCACTGGAGACATGGCGTTTACATCTCACGGCCACATGAACCCCGTTGGAGCTGAACTGGAGGAGGAGGAGGAAGAGGAGGAGGAGGAGTTGCCCAGCGAAACACAGTTTAGGCTTGGCGAAATGGCTGGTTTATCTAGTCAGCGGACAGGAGAGGAGGAGCAGGAGCAGCCAGAGGAGCTAGAGGTTTTTGAGGAAGGCGAGACAGAGGACCCGGGCACACCGTGGCAGTGTGCAGTGGAGATGGAGAGAGGTAGTCCATCCGAGTCACTTGCGCAAATGGCACGAAGCATGCTCACGTGCTTGCGTAGTGACCCCAGAATTGTTTCCATCTGTCGGCGGGACGACTTCTGGCTGTCCACCTTATTGGACCCTCGCTTCCGGCACAAAATGGGGGCATTTTTTAAACCCACCGAGAGGGAGGACAAACTCAACTACTACAAAGACATTCTACGTAGGCAGTTGGCCGATGCCTATCTGCGCCATGGTCCATACTCTCGCAGGTCTGACTCGAGGGGACCTCTGCGCTCACATTCCACTGCCATGGCCGCTGGGGGGGTTGGCAGGAGCAGCAGCAGTAGCTCCATCAGCAGCAGCAGCAGCCTCAGTGTTCAGTTGCTAATGAGTAGCTTTCTACACCCGCATAGTGAGGCTACTCATGAGCAGCAGGAAGACCTGGAGCAGGACCTGAACCAGCAGGTCATGTCATACTTTGATATGACCATGCCAACACACCTTGAGGATCCGCTGGACTTCTGGGCAGCCAAACTTGATTTGTGGCCGCAACTAGCAGAGTTTTCCCTGGAAAAGCAGTCCTGCCTGGAAAGTAGCGTGCCATCTGAGCGGGTGTTTAGTGCGGCGGGGGCAGCCAGGATTTCCACCCACCAATGCCTGATGCATGCGACTAGATTCAGCATGGTGCCACGTTTTACACTTTCCAAATGGTGCAAAACATATTTATGTCTTTAGGCCAATTTTTGGGCTCCTGAAGCCAACCCCAGTGTCTCTTTAAAGTAATATTTGGGCTCCTGCTGCTGCTGCCAACTCCAGGGTGTGATTCATCCAATTTTTGGCCTCCTGAAGCCAACCCCAGTGTCTCTTTAAAGTAATATTTGGGCTGCTCCTGCTGCTGCTGCCAACTCCAGGGTGTGATTCATCCAATTTTTGGGCTCCTGAAGCCAACCCCAGTGTCTCTTTAAAGTAATATTTGGGCTCCTGCTGCTGCTGCCAACTCCAGGGTGTGATTCATCCAATTTTTGGCCACCTGAAGCCAACCCCAGTGTCTCTTTAAAGTAATATTTGGGCTGCTGCTGCTGCCAACTCCAGGGTGTGATTCATCCAATTTTTGGGCTCCTCAAGCCAACCCCAGTGTCTCTTTAAAGTAATATTTGGGCTCCTGCTGCTGCTGCCAACTCCAGGGTGTGATTCATCCAATTTTTGGGCTCCTGAAGCCAACCCCAGTGTCTCTTTAAAGTAATATTTGGGCTGCTCCTGCGGCTGCTGCATACTCCAGGGTGGGATTCATCCAATTTTTGGGCTCCTGAAGCCAACCCCAGTGTCTCTTTAAAGTAATGTTTGGACTCCTGCTGCTGCTGCCAACTCCAGGGTGTGATT
The DNA here is from genome assembly GCA_027917425.1 of Gastrophryne carolinensis. NCBI lineage: Eukaryota > Metazoa > Chordata > Amphibia > Anura > Microhylidae > Gastrophryne > Gastrophryne carolinensis. The sequence goes on along the minus strand of CM051234.1, from coordinate 303,135,786 downwards.
CATCCAATTTTTGGCCTCCTGAAGCCAACCCCAGTGTCTCTTTAAAGTAATATTTGGGCTGCTCCTGCTGCTGCTGCCAACTCCAGGGTGTGATTCATCGAATTTTTGGCCTCCTGAAGCCAACCCCAGTGTCTCTTTAAAGTAATATTTGGGCTCCTGCTGCTGCTGCTGCCAACTCCAGGGTGTGATTCATCCAATTTTTGGGCTCCTGAAGCCAACCCCAGTGTCTCTTTAAAGTAATATTCGGGCTCCTGCTGCTGCTGCCAACTCCAGGGTGTGATTCATCCAATTTTTGGGCTCCTGAAGCCAACCCCAGTGTCTCTTTAAAGTAATATTTGGGCTGCTCCTGCTGCTGCTGCCAACTCCAGGGTGTGATTCATCCAATTTTTGGGCTCCTGAAGCCAACCCCAGTGTCTCTTTAAAGTAATATTTGGGCTGCTGCCAACTCCAGGGTGTGATTCATCCAATTTTTGGGCTCCTGAAGCCAACCCCAGTGTCTCTTTAAAGTAATATTTGGGCTCCTGCTGCTGCTGCTGCTGCCAACTCCAGGGTGTGATTCATCCAATTTTTGGGCTCCTTAAGCCAACTCCAGTGTATATTTGGGCTCCTGTTGCTGCTGCCAACTCCAGGGTGTGAATCATCCAATTTTTGGGCTCCTGAAGCCAACCCCAGTGTCTCTTTAAAGTAATATTTGGGCTCCTGCTGCTGCTGCTGCCAACTCCAGGGTGTGATTCATCCAATTTTTGGGCTCCTGAAGCCAACTCCAGTGTCTCTTTAAAGTAATGTTTGGGCTCCTGCTGCTGCTGCCAACTCCAGGGTGTGATTCATCCAATTTTTGGCCTCCTGAAGCCAACCCCAGTGTCTCTTTAAAGTAATATTTGGGCTGCTGCTGCTGCCAACTCCAGGGTGTGATTCATCCAATTTTTGGGCTCCTGAAGCCAACCCCAGTGTCTCTTTAAAGTAATATTTGGGCTCCTGCTGCTGCTGCTGCCAACTCCAGGGTGTGATTCATCCAATTTTTGGGCTCCTGAAGCCAACTCCAGTGTCTCTTTAAAGTAATATTTGGGCTCCTGCTGCTGCTTGCTACTCCAGGGTGTGATTCATCCAATTTTTGGGCTCCTGAAGCCAACCCCAGTGTCTCTTTCAGCCAATGTTTGGGCTCCTGCTGCTGCCAACTCCAGGGTGTGATTCATCCAATTTTTGGGCTCCTGCTGCTGCCAACTCCAGTGTCTCTTTAAAGCAATGTTTGGGCTCCTGCCCCTCATAGTGATGCCATTTCAACTCTCTTGAATTCAATTGTGCCGCTCTGCGATTCTATTAGCGATGCCTCTGATCTGCATGTGATATTTATTCAAAGTATTATTTAACTAACCCAGCACGCATCCTCTGCGTGTTACAGCAAGGCAGAATGGTTTACAACCCTATTGAGGCTCTAGGAGGCTCAGAAATAGCCGTTTTTAATAGCGATTCATCGCGAATTAATTCGGGTCGAACCGATTTTTATCGGAAAATTCGGCGAATCAGTCGAATCGAATTTTTCAAAAGTTCGCTCATCTCTAAGCGGGACATCCCAATTCAGGATCCCCCAGGGGCGCAGAACAAAACCTGAGAAAGTCCATCAGGCGCAGGGCAAATCAGCTTAAGCTTTATTTGGGGGGGCGCCAGGTGCAGAAAAGTCTAGCTACGCCTCTGCACTAGTGGAATGAGCTGTGACCCGAAAAGAGGGCTCCTTCCCCTTGGCAGAATAGGCTCTTACTACTGCCTGTCTAATCCACCTGTTGATAGTGGCTTTGGCTGATGGAAGCCCCTTTCTAGGCCCTTCCGATATGACAAAAAGAAAATCCCACTTCCGTAAGGATTCTGTAGCAGACATGTAATATCTTACTGCTCTGACTACGTTCAAAGAATGAAGAACCCTCTCCTTCGGATTAGCCGGTACTGGGCATAAAGAAGGTAGAACAGCCTCGCTGTTAAGGTGAAAAGGAGAAATGACTTTGGGTAAAAAATCTGGCTTAAAACAGAAGCCCACCTTGTCTCTGTGTAATTCAAGCCCCACACCAGTAAAATAGGCTTGCGCGGTGGATGGACATGAGTGACTCCCTGAAAAAAGGTTCTGATGAGTCTATTGTCAACGTTTGGCCTTTGGAAGAAGATGGATAAGGCCGAAACATGACCCTTAAGAGTGCTCAACTGGAGGCCTGACTCTAAACCATTCTGCAGAAATTCTATAAATCTGAATACAGAATATCTTCTGAAGGAAAACTTCTTGGACTCTAAGGTGATGTCTTCTTCTGGGCCTGGATAATGGTATGTATAACCCTGGCCGATAAACCCTTCTCTGTCAAGATCGAGGTTTCAATAGCCAGGCCGTCAAAGCCAGCATTTGGAAATTCAGGGGCCAAAGGGACCCCTTTGTGAGAATATCTGGATCATCTGGCAGGCGCCAATGATCTCCTGCCGACATCCTTACTATGTCTGAAAACCAGCTTCTCCTTGGCCAGTGAGGAGCAACCAGGATGGTTGGTCCTCCCTCCCGAGCTACCTTCTTTAGTACTCGACCCAGGAGCGAGAACGGAGGGAATGCAAATAGGAGATTGAACCTTGTCCACGGGGTTGTCAGAGCGTCTGTTGCCATGGCCAGAGGGTCTCGTGATAGAGACACAAACCTCGGAAGCTTGTGATTGTGTCTGGACACAAAGAGATCCACATCCGGATGACCCCAGTGGAGGCAAAGGGCTCGAAAAGACTGACTCTGACTGAGAGACTACTCCCCTCGACATAGAGACCCCCTTGCTCAGAGAGTCTGCCTCCTGGTTTTCTACCCCCGGGATGTAAACCCCCAAGATGCAGGGAACGTTCTCCTCTGCCCAAAGCAGAATCCCGCTCACCACCCTATTCTAAGTATACAGTACGTCCTGCTCCAAATATAATACTTAAAATTGGCTTATCCTCCACCAGAGGGCGCTGTGGCACTGCAGACATGCAAAAACAGGCTCCTCCCGGCCCTTCATATACCCAGGGACCTCCCACAAATCCCCAGATTTCTCTGCAGTGCTGACTGCGAAGACATGAAGTATCACTCTCTCGCAGGTGAGCGGGGCTATTACAGCCTGCGGCCCTGTTGGACTATTTCCGCCTGTCCTCCTTGTGATGTGCCTTCCAGCCTGGGCTGAGCTGGTCGGGTGAAGATAGGCAGCACCATGGGTGCTTTAGGCTGATGGTGAGCCTCATAGTGGATGTCCCTCCCGCATTATTGCCCCATGCCCCGTGTAGAGGTGGACCCTGTTTAGAGGGTCGCCATCCTCCCCCGTTTTCCCCCGTTTTCAGGGGAAAAGAAGGGGGGGTGTGTGTGTCTCAGTACATACTATTCTCAAGATTATGGCCGTATTTTGCCCCGGACCGGCATCTAGGTGTCAGAGCCACGCTGCTTGCTCCATCTATTCTGGCCGCCGCCGTCTTTTTTCCCTTGACTTCTCAATTTATGTAATTGTGTACAGCTCGCGCTGACTTATCATCCTGCAGTTTGAGGCAGGAAGGTAATCTTTTTACATCGCCTACGGGTGGCAAATTGGTGGCGGCGTCTTTGGTCCTTATGAGTACCCACTAGCAGACGCTTTTACTCATACTACATGATTGACTTGCCAGCCTTAACGTCCGCTTCGGAGCTTTGCGCTCTTTGGGGGAAGGCGGGGAACTGGCATGGTGCGCTCCGCGTCACGCCCTGATAGTACCCGCCCTCTGAGTTCGGGCGGCCATTTTGTGAATCTTTGCACGCGTGCGTGTTTGCGGTCCTTCTCCTCCCCTGGTCTGTAAGTGCCCTTCGCTGGCGATTTCACTCTTTATTAATTCTTTTGCTGCGCATGGTCCTGACACCTACTATTCCCCTTCTGTCTTTCAGACGTTAAAGACTCCGGTGGCTTCTCCCGGCCTAACATAACTCATAGCGGGCTTACATAAATTCTCCCACATTCCCAGCGGGCCTTTGGGACATCCAGGGTTGCTTATTGCATAAATCCCTACTGACATATATTGCACTGATAATCACCATATGGAGGCATCTCGGAATTTTGTACCAGCGGTTCCCCCGGGACAAGACCCGCTGTGTATAACGTGTGCCTACCCCCACTTCGGTGCTGAGAGCGCACCGATCTGTGCATGCTGTGCCGATCAAGTACTGATCTGGCTGCCAGGATCGCCAGGGGCTGTTCCTCACCCTAACACTCCTATTCCACCAGGCTTAAATCTCGTTGCTGAGGAGTCGCTTACGAGTAAGGAGTTACAGCCGGCTGCGTCTTCCAGACTGCCCGCGGCTGCCCAGACTATTACAGGGCCAACAAAGCGCTCGGGCCCTGACATGAAGCGGTCCTCTACGCCCTCTGTTTCTACCTTTGATTGGGGGGGGGGAGGGGGAGGATCCAGAAAGGTGCTCTTAAGGCAAGAGTGCGTGCACCTTACTTATCTCTCTCCCTCCTGTGGTGCACCTCTTTTATTGTAAGGTCCCTATTTGCTAGAGAAATGTTTGGGGGGAGGGAAATGACCTTGGCTCTGCCACTCCTGATTTCTGATTATATCAGGATTAGGGGCAAGGGCCTGGGTTTCCCTGGTTTGGGATACCTTTTTTGGATTACCGGTAAGGTTTTAATTCTAGCGTTTTTGTCACATATTTTACATGCTTATGTTATATTTGGAGGACGATATCACATAAGCCATTCAATATAATGGTAACACTTTCGGTGACAGTCACGCTTATAGTAAATACATGTATATCCATTCTGGTTGTATAAAGCACAAGTATTTATTGTTTGTAGCAAGTGGGTTTCTCAGATTTGTAGCAAGTATTTGGATACCGAACGTTCTGGTGCAGACGCGTTTCGCACTTAGCTTCCTCAGTGCACCAGGGGTACTATAACATAAACATATACACATATTTGTACAGTTTTAGCACTTCATGTTTTTTCATACATATATATATACAGTTCATTCTATAGCAGACCTTTGGTTGTGTTTGCACTTACTTTTTGTCCAATGCTTATTTTAGCATAACTTCAATGATCCAATGTTACTCTAAATTTAATAAACAATTTATATTTTAGTTTTTCTAATTTATTTTTTAGAAATTGTATAATAATAATTGATTTGGATATCAAATAGTATTGGGTATACTCACTTTTTGTTAATATTTCCGCTTGAATTAAGAGTAATTCAATCAAGGATTGCCTCTGCGGCTTGTGGTGTGACCTGCCAATGGATCAGTATGTTTCAGGTTATTTTTCTATGTTCTAGCATTGGTTAGCTATGTCAGTGGCTTATTTAAGTATCTCCTATTAGGTTAATCTAATACTCACGTTTGTATAGTGTGCCAGCTATTTGGTCCTAGTATCCTGTGTTTCCTGTGTCTAGTAGAGACAGGATGCGCTGGTGGAGGGCGCGGGGGTCCCTTTAATATGTAGTTTCCATGTGCTCAGGGTTTTCGGTTGCTTATCCGGTTCATGGCGTGCTGTTGTGGACACTCCCGCGTCTGTCGCTGGGGCCGCTATGTAGGGGGATTTTTATTCCCCTAGCAGACGCTCTCTGGCCAATCAGAAGGCCGGGCGTCTACGGAGGGCGGGGTCTCCAGGCGAGCCTCCACAGCTGTTGCCTCCGTCATTGCGGAAGGCGGGGGTCCTGCGTGCGGACGCCGCGCTTTCTACTTCCGCATGCTTGGCGGCCCCACACAGGATGTCTTAGGTGTCGTCTAGCTGGCGGCGGCCATTTTAATGGTTTCTGTGTGTTTGTCTATGTTCTCTCCCTTTTGTCATGGACGCCGGGCGCCATTTTTGCGGAGTCCAATCTGTTATGTATCTTTCGCCGCTTAGAAAAACTAAAATATAAATTGTTTATTAAATTTAGAGTAACATTGGATCATTGAAGTTATGCTAAAATAAGCATTGGACAAAAAGTAAGTGCAAACACAACCAAAGGTCTGCTATAGAATGAACTGTATATATATATGTATGAAAAAACATGAAGTGCTAAAACTGTACAAATATGTGTATATGTTTATGTTATAGTACCCCTGGTGCACTGAGGAAGCTAAGTGCGAAACGCGTCTGCACCTGAACGTTCGGTATCCAAATACTTGCTACAAATCTGAGAAACCCACTTGCTACAAACAATAAATACTTGTGCTTTATACAACCAGAGTGGATATACATGTACTCTGTTTCTACCCCTGCTAAGGGATCGTCGGAGTCCGCTACTCCGCGGGCCTGCACCACTTCTGAGGAAGGAAGGTTGTTCTCAGACTCGGGCTCATCCGACGAGGAGCCGAGGAGTCATGGAGATTCTAACCTCGAAGACTGGAACCACTTTGATACCGTTGGCTTGCTGAGTAGAATCTTTAAGACCCTGTCTATCTCCCTCCCCAACGCGGCTCCCCAGCCGAGAGAGGAGCGTTTCCATACAGCGACACCACGCTTGGAATTCCTAGAGCAGGCTCATTTCCATGCTCTCGTACTCGAGGAATGGGAACACCCCGTTCGGCTTCTAGGGGCCCCAGAGACTGGGATTGGAAATACCCTTTCCCCCCTGAGATGGTTGATTGTTGGTCTTCGCCCCCTGTGGTAGACGCTCCGATCATTGGGGTTCCTAAACCCCCCTTTGTGGCAGCTCCTGCTTACTGTACCCTTTGGGATGCCGAGAACCGGCGCATGGATAAACTGGCTTCACACGCTTTTTTCTGTGCAGGAACGGCGCTGCGCCGGTCTGTGCCGCGGCCATCACTGCAGTGGCCGCCAAAACCCTCATCGGACAGATGCTTGAGCATCACGTTAACGATCTCTCCTGGGAGGTGTTTAAGGCACTCTCCAGTTGTGATGTATTTCTAAGATTTATCCTTTTAGCTATGGATGACACCATTAGAATGTGTGCGAGGACTTCCGCCCTTGTGGTGGCGATGCGTCGCATGGTCTGGCTGCGAGAGTAGGGTGCGGACTATGCTGCTCTTACCAGGTTCCCCTTAAAAGGGCATCGCCTGTTTGGGGCCCGTCTGGACCTGTTTGGAAAGAAGGGCAAATCACCCCGGCGCAGGCGCCCGTCTCGGCCCCCTCGGGACAGGGTCACCCCTCCCCCTCCATACCATAGCATTAAACAAGAACCGGGGGTGTCCTCCCGGACTTGTAGCACAGACCCCTGCCCCACGAGCAACAGATAACACTCTGGGCCTCCGGCAGGGGAAACCTAAATCTTCCACAAGCATGATAGGGCGCCTTGCTCCTATCAGGACTGCGGCGCCTTGCTCCTATCAGGAGGCATTTTGCCTCTTTCTGGTGGATACAGGAGGTAGTTTCCTCTGGATACAGGATAAAGTTTGCCGCGCGGCCTCCCCCATGATTGTCAGGGTACTCCTGGTCCCCTGCCTATGTTCAGGTGCTGGTGCAGGCCATACACGGCCTGCGGGGCTTTGGAGGTCACTTGCAGTTTGCCCTTATCAGGCAGAGGCAGGTGCCGTTACGCCAACCCCTTCACATTCTCCCAAAAGAATGAGTCTGCCGGCCCTTCTTAATCACAAGTTGTTGGCAATTCTGCTATGCAGGTACTTTTCTGCATGAAAATTTCTGGGATGGGCCACTAGCGCCTTGCGCCTAGTGGGTCCTTGCCTTCTGGGGAGATCAGGGATGCTTATGCTCACTTCTCTGTTTCTTCTAGACACTCAGGCTTTTCTGGTTGTGTTGGGTGTCCAACACCACTATTCCGTGGCCTTGTTATGTGGCCTTGTTATCTCTTCTGCCCCCACGGTGTTCACCAGGGTACTAATGGAAGCCATGTCTCTGTTGAGACCAAGGGGAGTCCACGAGAGGCCTGCCAGGTGGTCCTTCTCGCTTCCCAATCTTTATGTCAGGTTTTTTTTTTTTTTTCCTTCTGTAACCCCATGCGGGTGTGGGGAAGATTGGGCCTTCTAGGAGGTCCTTGTACCTATCAGTACAGTGAGTTTTCAGGCTGACGCTATCTCGCCTGTCTTCTCCTCTTCCAGGCCTGCCTGTTGGGCGGTGCTCGGCCTTTCTGACGATTGTGGCCTGCCATTATTCATCAGTGCGGGACCTAGTGCAGGATGGTTCCCCAGAACGGTATATTTTCCTGTTCTGGGTGGAGGATAATGTTCCCTGCTTATAATTGGTATTTGCCCCTGTGGAGGTCCCTCTGTGACAGGTGGTGCTATCCCTGGGTTCTCTATGATGTTCAACCAGTATGGCTTGTTTGGTGCTCCGTCACTTTTTCAGGCTCTTGCCACTTATTTCCCTGTCCCTGGCTCCTCTGACCGTGGTGATGAGGATTTAGTATTTTTATGACAGGGCATTCTGGCCTTTTGGCCTTGTCTCCCTTCCCCTTGTTAGGTGGTTTTCTGTGCAGAATCGCTCTGGTAGGGGGACCATTGATTCGGGTGGCCCCTGGGTGGCCTAGGGGAGTGTGGATTTGCAGACGTGATACCTTAGGGTAGTAGTTCGGTACCTTCTGCTAGGGGTGTTTCGCTCAGGGCCTCCGTTACGTCACTCCAATTCCACAGTCTCTGGCCTAGCCGGCCTGACTGCTGGTTCTTCCGTCCTTATGGAGATGGGATTCTCTCCTCTGTGTTCGTGGCTAATGGAAGTCTGAGAGCAGCGCTCTTCCTCTTCTGATTCTCCTTCCATTCTTATGAGGTATGGCTTACCCATATGGATTGGTGTTAGTCTAGGTCTATTCCCTGTTGGGCATTCTGGGTGGTGGTTTAGGCTCATGTGTTTAAGACATCGTCTTTCTTTTGTACCTTATTCCTAGTAACACTGAGGCACGGGGATTTATTTTCCCTCATCAGGTGCTGGAATCCTTTTCATGGATTGCTTTTCTGGTCCCTTAAGGGGACTGATGCCCCTCGGGGTTTGTGGGCACCTACCTCTGTATGTGCCTGATCTTGTCTGCCTCCAGGGGTTACGCGGCCTTGGCCTAGCCTTTACTTGGATGGTTTTTCCTTCTGGTCCTAGGGAAGATTGGCTTCTTCCTGGAATGATTGTTAGAGCTTGATCTTGTCAGGCTGTTGCTCAGACCTATTCCTTTGAGGTGCTGAGCTTCTCTTGCCTTATTCTGTTTCTACTGGTGAATAGGTATCCTTTGGCCTTTCATCACCAGGTTTTGTTGTACAGGTTTGCTAAATGGCTACCTTGGTTTCTGGTTCATACCTTTTTCATGGGTTTTTACTATTTGTCGCTTTCGGTGGCGAGGTTGCAGGTTACAGCGCCTCAACGGCCTACTGTGCCTTTTTTGTTGGGGATCCCACCCTACTTTATGGACACTGCTATTGGATGTCCCAATTGTAAGTATTATATTTGGAGCAGGACGTACTGTATACTTAGAATAATACAATTCTGTGAAGTACTCACCTGTAGAATTGGTATGATACGTATACAGTACGTCCTGCTCCACCCCACCCTGGTTTTACATTATTCTGGATCCCCTGTATGGTGATTGTTGTTATTTTTATCATTACCAGTTGTTTTGGTGGTTGGTTTCTCCCGGCTTCTGGTTCACTGCTTTTCAATGCTGGGGATTTGTGGGAGGTCCCTGGGTATATGAAGGGCCGGGAGGAGTCTGTTTTTGCATGTCTGCAGTGCCACAGCGCCCTCTGTCGGAGGATACCCAATTGTAATTATATTTGGAGCAGGACGTACTGTATACATATAATACCAATTCTACAGGTGAGTACTTCACAGAATTGTATTTTTTCTGCTCCGAGTACCCCGCTAGTGGTTGATGTAAGCTACTGCTGTCTGATTGTCTGACTGGACCTGGACAGCATGCCCTTTTAAACTGGGGGTCAGATGTTGAAGTACTAGCCAAACCGCTCTCAATTCCAAGAGGTTTATTGGAAGCAGATTTTCCTTCAGATGTCCCTGGATTTTCTGGGTTTTCCAGACACCTCCCCAGCCTGTAAGACTGGCATCTGTAGTAATGATCTCCCAAGGAGGCGTTAGAAAGGACTTGCCTGTCAATAGATGTAGGGGATCCAACCACCACAAGAGGGATTGCCTGGCTGAGAGGGTTAGAACAAACGTCTGATGGGCCGAGATCAATAGATCATCCAAGTAAGGGATTATGTGAATCCCCTGATCCCTCAGGATGGCCATGAGGCCCGCCAACACCTTGGTGAATATACATTATACAAATTTAGAAATTTCTGATGTCCTGAGAAATTAGTAATGTGAAGATATGCATCCCTTATGTCTACTGTGGTCATGAAATCCCCAGGCTGAAGCGACCTCACTGCCAACCTTAATGATTCCATATGAAAAAGTCTCAACCGGATGAATTTGTTGAGACCCTTTAGGTCTAGAATCAGCCGCACCGATCCATCCTTCTTGAGGATCGTGAACAGATTGCAGTAAAATCCCTGGCCTACTTCCTGAAGGGGTACCTGACAAATTATCCCTATCCGAAGAAGATGCAGAACTGAGGCTCTCAAGGCTTCTGCCCTTGACAGGTTTCAGGATGCCCTTGACCAAAGAAACCTTGTGGGTGGTCTGTCTGCAAATTTGATCTTGTAGCTTGAAGACACCACTTCAGTCCAAAGATCTGACACATGGTGCTTCCAGATTGGAGCAAACTGCAGGAGCCGCCCCACCCACATGGAGGCTTTGACTTCGCTCCCCAAGCTGCACATGGACTATTTCAGGCCCTACCTCTGCTCCAAAATTCCAGGACCAGGATGTTGAAAGCTTCCGAAAAAAATGAGGAAGCTTGCCATCCTTAACCATAAGATCAAGGCATTCCCCAAATAGATGGCTCTCCAGGAAGGGCAGATCCGTAAGGGCTTTCTTAGCGGCAGCACTGGCCGACCATTGCTTTAACCATAAAGACCAGCGTAAAGCAATAAGAAGGGCAGAAATTCTGGCACCTAGTGTGACCAAATCATCCATAGCTGTAATAAAGAAACGATTAAACTCTAGGCTGGTTCCGAATGCCCGGGAAGAATTCTGAGCTTTACCCTTTTCCTCATAGCTAAAGAAATGATAGAAGTGGCACAAGCAGGGCGTAAAAGAGAACCCACCATGGCAAAAGCGTGGCGGGCCAACTGATCCATTCGTCTTTCTGTAGGATCTCTTAAAGAAGCGTTATAAGCAGAAGGCATAATAGTGGTATTGGACAGACCCGAAACGGGTTGGTCCACCTCAGGATGAAGCGACCATAACTTAATCATATCAGAAGGGAAAGGATACCTAGAATCTAAAATCCTAGGTATAGAAGGCAGCTTGTTAGGTTTTTCCCACTCTTTCAGCACCATCCTGGAAAAATGTGACTGTTCTGTAAAGACCTGCCTTGGCTTCTCAGGCCAAAAGAAGTCATCCTTCCTTCTCTTGGGGACTTTAGGAGGGGAAATGTGTAAAGTTTCAAAAACAGAGGAAAGTGGCCCCTCTGTTTCATCTGAGAGTAAAGGATCCTCGTAAGATGAAAAAATATTAGAAATACTGTCCTCCTTACTAGAAAGCACTTCGCCTTCTTCGAGTGGTTTTTCAACTGTCTCTTCCTTCTCCTCGGAACCAAAGGAGGCAAATAAATCCTCCTCTGAATAAGAGGGTTCCAAATGCCTTCTCTTACCGGAGGCCTTCCTAGGGACTACCGATAAGAGCTGCTTTTCTAGGTTGGCTATCCTAAGCGCCAGATCTGACTATGCCCCACTGCCCCCCCCCCCCAGGGGCTGCCTGGGGAGGCTGACTAGGCCGACTAGACTAGAGGCCGACTAGAGACTGTGGCAGCAGTCCTACTATGGTCAGAAAATATTCCTTTGCTGCAAGAAGAACACCGTACTGAAACCCCCCCAGGGGATTTTGACTGCACAAATGACAGAAACTTTCCTGTTCAAGTGGGATTCCTGATTCACTATCCCCTGATTCCCCTAAAGGGACTGGGAGGAACCACAACCATCTTATCCTTCTTCCCACAATTTAAGGAAACCAAAAAGATTTGTTTTTTAAATTAATACTTATATATTTTAATAAAAATAATAATATTATATATAATAATAATATTATTATAACAATATAAAATAAAATAAGCCACTCACCCCTCTGCGGTGGAGAGTCTCCCTGAAGCCAGAGAGGTGAGCGCTACCGGCTGTATGGAGCACCCCAAGAGCGCGACCCACCGAGAGCCCCAGGGCGCGACAAGCTGGAACTGCAGTGACCAGAGCGTCCCGAAGCAGGCACCGCATTTGGCGCGATTCCCCCCCCCCCCCGGAGCCGTGGTGTGGCAGGCCAGAGCTGCGGTGCCTGGAGCGAAAATATACACATACAGACAAATGGTTCCTCTAGAGCTGGCACTCCCACAAATAAATCACCAAAAAGACCTACCATTAATACATGTTTATTTATACATCCAAAGGCACCAATACAAAATTACCCAAAATCCCTAAAAAAGTAAAAAGCTAATTAGCATGGTAAACACGGGGGGCCCCCATTCAGCCACACTCCCAGGCATACAAGCTCCCTCACTCTCACACACACTAATACATTGGGCTGGCCAGCCAATATAATGATGGTACACGGAGAATCCTGTGTATGGAGGGGGAAAAAAGGCAGTCACTGCTCAAGGGTCAAGACATGTGTAAAGTGCGCGTGCTTCAAATGGCAACTACTTTTCAGATGGCTCATATCTCATATATCAGCGCTAAATGCACTCATGATGCAGCAGTTCCACAGCAGAGATAAATAGAGCTCCAGGCTTTGCATGTTGGTAAACACGATCATACGCTTACAGAGTAGTGAAATGTCTGCACAGGCGGGAGACGCACAGGTCAGGACACCTCTATGAGGGCCATTGTACCTGGCACCGCTCGACCGCCTAATACCTTCTCCTCAGTGTGCGGCTACAGCTTGCGTCCACTGTCATCATTTTCCCCCGCAGTACCGAGACAGGCGGTTTCTCACAACAAGGAACTCGATATCACGTGCGGCCAGAGTGCGTGAGGAGGAGAGCCTGGCTCTGTCTTGACCCTTGAGCAGTGACTGCCTTTTTTCCCCCTCCATACACAGGATTCTCCGTGTACCATCATTATATTGGCTGGCCAGCCCAATGTATTAGTGTGTGTGAGAGTGAGGGAGCTTGTGTGCCTGGGAGTGTGGCTGAATGGGGGCCCCCCGTGTTTACCATGCTAATTAGCTTTTTACTTTTTTAGGGATTTTGGGTAATTTTGTATTGGTGCCTTTGGATGTATAAATAAACATGTATTAATGGTAGGTCTTTTTGGTGATTTATTTGTGGGAGTGCCAGCTCTAGAGGAACCATTTGTCTGTATGTGTATATTTTTGAGTCTGTTATGTTGGTTCATGAGCGCCCCCCACTAGGGTTAGGGCAGAGCACCGCACCTATATACTAGGATCTCCCTGGTTATTTTATTTTTTATTTTTGGTGCCTGGAGCGAGCCTGTACAGAGAGCGGTAATGCCCCGCATAATGTGGCCGAAAAGTGGAGGAGACGGACGGCAGTAGGCCTCATCTCCGCTGAAAATTACCTCCTTTGTTCCGAGCTGTCACCTCTCTCAGTGAAGCCTCTCTTGGTGGAGAGTGAAGCCGCTTCTGCCCCAGACTCCCAGACGCCCCCCATTGTGATGTCACATTCCCTAAAGCAAAAGGCAGGAAATTTTAAATTTAAAATAACGAAAGTAAAAAACATGTGGGAAGAAGGGTGGGGCATATATATAAAAAATATACAGTTCCATGACAGGTTCACCATGCAAAAACCTGCGGCTGACTTGCTTTTCTAAGAAAGCCTGCAGCCCAGAGTGTAATAACACTCTGAAAGTGCCCCAGACCCCGACGCTTTACCTTACCTTCACTTCACGGACCCAAAACAGCTAAGCTGGGGAGGCAAAAATGGGTCAGGGGATCCGTGGGAATAAGGCCGTGCAGGAAGCCGACAGGGTATATCCCCCGCTTGCTGCCAATACCTAGAATTGAGAGAGAGAATCCAAGCGACCTTCACAGTCCAGTCCAACTGCAAGAATGAACCTGGTTTGGTCAGAGGCAGCCGCATGCTTATAGGGCCGGGAGGAGCCATACATTTCAATCTTGTAGTCCACCCTATCGTGAATGAAGCTGACGGCCTGGAATGGATTGGAAGAAAAAAACGGACACTCAAGTCACGGAAAAAGACCCGGGACCTAGTTTTAGCAACAAGCTGTTTTAAATGTTATAGAAATAGCATAGACTGGGCGCAACAGCGAGCGAGGGGAGAGGGGGATGACACACAGCCTATGGGAATTGGGGGGAGAGGGTGATGCCACACAGTCTATGGGAATTGGGGGGAGAGAGTGATGCCACACAGTTTATGGGAATTGGGGGGAGAGGGGGATGCCACACAGCCTATGGGAATTGGGGGGAGAGGGGGATGCCACACAGCCTATGGGAATGGGGGGGAGGGGGATTCCACACAGCCTATGGGAATTGGGGGGAGAGGGGGATGCCACACAGCCTATGGAAGAGGGGGGTGCCACACAGCCTATGGGAATTGGGGGGAGAGAGGGATGCCACACAGCCTATGGGAATTGGGGGGAGAGGGGGATGCCACACAGCCTATGGGAATTGGAGGGAGAGGGGGATGCCACACAGCCTATGGAACAGGGGGATGCCACAAAGCCAATGGGAATTGGGGGGAGAGGGGGATGCCACACAGCCTATGGAAGAGGGGGATGCCACACGGCCAATGGGAATGGGGGGAGAGGGGGATGCCACACAGCCTATGGAAGAAGGGGATGCCACACAGCCTATGGAAATGGGGGGGGAGAGGGATGCCACACAGCCTATGGATGCCACACAGCCAATGGGAATGGGGGGAGAGGGGGATGCCACACAGCCTATGGAAGAGGAGGATGCCACACAGCCAATGGGAATGGGGGGAGAGGGGGATGCCACACAGCCTGTGGAAGAGGGGGATGCCCCACAGCCAATGGGAATGGGGGGAGAGGTGGATGCCACACAGCCTATGGAAGAGGGGGATGCCACACAGCCTATGGAAATGGGGGGTGAGGGATGCCACACAGCCTATGGATGCCACACAGCCTATGGAAATGGGGGGAGGGGGATGCCACACTGCCTATATGATGAATGGGAGGGGGATTCCACACTGCCTACATGGGGAATGGGAGGGGGGAATGCCACACTGGGTATACGGTGAATGTGATGGAGGCATGCTACACTGTCTATGGAACGGGAGCATCCCACACGGCCTATGGGAATGGAATTGGGGGAATGCCACACTGTCTGTAATTGTGCGTTTTTAGTTTAAAATATTTTTTTCGTATTTTCCTCCCCCAAATCCTAGGTGCGTCTTATGGGCAGGTGCGTCTTATAGGGCGAAAAATACGGTAATTCCTCTATAGTCAGAAGTGACTACGCTGAGAGACTAGGAGGAACCACAACAAACTCTCCCTCTTCCCACAGTCTACAATAGAAACGACAAAAAATAAAGATAATTTAAAGCGCTCCTTCACTCTGAATAAGAGCCTATCTTATATGTTTCCCACACCCTGTACATACAGATTGCTCGCATTAAAAATCATCCGACCTGCATCTACTGCATGTTATGAGCCTTTAAAATGGCGGCTCATGGAACACCAGGCAGCCTGCAAACAGGAAGTGCCTTCTGCCTGTGCTGCTGTGCATTCTGAGATTGCTGACCTTTTCCTGACCCCAGCTCTGATCTGTCTGAGCAAACCACAGCTATAACCCGCAGTGTGTTGCTTCTGAGTCAAGATGGCGGCGCCCGTATCCTAAAGTGCTGAACAGAGTTGCAGCCCAGTGGGGGAAAGAATAATAAAAAAGTGACTGGTAGTGGCGCCGTCCCTGGCCGGAGGTAACAGCAGCAGCGGCCCGGTCAGTGGTAGTAGTGGCAGCCTTGTCAGGTCGTAACCCCGCTCTCAGTACGCCAGCAACCCGGGAGCCTGCTATCGGTGTGGCCAGCGGAGCAGCGCTGGCCCCGGTCAGCAGTGGAGAAGTGAATAACCACTGCTCAAGACAGCCGACATCGAGAGAAGCAATGCACGCTGCCCAGCCGCTTCTGACTCCTCCCCCTGCTAAGTCCATGCCCCCTTAAATTAAAAGGCACGAAATTCAAAATTGAAAAAAAAAGACTAAAAAAACATGTTGGAAGGAACGAGGGGGTATAAAAAAAATTATAAAAAAGTGACTGAAAACTTAAAATATATTAACTTTAGATGCCGGGGAATTGTTTAAGGGTTTGGGCTTTTCAATAAATCATGGTGAAGGTCTGGTTTAAGTTGAACAAACTGACATACTGACTGACATGGCAACCTTAATGAAAAATAAATGTACTCACCAACAACAGCAGTCCAGAGTGCTGCTTTAATAGGGTCCAGGTGGGCAGGTGGCCGGGCAGCGGTACAGCATCAGAACCAATGCGGTGTGGGCCCAAAATTAGAATAGGTCCAGGACCATCCTGGCTGGAAGTCTAGAAAACCGCTGGGTGTGGGAGAAGCGCCAGCATGGGCCCAAGGCAGGGTGACTTGGTGGCGGGGTCCGAGGCTGCAATCCATGTCCTAAAGTAGGAGGCCAAGCCAGAGATTAGCAGCAGCGACCTCGGCCAGCGGTAGTGGCGCCGTCCCTGGCCGGAGGTAACAGCAGCAGCGGCCCGGTCAGTGGTAGTAGTGGCAGCCTTGTCAGGTCGTAACCCCGCTCTCAGTACGCCGGCAACCTGGGAGCCTGCTATCGGTGTGGCCAGCGGAGCAGCGCTGGCCCCGGTCACTAGTGGAGAAGTGAATAACCACTGTCCAAGACAGCCGACATCGAGAGAAGCCATGCACGCTGCCCAGCCGCTTCTGACCCCTCCCCCTGCTAAGTCCACGCCCCCTTAAATTAAAAGGCATGAAATTCAAAATTGAAAAAAAAAGAAAACCATGTGGGAAGGAACGAGGGGGTATAAAAAAAATACTAAAGTTCCTCAGTAGGTTCACCAGACACCAGTCCACACCCTCTGGGGCAGGAATTAACCCGTTGGTTAGGGAAACTGGTGGCCTAGAATGGATTGGGAGAGAAATAAAATGAGAGTGTTGTTCCTTTCGGCTCCATGCGGCAGCTTAGCCATCAGCGGAGCCGAAGGGAACTGAGTGAAAGCGAGCGCGCTGATCGACTGAGCATGCCTGAGGAATAGAATCTGGACACTCGCCTTCATGCCCCTTCCCTCCACAGTGATGCTGAGTCACATTGAGGTGCGTACCCAGAGACCCCCAGCGACAGAGCTGAGTCCCCAGAGACACTCACACCTTTATAAGCCTCTCTCCACCGCAGCGTAAGAATCCCTCTACCTGGTTGCCAAGGTAAAACTACAGGAGGCCTGTGCACCAAATACTGGCAGCATCAATTACTTTGAGAACTCTGGGAGTGTGGACTCCACCTGCTTTGAAGAAGATGGCTGAGGTAAGTATAGTTCATTTATAGTTGATTCAAACAGTTTTTAATAGTGTGTGTGTGTGTTTTTACAATTTCACTTTAACGGTATGGGGGGCCAGCAATCCACCTGCCCAACCTGTGATGCATTTTGTATACTTTCTGCACGACAGCCAAAGGGACAAATTTGCTTGCCTTGCAGACAACTATTTATACAGGACAATAAAACCATCATAGGATATTGTAGTTAAGTTTACTTGAAGAAAGGAGTTTAAATCAGACAGAAATGTAGACAATAATATAAATCATCCCCCCAGACACTTCAGCCAAGCCTGTGACGGGAGAGTATCCGCATATTCACACTCAGAGTGTACAAATCCATAATAGGCTAATAATAGGAACCATAAATAAGCCGAGCAATTATTATTAGCTTAAAGAGGAATATCAGGTTAAAACACAAGTGTGGCCATCCCCCCCCCCCCCCCCCCCCGGCCCTGCTTATCTATTGGATGACAACGTCTGGTACGGTGACATCTGGAATGCCTCAGGACCGATTCTCACCCTGCCACTGGCTTAGCCATCTCTAAATGACAAAGTCCTGTGCCACTCAGTGCTTTTCAGCACCTCCCATTGCATCCCATTCATGTGCATTGCACAGACGCAGTTTGGGGGACACGCTCAGTGCCTGATGGGATACAAGATGTCAGTGCCTGTCATGAGGTCACCCGGAATCTGAGGGACCTAGAAGATGGATGCCCTGATGTTAAACTGAGAGGGGGGCAGCAGTCCAGTAAGGTTTGAGTTAGGTTTTGACCTCCCTGGATGTTCATCTTCAAGTGTAGATTTTACAGCTGTGAACAATGGCTTGCTCTAATTGAATACACTGTTTTAAGTGTTTTATGTAAAAGGTATAATTATCATGTATCTGCAAAGTGCCTCATGCCTTCTGTCAATGCAGATCTATGGGTCTGATCAAGCTAGGTTAAAGAAAGCATTTAGCAATGCTCAGGGGGTACATTATCATTATATGGATAAAGGATTTCTTTTCCAGGACCACATTTTATGAGGGTCCCGAGATGGTAGCTGATACAGGAGTCATAATAGACACTACCATGAGGGGAGGACGTCTTGGAGTCTTTTGCTTCTCACAGGAAAACATAATTTGGTCCAACCTAAAATATCGTTGTAATGGTAAGTTCAACTATTTTTTTATATAAGGTATAGTTTTCCTCTTTAAAGTGGACCAATTACCCCCCTGTAGCTGCCCCCGGAGCATCCTATAGCAAATGCCCCGCTGTGTGAAACCCCCCCCCGGGGTGCTGGTGGCGGCATCCCCAACTTCCCTGTAGCTGTGCGTGCTCCCAGCGCCCAGCCATTCAGATAGCCTGGTGTGCGGGAGCGTGCACTACACAGGGGGTCCTAGCTGAGCTGGAAAGTACATGTCATGGCAAAGCTTTATGATTCATCAGCACGCTCTTCTGTGGTCAGAGACTGCTGTGGGGCCACTTTAGCTTGACTTGCTTACTCACGCTAACAGCAGCAAGGTACAGAATATGCCTGCCTGAAATTGAAGGGAGGGCAAACTTTGGAGCCCTGTCACAGCTTCCCTCCAGTTCTGCAGGAAATAGAGGAGCACCACATGGGACAGGCATCAGCTGAGCTGCTTGCTACCCTATTATTGCAATTGGGTTTACAGTCCCTTTAAATGTAGAGCACAGGAAGAGATAAATCCTCAGCTGCCCGACAGGTCCAACCCCCTGCCATAAGCCCAACAGTAGAATCAGTTAGTGACGGTAGCATGCCTTCTCCGTTCACTACAACGGAGGAGGTATAGAAACATAGAAGGTTGACGGCAGAAGGAGACCATACAGTCCATCTAGTCTGCCCTTATGTGTATACTGTATGTACTCTATCTTAGGATAGATGTGTGCTTATCCTAGGCATGTTTAAATTCAGTGACTGTTGATTTTTCAACTACCTCTGCTGGAAGGTTGTTCCAAGCATCTACTACTCTTTCTGTAAAATAATATTTTCTAACATTGCTCCTGATCTTACCTCCGACTAGATTCAGGTTGTGCCCCCTTGTTCTATCATTAAGTTTCTTCCTAAAAACACTTTCCTCCTGAACCTTATTCAATCCTTTCACATATTTAAAGGTCTCAGTCATGTCCCCTCTTCCCTTCTTTCCTCCAGACTATACAAATTAAGTTCTTTAAGTCTTTCCTGATAAGTTTTAAGCTTAAGTCCTTCTACCTTTTTTGTTGCCCGCCTTTGGACAGATTCTATTTGAATAATGTCTTTTTGCAGGTAAGGTCTCCAGAACTGCACACAGTATTCTAGCTGTGGCCTTACCAGGGCTCTATACAGTGGCATCACAGCCTTCCTCTTCCTACTGGTGATGCCCCCAGCTATGCAGCCGAGCATCCTGCTTGCTTTTCCCACTGCCTGGCTACACTGTCCGCTCTTCTTGCAGCTATTAGTAATCATTACCCCTAAACCTCTCTACTCCGAGGTCGTGGCTAACACAGTACTGCCCATACGGTATTCAGAGCAGAGATTCCTTTTACCCAAGGGCATGATTTTACATTTAGAGACATTAAACTCTAGTTTCCACAGTTTTGACCATCTATCCAGTAAAGCTAAATCAACACCTCCAGGAATATCCACCCTATTACTAACCTTTGTATCATCATCAAACAGGCAAACTTTTCCTACCAGCCTTCTCCTATGTCACTTACAAATATAATAAAAAGAATGGGGCCCAGGACAGAGCCTTGCGGCACCCCACTTGTAACTCTCCATTGTTCAGATTGCACGCCATTAACCACAACTCTCTGATACCGATCCTTCAGCCAACTGGAAATCCACTGAACTATCCAGGGATTGAGTCCTACCTTCAATAACTTATCTATGAGCTCTTTATGTGGTACACTTTGCTAAAATCCACAGCGCCACCTTCATCTAACACTTTAGTAACGCCTGGCCAATCAGACCAATCAGCTGTGGGGGACAAAAAGCTGTGTCAAAGACCTTAAAAAAACACAGATATATGTTTATGTGTTAAGTTCACTACATAAAGTATTACCCCTCCAAGTGACTCCCTCCACATGGGATTAATGAATAAGGTATGCTTATGACCAACTGGTAGGGTTTTGAACAGTGGGGCAACCCAAATTGGGATGCCCCTAGGGCAAGCTTAACCTGGCCCTAGATTTTTTTGAGCTAGGATATAAGAGGGTTGTGGTCACTTTTACCAGTTTAACATCCATTGTGGGGACAATACAGGTTATGTTTTTATGGTTCATGTCTTACATTTTTCTTCTGTCTAGATACTATTCCAGATGGCTATGAAACATTTAAAGAGAACAGGAGCAACGCTTGAAGTTGGACAACTTTATATAAGTTTTGTGTAGTTGTAGATGACATTTGCTTTCATATATATTTGGTAAAATATATCGCTTATTTTTATAGAACAATTCAACCTGTGACAAATATGACAGATATAACTTTCTATACACAAAATAAAGAAAGCACTTGTTACCACTTAAATACCTCTCTGTATGTCTGGCCAACTTCATACCCTACTACTGTTTTTAATCAACAGAGGAGCAGGCCACCTTAGGGAGAGGCTCGTGTTAGGCTTAACATAGTAAGCTAAAAGGGACAGAACCCCCTGCTTGAGGTAAGGTAAATAGCACTTTTCTATAACAGAAAATATTTACAAGGCACTTATTGATCGAAAACAACAGGCTATGGTCCTTATTTTTAAAGAGTTGTCAACTTTCAAAGGCACTTCTAAACGTTTCTATTATTGTGTGCCAAAATGATGTTCTCAAGGTGCTGAATGGATCTGTTAATTTTGTACTATTCTATTTGTTTGCAACTCGGAGTTATGAAAGCAACAATGTG
Source organism: Gastrophryne carolinensis (assembly GCA_027917425.1). Lineage (NCBI taxonomy): Eukaryota > Metazoa > Chordata > Amphibia > Anura > Microhylidae > Gastrophryne > Gastrophryne carolinensis. The sequence continues at coordinate 303,114,472 of CM051234.1, read as the reverse complement.
ATTCCCTTAGCACTTTACACCAACACACCGGTTTGGTGTACCTGCCAGAGACTTCCCGACTTTGGCTTACTAAACGTCTGATTGGCTAAAGCAGGGATAATAAGTTTAACATTTTCTGCTGTAATTCCGCCTCTTCAGATGCAGAGATCACAACGTAGTGTTCCAGTATCTAAAGGGTTACAGGCAGTGCTCTCACTTGGTGAGGGCATTACCACTGCTTGATTTAGCCAAAGCTGCTGACTAGCTCGCCTGTTACTGTGGAATATTTCTGGGATTTGTAGTCAGGCCAGGAGAACCACTCCCCATCTTTAGTAACACAAAGTCGCTGGAATATAAGAAACTTGAAAATGGCACACTGATAAGTAAATCACAGGTATGGGTGCACAATCCTAACACATTTATTTATTCAATTATATTATTTTACATTCAAGGGGAGGAAAACAATAAGGCAGAACTCCAAAATCCTGCCAAAAGTCTCCCTTTAATAAGTGGTAAGGGCCAAGCAAATCATATCTGAGTGTGCAATGCTTGGGTGTAGATAGCTAGTTTTTACATGGACGTAGAGGACACATGATTTGGTTTGTGGCCCTGGTCAGCATAAGGCTGGATTGGAGGTAACGCACTAAGAATACGTTTTGGCTAAACTGAGTTTACCCTTTTAATTTTAGGACAGTGCTCCTCCAAGCTGCAGCTTGGAGTATATGATACTTGATTGGGTGACAAAATAGGTTAGGTACAAACCTAACCTATTTTGTCACCCAATCAAGTATCATATACTCCAAGCTGCAGCTGTTGGTCATTCTGGAAGCTGGTGCCTTAGCAACCCACTCAGGACCATTCAACTGCTGCCGTCTGAAACCAGGGAATATTTGTGGCAGCAGATGGCAAGACTGAGAGGTCAATCTGAGAACCATTGCTGATTGTAAGAGGTAATCTGTATGCGGTACCAAATCAGGTGAGGTCAGACAGGCAGAGGCAGAAACCTGGTCAGATGTGGCAGGGTCTGTAATAAGAGTTGGATCAAAAACACTAAGTAGGTGAATCTTTGGCAAGGCCAACTGGAACAGTTTGAACACTGTACAATATGGTCACCGGTGTGAAAGTTTTCCCAAATAACCCCCCACCAATCAACTGATGCGCCAGGCTGCTCAGGGGTGATGTCAGCAGTGGTGCTTCCAGGAAGCTGAGCTTCCAGTGAGTGACGCTGCCCAACCCTCTGCTTTGCGCTCTGTTGATTTTTGTGTGCTTGGAATCAGATGATACAACTAGATGATTTGCATTGCTTAGAATATTCACTGTTTGAAACCAACATCCGGCAGAAGCAGTTTGAAAGTCAACAATAAGAGAATTTCAACATGTCAGGCATAAACATAATGTTTCTCCTAAGTTAAAGGTGCACTATCGAGAAAAATGGCCCAATGATAAAAATCCATATAAACGTGCTGGATGGCGCAGTGACAAGTCACTTATACACCTGGCATCAAGAAAAAAAAATTCTGTGAATACTCACCTGTAGAATTGATTTCTCTTCCATTATTACTTCAGGACATCAGGATAATTCAGCAATGATAGGGTTAACCTGTCTCGACCGAAGGGCATGGACTGCAAGACAAAGGCATGGCTCTGTCTCCCGGCCTATATCCTTCCAGCTGACTTCCTCCACTCCAGTTAATTAAAAAGCAGTAGAACCAGCCACCCGGGAGGCATACCTATATCTCCTGTTGGAAACAAAAAGGCTAGAAACAAAATACAAGACTCCTCTCTATGATTATAAATATGTATCTATTTTTTACACTTATTTACCACTCCACTAAGACTAGGCATCCAAGGAAAGGACATAGTCACCGAGCAGACAGTCTGATGTCCTGGAAGAGAAATCAATTCTATAGGTGAGAATTCACAGAATTATCTCTTCTCTTCCATTTTACTTCAGAACATCAGGATAATTCAGTAACAATAGGGATCTCCAAAAGCAGTACCCTGAATTCAGGTGGGATCCCCAAAAACCTTATCCCTTTCTCTCAGGAATAAGACAGCGCAAAACCCTCTAGGTACTACAGCCTGTAATACCTTCCTACAGGTATTCGCATCAGCTGAGGCTGAAAACATCTACCTCATAAGATTTTGGTAAATGTATGAATTGAGTACCAAGTAGTGGCTTTATACTTGTTCTACTGAAGCTTGATGCTGAAGCCTCAGAAGCTCCAATAGCTTGTGTCAAACGAGCAGTAGTTCTAAAGGGAGGATCCTTCTCCTTAGGGATATAGGCTCTTACCCTACTGTCTAATCCATCGGCTGATGGTAGGCCTAGCTGGTGGAAGGCTTCCATGGACCCTAAGATATGGCAATAAGAAATTCAACCTATAGAAAGATTGTGTAGCAGTTTAGTGCTCTCACTCACTACATCCAGCCAGTGAAGAACCCCCTTCCTTATCGGACAATGGAGTAGGACATAAGGAAGGCCAAAGCATCTCTTCATTAAGATGCAAAACACCTTAGGAAGAAAATCCTGTTTAAAACATAACACGTTCTTGTCCTTACGCAACACTAAATAACGAGACTTGACTGATAAAGCTTCTAATTCCTAACTGAGGTTATTGTCACTAAAAAGATAACCATAAGAGTCCTTAGACCTAATGACGCATCTACCAATGGTTCAAAAGGAGGACCCTGAAGAGCTGATAAAACACAGTTCAGGTCCAAAACCAGCAGAAGTGGCTTATGAGGAGGCCGCACATGAGCGACTCCGTGTAAAACAAGTTCTGATAAATTCATTCTCAGCTATGGGTTTCAGAAAAAGTATAGATAAAGCAGATATTTGTCCTTAAAGAGTACTCAATTGAAGACCTTCATCAAGACCCTTCTGCAAAAGAATCCAGAATTCTGGCAACAGAAAAGTTCTACAAGAGAACCCCCTGGATAATCACAAAGGGACAAACGCACACCAGATTCTACAGTAGATCCTTGATAAAGACTTCTTCCTGGCCTGAATCATAGTCTGAATGACTCTGGCAGGGAGGCCTCTTTCTGTCAAGATGGAGGGTTCAATAACCAGGCTGTCAAGCCAAAACTCATGAGTTTGGATGCCTTAGAGGCCCCTGCCCTGTGTGAAGAACTGTATCTCTGAAACTCTGGCATTCTTACTATGTCTGAGAACCAGGGCTTGATTATGAGGGGGCGCAAGGGGCGCGTGCCCCGGGGTCTCCACCACTCTCCACCAAAGGGAGTCTCCACCATCCTTTGGGTTATGGTCTGGTTCTTGAGGCTTTTCAGTCTTTGGTCTGATGGGCCGCCGGGCTAGAAACAAAGCTATCGGTGGCAGTGGGGCGCTCCTGGGCAGCCAAAGCCACCACAGGGCACAGCCGCTGGCAGCTCAATGCAGGGGAAGGTTTTCTGCTGGACCAGCTAGGCGACTACACCACCCCCCACCCAGAATGGCAAAGCAGGAGTTCCCGAGCAGCACGCACCCGCACAAGAGTGGCACAAGGGACTTTATCTGACATTCCAGTAACAACCACCAATCAGTTATCTGGCTGGACTATTATTTTAAAAGAAAGAAAACTACTGTATCTGGGGCCTCTACCAGATTTTGTGCCCAGGGGTCTCCACCACACTTAATCCGGCCCTGCTGAGAACCAGCTTCTCCTTGGCCACCAAGGAACCACCAGAACAGTTGGGCCTCACTCACGAGCTAACTTTTCTAATACTCGACCCAGGAGTGGAATCAGAGGGAATGCATCAGGAAGCGTGAATGCTGACCACTGAAGAGTCAGAGCATCTGTTGCTATTGCTAGAGGATCCCTGGACCGGGACACAAAATCTGAACCCTTCGATTGTGCCGTGGTACAAGAGATCTATGAATGGAATCCCCCAGCGCATGCATAGAGATCCCCTGACTCAGAGACCATTACCCCTGATGCAGGAACCTTCTGCTGAGATGATTGGCCTGTAAGTTGTCCACTCCAGGTATATGTACTGCCAAGATGTATGGAACCTGCGTCTCGGCACAAAGTAAAATACGGCTCACCTTCATGAGGGCTTTTCTGCATTTAATATCCCCATGGTGGTTGATATATGCCACCACCACCCGCTTGTCTGTCTGAATCCGAACGGGGTGCCCCTCAGATGGAATGTCCAGTGTCTGTGACTTAATAGCTCTCAGTTTCCCGGTTAAAATAGGAAGTCTGCCTTCCCTCGGACAGCACTTTTCCTGGATCAACCATGACACCTCCCCAACCAGCTAGATTAGCATCTGTGGAGATGAACCTCCACTGTACTGGAAGGAAGTCTTTGCCGACTGGAAGAGGCCTAGGCCACCAAACTAGCGACGGCCTTGTTGACTCTGTCATGCAAAAAGAGTGATCCAGAGTCTTTGTGTCTGAATCTCAGATCCTGGGCAATTCATAGTGACATACCCCTCGATTCAAAGAGCAAAAGTTAATTGATTTCGGATCGAGAATCGTAAGTTTGGGTGGGTGTTTGTCATTTTTTCTTGTTTTTTTGCCCATTTCGTATTCGCACGATCGTTCGCGCATAGACGTATATGAACATACGCATTTCGTACGGAAATCGTATATTTTGCGTTAGTTCGTGTCTTTTTCCCGTCCAAATCGTATATTTTGCGTCAGATCCTATTTTTTACGTCATTCACATGGGCTTGCGACCAATTCAGAGAGCTGATTGCTAATTGTTTTGAAGCCCATTAAATAGCTGCTTTACGAAATGTTTGCCGGCAGCTATTTGGCCTCGGGAGTAGGATGGAGAGGAGCGAGTTTGTGGCACATCAAGGGCTTATGCTTTTTGGCATTGAGTTGATCCAGATGTCAGAGCAGATTGCCCCTGCGTCGTCGCATGAACATCGATAGCATGAATGATGTTGAGCTGTTCGAGCTGACCAGGCTTAATCGCGCTTCCCTCCATAAATTATATAGTGAGCTGCGGCCATGGTTAGCCCGCACCACAAGGAAGGGGCATGCAATTTCAGGTATGACCAAGATGCTTGGCTGCCTGCAATTTTTGGCGAACGGCTCATTCCAGAGGCTGGGTGCCCTCTCCGTGGGGATCTCACAGCCTACGCTGAGCCGCGCACTATCTAAATTTTTGGAAGGCATGGCTGCCATAACTCCAAAATATATTTATTTTCCGGATGATATGGCAGCCAGAAACGCCATTAAGCTTGGTTTTTATAATGTGGCCGACATGCCCAACGTTATTGGTGCTGTTGACTGCACACATGTGGCACTCGTACCTAGGGCAGCCGACGAGTATATATATAGGTATTTATATTTTGTTTTAGGTTATTATGTTGCCCAACGTGTAATGTAACCTGTTTTCCTTTGCGGCAGCATATTTTTTTTTGGCTCATTTGTGTACATGCCTTATTTAGGCTTTTCATTAGTAGTTTCCAATAGAGTGCAGACATGTTTTAAATTTTTGATCCTTTTTTCAATTATCAATTACCCTTTTTGTATGCTTTTGCCTTAAGGAATCGAAAAATGGGACACTCCCTTAATGTCCAGGCCGTGGTTGGGCCGGACATGCGTTTTCTGAGTGTCCTTGCCGGCTACCCAGGATCGTCGCACGACTCATATATACTCAGACGATCTGGGTTGTTTCGGAGATTTGAGTCAGGTGAATTTTCGGGTGCATGGCTGCTTGGTAAGTGTGTCCTATTTATTTGGTATTAAATTTCTGATTAATCTGTTATTTGTTGATATTTTTGATTTTGTATTCTTTACATAAGCCTGAAACTGCATTTTAGTTGGGTCGTATTTTCGGAACTCAAAACCAAAATGCTTGCCTCACTTTGTCCTTCAGAATGTTTTCCCTTTAGTTAAGATGTCTGTAAGTTTCATGTCCCAAAATATATTGGTTGGGAGTTTATACCCAAGTATCTGTTAGTTTATGGTCCTTTTGTAGTATTGGTCTTTAAATGGCAAAGTGGACTTAAACTGCATACATTGTATTCTTTATATAAATGTTGAGTGCCCCTCAGCAGCATCCTAATTGTAACATGTCAGAAAACCAAAAATATTTAAAAATTCTAACTACCCTTGCCCGTGCAGATGTTTTATCATTCTTTTGTATATTTAAGCGGCATTTTTATTTATGTACTACATTAGTGGCAATAGTTATTTTGCTAATGTGCCCTGGGTGTAATTTTTACGCCCTTTACCTTACATCATTTTGATATATGTCAAATTCTTTGTGTTTGTTGTCTTGCCTTTTTAATTTTTATTAAATTTAATTGTCTTGTTAAGGTGATTCCGGGTACCCACTTCTCCCCTGGCTCATGACGCCTGTGCTGCGGCCCCAGGATGCCTCTCAGGAAGCGTACAACCGTGCGCACCGCAAGACCAGGGCTGTTGTGGAGAGGGCCTTTGGGCTGTTGAAGACCCGTTTTCGTTGTTTGGACCATACTGGGGGCGCCCTGCAATATGATCCCAAAAAAGTGATCGACATCATCATGGCATGTGCTGTTTTGCACAATTTTGCAATACTAGAACGTGTCCCACGTTATGTGGATAGTCTGCCCTCTACAGCCCTAGAGGATGATGGAGACAATTATGTTGGGCCACCCAGTGAGTCTGGACAATCAGTTAGAGCAAACTTGATATTGCAGCATTTTAGTTAATTTTATTTCGTTTTTCAACATTCTGTGTGTCTGTCTTAGCCTTTTTGTTCAATATGTTGTTTTGCCGTAATGTGGCATTACCTTAAATTAAAACATTTTTCCCTTAATTGCTGCCTAATGTATTTCATGTTGTTTACTTAGCTTGATATTTGCATTGTTACACCTCTTAAACCAAAAAGTATCTGGTTTAGCCCAAGCTGATTTAAAATGTGTTTCCACTAAAAACGCCACAAGTATTGTAATTGTGAAATTTGTTTTACTTTGTTGAATTAGAATTATTGTGCTTAACATAAAACATTCCACATACAACTGTGGTTAAAAAGGCATGATATAACAAAAAACAAATCGAGCACATCTACACCTGGAAGTGAGTGGCACAACCAAACAAGGACACCCAGTCCAAAGGCCAGCCTAGTCCAGTCATTAATATTGCCTGTGCCAAGGGATATTTGGGCATGGCCATAATGTCACACAAACATGTCTGCAAACAGGAGGAGCACAAACCAAATACATATTTAAAGCCATAAGTGGCCAGATACACTCCACATAGACCTATGGCATTGGCTAGTGGCCTTAATCATTACTCTAAGGAGCTATATGGGAGCAAATACAAAACACAACCTGCATGAGCAACACAAAATGGATTGTTTGAAACCTCAAAGGACAAGTAAATACAGTGGGGGGTAAGAGAAAAGATGTCCCACACAATCATGGCTTAATAGGGTGGCTGCCCATAATACCCAGGTGGAGGTCCGTGGGGATGGGACCTAGCCTGGGCCATGGCTGCATTGTGAATTTGAAACTGCTCCATAATGTTTCTCTGCATATTGGTCATCTCAGCCATGGCTGACTGGATGCCATTACTTGCAGTTACCATGTTGCTGTTGAGGGTACGCAACTCCGCGAGGATGCCCTGTAAGCTGTTATTTATGTTGACCATGTCGGCATGCCTTTCCTCACGCTCAGTAACGAGCTGTGCCTCAAAAGAGTCCCTCTCTTGGGTCCATAATTGAAGCAGGGCACTCTGCCTCCCCTGGGAAATTGTGGGGCGGCGTAATGGAGTCCGCCGCACAATTACCCTGGCTCTTGGGCGTGCCCTGCCGCGTGGTGTCGTACCCTCAACAGCAACAGGCATGCTTGGCAAATCCTCAGCAGCAGAGTGAACACTGGGGACTGTTGTGTCAGTCTCCCCATGTGCATGCACAATGGATGGAGATTCACTCTGCTGCTGAGGATTGGCCAGAGAAACATTAGGGAGCAGTTCCAGATTGGGACCCAGGGGGAGGTCATCGGACGTGCCCTGCAGGGAGACATCAGCTTCCTCCATTTCCTGGATCTCTTCCATGAGTGTGCGGGTCTGTAGGGACATATAAAAAAAAAGGGTAAGTTGGCGTCCAAATTTGGGATTCCATCAGTTTAACACATGCTTAAGCACTTGGTAGTATTTATGGTACTAAATTAACTTACCGGAAATCTCGGATCTGGGCTCCTATGCTGTACGGACCTGGTAGGCATAAGCAAACTGGGGGGTGAGTTTACCCTTGCTGAGGGGTCATGCTGGGCTGAAGAAGAGAAAACAAAACAAGGTAAACACACACATAAGCATTGTTTTTTTAGTTAATAAAAAAAGCCACTATTTGTAATATTAAGCAACTCTACAGCAATGGGGACAATTGTTAAAATACACGCAATTTTAGATAGGTGCAATGGCTCGAGCAAACTGCTAACTGACCTCAGTTCAAAGTCAGGAAGTGTACCCAGTCAGCATACAACTTGCACAGCAACTATTTGGATTTTGACTACCATTCTCTAGGTCAGGGGTACTCAAACACTTCTTGTAAAGGTCCATTTAAAGGTATGTGGTGAGAGGTGAATGTCTGGGCATGGGGCTGTCGCAGGGGGTGTCTAGTTAGAAATAAACACACTGGGGGATGGGCTGGAGATTGCCAAGTGCAAACTAATAAAGGCTGCTTGCCCTTGCTGGGCTGGATGGGGCAGAGCTGAGGGGACAGGGATTGGATGGCTAAAGGTGTGAGGTCAGGAATTGATGGTGATGGGATGGATGGAGCAAATATGTTAGAAATGTATGGGGCTTATGTGGGGGGGGGGGCAGATGGTGGGACTGTGGCAGATGGGGCAGAGCTGGGGCAGCGGGACAGGATTGGACCAAGAGAAAGATGCACCAAGTTACTGTGTACCTTGCAATGCCACTTCCTGTGCAGTACTTCATATTGCAATGCTATGTTTCAGGGAGCCATGACATTGGGCAGGAGACCAACCACTACATCGCCGATCAAGGGGGCAGCTCTGAGCACGTCAACACAGAAGTAACTGAGTGCAGGGCTGTCTGGGCAGGGGTCCGGGAATCTGGTGCCAAGGTCCGCATTGGGACCCCGGGCCGCCAGTTGAGTCTCGCTGCTCTAGGTCAGATATGTTTGGGGGTGTGTAATTAAATTGTTACCTCAAACACAACTCACACAACAAATAGCCAACCCATCCCTAATGATGTGTGTTTTGTGATTGAGTCCAAATATATCACTTTTCAGGATAAACTTCGTTACTTGACAAATCTTTTTTGTTAATTGGTCTTTTACATAATGTATGTGGTCCTAAATGTGTGATTCACAGGGACCAAAACAGGACACAAACAGGCACAGTAGTGCGAGCCCAAGCAAGCCACACCATAGGGCCATACCGTCATCTTGGTACTAGTGAACTTTAAATTGTTGCCCAAACAGGCAAACATGCAGATTAAGAGTACTCACCGTGGGTACGGGTCGGTGAGTCTGTGTCCCTTAGACCCGCATGGCCACCGACCGCGACCGGATGGAGAAGGCCCAGCACAATCTCCTCAGCAGGGGTAAACTCCAGTTTGGTAGGAAAGCCACCTCCAGTTTGCATGCTGAAAAGAGAAAATCGTTTGGTACTCAGAAAAGGTGCATACAGTACATCGTAATCCTTATATTTGGAGACATCATTTATTTACCTGTAATTATGCCTTTTAATTTCTTTTTGACGTACAGCATATTTGAGATCCGAGATTTTCTTTTGAATTTGTGGCACATCTTTCCTCTCTTCCCCCGCTGCATTTACTTGTCGTAGGATGGTTTCAAACAATTCCATCTTGCGCTGCTTCGTGGTGTGTTTTGATTTGCTCCCATAGAGCTCGTCATAGTATAATGTAAGGCCACTAGCCAATGCCATATTTTGGTCATGGGAGAATCTCCCACTCAACTGGCCGCGGCGCAATGTGCGGCCAGATGGTTGGCTTGGGTGCTCCTCCATGTGTGCAGACACATGTGGTGACATTATGGCCTGGGGCTGGGTAGGGGAATGGACGGATTGCTGGCTTCCCAATGACTGGACTGGACTGGCCAAGGGACTGGGTGTTCTTGCGTGGCTGGCCACCGAACTTCCAGGTGTAGATGTGGTCAGGGTGGCCATTCTTTGGCCTCTTGGGGGGCTATGTTCCCGGCTGGTGCCAGGTCGGGGGCTATGTTCCCGGCTGGTGCCAGGTCGGGGGCTATGTTCCCGGCTGGTGCCAGGTCGGGGGCTTCTGGCCCTGCTGCGTGGCCTGTATTGGCTTCTGGCCCTGCTTCTTGGCCTGTATGGGCTTCTGGCCCTGCTTCTGGGCCTTTCTGGGCTTCTGGCCCTGCTTCTGGGCCTGGATGGGGTTGTTGCCCTGCTGCGCGGCCTTGCTGGGGTTCTGGGCCTCCTGTGTCGGCTTTCTGGGCTTCTGGCCCTGCTTCTGGGCCTGGACGGGCTTCTGGCCTTGGATGGGCTTCTGGCCCTGCTTCTGTGCCTTTCGGGGCTTCTGGCCCTGCTTCTGGGCCTGGATGGGGTTGTTGCCCTGCTTCTGGGCCTGGATGGGGTTGTTGCCCTGCTGCGCGGCCTTGCTGGGGTTCTGGGCCTCCTGGGTCGGCTTTCTGGGCTTCTGGCCCTGCTGCGGGGCCTGTATGGGCTTATGGCCCTGCTTCTGGGCTTCTGGCCCTGCTTCTGGCCCTGGATGGGCTTCTGGTCCTGCTTCTGGGCCTTTCTGGGCTTCTGGCCCTGCTTCTGGGCCTGGATGGGCTTCTGGCCCAGCTGCGTGGCCTAGATGGGCTTCTGGCCCTGCTGCGTGGCCTAGATGGGCTTCTGGCCCTGCTGCGGGGCCTGGGTTGGCGAAGTGCCCTGCTTGAAACCATGGGCGGTGTGGGCTCCCTTGGGCGGCCTCTTCTGGGGGCAGAGGTGGTGGGTGCTGCTGTGGCCTGTTTTTTGGCCGCAGGGGCACGTGCCTTTGGGGCCCTTTTTTGGGTAAGGGAGGGTCCAGTGTCCCTTGGTGGGGCCGAGGTGGTACTCGCCTTCTGGGAGCGTAACTTCTTGCTTCCTTGCTGGGACCTGGTGGTTGGGCCCTCCGAGGTCTGGCTTGGCTGGGCGCGTTTTGCTGCAGGCTTTTTGGGTGCCATTTTCCACAAATGCTCAAAGAGAATGAGCTTTGGGTGCAGGGACCTTTAAATAATGAGCCCAGCGTGTGACGCCTATGCGCACGACTACGCGCTCGTACGGACGTACGTTCGAGCGGAACCAGGAAACCGCTGGGGTTTCACTTATCTGCTGCCTTGAAGAAGCATAAAGATGGCGCCCACTATCTTCACCCGTCAACAGGAAGAGATCCTCATGCTGGTAAGTGCCTGGCTCTGCGTTTTAAGCTAATACTCAATGATGGCCTAAATGTAAATGATGCGTTTGGAACTAGTTTTGGGTCTCTTAATGTTTAAGAACTGGCTCCTCACACTTCATCCTCAAGGGCCGAGCCTGGCCACGTTTTCACCTGTCTATGTTGATGTCCGAATTAGGGCAATTGCTCTGGCTTAGCACCAGTTAATTAACCTGTGGAGTAGCGGGGCTAGCTGTCAAACCTGGCCTGTCTCGGACCTTGATGCGGATGTTTGAGGAACACTGTTTGCCTAAGACCGCAAAACACAACGGCAAGCCACACACGTGGCCCAAAAGCCTAAGCATAAGCCGACATCTTGGATGTTGAAACCATCCTAACATGCCATAGATGCAGGTGGCCTGATTTTTAATGTTGGCTATTATCTGTATGTACATGGTGTGTGAAACATATAACATAAGACCAGACTCTCATTCACAGTCAACGTCCGCTTTAAGGCACTCCCCAAAAATGGCTGCCACTCTAAATGTGTGTGTTAATGACATGAAATTCTCAACTTGTGATGCAACACATATGGGTCTGTGTGTAAAAGTAAAAGCTCGGTGTCCATTATGTTTTTCAGATCATGCTTCAGCGCCGGTATGACTTCGCGCCCAATGTGTGCGAAAAAAGGGACATCGCCCAGGAGATCATCGCGGAAATCCACCGTGTGACCAGCACCACCTTCACTCACACCCAGATAATGCAGCATTGGTCGGACCTGAAACGTCTGCACATGGCCCGGGTGCGGAGGTTTTTTGGGATCCATTTCCCAAGTAAGTACCAAGCGATAGCATGTTATATGTTGCAAATGTATAAGCTATACCTTTATTTATAATGACTTTTCTTTGTTAGTGTTGGAAATGGATTTCAGAATTCGCCGCACCCGGAGGCGCACAGGCCGACCAGTGCTGCATGAGTCTGCATCTGTGAGTGAAGGTGGTGGATCTCCCGGGCGACGGACCTACCCCTCCTCTGTGGCCTCCTCAGACCAGCCCCTGGACCTTACCACAGAGGAGGGGCGCAACCGCGTGGGCGTGGAGTCATGCCCGGCCAGGCATGGGGAAGGCTCTGGTATGTCACTCTTCATGTATATGCACAAAGATATACATGGCAGGCAAAAACTAAGTTATCCTTTATTATGTATTTGTAGAAGCTTCGGGAGCGGGTGAGATAGTGGAGGAGGAGGCAGCAGAGATGCTGGAAGTCGATCCTGACGAAGGTGAGTGATGTCAGCCAGCCTGGGAGCCAGATCTGTTTGGAATAGTGACTCTATACAACTACTAACCAAATGTCACATGTTTCTCCAGGGACTTCTTCACAGCATAGCCAGGACCAAGGGCAGCCTGTTGGCCCCAACCAGCCATCTGTCGGCCACCAACTCAGTAAGTATCCATGCCATTATTCATATTAATGTGTTGTTAGCTAATAACACACACATAACTAAAGGCGTAGCCAATGTGTAGTTAACACTTTCATGTGGGCACTTCGTTAGCTTAAAGCGGACCCTAACTCGTATTAAGAACATAGCTAATATTTAGCCAACACACTGTACATACAGATTGGGAACATTGAAAAACAGCCTACAGCCATCTAATGCATGTTAGGAGCCTGTAAACATCCAATATGGCGGAATATGGAATGCGCAATATTTACATGCTGCATGGGATACAGATTTGAAAAAGTTAGGTGCTGCCATGCATTGTGGGACTGATGACCTTTCCCTGAACCCAGCTATGCTCTGTATTCCCAAAGCACCACTGTAACCTACTCCCCTGTACTTGATCCCACTCTCCTCTCCTCATTAAGTGTTATGCTTCTGAGTCCCGATGGCGGCGCAGTAATCAAAAATCCACCAAAATATACTTCGATCTGGTGCAGAATCATTTTGGAATAGTTATTGCTTTTCATTAAATAATGTTGAAGGTCCGGTTTAAGGAGTTTCAATACTTACCTGTGGGAAATGCATTTACTTTATCCCTTTGAAGAATGACATATGTCATGCATTTACATGTATTTTATTAACCCCAAATCTATTTCCAGCATACAAACCGGTCTGGTACTCCTATTTATGTTTATTTCTCTATTGCTTACAGGGATGAGGCCACAAACCGTGGCAGAAAAAAAAAAAAGAATCAAAGAGTTGGTGGCCGAGCTGCTGGCCATACAGGCGACGTTGGGGCCAACAGAAGAAGAAGAGGAGGAGGATTAGTGCCCTTGGTCCTGGCTACTTTTGTAAAATAGTTTTAAAGTTTGTTTTAGATAGACTACTTTTATTTTTTTTACAAAAAAAAAAAATTTAAACATTTTTAAAATGTTTTTAAAATAAACAAAAAAAAAAAATACCAAATATTTAAAATAAATAATATTTTAAGCCTTCATAAATGTGTCATTTCTAATATGCGCACAAAAAGACATTTACACAAACACGAAAAAACACGCTTAGAAACATATAGACATATGTACATTATGTTGTTTGGGTAAGTTTTAGGGTCGTCAACATGAAGAAGGATGCAAGCGCTAAGGGGTTTAGGTAAGTTTTAGGGACCGAGAAATGAAGAAGGATGCAAGCGCTAAGGGGTTTAGGTAAGTTTTATGGACCGAGAAATGAAGAAGGATGCAAGCGCTAAGGGGTTTAGGTAAGTTTTAGGGACCGAGAAATGAAGAAGGATGCAAGCGCTAAGGGGTTTAGGTAAGTTTTAGGGACCGAGAAATGAAGAAGGATGCAAGCGCTAAGGGGTTTAGGTAAGTTTTAGGGACCGAGAAATGAAGAAGGATGCAAGCGCTAAGGGGTTTAGGTAAGTTTTATGGACCGAGAAATGAAGAAGGATGCAAGCGCTAAGGGGTTTAGGTAAGTTTTAGGGACCGAGAAATGAAGAAGGATGCAAGCGCTAAGGGGTTTAGGTAAGTTTTAGGGACCGAGAAATGAAGAAGGATGCAAGCGCTAAGGGGTTTAGGTAAGTTTTATGGTTCATAAAGGAAAGTGGTAGCCTGGCGCGAGGCAGTAGTGGTGAGAGTGCGCATGCGCAAGATCTTATATACATACGAACGAACGAATCTAAGAGGCCAAAAACCAATGAAAACCAGAGGCAAACGCAAGAAATTGGAAGAGGTGGACGATGGAAGCAGCACAAAAAACAGGCTGCCGCCGCAACAAGTGAGCACATGAACGTGAATTTTACGATTGTCAACTGACTGAGGCAAGTTCGGGAGATAACATACGAACGGACGTATATTTTAGGATAGAAACGTATTTGCTTATAGAATCACTCGCAAGTTCATACGTACGCACGAGCGTTCGCAAATAATAGGATGATCGGCACCAAAATCAAAGCTGTAACATGTTTCTTTGAATCGACCCTATAGTATGTAAGGCTGAATAGAAAATTTAGTCTATCCAGTTCAGCCATCCAGCAAGACATCATCAGGCCCAACAGAGGCATTCCCTGACAATCGCCGGGTCAGGGCAGTTCAAAAGACCCTGTACACTGGCCTGAAGTAAAAGTCTCTTCTGTTCTGGAAGAAACACTCTTTTGGGAATGTCTCAGGCAAAATACATAATTCCAGAAGTTATGGTATTCGACTGGATAGTCAGATATCCCAGTGTCGATAAAACAGACTGTGCATCCTACTGGGCCTTCTGACCCGATGGGGCCCATATCAACAGATCGTCTAAGCAAAGGATTGAATTAAACT
This sequence comes from Gastrophryne carolinensis, assembly GCA_027917425.1. Lineage (NCBI taxonomy): Eukaryota > Metazoa > Chordata > Amphibia > Anura > Microhylidae > Gastrophryne > Gastrophryne carolinensis. Next base: position 303,099,449 of record CM051234.1, on the reverse strand, counting down.
TTAGAAAAAAAATTAGACCTGCCAATGCTATGGTAAACACCCTTGGTGCTAACTATGGACCTAAGAATGTGTAGATACGTATCCATATATATACCCAATGGGTTCAAAAACTCCCAGCTGGAGTAACGTCACTGAGGAACAAACTACTCCATCTCTAAAAGGCGAGACATGGCCGATCTCATTGCTTCTTTTTTCTGCGGAGTTCGGGATTCTCCTGACCAAGAATCTTCGAGGAGGTCTGGCTCCTATTCAAACATATAACCTGAGGATACAACTTCCTATATCCAAATACCTGTTACATGGAGCCACAAAATGTGTGCAAAATGCAGAAGCATGAAACATATACAATGCAGAAGCATCCACCAGATCGGGGGCATCCCTTAATGCCTAAGCAGGCTTTGAAGGGGGTCTGGCTTTATTCTGCCAGACACCTCTTGCCTTAATCTGGGACTTTCTATGGTATCTGGAAGAGGCCGAACCTCGACCCCCTTGAAAAAAAATTAGAGGATCCAAGGTCCTACAGAGATCAGTATTAGACTTCGGCTTCTGTGAAAGATTAGTAGATTTCCACCAGAAGCCTACTTACCATGTCAAATTAGTACTCTAGCAACAGACGCCCCCCCCCGCCACCCCCAAAGGGGAGATCAGTCAGCTTCTGTTTAAAGGCCGTGTCAACTGGCCATTTCTTAAGCCATAAGTCATGCCTTAAAGTAACTGCCAGAGCTAGGCCTCTGGCACTTAACCTGATCAAATCATCCAAAGTCAAGATCACATACCTGTTGTAGATACTATGGATGAAGCACAGGCTGGCCACAAGGACGACCCCATAATAGAATAAGGATGACGTGTACTTGATCCACGCGCTTCTCCTCTGGATCCTTTGAAGAAGCAATATCAGAGGATGGCATAACCAAAATCAATCTCATCTGGAAAAAAAAAGGGATACAAACTATCTAGTCCTCTAGGAATGGGTGGAAGACTTTCTGGCTTCTGCCATTACCTACGATCAGATTAGAAAAATGCGTATGCACTGCAATAACCTCCAGAATGGAGGCCATTTTCTCCTTAACTGAGTGCCCCCTTGTGTAGAGGACTCTGAATCCTGGATGAATCGTCCCCAACAGAACACTCTGCCTGGGAGACGATGGGAGACACAATATCCCCTTCAAACTCAGAGGAATCTTTTCTTAAGACCTTCTTAGTAGCCGATACCTCTTGGACGACTCTCTAAAGCTTTAGGACCACTTGAGGGCTGCCGACAGAGTTTTAAGACTCAGAGGGAGACTATGGCAGCCAGCTTATCCTATTCAAAAACTCAGAGGACATGCTGCCATTATAACCTTCTTAGTAGCCATACTATTTGAACAACCCACTGAAGATTAGGTACACTTGAGGACTGCTGAGGGGCCTTAAGGCTCTGAGGGCACCGGCGACAGGGGTCATCCTTGCAGGGAAGAGACAACTGTCTTCCATATTACTACCGTAGCAAAATTCCTCTTCGTCCAGTGCCACTTGCATGCAAACTGGACATGGGGTAAAACTATCTTTCAAGGACCAGATCCGATTACCCCAGATGCCTCTGTCATGGTGAAAAAAAATACTAGTCTACGTCCCTGGGGCCAAGTATATAACAGTTCTCGATAGCCACTACTCCGAGACCTTAATGGTGACAACACCTCATATTGGCTGCCCTTTCCCCCACTATGAAACAACTCAAAAATAAAATAAAATTGAACCTATCTAAAGGTTTAGGTCCGCATGAACCATATAATATAATACACAATAAACAATAAAATAAAATTTTACCTAACAAGGTTTGGGTCCACATGAACAAGATTTATAAACATAATAATATACTCCATAAATAAATGAAATTATAATAAAACAAACAAAATGACACACCTAAAGGTTTAGGTCTGCTTCAGGGTGGCAGTGCAGTGGTTTAGAAATGACCCTTTCTGCTGGCCAACAACTCCAGCAAACATGCGCTGCTGGAGAGAACTGGCGATGTTGGTGTTGTTCTGTGCTTAGCCAAGCCGAAAACATTCCAATGGCCGCGGATAGAGAAGCGGTAGTGTCAGCGTTACTCGCCGCTGCGCCTAGCCGAAAATCATTCGAGGCAGCGGGTAGCGAAGGCATCAGCGGAGCTCGGTTTTTCACTTACCTGAAATCATCCCAGAGGCAGCGGGTGGAGAAGCGACGGCATCAGCGGTGCTCAGCTTTCACTTACCCAAAATCGTTCCAGAGGTAGCGGGTAGAGAAGCAGCGGGGTCAACGGTGCTCGGCTCTTCGCTTACCCGGAATCGTTACAGAGGCAGCAGGTAGAGAAGCGGCTAGGCACTTCGCCTAGCCGAAAATCGTTCCATGTCTACAGCCTAAAAAACACGCTGTGACCCGGAGAGGAACTGGCGGGGTATCAGCGGTGCGAGACACAAAAATGTTCCATCAAAAGCGGCCGGGAAAAACCGATGAGACCTGCTATTACTCCCTGCCGCCTTAGCTACGCCCCCTTAAAGGCGCACACATTTTGAATTTACAACCATTAAATTACACATTTAACACGTGCGAAAGAGCGATAAAAGAGGGAAAATAATTTCCCTGGTCACCCCCAATCAGGCTCACCAGACAAAAACCTGCGGCTGATTTGCTTTTCAATGAAAGACTTCAGCCAGAGTGCCAATGACACCCTAAAGCGCCCCAGGACCTGGCGCTTACCCTTACCATCCTGACCCGGATACAGCTTATCTGAGGAGGCATAGTGGGTCCATCCAGATCAGAGGAGCATAAGGGACCTACGAATACAGGCAGGGTCTTGCCCCCCCTTCAAAGGTATAATCTTAGAAACAAAAAGTAAATGGGAGAGGAGTCCAGATAGAGCCCTGCAGTCACTCCAACTGAAAGAAAGAAACTGGAATCTAGGAAGTCAGCCGGAAGGATATAGGCCGGGAGGCGGAGCCACACCTTTCGGTCACCCTTCGTTCAAGAGAGGTTAACCTATCGTTACTGAATTATCCTGATGTCCTGAAGTAAAATGTAAGAGAAATATCCAGCTAGGCTTGTTTTTCTTTCTTTTAATAGGAAGGAAGAGGACATCAGGGGTGACAGGCTCTGTCACCCCTGATAGAGTAAACCTGTCACCCTTGGATTTTATTCCTACCATGAGAGAATAAACCACGAGCTTGGTAGGAGTTTTATTCAGTTCAGGTGTATAAGTGACCCCCTCCTCGTTTGTATGTATTTTTAATATTACAAAGCTTCGTGATAAGGCTCCTTTAAAGAAGATTACTATTAGTGATGTGGGGAATAGTCATAAACAATCTGATATTTTTTCATTGTGATCCTGTAGATACAATACCTGTTTGTTTACCCGAGTTGGCAAAAGTCTGGGTTTGATGCCAGTAAAATCCATGGTTAGATGAACACCGCAGACAAGTGTCATAGGCAGTAAAAATAACACAAAATAGGTTATAGCTGTTGCAGGTAGCATACAAAGCTATAGTTATGACCCGGGCTGCCTCGCCACAAAATAAGAAACCGGGTGCCAGGATACTCACCACATTTGGGTCCCTGCTGCGGTGCAGCCTACTAGAAATACGGCCAGCGCTGACAGTTTTCCCCGCTGGCTGAGCTGATAGGCTGCTTACAGTCACATGGAGCGTCACCGCAAGCAGCCTATCAGCGTTAGCCACGATTCTGATAGGCTGCTTTAAACTATATATTAAAATAAATGTTATTATCTGCTTATCCTTTTGGATATTCATCTCTCTCTCAATCTTTATCAGCAAAGTTTTTGCTCATTGTACAAATTTGAACTCTTTTTTCTGCCTTGCTGTTCAGAGAAAATTTACTTTAGCAGCATCCACAGGGCAAAGAAAAGGAGACTAGATACTGTTCTGTATTTCATGATTTTGTAAATGCTTTGCAGCAGCTTAGATGCGGTAAGCAGTTTATAGGACAAAGCCTGTGGGGACTTGATCTATAATAGAAATTGTAAAAAAAAAAATTGCAGATTTAATAATTATTATTATATATTACATAAGGATTAATGTTAATTATAGGGATTGACCAGGCAATAAAACCAAAAATAGCTATACTGATCTTTAATTCCCCGCAGCAGATGCCTTCAATTACGGTGCTTGGAGACTCAACTGATTGATCCAAGCCAATGTCATTGGGCCTTAACCCTACTTCTGTGTCAGACACACGCCTGTGGCCTGACATGTCACCTCCATTGCCTTACATTTCTGCATCACCTGCTGCCTTACAAAATGCTTTGCTGATTGACAGACATAACCGTTTCGAGATCAATTCACTAGTTTGGTAGTGCAGGGAATCCCTAATGATAATGTCCCATGGAGAAGGTTTCCAGCTCAAATATTTTTAGACTCTAGACACTGTTTTGGTCTATTTTAAAGAAGCTGTAAATTATGCAAGCCCCACCAATATATTCCTAGTATCAAGCCAGGATGAGGTACCCACACACCTTAGTGTCCTCTAGCCATTGGCTGCCAGTTCTCTGCCCCATGTGGCAACCCATAAAGAGGGATACCACTGCACCTTTAGTCTGTAGAGGATTTCTGGAAGCGAGTGGTTGAAACCTGTCAGGATGACTAAGGTTCCCAAACATTGGGACTTCTGGGATCTGTTCTCAGATTAAATTAAAAATGTTGTAATATTGCAAGGGCCATCCTTGCCTATAGGCAGACCTGGAGCTTTTAAATAACCCTGTGATAGGAGGTTTGAGACATCAGCCATCGATCCTAGCAGTGACGGCCATAGGATGGCTAGAACTCTGTGTGAGACTAAGGGATGGCTCCTCTCCCACCAATACATTTCTGCACCTCAATACCAGCCTACTGTCCCACATGGTTGTGAACAGCCTGCGGGTTTGCCAGAAGGCCCCAGCACATAACCTAGCATCAAGCCAGGCAGAGGTACTCTCACACAAGCATTTTCTAGCCATTGGCTGCCAGTTCACTGCCCCATATGGTGTAATGAACTGGCAGACAGTGAGAAAGCAGTGGGGGGAGGGGGGTGTTCCTCCAGTATCAGGCATGATGCTAGGGGCGAGAGGACTGAGTTATTTCCTATCCTTAACTAAAATTTGTAAAAGAACAGATGTGAACATGGCACCCCTTTCCTTCTGACCCATGAAAAAAGAACATGTAAAATAAACAGATGGGAAGGTGCAATCGAGCTGGCAGGTAGGGTTTGGGCACTGAGCAGGCAAGGTGCAGCCCCACAGCGCCCCCACTTGACCCTGGCACCCAGTGTGATTACACATCACACACTCCAAAGGCCCTGGAGTGAGCAGAGGATAAGAGATAAAAAGGGGAGATGATAATATCATTCAGGTAACCAACCCAACCCAATGTCATTCAGGTAACTAGTACAAAGCATTTTTTTTTACTTAGTGGATTAAGGACCATAAGCAGTCCAGAAAAGCTTACAGGGATGGTCCAGGCAAAGTCTATACACTGATTTATCTGCTTTCCTCCTCATGGCTGGCCTCTCCTTTCATATCAGCTTACAGCTGCAACTGGAAGCGGAAACCAGACAGAGAGTTGTGTGACACACCAGATTTCTTGTGCAATAAACCACCAATATAGAGTTGGACCAGTGAGCTATAGCTCAGCCGCATGTCTTAATTAGCATATGAATGGAGGCTGGTTGAATCTGAGGATTAGAAATTCCTTGATTACAAATGTGTATAAAATGATTCTAACATGCAAACCTATTTGAACACTGAATCATTTATAAATGCATACAATACGATTCTTAGCATATTTTTTGCCTTATGTAAAAATAAATTTGTTTATGGTGCATATATAGTCTGTTACATTACATACACCTTTATAGACCACTCAACAGGCTAATGTGAAGCACACACTATGCTGCATCACACCGCCCAGGCCACTCAGACTCAAATCACAGGCTGGAAATGAAGGTAAAAATCTAAACCTTCAAATCTGTCATTAAGGCTTTGCTTTCGAAAACCAAATGCAGTTTAGGACATTGCCAGTTGTAGCTCTACACAATGGGCTAACACTAGGCTACGCCAGGACAATACATTTAAAGAGAAAGTCACTTTCACTTACATTCAAAAGTGTTTTTTGAGCCAAAATGATGTTCTCATGAACAATGATGATTATATCTCATCCTAGTAAAGGTGTGTTTTATGGAAGCAGTTTATACTGAACTACCTCCAATCTGTTGCTATTGGCAACTGTACAAACTGACAGTACACAAACATACACTTTAAAAAATGCCAAAAAAGTGGAACTTTTCTTTAAATGCAACAGGAAACATGTCAAACATGATGTGACAGCTACATATTTTCTGCGCATAAAATTCTATTAACAGGGACTTTTATTTCACATATATTGCAATACATATTCAAGATGGTCACCCACAAGGTTTTCCACATCTCTCAGGAGACCTTAATTTTACTATATTTTTAATACAAGACCGCACCAATTTCTAATTTCCTGTATATAAACGGAGCCAATATTAAACTGGACCAACACCCATTTAATCTTTAAGGGTGTTGGTCCTGCAGACAGCTAATCAAAACAAGCTTGGGGGGGCATTCAGAATGCTTGAGTCCCCCCCTGCACATTACCCCCCAGAACACCCGTAATCCTCACCTTTACTATCAGGCAGCTCCGGTAACAGAGTTCCGCGATTGGCCAATGGGCGGTCACGAGAGCAGGCGTCGAGGATGCAACCATGGTCCACATGCGCGTCAGAGGGCAATTGCTGGACTTCCTTTCCGTTGCTGGCATTACGTGCGTTCTGGAGGGCTATGTGCAGTGGAGACTCGAGCATTCTGGATGACCCCTGAGCTTGTTTTAATTAGCTGTCTGCGGGACCAACACCCGTAAAAGAAAAAACTGGTGTCAGTCCGGTTTAAGTCTAGTGACCATCATGAAAGCTCTTCTAAAAGCAATTCAGACAAACCACAAGGATATGATCATAAATTCAGACACAATCCTACATACAAAATATGAACAATTTGTTTAAAACCAGAATTATTACATGTATTGCAATACATATTTAAGCTGGTCAACCACATCAAGGTAGTCCCATCTTTGACCAGGTCCTAGACAAAAAAATATTCCTCTGTACAGGTGAGATGCAAATTTCTAAAAAGTGTCTGCGTAAATAAACCCTCCAATTTTGTCTGGATAGGGTGCTGGGATTCCTTGAAAAATACCATGTTAATACTTCTAATTTAAATATGTGTCTATCCAGGGACACTGAACCATTACATTTGGGTACTGCTGGTAAGCAGGAAAAGAGCCCCCCACCACCGTTGCAGGTATAAGGCCCAATAGAGAAGTAGCTTTCCCAGTACACAAGCAGTCAAGACCAGGTTGGGGAGGGACTACTAAACAACAATATAATTAAAAACAGGAAGGAGGCATCTTTCAATATTTTTATCGTAGTTTCAAATAGAGCAACCCCATATATAATAAAATCAAATGAAGTCACTTCACAATTACATAGTCTAAATTGAATCACTTGTGTCTTTAAATGTCCGATACATTTCGCTAATTTTAGGGGGCTTCAGGCCTTTGAGCACCAGCAGGGTAAATGCCAAGACCGCAGAATCTACGTGCTTGGCACAATACAGTAGGTGAAACAAGCACGTAGAATCATGCTTGCATTTAAAGGGTTAAAGACCATGATTTCTAAAGCTCATATTGCACATGAGATATGGAGGAACTTTCTCCCCGGGGTGGTCACTAAAAGGAATTCTCTTTAGGGCCTTTGGTCATCATGCTTGTGATGATTTATTAGTTCATTGTTCAACACATTATTGATGAAGGATACAAAAACACAAACATGTAGCATGTGAAAATAAAAGGAGCAAAAAGGGGGAGAAGTTAAGACAGTAAAGAAAACCAGTGTAGTGTTCAGATAAAGAAAATAAATGTGTTAGGGGTTCAACATAGCATTTGAGTATGCAGATTGGGATCATTATAGTTAATCCAGACCGCCAGCAATCACTCAATGTAATCGTTAAGGATGCTGGTTAATTTTTATCAATTAGGAAGCCATGCAATCTTCCAGTTACCTTTCTAAAGGTGGTGTTTGCTTCTTCCAAGATTTAGCCAGTACCTGCTTTGCCAGTAAGATGAAAGTAACCGCTTACATTGATTCCCAAGCATTTTAGCTGGCTTAGCATGAAGCAACACTGTCCAGGGGTCTTTAACCCTTTCAGTGCCAGCCTACCTAAAAATTGTCACCCTCAGTTGCTAGACCATTTTTCACTATATATGTTTAAATGATTTTTGCAGGAATTTCCAGGAAAATTATATATTGTTTGGGCTTTAACATGACATTCTCTCTTTGTAAGTATTACAGCGTTTTTTTCTTTCTTAATGAAAATCCATGTTAGACCGATAACGGCTTTTCTATAAATCCTTCAGCATGACCCAGAGAGAGAGACTCCACCCCCTGGGAGGAAACGCAAGCTGAACAGAAGTTAAAACCCCACCCCTTCCTCCCCACCTCAGTCTTAATCTAGTAACCAAAATTAATCGTCAGACTATGGGTAGGAATTAAGTGGTCGTGCTGAAGGATTCTTAGAAAAGCCGTTAACGGCAAGTATAACAGAGATTTTCTCAAATCATCCTTCATCATGACTAGGGATGAGCGAACTTTTGAAAAATGCGATTCGGCTGATTCGCCAAATTTTCCGGCAAAATTTGTTTCGGTCCGATTTATTCGCGACGAGTTGCTATTAAAGCGGCTATTTCTGAGCTTCCTAGAGCCTCAATAGGGTTGTAAACCATTCTGCCAAGCTGTAACACGCATAGGATGCAAGCTATTAGAATCGCAGAGCGGCACAATTGCAGAAAGTTGAGGTAGCATCACTATGAGGGGCCCCTATATTGCCTGAAAAACATACCTTGGAGTTGGCAGCAGCAGGAGCCCAAATATTGGCTGAAAGACATCCTGGAGTTGGCAGCAGGAGCCGAGAAATTGGCTGAATTACACCCTGGAGTTGCAAGCAGCAGCAGCAGGAGCCCAAACATAGCTTGAAAGAGACACTGGAGTTGGCAGCAGGAGCCCAAAAATTGGCTGAATTACACCCTGGAGTTGCAAGCAGCAGCAGCCCAAATATAGCTTGAAATAGACACTGGAGTTGGCAGCAGGAGCCCAAAAATTGGCTGAATGACACCCTGGAGTTGCAAGCAGCCGCAGCAGCCCAAACCTACCTTGAAAGACACGCTGGAGATGGCAGCAGGAGCCCAAAAATTGGCTGAATGACACCCTGGAGTTGCAAGCAGCAGGAGCCCAAAAATAGCTTGAAAGAGACACTGGAGTTGGCAGCAGGAGCCCAAAAATTGGCTGAATGACACCCTGGAGTTGCAAGCAGCAGCAGGAGCCCAAATATAGCTTGAAAGAGACACTGGAGTTGGCAGCAGGAGCCCAACAATTGTCTGAATGACACCCTGGAGTTGCAAGCAGCAGCAGCAGCCCAAACCTAGCTTTAAGGACACACTGGAGTTGGCAGCAGGAGCCCAAAAATTGGCTGAATGACACCCTGGAGTTGCAAGCAGAAGCAGCAGGAGCCCAAAAATAGCATAAGAGAGACACTGGAGTTGGCAGCAGGAGCCCAAAAATTGGCTGAATGACACCCTAAAGTTGCAAGCAGCAGAAGCAGGAGCCCAAATACAGCTTGAAAGAGACATTGGAGTTTGCAGAAGGAGCCCAAAAATTGGCAGAATTACACCCTGAAGTTGCAAGCAGCAGCAGCAGCAGCAGGAGCCCAAACATAGCTTGAAAGAGACACTGGAGTTGGCAGCAGGAGCCCAAAAATTGGCTGGATGACACCCTGGAGTTGCAAGCAGCAGCAGCAGCCCAAACATAGATTGAAAGAGACACTGGAGTTGGCAGCAGGAGCCCAAAAATTGGCTGAATGACACCCTGGAGTTGCAAGCAGCAGCAGCCCAAACATAGCTTGAAAGACACACTGGAGTTGGCAGCAGGAGCCCAAAATTTGGCTGAATGACACCCCGGAGTTGCAAGCAGCAGCAACAGCCCAGACATAGCTTGAAAGAGATACTGGAGTTGGCAGCAGGAACCCAAAAATTGGCTGAATGACACCCAGGAGTTGCAAGCAGCAGCAGCAGCAGCCCGAACATAGCTTGAAAGAGACACTGGAGTTGGCAGCAGGAGCCCAAAAATTGGCTGAATGACACCCTGGAGTTGCAAGCAGCAGAAGCAGCAGCAGCCCAAACATAGCTTGAAAGAGACACTGGAGTTGGCAGCAGGAGCCCAAAAATTGGCTGAATGACACCTTGGATTTGCAAGCAGTGGCAGCAGGAGCCCAAGCATAGCTTGAAAGAGACATTGGAGTTGGCAGCAGGAGCCCAAAAATTGGCTGAATGACACCCTGGAGTTGCAAGCAGCAGGAGCCCAAACATAGCTTGAAAGAGACACTGGTGTTGGCAGCAGGAGCCCAAAAATTGGCTGCATGACACCCTGGAGTTGCAAGCAGCAGCCCAAACATAGCTTGAAAGAGACACTGGAGTTGGCAGCAGGAGCCCAAACATTGGCTGAATGACACCCAGGAGTTGCAAGCAGCAGCCCAAACATAGCTTGAAAGACACACTGGAGTTGGCAGCAGGAGCCCCAATATTGGCTGAATGACACCCTGGAATTGCAAGCAGCAGCAGCAGCAGGAGCCCAAACATAGCTTGAAAGAGACACTGGAGTTGGCAGCAGGAGCCCAAAAATTGGCTGAATGACATCCTGGAGTTGCAAGCAGCAGCCCAAAAATAGCTTGAAAGAGACACTGGAGTTGGCAGCAGGAGCCCAAAATTGGCTGAATGACACCCTGGAGTTGCAAGCAGCAGCAGTCCAAACATAGCTTGAAAGAGACACTGGAGTTGGCAGCAGGAGCCCAAAATTGGCTGAATGACACCCTGGAGTTGCAAGCAGAAGCAGCAGGAGCTCAAACATAGCTTAAAGGAGACACTGGAGTTGGCAGCAGGAGCCCAAAAATTGGCTGAATGACACCCTGGAGTTGCAAGCAGCAGCAGCACCCCAAACCTAGCTTTAAGGACACACTGGAGTTGGCAGCAGGAGCCCAAAAATTGGCTGAATGACACCCTGGAGTTGCAAGCAGAAGCAGCAGGAGCCCAAAAATAGCATAAAAGAGACACTGGAGTTGGCAGCAGGAGCCCAAAAATTGGCTGAATGACACCCTAAAGTTGCAAGCAGCAGAAGCAGGAGCCCAAATACAGCTTGAAAGAGACATTGGAGTTTGCAGAAGGAGCCCAAAAATTGGCAGAATTACACCCTGAAGTTGCAAGCAGCAGCAGCAGCAGGAGCCCAAACATAGCTTGAAAGAGACACTGGAGTTGGCAGCAGGAGCCCAAAAATTGGCTGAATGACACCCTGGAGTTGCAAGCAGCAGCAGCAGCCCAAACATAGATTGAAAGAGACACTGGAGTTGGCAGCAGGAGCCCAAAAATTGGCTGAATGACACCCTGGAGTTGCAAGCAGCAGCAGCCCAAACATAGCTTGAAAGACACACTGGAGTTGGCAGCAGGAGCCCAAAATTTGGCTGAATGACACCCCGGAGTTGCAAGCAGCAGCAACAGCCCAGACATAGCTTGAAAGAGATACTGGAGTTGGCAGCAGGAACCCAAAAATTGGCTGAATGACACCCAGGAGTTGCAAGCAGCAGCAGCAGCAGCCCGCACATAGCTTGAAAGAGACACTGGAGTTGGCAGCAGGAGCCCAAAAATTGGCTGAATGACACCCTGGAGTTGCAAGCAGCAGAAGCAGCAGCAGCCCAAACATAGCTTGAAAGAGACACTGGAGTTGGCAGCAGGAGCCCAAAAATTGGCTGAATGACACCCTGGATTTGCAAGCAGTGGCAGCAGGAGCCCAAGCATAGCTTGAAAGAGACATTGGAGTTGGCAGCAGGAGCCCAAAAATTGGCTGAATGACACCCTGGAGTTGCAAGCAGCAGGAGCCCAAACATAGCTTGAAAGAGACACTGGTGTTGGCAGCAGGAGCCCAAAAATTGGCTGCATGACACCCCGGAGTTGCAAGCAGCAGCCCAAACATAGCTTGAAAGAGACACTGGAGTTGGCAGCAGGAGCCCCAATATTGGCTGAATGACACCCTGGAATTGCAAGCAGCAGCAGCAGCAGGAGCCCAAACATAGCTTGAAAGAGACACTGGAGTTGGCAGCAGGAGCCCAAAAATTGGCTGAATGACACCCTGGAGTTGCAAGCAGCAGGAGCCCAAACATAGCTTGAAAGAGACACTGGTGTTGGCAGCAGGAGCCCAAACATTGGCTGAATGACACCCAGGAGTTGCAAGCAGCAGCCCAAACATAGCTTGAAAGACACACTGGAGTTGGCAGCAGGAGCCCCAATATTGGCTGAATGACACCCTGGAATTGCAAGCAGCAGCAGCAGCAGGAGCCCAAACATAGCTTGAAAGAGACACTGGAGTTGGCAGCAGGAGCCCAAAAATTGGCTGAATGACATCCTGGAGTTGCAAGCAGCAGCCCAAAAATAGCTTGAAAGAGACACTGGAGTTGGCAGCAGGAGCCCAAAATTGGCTGAATGACACCCTGGAGTTGCAAGCAGCAGCAGTCCAAACATAGCTTGAAAGAGACACTGGAGTTGGCAGCAGGAGCCCAAAATTGGCTGAATGACACCCTGGAGTTGCAAGCAGAAGCAGCAGGAGCTCAAACATAGCTTAAAGGAGACACTGGAGTTGGCAGCAGGAGCCCAAAAATTGGCTGAATGACACCCTGGAGTTGCAAGCAGCAGCAGGAGCCCAAACATAGCTTGAAAGTGACATTGGAGTTGGCAGCAGGAGCCCAATAATTGGCTGAATTACACCCTGGAGTTGGAAGCAGCAGCAGCCCAAACATAGCTTTAAAGAGACACTGGAGTTGGCAGCAGGAGCCCAAAAATTGGCTGAATGACACCCTGGAGTTGCAAGCAGCAGCAGCCCAAACCTAGCTTGAAAGCCACACTGGAGTCGGCAGCAGGAGCCCAAAAATTGGCTGAATGACACCCTGGAGTTGCAAGCAGCAGCAACAGCCCAAACATAGCTTGAAAGAGATACTGGAGTTGGCAGCAGGAGCCCAAAAATTGGCTGAATGACACCCTGGAGTTGCAAACAGCAGCAGCAGGAGCCCAAACATAGCTTAAAAGAGACACTGGTGTTGGCAGCAGGAGCCCAAAAATTGGCTGCATGACACCCTGGAGTTGCAAGCAGCAGCCCAAACATAGCTTGAAAGAGTCACTGGAGTTTGCAGCAGGAGCCCAAAAATTGACTGAATGACATCCTGGAGTTGCAAGCAGCAGCAGCCTAAACCTAGCTTGAAAGACACACTGGAGTTGGCAGCAGGAGCCCAAAAATTGGCTGAATGACACCCTGGATTTGCAAGCAGCAGCAGGAGCCCAAGAATAGCTTGAAAGAGACATTGGAGTTGGCAGCAGGAGCCCAAAAATTGGCTGTAATTACACCCTGAAGTTGCAAGCAGCAGCAGGAGCCCAAACATAGCTTGAAAGAGACACTGGTGTTGGCAGCAGGAGCCCAAAAATTGGCTGAATGACACCCTGGATTTGCAAGCAGCAGCAGGAGCCCAAGAATAGCTTGAAAGAGACATTGGAGTTGGCAGCAGGAGCCCAAAAATTGGCTGTAATTACACCCTGAAGTTGCAAGCAGCAGCAGGAGCCCAAACATAGCTTGAAAGAGACACTGGTGTTGGCAGCAGGAGCCCAAAAATTGGCTGCATGACACCCTGGAGTTGCAAGCAGAAGCAGCCCAAACATAGCTTGAAAGAAACACTGGAGTTGGCAGCAGGAGCCCAAAAATAGGCTGAATGACACCCTGGAGTTGCAAGCAGCAGCAGCCTAAACATAGCTTGAAAGAGACACTGGAGTTGGCAGCAGGAGCCCAAAAATTGGCTGCATGACACCCTGGAGTTGCAAACAGCAGCAGCAGCCCAAACCTAGCTTTAAAGACACAATGGAGTTGGCAGCAGGAGCCCAAAAATTGGCTGAATGACACCCTGGAGTGGCAAGCAGAAGCAGCAGGATCCCAAACATAGCTTAAAAGAGACACTGGAGTTGGCAGCAGGAGCCCAAAAATTGGCTGAATGACTCCCTTGAGTTGCAAGCAGCAGAAGCAGCAGGAGCCACTGGAGTTGGCAGCAGGAGCCCAACAATTGGCTGAATGACACCCTGGAGTTGCAAGCAGCAGCAGGAGCCCAAACATAGCTTGAAAGAGACACTGGAGTTGGCAGCAGGAGCCCAAAAATTGGCTGAATGACACCCTGGAATTGCAAGCAGCAGCAGCCCAAACCTAGCTTAAAAGAGACACTGGAGTTGGCAGCAGGAGCCCAAACATTGGCTGAATGACACTCTGGAGTTTCAAGCAGCAGCAGCAGTCCAAACATAGCTTGAAAGAGACACTGGAGTTGGCAGCAGGAGCCCAAAAATTGGCTGAATGACATCCTGGAGTTGCAAGCAGCAGAAGCCCAAACGTAGCTTGAAAAAGACAATGGAGTTGGCAGCAGCAGCTCAAAAATTGGCGGAATGACAACCTGGAGTTGCAAGCAGCAGCAGCAGCAGCCCAAACCTAGATTGAAAGACACACTAGAGTTAACAGCAGGAGCCAAAAAATAGGCTGAATGACACCCTGGAGTTGCAAACAGCAGCAGCAGCAGCCTAAACATAGCTTGAAAGAGACACTGGAGTTGGCAGCAGGAGCCCAAAAATTGGCTGAATGACACCCTGGAGTTGCAAGCAGCAGCAGCAGGAGCCCAAATATAGTTTGAAAGAGACATTGGAGTTTGCAGCAGGAGCCCAAAAATTGGCTGAATGACACCCTGGAGTTGCAAGCAAAAGCAGCAGGAGCCCAAACATAGCTTAAAAGACACACTGCAGTTTGCAGCAGGAGCCCAAAATTTGGCTGAATGACACCCTGGAGTTGCAAGCAGCAGCAGCAGCAGTCCAAACATAGCTTGAAAGAGACACTAGAGTTGGCAGCAGGAGCCCAAAAATTGGCTGAATGACATCCTGGAGTTGCAAGCAGCAGCAGCCCAAACCTAGCTTGAAAAAGACAATGGAGTTGGCAGCAGCAGCCCAAAAATTGGCGGAATGACACCCTGGAGTTGCAAGCAGCAGCAGCCCAGAACCTAGATTGAAAGACACACTAGAGTTGGCAGCAGGAGCCCAAAAATAGGCTGAATGGCACCCTGGAGTTGCAAGCAGCAGCAGCCTAAACATAGCTTGTAAGAGACACTGGAGTTGGCAGCAGGAGCCCAAAAATTGGCTGCATAACACCCTGGAGTTGCAAGCAGCAGCAGCAGCCCAAACCTAGCTTTAAAGACACAATGGAGTTGGCAGCAGGAGCCCAAAAATTGGCTGAATGACACCCTGGAGTGGCTAGCAGAAGCAGCAGGAGCCCAAACATAGCTTAAAAGAGACACTGGAGTTGGCAGCAAGAGCCCAAAAATTGGCTGAATGTCACTCTGGAGTTGCAAGCAGCAGCAGGAGCCCAAATATAGCTTGAAAGAGACACTGGAGTTGGCAGCAGGAGCCCAAAATTGGCTGAATGACAACCTGGAGTTGCAAGCAGCAGCAGCCCAAACATAGCTTGAAAGAGACACTGGAGTTGGCAGCAGGAGCCCAAAAATTGGCTGATTAACACCCTGGAGTTACAAGCAGAAGCAGCAGCAGCCCAAACCTTGCTTGAAAGAGACACTGGAGTTGGCAGCAGGAGCCCAAAAATTGGCTGAATGACATCCTGGAGTTGCAAGCAGCAGCAGCCCAAACCTAGCTTGAAAGACACACTGGAGTTGGCAGCAGGAGCCCAAAATTGGCTGAATGACACCCCGGAGTTACAAGCAGTAGGGGCCCAAGCATAGCTTGAAAGAGACACTGGAGTTGGCAGCAGGAGCCCCAATATTGGCTGAATGACACCCTGGAATTGCAAGCAGCAGCAGAAGCAGCCCAAACCTAGCTTAAAAGACACACTGGAGTTGGCAGCAGGAGCCCAAAATTGGCTGAATGACACCCTGGAGTAGCAAGCAGCAGCAGCCCAAACATAGCTTGAAAGAAACACTGGAGTTGGCAGCAGGAGCCCAAAATTGGCTGAGTGACACTCAGGAGTGGCAAGCAGCAGCAGCCCAAACCTAGCTTGAAAGAGACACTGGAATTGGCAGCAGGAGCCCAAAAATTGGCTGAATGACACCCTGGAGTAGCAAGCAGCAGGAGCCCAAACATAGCTTGAAAGAGACACTGGAGTTGGCAGCAGGAGCCCAAAATTGGCTGAGTGACACTCAGGAGTGGCAAGCAGTAGCAGCCCAAACCTAGCTTGAAAGAGACACTGGAGTTGGCAGCAGGAGCCCAAAAATTGGCTGAATGACACCCTGGAGTTGCAAGCAGCAGGAGCCCAAACATAGCTTGAAAGAGACACTGAAGTTGGCAGCAGGAGCCCAAAAATTTGCTGAATGACACCTTGGAGTTGCAAGCAGCAGCAGCAGCAGCCCAAACTTAGCTTGAAAGAGACACTGGAGTTGGCCGCAGGAGCCCAAAAATTGGCTGAATGACACCCTGGAGTTTCAAGCAGCAGCAGCAGGAGCCCAAACATAGCTTGAAAAAGACACTGGAGTTGGCAGCAGCAGCAGCCCAAAAATTGGCTGAATGACACCCTGGAGTTGCAAGCAGCAGCAGCAGCAGCCCAAACATAGCTTGAAAGAGACACTGGAGTTGGCAACAGGAGCCCAAAATTGGCTGAATGACAACCTGGAGTTGCAAGCAGCAGCAGCCAAAACATAGCTTGAAAGAGACACTGGAGTTGGCAGCAGGAGCCCAAAAATTGGCTGAATGACACCCTGGAGTTGCAAGCAGAAGCAGCAGGAGCCAAAACATAGCTTAAAGGAGACACTGGAGTTGGCAGCAGGAGCCCAAAAGTTGGCTGAATGACACCCTGGAGTTGCAAGCAACAGCAGCAGGAGCCCAAACATAGCTTGAAAGAGACACTGGAGTTGGCAGCAGCAGCAGCCCAAATATTGGCTGAATGACACCCTGGAGTTGCAAGCAGCAGCAGCAGCAGCCCAAACATAGCTTGAAAGAGACACTGGAGTTGGCAGCAAGAGCCCAAAATTGGCTGAATGACAACCTGGAGTTGCAAGCAGCAGCAGCCCAAACATAGCTTGAAAGAGACACTGGAGTTGGCAGCAGGAGCCCAATAATTGGCTGAATGACACCCTGGAGTTGCAAGCAGAAGCAGCAGGAGCCCAAACATAGCTTAAAGGAGACACTGGAGTTGGCAGCAGGAGCCCAAAAATTGGCTGAATAACACCCTGGAGTTGCAAGCAGCAGCAGCAGGACCCAAGCATAGCTTGAAAGAGACATTGGTGTTTGCAGTAGGAGCCCAAAAATTGGCTGAATGACACCCTGGAGTTGCAAGCAGCAGGAGCCCAAACATAGCTTGAAAGAGACACTGGAGTTGGCAGCAGGAGTCCAAAAGTTGGCTGCATGACACCCTGGAGTTGCAAGCAGCAGCAGCCCAAACATGGCTTGAAAGAGACACTGGAGTTGGCAGCAGGAGCCCAAAAATTGGCTGAATGACACCCTGGAGTTGCAAGAAGCAGCAGCCCAAACCTAGCTTGAAAAACACACTGGAGTTGGCAGCAGGAGCCCAAAGATTGGCTGAATGACACCCTGGACTTGCAAGCAGCAGCAGCCCAATCATAGCTTGAAAGAAACACTGGAGTTGGCAGCAGGAGCCCAAAATTGACTGAATGACACCCTGGAGTAGCAAGCAGCAGCAGCCCAAACATAGCTTGAAAGAAACACTGGAGTTGGCAGCAGGAGCCCAAAATTGGCTGAGTGACACTCAGGAGTGGCAAGCAGCAGCAGCCCAAACCTAGCTTGAAAGAGACACTGGAGTTGGCAGCAGGAGCCCAAAAATTGGCTGAATGACACCCTGGAGTTGCAAGCAGAAGCAGCAGGAGCCCAAACATAGCTTAAAGGAGACACTGGAGTTGGCAGCAGGAGCCCAAAAATTGGCTGAATGACACCCTGGAGTTGCAAGCAGCAGCTGGAGCCCAAACATAGCTTGAAAAAGACACTGGAGTTGGCAGCAGCAGCAGCCCAAATATTGGCTGAATGACACCCTGGAGTTGCAAGCAGCAGCAGCAGCAGCCCAAACATAGCTTGAAAGAGACACTGGAGTTGGCAGCAGGAGCCCAAAATTGGCTGAATGACAACCTGGAGTTGCAAGCAGCAGCAGCCCAAACATAGCTTGAAAGAGACACTGGAGTTGGCAGCAGGAGCCCAAAAATTGGCTGAATGACACCCTGGAGTTGCAAGCAGAAGCAGCAGGAGCCCAAACATAGCTTAAAGGAGACACTGGAGTTGGCAGCAGGAGCCCAAAAATTGGCTGAATAACACCCTGGAGTTGCAAGCAGCAGCAGCAGGAGCCCAAACATAGCTTGAAAGAGACATTGGTGTTTGCAGCAGGAGCCCAAAAATTGGCTGAATCACACCCTGGAGTTGCAAGCAGCAGGAGCCCAAACATAGCTTGAAAGAGACACTGGAGTTGGCAGCAGGAATCCAAAAGTTGGCTGCATGACACCCTGGAGTTGCAAGCAGCAGCAGCCCAAACATGGCTTGAAAGAGACACTGGAGTTGGCAGCAGGAGCCCAAAAATTGGCTGAATGACACCCTGGAGTTGCAAGAAGCAGCAGCCCAAACCTAGCTTGAAAAACACACTGGAGTTGGCAGCAGGAGCCCAAAGATTGGCTGAATGACACCCTGGAGTTGCAAGCAGCAGCAGCCCAATCATAGCTTGAAAGAGACACTGGAGTTGGCCGCAGGAGCCCAAAAATTGGCTGAATGACACCCTGGAGTTTCAAGCAGCAGCAGCAGGAGCCCAAACATAGCTTGAAAAAGACACTGCAGTTGGCAGCAGCAGCAGCCCAAAGGTTGGCTGAATGACACCCTGGAGTTGCAAGCAGCAGCCCAAACATAGCTTGAAAGAGACACTGGAGTTGGCAACAGGAGCCCAAAATTGGCTGAGTGACAATCAGGAGTGGCAAGCAGCAGGAGCCCAAACATAGCTTGAAAGAGACACTGGAGTTGGCAGCAGGAGCCCAAAAATTGGCTGAATGACACCTTGGAGTTGCAAGCAGCAGCAGCCCAAACATAGATTGAAACAGACACTGGAGTTGGCCGCAGCAGCCCAAAAATTGGCTGAATGACACCCTGGAGTTTCAAGCAGCAGCAGCAGGAGCCCAAACATATCTTGAAAAAGACACTGCAGTTGGCAGCAGCAGCAGCCCAAAAACTGTCTCAATGACACCCTGGAGTGGCAAGCAGCAGCAGCCTAAACATAGCTTGAAAGAGACACTGGAGTTGGCAGCAGGAGCCCAAAATTAGCTGAATGACAACCTGGAGTTGCAAGCAGCAGCAGCCCAAACATAGCTTGAAAGAGACACTGGAGTTGGCAGCAGGAGCCCAAAAATTGGCTGATTAACACCCTGGAGTTGCAAGCAGAAGCAGCAGCAGCCCAAACCTTGCTTGAAAGAGACACTGGAGTTGGCAGCAGGAGCCCATAAATTGGCTGAATGATATGCTGGAGTTGCAAGCAGCAGCAGCCCAAACCTAGCTTGAAAGACACACTGGAGTTGGCAGCAGGAGCCCAAAAATTGACTGAATGACACCCCGGAGTTACAAGCAGTAGGGGCCCAAGCATAGCTTGAAAGAGACACTGGAGTTGGCAGCAGGAGCCCCAATATTGGCTGAATGACACCCTGGAATTGCAAGCAGCAGCAGAAGCAGCCCAAACCTAGCTTAAAAGACACACTGGAGTTGGCAGCAGGAGCCCAAAATTGGCTGAATGACACCCTGGAGTAGCAAGCAGCAGCAGCCCAAACATAGCTTGAAAGAAACACTGGAGTTGGCAGCAGGAGCCCAAAATTGGCTGAGTGACACTCAGGAGTGGCAAGCAGCAGCAGCCCAAACCTAGCTTGAAAGAGACACTGGAGTTGGCAGCAGGAGCCCAAAAATGGGCTGAATGACACCCTGGAGTTGCAAGCAGCAGGAGCCCAAACATAGCTTGAAAGAGACACTGGAGTTGGCAGCAGGAGCCCAAAAATTGGCTGAATGATACCTTGGAGTTGCAAGCAGCAGCCCAAACATAGATTGAAAGAGACACTGGAGTTGGCCGCAGGAGCCCAAAAATTGGCTGAATGACACCCTGGAGTTTCAAGCAGCAGCAGCAGGAGCCCAAACATATCTTGAAAAAGACACTGCAGTTGGCAGCAGCAGAAGCCCAAAAACTGGCTGAATGACACCCTGGAGTGGCAAGCAGCAGCAGCCTAAACATAGCTTGAAAGAGACACTGGAGTTGGCAGCAGGAGCCCAAAATTGGCTGAATGACAACCTGGAGTTGCAAGCAGCAGCAGCCCAAACATAGCTTGAAAGAGACACTGGAGTTGGCAGCAGGAGCCCAAAAATTGGCTGATTAACACCCTGGAGTTGCAAGCAGAAGCAGCAGCAGCCCAAACCTTGCTTGAAAGAGACACTGGAGTTGGCAGCAGGAGCCCAAAAATTGGCTGAATGACATCCTGGAGTTGCAAGGAGCAGCAGCCCAAACCTAGCTTGAAAGAGACACTGGAGTTGGCAGCAGGAGCCCAAAAATTGGCTGAATGACACCCTGGAGTTGCAAGCAGCAGCAGCAGCAGCCCAAACATGGCTTGAAAGAGACACTGGAGTTGGCAGCAGGAGCCCAAAAGTTGGCTGAATGACACCCTGTAGTTGCAAGCAGCAGCAGCAGCAGTCCAAACATAGCTTGAAAGAGACACTGGAGTTGGCAGCAGGAGCCCAAAATTGGCTGAATGACACCCTGGAGTTGCAAGCAGCAGAAGCAGGAGCCCAAACATAGCTTGAAAGAGACACTGGAGTTGGCAGCAGGAGCCCAAAAATTGTCTGAATGACACCCCGGAGTTACAAGCAGTAGGGGCCCAAGCATAGCTTGAAAGAGACACTGGAGTTGGCAGCAGGAGCCCCAATATTGGCTGAATGACACCCTGGAATTGCAAGCAGCAGCAGAAGCAGCCCAAACCTAGCTTAAAAGACACACTGGAGTTGGCAGCAGGAGCCCAAAAATTGGCTGCATGACACCCTGGAGTTGCAAGCAGCAGCAGCAGGAGCCCGAACATAGCTTGAAAAAGACACTGGAGTTGGCAGCAGGAGCCCAAAAATTGGCTGAATGACACCCTGGAGTTGCAAGCAGCAGCAGCAGCAGCCCAAACATAGCTTGAAAGGGCAGGCTACAAAGGAGAAGCATTACGACAGCTTAGTGATGCTATGACCTATAAGGAGCTTAAGGGGGATCCTACCAGTATCTTTCAAACTAAACTATACAAGTTGGTGGACGAGGGGGTGGCCTTGGGGGTCCTCACAGTGAAAGTTGCGGAACATCTTAAGGTTAGAGACCCGGTCATCCCCTTGTTCCATCATTTGCCGAAAATACATAAGGGCGACAACCCGCCCAAAGGGAGACCAATTGTGGCGGGTATTGGTGGTCTGAATGAACCACTGGGCCAGTGGCTAGATTCAATGTTGCAACCTCTGGTCCTTAGACTACCCAGTTTTTTACGTGACTCAGGCCATCTCATCACCATTCTCTCAGCCCATAGCTTAAAGAGTGAATCCACTATGTGTACTATGGATGTAACATCTTTGTACTCTTGCATACCACATGAGTTAGCAATGCAGGCCTTGCAATTTCATTTATCTCATTACACGGACTATAATGAGGATCTTAGTCATTTTATTATCATGGTCACTGAGT